>JAVLUX010000002.1:17060000-18260000 GCA_032164185.1 Moxostoma hubbsi
AACAGCTAACTATAAATAAATTAGTAAAAAAAAAGGACTGAGTGTTTGATTTCATATATACAATACTCTAACTAGAAATGCAGATCAGAGCAGTTAAAGTTTACACATCTACTGCTTAAAATACATATAAAAAAATTGGACGATATGGAGGATGATAAGTTGCTTTTTTATTGCTGCCTTGAATATGATATCTGAGAAACTGACAAAGCAGCTGAATCCACACAATCTGTCATTCCTGAAAGCCAACACACCCCTAATGTTAATTTCAATGTATGCAAATAACTGAAAGCTGTATATGTTACGATTATTACTGCATTATGAACTAACAATGATTTTTTTTAAAAACATTTAACTGTAGCAAAGATTAATAAATGCTGTAAAAATATTTTGTTCTTCATTAGCTCATAATACATAATACATTTACTAATGTTGAAAAATATAATCTGCATAAACTTGCCTTCATATAAAACTCAAGTCATCCTTTGATGTAGGAGTTTATCCAACTCACCCACTAGCATTTGCTAGAGGAGTAGCAATCATTATGACTGGTTTAAAAAATATGATCATCCTTAATTTTTAGGTGGATAATTAATGAGTTAGCATGTGCTAGATCTTTCCTATGCCTAAATGTATGTCACGAGCAATAAAGCAGTGAGAGCAAAAACTGAGCCTGTGTAACATCTGTGGGAATGGGGCGAGAGAAGGAGGATCTATGTGCAGGCTTTAAATAAAGACCTCAAAACTCAACCACGGAACAAACCATTACATCCAAGAAAGGAAAACAACTGACAAAGACAGAGAGAAAACAAGGGCAATACACTCAAGAATGAACAATGTTAAAAAGACACAGTTGGGTTCAATCAAGGGGACAAGAGAGAGCAGTGACTAAAACCAAAACCAATCTTCAAACTACAAGTCTTTATCCTTCTAGGGACCTCTAGTGGCCGCTAGGGAGAATGTCCCAAGTGTTCCAGGCTGACCTCAATATGGGGCTGGTGCATATGTAAGGGGACCATTCTTTTCCATTCAAGAATATTGTCTATTAGATTATAAATGTTGAGAAATGGAAGTTCCAATTTGTTATTTACCTGGAATTGGGAGAATCATAAAGAGGGACATCGATCAACCTTGATGATTGTTCACAGAGGATTCTTAAGCATATTATGTTTTATTTAAATAAGGTGCTATTTTTATGTTTTAGCATTTATAATAGCTGTTTAAAGAGATCTCTATTTCAAGGCTCAAAAACCACTTGCATCATTTGTGTATGTGTGTGATGTGGTCCACTCAACACTCCCACAGAAACTAATGATGAATTGTAAATGCATTTCGTGATCTGCACTGCTGTGGTTTAAGTACCTCTGCTCTTAACCGTTTATGTCTGCCTAGAGAAGGGGGGTTTGTTCACTTTTCATCTACTGAACAGATGCCTCCCACGCATTTGAGCTGTTTGTACAAGCAGTGAATGTGCTGTTTATTGCCTAAATTATATATTTTTTAAAGTTTCCTCTCTTCATTATGCATCTCCAATCATAAGCGTGGTGTAACTGAACCTGAATCTTTGAAAACCTTTAGTACAGTCTAACTATTTTCTCAAAATATATAGGATGGGGGGTAGATTGATAAAGACATATTAGTTGATAGGTCATGCTCAACACTGTAAAAAATGTAAAGCTCTTTATAAAGAGGAAATTCATAAGCTTAATAAACTATAACACTATAGACATTCTCTTTTCTCCAAAAACATTGGCAAAAAAATCCTTATTATTTTGTTTAATTTAGTAAGTAAAAACACTCGAAAACTGCCCTGTGTATTTTCAAGTTAACTGTCCACGACAACATTAAAGGGGTAGTTCACCCAAAACTGAAAATTCTCTCATTATTTACTCACCCTCATGATTTCCCAGATGTGTATGACTTTCTTTCTTCACAAGAACACACTTTGCTCAGTAGGTCCTAAAAATGCAAGTGAATGGAGATTTCTTATTTGAAGGTAAAAAAAAAAAAAAATCAAAGACAGTCAGCATTAACATCATCAATATGACTCCATCTGTTAAATGCATGCTTTCCAAAGTGATACGGATGCTTTTGATGCAAAAAAAAAAATATATTTAAGTACTTTTTTTTAATCTATAGTCTAATGCTTCAGGAGGGGGTGGAGTCCAAGCGGTCTCTCATGTGACGTGTTCACTTTACCATGATCCCGAAGTAATCTCACGTTCTCCACTCGGTTGAGATATCCAAGATGAGCACACAAATGCACCATAGTGAGTAAAGAAACAGATAATAACAAATCTAAACAAATATTAACCAAGCTACTGTACAGTGCTCCTCCTTCTCACTTGTAAACAGCGCTGCTCTTCCGTTTGTGACAAAGGTGCATCAGTTCTCGCGTGTTTCAAATGTACCACCGCAGACCAGTAGCATGATTTCGATTTAAAAAAAGTACTTAAATAATTAAGTATTAAATGTTCGCACCAAAAAGTGATCGTGTCACTTTAGAATACATTTATTTAACAGCTGGTGTTGTATGGATGACGTTTATGATGACTGTCTGTGATTTTTGCACCTTCAAAAGAGAAATCTCCATTCACCTGCATTTTAAGGACCAACTGAGCTAAATAAAATAAAGCGAAACTGGTCTGTTTATAATTTTCTCAGAATAATTTTAATGAACACTAAATATTACAGTCTCAGTGCACTGAGAACGTAGTAGAAATTCAGGTTGCCATTTGAACACAAAAATGGGCATAATACAAAGAAATCTCAAAGAGATTTTCAAAATCTTTCATTGCATAAAATCTAAAAATTAAAAAACAAATGGTAACATTCTTTTAATAATTCAGCCCCTCAAATGTATAAAACGGTTAAAAAATATATCCAGTGTAATAGGTGGTACAGCAGGTATTTAACAGCATCAAACACAGTACACAATCAATTTATAATACAGGCCAAAAAATTGGTGACAAAGAAGAAAGTTGCTCATAATTCATAAAAAACAACAACACTTTTTCTAGGTAATGAATGAATAATTTGCGAGCTAAAACAAATTGGGTAGTTTAAAATGATATAAAAATGGCAAATGAAACGATTTAAAGAAAGCTATTGTCATGACACTACATTAGTAACTATAAGAAAGTGACATGTAGAAAATGTTGCAAAACAGTCTGCACAAAAAAATTACCAACTTTTATTTCAAACTACAGCAAATCTTTGGGAACAATTTAGCAACTTCACTTTTAACTTCCAACCGGGTGTCATAGAATCACATTACTATTTTTACTACATTTGAATTCCACACTGAAAATCAGTTAAGTTAGTGTACACAACGGTGGAGAATTAGTGCTTTTGAATCTTATTTTAACAAGTTTATTCCAACTCAAGACATTTTTAACTTGTCTTGAAACACAAATACTCTTTGGTATTAAAACAAATAAATTATTTCAAACAGAAAAAAAAAAACCTTGATCAAGTGGTCACTCTTCACTTCCTCTGTCTTTATTGGTTCGTTAATTTTTCCTCAGAGCCGTAGCAGTGCGTGTGGATGTTTAGCCTTTTCTCCTGATGTATTCTCTTCCACTTATCTTGCTGCAGCCATATTAAATTGTGATAAAGAAAAGGGAAATGTGTATATATATTAATAAAAATTAATAAAACCCAAACACATTTGTGAAATCCTTCCTAACAGTCAATGGAACTTTGATAAATTACATTTATTTCATAATATTGTTTGGAGCAGGAACAAGCGTGCTTCTTAAAATTGTTGTAATAGATAAACTACCCACTAGAGGGGAGAATTAGCTCATTAAAAAGCAGCCTTTTAGGTGCTTTTTGAGGAAACAAGTGAACAGCATGCTTTCAAAAGTGAATAAATGATAAAGGAAACATTTTTTTTTTATCTAATAGAATGTTAAAAACATCTTAAAAGAGAGAAATAAAAAATGAAGAGAGGTTCACTTATAAAAACGTTTTTTTTTTTTTTTTTTTACACATAAACAGTCATATATTTGTGAAACATGATCATTTCCCACCATCATTTTGACCCTCTGTCAGACATGCTCCGTTTCATGCTGCTGCTTCTTTAAGATTTGACAATAAACACCCACTGTTATGATTGGCTCTACGCTTGACTGACCTGCTCTCTCTTTTCCATCTCGCTGCTCACCACTACTGGGTGGAGCTACAGAAGTTATAAGGTATAAAGTAAGCATTTATGTGTTGTTGCATAGGCGATCGGATTCAAATGTTTTCCACAGTGTGACATCACAATGTGGAGGAAGTAGAGAGTGAGTCGTTTTGGCAGCTTGGTTTCAACAAATGCGTTTTTCGCAGTGAGGAGGAAGTTTTGAGTTCTGAAACTTACAGTTTTTACAGAACAATGACATCTTATACTATATGCCAAAAGATCAAGGAAAATTTGATTCCTCATGTCATGACCCCTTTAAAGGGTTTAATCAGATAAGCCCAGACCTGAACTACTTTGTGTTTAAAATTTAAAAATGTTAAAAGTTATCTTGTTTATTGGAGTTATATAAAAAAAGATGATTTTTTTTTTTTAAATATCAGACATTAACAGTAAGTAAACAGGAACGTAACCACAATGTGGGATTGACATTCTGGACACAATAGCTGTCCAAATTCACTGCACTGCTTCAGGCTTTCTTTTCAAGGAAACAATGGACAACATTTCAATCGTATTTGCTTTCATTTCTTCATAAATCCCTGTATGGCTTCAAAACATTATTTAGTAAAAAGAAAATGCATATTTTCAGCAGCACAATGTACCTGACCTGAACTTGGATCAAAATATGATCCATTTTAAAGTCTTTGCTTATATACAATGATTTTGTAGGTCTCTGGGGTCATACAATGGTCCCTGTGTAAAACAGATAATGTTTTACAGTGGAAAGGCCTATATTTAATCTCCTGATGATCTTTATCAGCTGGTACATTGGGAAATGGGGCAAATGCAGGGAAAAGCTGGTGTTGTGGTGGCACGATAAATTGGAGGAAACACCTTCCACTGCACTGCAGAGCAGAAGCTCAAACTCTCCACAATATCAACAATGAGATATTAAAAGCCTTCGCCTTCCTCTGAGTGTTTGGAGATGGAGAATGCGATGGAACACAGAGGAGGGAAGGGTGTGGATAGATAAGAGTGGGGAAGGGAACAATTTGGTATGAAAAAAACAAAATAGGATTAGATCAACATCTCACAGCTGGGAGGAAGGTTTTCATGTTTCAGAACACTTTCAAAATCCATATCTCAGTGCATCTTATCTGTAACTGGGATTGTTTGCTTTAGACACTAACAGAAAAACATGTATCATGTATTTCAAACACAACATCATATTAAAGGGATAGTTCACCCAAAAATGAAAAATCTCTGATCATTTACTCACCCTCATGCCATCCCAGATGTGCATGACTTTCCTCCTTCTGCAGAACATAAATGAAGATTTTTAGAAGAATATCTCAGGTCCATACAATGCATGTGAATGGTGGCCAGAATTTTAATCTTCAAAAAGCAAACGAAGGCAGCATAAAAATAATCAATAACACTCCAATAGTTAAATCTATAATTTTACTATTAATTCTCCCTGCCCAGTAGCTGGCGATATGCATGAAGAATGTGAATCGCCAAAAACAAAAGGAGAAAAATGTGAAGGTGTAAAGCTGGCTCTAACCTAGCTGATTTTTCCAATGATTTTTCTGGTGTTAGCTGCATTAACATAATATCTGGCCTGGCAGGAGGGAGACAGAGCACGCCTGAGCACCTCTCAGTGGGAGGTGTTAATAACTTGATTGTCTGGACTTCCTGCTGAGTTAATGCCTTGAAACACTGACCACGCTTACATGTACTTAAGAATTTTTTTTTTCCAGGGTTTCAGCAGAAAGCTGAAAACAAGAACGCTGATTTCCTTATGCCGTTTAAAGGATTAAGAGAAAGTGGTTAAACACACCTAGGTTTCTCTCATTAAACACATAAGTGGCACTCTGATGGATGTTTGAAGAGTGCGTGGAAAAGACAGGGATAACAAATGTCATAGGATGGAGCCCAACAACATGTCAACACAGCGGAAAGAATTCAAAATTTCTGGGAGTACAGTGGGAAAAATCACATACACTATAAAGTATACCCATTTGTACACAAATGTAAAATATTGACTTTCCCTAATGTCAGCATATATGCGATTTGTACATTGGGGGAATCCCAGAGCTTTACTGTATCAATCAGCTGCAGGTTGTGATAGTAATTTAAGGAAACAAATGAAGCAACAACTGTGGAATATCTGGAAATAAAGTGAATCAACAGAGTAAAATAGTGAAGTCCTCCTCAGATGCCATGCTTGTTATTAAGACAAGCGTCGCAGGAGAATTATGTTTCTGTGGAGAAAGCTGCTTACTGAACTAGCCACATTTATACGGGAGTAAAGTGTATGCCGCTTCTACAGTGCATGTAAATTCTCACTACTTACTAGGTCCTCATGGTGGTGCAGTTACTCACCTCAGTCCAGGTGGTGGAGGATAAGTATCAGTTGCCTCAGATTCTGAGAATGTTAATCCACGCATCTTATCACGTGGCTCTCTGTGCATGACTCAGCGGAGACTCACAGCATGTGACTCTCCACGATCCATGAACAAATTACCACGCGCCCCAATGAGAGCTAGAACCCCTAATCGTGACCATGAGGAGGTTACCCCATGTGACTCTACCCTCCCTAGCAACTGGGTCAATTTGGTTACTTAGGAGACCTGGGTGGAATCTCTCAGCACACCCTGGATTCGTTAATACTCGCTGAGCTACCCAGGCCCCCCTTTCAGTGCTTTCTATTCTTTCTGCGTGTAACCAGGAATAATAAAACAGAAACTGCATCCGCTGTTTGCCTGTGTGCTCACGTTTTGCTCGGAGGAGGTGCTCTTACTCATATTTCCGCAAGCTTCAGGTTGATTGGCTGCGAAAATGGGATGTGACATTGAAGCGTTGAGAAGTCAAAAGGCAGTCGTTAAGTGTGACACCTTCCCTCCATTTTTAATCGGTAAATGTGACAGGCTCACTGACTAGGAGGGCATGATTTGCGAAAACAGTCATTAAGTGTGACACCCCCACCCAAATCCAGTTCTTCTGAGTCTGCTAGTGTAGAGCCAGCTTAAGTGGAGATTTATAGTAAAAAAGGACTTAAATGTTAAACTGTTTCTCACCACACTTATCAGATCACTTTAGTAGAGATTGATTTCATTACTTTTATGTTCCCTTTATAAGTGCTTTTTGGTGCTTCAAAGTTCTGACCACCATTCACTTGCATTGTATGGACCAACATAGCTGAGATATTTTAATTTGTGTCATAGACAACTGGGATGGAATGAGGATGAGTAAATGATGAGTCACTTGATATCACTTTAATTTCAGAGCAACCCTGAAAAGTGCAGTAATTTAACAATGTTTTATTATCTGTCTCAAGATAATACTTTCAGATGAAGCCATCTGAAACTTTGTTCTTTTGAATTTCTGTTCTCTGTGTTTTAGAAATAGTCTTATTCCATATGATTTATTTCTGCTTTATATTTCATATAAATCAAAACATATAATAAAATCATACATAGAATATATAAGATTAAAAAGGGCTAAGGCCTATCCGTTTTGGCAAGATGTTTCTTTCTTTGTCTTTGAGTCAATGGTGTGGTCTGTGTTCAAATACTTTCATACAGTAGTTATTGTGGATAAAGTAGTAAGTGACTTACCATTCTCTTCTCCGCTTGCTGTCTTATTAACACCTAGCAGCATAACACCATCTTTGTTACTATCTGTCCTCTGAAAAGAAGCACTGCAACAGGAAAGAGAAACCCCATAAGACGACAAAAGCCATCAAATACTGACATATATGAAATGGTTAAAACTAATTTCACAGTTTGTCACAATTATCACAATTTACTAAATCTTAAAATCAATGTTTTAGACAATGGCTAATGTTTGGATTAGGCTACTGCTTACTTAAGAGTCCAATATAGGCCTACTGCCTTCTATTTTAGTATGTGAAAAGGTATGCATTGGGCTACATTGTTGCATACATTATGCATACTTTAAATGCTACAAAAGTAATGTTCATGGTTAGTTCATGTTAAATTGTGTTCTTAACTAATGTGAACAAATGGAACCTTATTGTAAAGTGTTTTCAAAAATATCTTCACTCTTGATTGTCCAATCAAATAACGCGAGGAAAATGATGTTTATTTAGTCTATTTAGTTCTAGTTTAAATATATAAAGCACTCACTTCTCTGTTCCATTTTCAGTCATTTCTGGAAAGAGGGGAAATATGATTATTTATGCAGTTACTGACAGAAATGAAGAATATTTGGAATTTGATTTATTAATTTTTTATGCACTCACCTGGCCTATGCTGGACTTTTTTGCACTTGAATTTCAAGTATATCAGTGCAGCCAATAGAATACACAGAGCAGGCAACCACATCCAATGATAATTTACTGTGAAGGGAAAGATAATAATCTCACTGAATAATAAATATGCATAATAGATTATACAAGTAATCTATATTGTATATGTATATGTACAATGTGTTATTGTAACAGTTGATGTATGAATCTGAGATATGCTTTCTTTAACCAAGCAAATGTTTCCAAGATTTTCAAATTGGCAGAAATGTAACAGAAATTAATATATCTGTAATATTTTCGGATTGTTCCAGATCATTGTGGTTTCCACTTGTCCCTTTAATGGAAAATAAACAAATGATAACAGCTCTATTTTGCAAAATATTAAACCAGTCACTGCTTTACAGGTATGTAATTTTACTTTATTCTGGTATGTTGGATAAGTAAGCAATTGAGCTATCCCTGCTGTTGAGAAATTATCTGTGTGTATCATACAAAAATGAAGTTGGCCCACAAAAGTATTATGGACACTTAAATGAATGGTTTCAAAATGAAATGGTAATAATTTTCAATAATTTCAACATTTGGTTTACTTTTTACAATAATGCTTTTCTTTTCTTTCTTTTAAATGTGTATTTTTTTTATTTCTCAAAAAAAAAAAAAAAAAAAAAAAGAAACGTTTTTGTGAACCACCCTCGAAGCCCCCTGGTGATCCTGGGACCCTAGTTAAAAATCCAATGCTTTAAGCTACACTTAATGTATGAATGTCAATGCATTAAGAACAAAATATTAAACCAAGTGTCAACCAAGTGTCAAAACAAATCATAGACCCTTTACAAGAACAAACATTTCTGCATTTACTTTTAACCAACTGGTGCCAAAGTCATTTTTAGTAGATCCCTCAAGTTCCCCTCAAGTTTACATAGACCCCATTGCAGAGTTACCACAGGTGTAGTTCATCACATTACTGTATGGACATGTCCCACTTTGTTTGACAAACAGAAAGTGTCCAGATATGTTTTTCGTTTTGTGAAATGTCTGCTTGAAAAGAGTGTATTATTGTTATTGTTTAAATGCCACTGGAGTGAAATTTTGTATTGATATAATATGCTTTGATATTATGTAATGCAATGACATTCATATATTTTAAGTGGTTCAAATCCTTTTAGAGGCCTGTGTACATTCATAACTGGTAAAGTAGGGCTTTAATTACTTCTTAATTTAGATGTTATCGAAACATGATCCGCAATGAGGAATATTAAGCAAATGTCAGTTTTGCAAACATTGCATTTATTTTGCTTTAAAATGTATATTATGTAAATAAATGCTCACCAGGATGTGCTTGTGTTGATGAGTCATGATTCCTGGTAGATGTACTCGTCGACAGAATTGTATTATTGGTGGGAGAAGTAGTTTCTGACTTCTTGTCTTGAGTTGTTGAGGCTACAGTACAGTAAACATTATTAACGTCATTCCTCAAAGTCTTTAACCCTTTACAGATTTTAACTGTCTGGTCCCTCCATTTTCTTCACAATTAAACATTTGAAATGGATATTCTTTCTTTCTTTCTTTCTTTCTTGCTGTCAGTCTGATTGCTTACAGAAGTAACTGGTTTTGGACTGAATGTGGCTGGACTTGATACATTGTTTGGGTGTTTTGTGAGAAATGGAAATAGAAAAACAGTCAACAAAAGCACATTTGAAATGCATGACAAGAAACTGGGACATCTTGTCCCACTTTTTTTTTTACTCCCATGAATATTTCTCAGGGTAAGCTGTGTTGCCTTGCCTATTAGCAGTATTTGAATTTGCAGTTGTTGATTAGGCTACAATACAATTCAAAGTTCCAAACATTATAATGTCATTCCTTAAAAAAAAACTAATCTCCACAGATTTTCATATGCCTGGTCCCATAATAGCACATTTTTCTGCACATAAAAAAAAAAAATCTTTACATCTTTAAGTAGTACTGGTGAATGAACATTTTTCATTTAATGAGCCATTTTAGCTAGATTTTAACCTGCATTTATGTTAACAGATTAAATCAATAGAACAAAAACAGTTATTGCTTCAAACCTAGTTTAAAGAAATAGGTTTATCAGAAACTGCACCTGATATGCAAGTCTCATGGTCACTAGCAACATTTGTTGTCGTATGTTGCTAAAAACTTACTTCAATAGTAGCAAGCTTATACATAGAGGGATAGATCACCCAAAATTTTTTTTTGAAGAATATCCCAGCACTGTTGATCCATTCAATGCAAGTGAATGGTAACCAGAACTTTGAAACTTAAAAAAAGGCAGCATAAAAGTAATCCCTGCAACTCCAGTGGTTAAATCCATGTTTTCAGGAGCATTAGGTGTGGGTGAGAAACAATCAATATTTAAATCCTTTTTTACTATAAATTCTCCTCTCTGCCCAGTAGGTGGCAATGTACATGAAGAATGTGAATTGTCAAAAACAAAAGAAGAATGTGAAAATGAAAGTGGACATTTAGCTATATTAAACAATGGTTTAAACATTGATTTTTTTTTTTTTTTTTTTTCACCTATAACTCTCATATAACTTTTGCAGACTTAAAGAGATAGTTCACCCCAAAATGAAAATTCTCTCATCATTAACTCCCTCATGCCATCCCAGACGTGTATGACTTTCTTCTGCAGAACACAAAGATATCTAGAAGAATAATTCAGCTATGTAGGTCCACTCCACACTGGAGTTTGATAGATTATGATTATGCTGACTTGATCTGCTTTTTGGAGCTATAAAGTTCTGGCCACCATTCAGATGCTGCATTGAATGGACATGCAGAACAGAAATTCTTCTAAAAATCTTTGTTTGTGTTCAGCAGAAGAAAGAAAGCCATACATTTACATTTATGCATTTGGCAGATGCTTTTATCCAAAGCAACTTACAGTGCACTTATTACAGGGACAATCCCCCTGGAGCAACCTGGATTTAAGTGCCTTGCTCGAGGACACAATGGTGGTGGCCGTGGGGATTTTTACTACCCTTTTAAACCACAGCAGTGTAGATCACGATACATCATTTAGAATTCTTCATTGGCTTATGTGGGAGTGTTGAGTGGACCACATCACACACATACACAATTGATGCAAGTGTTATTTTAGTCTTGCATTTGAGGATCTTTAATCAGCAATTATAAATTCTCATAGCATCTTATTTACTGTATATAATAAAACATAATTGGCTCTGTTTTCATGAGTGCACAAAGCGCGTGCTACATTTTATCCCATTTTCATTAGAGTGATAATTCTAAGTGCAATTTGAGGCAGCGCAAAGCAGTGGGTGTGGGTGGGAGTGTTTGTGCTGTCTGTGGGTGCATGCATGCAAACCGTGGGTGTATTGTATGGTAATGAAGTGGCGCAAAGCGCAATTTGCTATTTTCCTGAAAACTAGGTTATTGCGCTAAGATGTTTCAAAAGCAGGTCTGTTTTCAGCACAAAGTCTAAATTCACTTCCTGCATTTGCAGTTTGGAGATTCCATCAGCAGATGGTAAAAAATTTAGTTCAAACTCTGAAAATATAGGAACATCAAATTATGTGTCTGACAATCCCTGTTTTATGAAAAAGAAATGTATAAGATTTGTGTTAAACTGTTTGCCAGGGTTAATTTTTGTAATTATTATTATGCTAATATTTACAATTGTATTTGTGATTTAATTTATATTTTTCCACCTATTGTCATATGTGAGTTTTAAGTCCCTTCAAATGGGGCCGTTGGAAGAAGTTGGTGAGACAAACATTTTTGTATTTGGTGTAATTTTTTACCACATTCTTTTTAATATAAAAATATTTTTCTTGATTTATTTTGTTTCAATAAATGAATAACATTTTTGAAAATCAAAATCGGTTACAAGTGAAGTGCATGCCGATACAATCATGGCAAATTCTGATGAGAATCACATTTTCCATGCATATAAAAAAAACATTCACTGTCATAGAAATGTGCCATACATTAAACAAGGACACAGATAATGCACAAAATAACACGCAAGTCTTCAAATACATTGCATACAGGTCCATTTAAACTACCGGCTTCTCATAAATGTGCTGTCTTTGTTTATATCGTGGTACTTGACAGGAAATTAAATATATAAAAGGACACAGACTGTCACATATTCCCTGTTGTCTTTTGTTTTTGTGCTTTTATGTTGAAATTCTTGTTTAGTTCCTGTTTTTGTAGTCCTTTTGTAGTTTCATTTTATGATTATTTCCCCCTGACTATCTCTACAGGTGTTGTTTGTTCCCTTGTATATTTAAGCCCTTGTTTTCCAAGGTTAGTTTGTCTGTTCTCACACGTGTTGTCATGTTCTGTGCCCGGATTCCTGCGTTTTATTATATTCTGAGTTACCTTGATTATCTTTTGTTTCATTAAAGCTGCACTTGGAACCTCTTTCTTCCTCGTCACAGAAGAACTGACCCAGGATGGAACTAACAGCCATCAGAATTCTCCTCCTCAAGCAAGGGGACCGTCTAGTTGAGGATCATGTCAGTGAGTTTTTAGAGATTCTCCTGCGGCTCTGCCCGCTCCCCCAGATACTATTCCTCATGATCCCCCCCCAGAGACCCCTCCTACAGCGGCTTTTTTGCCTGACCAGGTCCCTGTCCTGTGGCTGCCTCTCAGGCCTCCTGACCCAGTCCCTGTCCTGTGGCCGCCTCTCAGGCCTCCTGACCCAGTCCCTGTCCTGTGGCCGCCTCCCAGCCCTCCTGAACCAGTCCCTGTCCTGTGGCCGTCTCCCAGGCCTCTTGACCCTCTCTCGCCCCTGTGGCCGCCTCCTAGGCTTTCTGACCCAGTCCCTGTCCTACGGCCACCTCCCAGGTTGCCTGTCCCTGTCTTACGGCCACCTCCCAGGCCTCCTAACCCAGGCCCTGTCCTGTGGTTGCCTCTCAGGCCTCCTGACCCAGTCCCTGTCCTGTGGCCGCCTCCCAGGCCTCCTGACCCATTCCCTGTCCTGTGGACGCCTCCCAGGCCTCCAGAACCAGTCCCTGTCCTGTGGCCGTCTCCCAGGCCTCTTGACCCTCTCTTGGCCTTGTGGCCGCCTCCCAGGCTTTCTGACCAGGTCCCGGTCCTACGGCAACCTCCCAGGTTGCCTGTCCCTGTCTTACGGCCACCTCCCAGGCCTCCTGACCCAGTCAAACTGTCCTGCGGCCACCTCCAAGGCCGCCTGACCCAGTCCCTGTCCTACGGCTGCCTCCTGACCCGATCTCGGCCCTGCTGCTGCCTCCCAGACCTCCTAACCCGGTCCCCACCTTGAGGTCAACCCCTCGGTCTCCTGGCCATCCCCTGGATCTGCTCTGGTCTCCTTGGTCTCCTGGCTACCCGCCTGATCTGCTCTGGACTCCTTGGTCTCCTGGCCACCCGCCTGATTTGCTAGGGTTTCTTTGGTGTCCTGGCTGTAAACCTGATCTGCTCCCTGACCTTGCCTTGTTCCTCTGCTCCCCTGGTGCCCCCTTGAACTACCTGTTTGCCCCTGGTGCCCCCTTGAACTGCCTGTTTGCCCCTTGTGCCCCCCTGAACCACATGTTTTCCCCTACACTCCATGGACAATTTGCCTTTTTACTTTTTTTTGGAGCATCTAGAATCCGCTCCTTAAAGGGGGGGTGGTGTGGCAGGGCAGAGGGCGGGGTCATGATCCTACACACCCGGTCCCGTATTAGGCTAATCAAGTCTCCGAGAAGGATAAAGGCCAACTGCAGAAGATGGTGCGGGAGAGAGAGATAATTTACGGACATGTCCGTTGGGTGTGTGTTTGTGTCCTTTGGTTTAAGTTTATAATTAAAATATTATTTACATTGTCAAGCCGGTTCTCGCCTCCTCCTTGCCTGTCTAAATCCCTTTACAGGGGGCTCTGTCACATATTCCCTGTTGTCTTTTGTTTTTGTGCTTTTATGTTGAAATTCTTGTTTAGATCCTGTTAGTTTTTGTAGTCATTTGTTGTTTCATTTTATGATTGATTTTCACCTGATTGTTTCCACAGGTCTTCCTCATTCCCCTTTTCCCTTGTATATTTAAGCCCTTATTTCCCCCGGTTAGTTTGTCTGTTCTCACATGTGTTGTCATGTTCTGTGCCTAGTTTCCTGCATTTTATTATATTCTGAGTTACCTTGTTTATCTTTTGTTTCACCAAACTCACTTGTGGCTAGACTTAGTGCATGCTTGTACAAAAATACCAAACTTAATTGCCATGCCCCATGACTTATTGCATAGTGCTGCACTTGGTGCTAGTGCTCTTAAAATATGGCCCAATATACTTTGTAGACCTCTGTGAACATAAGGTTGAGGGTGAGTAAATGATGAGAGAATTTTCATTTTTGGGTGAACTATTCCTTTAAACCAAGGCTAAAAACCTAATTGACTTTGCATTTGGGTTTGTTGTGAATATTGTGTACAACAGAAATACAAATATATATATAATTCTTCATTTTCTAAGCATATTTTGCAGAGTGCAAAGTGGTGTATGTGTGTGAGTTTTTGCTATGGCAAGTTAATTGATTATTGTTACATGCCATTTATATAACTATTATTATTATTACCCTCACTAGTTGAAGAATATCTCTTCCAAGCTCAACTGTTGAAAATGCCATGTTTAAAATATGCATTTTGGAGCACAAACAATGCTTCACAAATTGTATCTTAAGTAACATCACTGGCTGATTGAGATGAGAGAGGATCTATGTTCATGGAGACATATAAAGACTTTTGATCATGCAATGACATTGATCTGTCAAACTCTCTGTATGATGTCATTAACTGACCAATAACAATTGTCAGTTCTTGCAGAAAAAGAAATTGAAAAGAACAATTTATTAGCATTTATTAACTTAACTAAGTGTGGCCTATAAGCTTAACTCTCATCTTCTTTTGTAACTTCTTAAATTAGTTATGGTGAACACTGTGAAATCACAAACCAGTAGCAAAGCCAATGAGGATTTAAGCAAAAATTGTGATTAACAGAATATAATAGAAGGAAAACAGTTTTCTTGATCTCTGACAGACTGTGCAACAAACTCACCTTCAGGGGATGCAGAACTAGTTTTAAAGGTACTTGCACCTGCAACTGCATAAAACCATACATAAACCAAATCCCTTGGTCAATGACACCATTGATTACAAATTAATATGTATAACATAGTAGCAAACCTAATTGAACAGTAGCAAGCATGCTTAAACAGAGGATTATACTTTCTTAAAGGAATGTGCTGGGTTCAGTACAAGTTAAGCTCAATTTGTGGCATAATGTTGATTACCACATGCATTATTTTTGACTTGTTCTTCCATTTCTTTCTTTCTTTTTTTTTTTATTTAAAAAAAGTACAAATCTGGATTACAATGAGACACTTACAATGGAAGTGAATGTGGCCAATTTTTGGAGGGTTTAAAAACAGAAACGTGAAGCTTATAATTTTATAAAGGCAGAGACTATTTGCACTAAGAGTAAAAAGTAACAAAAAGCATCTTCTTTGCAATTCCACTGTAAGTGTCTCACTGTAACCCAGATTTGTGCTTTTTTATAGAAAAGGGGGACGAGCCGGAATTAATTTTTGTGGTAATCAACATTATGCCAAAATGCTGTTGAATGAGCTTAACTTGTATTAAACCTGGAACATTCCTTTAAACAGAATTTCCCAAAAAATATGTTTTCAATAGGAGAAATTCACCATGAGTGCAAAATTATGTGTGTGGGGTTTTGTTTTGACATTTCAATAGATTATTGTTACTTTCCATTAAATAACTATTATTACTATTCCTTCACTAGAATACCTCTTCCAAACTCAAATGTTGAACATGCCACGTTTAAAATATCAGCTCAATTCTGGTACATAACCTACAAACTAACCTAAAAAAATAAAAATAATAAAAAGGCACTGTGCTTTTAGCCATGTCCTCTTACACCACTAGATGTTGGCCTAAACTAGATAACATTGTAAATGAGTTCTGGTGAACATTATCAATAAATGAAACCAAAAATCAATGAGGATTTAAGCCAATATTTTGATAAACAAAATCAAGAAAAATGTTTTGTTGAACTGTGATATACTGTAAAACAAACTCACCTGGTGAAGAAGTAGCAGTATTTTGACTTGTTCCATCTGTATAAAATAGATATAAACCAAGTCTCATGGTCACTGGCACCATTCATTTAACAAACTCAGTAGAAATCTTATTTAACAGACATTTGCAGTGCTTTTCATGCCTTTCTTTTTTAAACTAGTCAATTAGAAAACTAGCCAATCATAAAGCCTCTCTGCCAATTAATCATTTTGTGCATTTTGGATTACTGACATGTTTTTGGAGGGCGGGGCTTTGGAGCGAGGGTGTGTGGTTAAAGTGGGTAAAAATGCAGAGAGAGTTGTCGCTAAAATGTCTTATAATCAATTAAAGAAAAGTGGCATTGGCATGTCAAACTCTCTGTACGATGTCATTACCTGGCCAATACAAATGGTCAATTCTTGCAGAGAAAAATGAAAAAGAACCATTTATTGGCTCTCTCCACTTAAATCACTAAGTGTTGGCCTATAAGCTTAACTCTCATCGTCTTTTTAACATCTTAAATTGGTTATGGTGAACATTAAGAAATCACAAACCAGTAGCAAAGCCAATGAGGATTTAAGCTAAAATTGGGATTAACAGAATATAATAGAAGGAAAACTGTTTTGCTGATCTCTGACAGTGTGCAACAAACTCACCTTCAGGAGATGCAGAACTAGGTTTAAAGGTACTTGCACCTGCAACTGCATAACACCATAAACAAAATCCCTTGGTCAATGACACCATTGATTGAACAAATTCATATGCATAACATAGTAGCAAACCTACTTGAACAGTAGCAAGCATGCTTAAACAGAGGATTAAACCTTCTTAAAGGAATGTGCTGGGTTCAATACAAGTTAAGCTCAATTGACCGCATTTGTGGCATAATGTTGATTACCACAAAAATAAATTTTGACTTGTTCCTTCATTTCTTAAAAAAATTAAAATAAAAAAGCACAAATCTGCGTTACAGTGAGGCAATTACTATGGAAGTGAATGGGGACAATGAAAGTGAATGTAGCCAAGTTATGGAGGGATGTGAAGCTTATAATTTTATAAAGGCAGAGACTATTTGCACTAAGTGTAAAAAGCAACAAAAAGCATCTTCTTTACAATTCATCCATTGTAAGTGTTTCATTGTAACCCAGATTTGAGCTTTTTTAAAGAAAAGGGAGGACGAGTTGAAATAAATTATTGTGATAATCAACATTATGCCACAATTGCTGTTGAATGAGCTTAACTTGTATTGAACCTGGAGCATTCCTTTAAACAGAATTTCCATTGTGAATATTTTCTATTTATAAGATGTTTTCAATAGGAGAAATTCACCATGAGTGCAAAATGATGTGTGTGGGATTTTGTTTTGACATTTCAATAGATTATTGTTACTTTCCATTAAATAACTATTATTACTATTCCTTCACTAGAATACCTCTTCCAAACTCAAATGTTGAACATGCCACGTTTAAAATATCAGCTCAGTTCTGGTACATAACCTACAAACTAACCTAAAAAATAAAATAAAAAAATAAAAGGCACTGTGCTTTTAGCCTTGTCCTCTTACACCACTAGATGTTGGCCTAAACTAGATAACATTGTAAATGAGTTCTGGTGAACACTGTCAATAAATGAAACCAAAAATCAATGAGGATTTAAGCCAATATTTTGATAAACAAAATCAAGAAAAATGTTTTGTTGAACTGTGATATACTGTAAAACAAACTCACCTGGTGAAGAAGTAGCAGTATTTTGACTTGTTCCATCTGTATAAAATAGATATAAACCAAGTCTCATGGTCACTGGCACCATTCATTGAACAAACTCAGTAGAAATCTTATTTAACAGACATTTGCAGTGCTTTTCATGCCTTTCTTTTTTAAACTAGTCAATTAGAAAACTAGCCAATCATAAAGTCTCTCTGCCTATTAATCATTTTGTGCATTTTGGATTACTGACATGTTTTTGGAGGGCGGGGCTTTGGAGCGAGGGTGTGTGGTTAAAGTGGGTAAAAATGCAGAGAGAGTTGTCGCTAAAATGTCTTATAATCAATTAAAGAAAAGTGGCATTGACATGTCAAACTCTCTGTACGATGTCATTAACTGGCCAATACAAATGGTCAATTCTTGCAGAGAAAAATGAAAAAGAACCATTTATTGGCTCTCTCCACTTAAATCACTAAGTGTTGGCCTATAAGCTTAACTCTCATCGTCTTTTTAACATCTTAAATTGGTTATGGTGAACATTAAGAAATCACAAACCAGTAGCAAAGCCAATGAGGATTTAAGCTAAAATTGGGATTAACAGAATATAATAGAAGGAAAACTGTTTTGCTGATCTCTGACAGTGTGCAACAAACTCACCTTCAGGAGATGCAGAACTAGGTTTAAAGGTACTTGCACCTGCAACTGCATAACACCATAAACAAAATCCCTTGGTCAATGACACCATTGATTGAACAAATTCATATGCATAACATAGTAGCAAACCTACTTGAACAGTAGCAAGCATGCTTAAACAGAGGATTAAACCTTCTTAAAGGAATGTGCTGGGTTCAATACAAGTTAAGCTCAATTGACCGCATTTGTGGCATAATGTTGATTACCATAAAAATAAATTTTGACTTTTTCCATCATTTCTTAAAAAAATTAAAATAAAAAAGCACAAATCTGCGTTACAGTGAGGCAATTACTATGGAAGTGAATGGGGACAATGAAAGTGAATGTAGCCAAGTTATGGAGGGATGTGAAGCTTATAATTTTAAAAAGGCAGAGACTATTTGCACTAAGTGTAAAAAGCAACAAAAAGCATCTTCTTTACAATTCATCCATTGTAAGTGTTTCATTGTAACCCAGATTTGAGCTTTTTTAAAGAAAAGGGAGGACGAGTTGAAATAAATTATTGTGATAATCAACATTATGCCACAATTGCTGTTGAATGAGCTTAACTTGTATTGAACCTGGAGCATTCCTTTAAACAGAATTTCCATTGTGAATATTTTCTATTTATAAGATGTTTTCAATAGGAGAAATTCACCATGAGTGCAAAATGATGTGTGTGGGGTTTTGTTTTGATTTCAATAGATTATTGTTACTTTCCATTAAATAACTATTATTACTATTCCTTCACTAGAATACCTCTTCCAAACTCAAATGTTGAACATGCCACGTTTAAAATATCAGCTCAATTCTGATACATAACCTACAAACTAACCTAAAAAAGTAAAAATAATAAAAAGCACTGTGCTTTTAGCCATGTCCTCTTACACCACTAGATGCTGGCCTAAACTAGATTACATTGTAAATGAGTTCTGGTGAACATTATCAATAAATGAAACCAAAAATCAATGAGGATTTAAGCCAATATTTTGATAAACAAAATCAAGAAAAATGTTTTGTTGATCTGTGATAGACTGTAAAACAAACTCACCTGGTGAAGAAGTAGCAGTATTTTGACTTGTTCCATCTGTATAAAATAGATATAAACCAAGTCTCATGGTCACTGGCACCATTCATTGAACAAACTCCGTAGAAATCTTATTTAATAGACATTTGCAGTGCTTTTCATGCCTTTTTTAAACTAGTCAATTAGAAAACTAGCCAATCATAAAGTCTCTCTGCCAATTAATCATTTTGGAATACTGACATGTTTTTGGAGGTTCCAGAGGTTTGTTTACTGGTGCCAGATGGTGCCCCGTCCCTGATAAAGAAGGTCCTTCTCAGGGGACGTCGTGGGAACATGAGGTCTGAGAAACAATTCTGGTTGGGCCAGTAAGGTGCTACGAGGACGACCTGCTCCTTGTCCTCCCTGTCCTTGCACAACGTCTGTGCAAGTAGGCTCACTGGGGGGGAATGCATACTTGTGTGTGCCAGTGCATCTGTGTCGAGGTTAGCCTCGGTTAGGGAATACCAGAGCGGACAGTGGGAGGATTCCTGGGAAGCGAACAGGTCTACCTGCGCTTGACCGAATCGACTCCAAACCAGCTAAACCGCCTGGGGTGGAGTCTCCACTCTCCCCTGAGCGTGACCTGCCATGACAGCGTGTTCACTGTGCTGTTGAAGCTGCCCGGATGTGAGTAGCTTGAAGCAATTTGAGTCTCCAGAAAAGGAGACGGCAGGTGAGTTAAGCATTCAACGAATTCGCTGAGAGTGCATCCCACCTTGGAAGTTGACATATGCCACTGTTGCCGTGTTGTCCGTCCGAACCAACACATGCTTGCCCCGGATCAACGGCAAAAGCCTCCGCAGGGTGAGCAATATTGCCAGCAGCTCAAAGCAGTTTATGTGCCAATGCAGTCGCGGACCATTCCAAGTGCCGGTGGCTGCACACCCATTGCATACTTGGAGGTGTGCTTCACGCTCGCTTGTGATGCGCGCCATCATTGAGACAGAGTCTAACTCCATACCGAGAAAAGAGATGCTCTGATCTGGGGAGAGCATGCTCTTTTCCCAGTTGACCCGAAGCCACAGCCGGCTGAGTTGCCTGACCAACAGGTCCCTGTGTGCATACAACAAGTGAGCTATAATCATCAAGTCGTCAAGATAGTTGAGGATGCAGATGCCCACTTTCCTTAATGGGGCAAGGACTACATCTGCGACCTTCTTAAAGGCACGAGGTGACAGGGACAGACCAAAGGGGAGGACCTTGTACTGGTACGCCTGGCCCTCAAAAGCCAACCGCAGGAAAGGTTTGTGTCAAGGTAGAATCAAGACATGGAAGGACGCATCCTTCAGGTCTACCGCCTCAAAACAATTTTGATGCCGGATGCTCGCTAAAATGCATTTTTACATCAGCATCTTGAACGGGAGTCTGTTCAGGCCTGGTTTCAGCAATCGCAGGTCCAAGATTGGCAGCAGCCCACTGCCGGATATGATGAAGTAGGGGCTGTAAAACCCCTTCTTCAACTAGGATGGAGGAACAGGCTCTATCGCATCCTTCCGTAGAAGGGAGGCAATCTCTGCACGTAAGGCAGCGGCGTTCTCAACTTTCACCGAAGTGAAGCAGATGGCTTTGAACTTGGGCAGGTGCCTGGTGAACTGAATCACATAGCAGAGTCAGATGGTCTTGATCAGCCACCGCAGCGGGTTGGGGAGCCGGAGCCACGCTTCCAAGCTCTGAGCGAGGGAACCAAAGGAACAATCACGTTGGGCGTTACGGTGGCTGGGGCCTCATGACGGGGTAGAGCCTGAGGTGCCACTCATGGCCATGCTGAGTCCAGGGACATCAAAGCACTGGGGACAGGGGAGGAGGAAAATTGTCCTCGCGACCTGTCGAGACCGTCACATCGGGGGCAGGATTGTGCCACAGCTGGGCGCAAGGGGGCGGGAGGCCCACCTCAGTGGCGCCATACCTGCCAAAATGAAACGTTGCCTGCTGTTTGTGATAACGACGGCCGTGTACACCGACTGAATGGCCCAGGAAGTGAGGAAATTGCTCTTTTCTTGAAATGTGGGTACTACAGCCCGTTGGGGATGAGGCGAAATCATAAGAAAAGGAAAACAAGGATTCTCCACCCAGCCCTCCACCGAAGGAAGGAGTGGTCTGTTTACCAGCTTCTGTGTAGCAGGTCTCCGACATCCTGGGCTACCCATCTCAGCGGCGCTTCAGAGCCTTTCTCAGGTTCTTGGCGGCCGGCCATCAGACGGGTGTCATCTGTTCCTGTGGACGGCTCCACGCCGGGGCCGGCCTACTGGGGCAGACTGCGGCAGAGCTGGTGTTGTCTCCGCAGTGGGATGTTCTTGGCGATGAGCAGACGGAGTGCGAGACCTTGAGCCGTGCTGGGGCAGGATGTGTTGAATGGCCTCCATCTGCTTCCTCATTGTCAAAAACTGCGGGGCAAAGTGTCTGATAGTGTCGCCGAATAGGCCAACCTGGGAGATGGGTGCGTCAAGTAATTGAACCTTGTCAGCCTCTCTCGACTCGACCAGTTTGAGCCAAAGGTGGCGCGCTCCTGGACCACCAAGGTGGATATCACCTACCCGAGAGACCGCGCCAGATTGGTCACACAGCACAGCTCCTGCATCAATCCTGGGTGAGGCCTACCCTCATCCAATTCTTTAAGTGCCTTGGCTTGGTGCACCTGCAGGAAAGCCATGGCATGCTGGGCGGAGGCGACCTGTCCAGCAGCACCATGGGCCTTAGCCATCAGTGACGACGTAAGCCTACAGGCCCTGGATGGGAGCCTCGGACAACTCCACCAGGTGGTGTCACTCTGCAGACACAAGTGCACTGCAACTACCTGATCCATCTGTGGAAACGCTGAGTACCCCCTGGCCAGCCCGCGAACTAGGTACGGGCAGTAAACGATCATGTGAGCTCCTCGTGCACCTGTGAGAAGAAAGGAACGGCGCAGAGCACGGCCGTGATAGGCACTCTGGCCCCAGAAACCAATCATTGAGCTGCGAGTGTTCAGGGGGAGTGGAGGATTCCACTCCAGCCGGCGCTCACAGCCGCCTGGGCAAGCCGGCGCTCGCAGCCGCCTGGGCAAGCAGGCTGCCTGTGCTGCGTCAGCCTGCGACTGGGCTAACGTGGGAGCCCAGCCATGTCCTCCGCCTCTGACAGGACGAGACCTCTCTATGACGCTGCTATCGACAGATCATCCTCTTCACAAGCCCCGAATGAGATCACTAACCCACCCTGACACGGGAACTTGTCCGGGACATACAAGCATGCTGGGGAATTGGAGGTCCGTTGGGGGTTTCCTGGCGGAGAATCTCCCATTGAGGTACCGAAATCACCCCCAGTGCTAACCGACTCGGCCTCATACACGCAGGTAGAAGGACCGAGGCGGGAAGCGCTGCGTCGAAACCTTGCCATGTTCATGTTCTTGCAATGAGGACATGAACAATCCACAAATGATGTCTCCATTTGGGTAGCACCCAAACATGTGAGAGAGCGATTGTGGCCAACAGACTCTGAGAGATAATGACCGCAACCAGGAATAATAAACAAACAAAAAGGCATATTTAAAAAGGTGCTTTCGTAGGTACCACTCTTTTAGAAAATATATACTTCTAGAGGAAACCATGTTAAACCATGTTTAAAATATAAAAACGCAAACATACAAGCTTCAAAAATGTATTCTTGAGTAACATCACTGGCTGATTGAGTTGAGAGAGGATCTATGTTTATGGAGACATTTAAACACTTTTGATCATGCAAAAGACATTGACATGTCAACCTCTCTGTATGATGTCATTAACTGGCCAATACAAATGGTCAATTCTTGCTGAAAAAGAAATGAAAAAGAACCATTTATTGGCTCTCTCCACTTAAATCACTAAGTGTTGGCCTATAAGCTTAACTCTCATCTTCTTTTTAAAATTTAAAATTAGTTATGGTGAACACTGTGAATTCGCAAACCAGTAGCAAAGCCAATTAGGATTTAAGCTAAAATTGTGATTAACAGAATATAACAGAAGTAAAACAGTTTTCTTGATCTCTGACAGAATGTACAACAAACTCGCCTTCAGGAGATGCAGAACTATGTATAATGGTACTTGCACCTGCAACTGCATAACACCATAAACAAAATCCCTTGGTCAATGACACCATTGATTACAAATTTATATGTATAACATAGTAGCAAACCTACTTGAACAGTGGCAAGCATGCTTAAACAGAGGATTAAACCTTCTTAAAGGAATGTGCTGGGTTCAATACAAGTTAAGCTCAATTGACCGCATTTGTGGCATAATGTTGATTACCACAAAAATTCATTTTGATTTGTTCTTCCATTTCTTTAAAAAAAGAAAGAAAGAAAGAAAGAAAGAAAGAAAGAAATAAAGAAAGAAAGAAAGGCACACATATGGGTTACAGTGAGGCACTTACAATGGAAGAAGTGAATGGGGACAATGAAAGCGAATGTGGCCAATTCTTGGAGGGTTGCACTCCGTTTTATAAAAGCACTTGCATTAATTATTCTGTTATAACTTGTGTATTAAGCTGTACATTTTTTTAAATTGTATGTTTTACAGTTTTTCTTTTTAGGGTTTGTTGACATTACATCGTTATGGTAACAAAGTTGTAAAATTGGCTATAACTTTACACAGAAAAGGTTAGTACGTGATTTTATCACACTAAAATCACGATTACATGCATATTCTTTACGTCTTGTGGCTATACTTTTGAAAAAGTGAGTATTTTATAAAAAATAAATAAAAAATTGTCCCTCATTCACTTCCATTGGAAGTGCCTCACTGTAACCCAGATTTGTGCTTTTTTAAAGAAAAGGGAGGACGAGTTGAAATAAATTATTGTGATAATCAACATTATGCCACAATTGCTGTTGAATGAGCTTAACTTGTATTGAACCTGGAACATTCCTTTAAACAGAATTTCCATTATGAATATTTTCTATTTATAAGATGTTTTCAATAGGAGAAATTCACCATGAGTGCAAAATTATGTGTGTGGGGTTTTGTTTTGACATTTCAATAGATTATTGTTACTTTCCATTAAATAACTATTATTACTATTCCTTCACTAGAATACCTCTTCCAAACTCAAATGTTGAACATGCCACGTTTAAAATATCAGCTCAATTCTGGTACATAACCTAAAAACTAACCTAAAAAAATAAAAATAATAAAAAGGCACTGTGCTTTTAGCCATGTCCTCTTACACCACTAGATGTTGGCCTAAACTAGATAACATTGTAAATGAGTTCTGGTGAACATTATCAATAAATGAAACCAAAAATCAATGAGGATTTAAGCCAATATTTTGATAAACAAAATCAAGAAAAATGTTTTGTTGAACTGTGATATACTGTAAAACAAACTCACCTGGTGAAGAAGTAGCAGTATTTTGACTTGTTCCATCTGTATAAAATAGATATAAACCAAGTCTCATGGTCACTGGCACCATTCATTGAACAAACTCAGTAGAAATCTTATTTAACAGACATTTGCAATGCTTTTCATGCCTTTCTTTTTAAACTAGTCAATTAGAAAACTAGCCAATCATAAAGCCTCTCTGCCTATTAATCATTTTGTGCATTTTGGATTACTGACATGTTTTTGGAGGGCGGGGCTTTGGAGCGAGGGTGTGTGGTTAAAGTGGGTAAAAATGCAGAGAGAGTTGTCGCTAAAATGTCTTATAAACAATTTAAAGAAAAGTGCGAGCTGCCTCCTAGCACTTTTTATTTTATATAATTTTATACATGTACAGTATATATTAGCCACACTTATGATAAACAGATTTACAGGAAGGAAAACCATTTTGTTGATCTGTGACATATTTTAAGACAAACTCACTGGAGGTTGGCGAAGTACCATTGCCTTCAGTATTTGAATGACCTGTAGTTGAACAACAACAAAAAAGATATAAATTAAGACTCAATGTTACTGGCACAATCAATTGAACATATTCAACACGAGCATGATATTCAACTGAATAACTCACCATTATTGCAAAGAGGCATGTGTTTGTGTGTGAGTTATATAACAATACTTTATAACAGGTTATTGTTACTTGTCTTTAATATGGCAGATTTATGTTCCGTCACATTCATTGGTCAGTATTACAAAATACTGTGCTCTTATTTTACTATCTTCTCTACATACCAACAGACGTGTGAAAAGGTACATCCTGTGTCAGGCTTGTGGGATCTTTCTGCTGTGCTGATATTTTCTGTCCACCCCAAACCAGATTCGGCACTCTGTCTGTGCTTGTGACCCTTTGCTTGACTCTTGGCTTTTAACACAGCTAGTGAATGTAAGGCAAACACAGCTAATGTCTACAGGGCTGTCTGCTACACAGCAGTACGGCAGAGAAAATATATCTAAAAATAATGTCTCAAGAAAAATTTGGAAAGTGTGAGTACTAACACTATCTCTTGTCATATTTAATGTATTGTGGATGTAATAAGCTAATTAGAATGGATAATTCTTGCAGAAAAAGGACAAAACATGTAAATGACATAGTTGACACTAAATGACACTGGGTGTTGCCTTCGGTGCTTCACTGGTGACAACTGAACCCGACTATTGAAAAGAGGTGCACTTATCTCACCCTTAATCACAAATATAGTAAAAAAGGGCATGTGCTCCACAAATATCTTAAATAAGTAAATATGTCTGCCGATACAGAAACAGTCGTGTATTATCACAATTATGTGCATGTGCAGTTTCTACAAAATTAAGTTTATTTCAGGCCTGAGATTTAAGATAAAGATAAATAAAGGTAAATAAGAATGTAAGATAAATATAACACAAAACAATCTAAATATACACAAAATCAAAAATGTAATCCGTATTAAACAAAAGCTGTCATTCGTGTTAAAACCCCACTCAGGATTTAACACCATTTCCATTGTGTTATGTACACTATGCTATATTATACTGTATAATAAAGCTATGTTGGTACATAAAATCATTTGCAATTTCTATTGAAAGACCATCATTCTGAAGCACCATGCACGTCATCATATAAAGATGCTGTCATTATCGAACTTAAAACCCTCCTTAGCACCTCAAAACAGCCACTAACCTCATGGCATGCTATTTAGGAAAAGCTTATTTCACCTGTCCACAGCAGCAGGATTAAGGAAAAGATTAAGACTGCAATCCTTTTATCCATGGCACAGTTCTTCTTTTATGGAAAAAAAAAATCAACCAGGAAAGCTTGTTGCTTCAGAGCAGAGCAACAAAGTGGTGAGAAGAGATGTGCTTGTATCCAGCCACTCCAATGCTTATTTTAGCACTTCCCTCAGACAAAGGGGTACAGGAAGCACAGCGGCTTGTACAGAGGGTGGTGGACTAGGGACTGGAGAGAGGTGGTGCAGCTGTGGGATTGGGTAATGTTTGAGGAGTGGTGTTCATCTAAGGGGTGTTTTTTTAAATTTAGGCAGGAACTCCATAATAAGCCTTAGTGTTTCCTGCTAGACACTAACCTGATTGCTCTGAAACCGAGAACCTATAATTCATAGCTTAAGTCTTGTTTTCTGTACAGTCTGTGGTTTCCCACAGCAAGTGAACACTTGGTTAGAATAAAGTAAACTCAAGCAGACCAAGCAGATGCCAAGTCCTGTGCCATGTAAATTTACAAAGCACAGCTTTTGGTTAATGAAGCATTCAGTGAGAGAGTTCTGCTGCTCAGAACTCACAGGACTCAAAGTGACTATAAATACCATTCACAGCATTGAACCTACTTTGTATCTCATTAGTCTAATTTTATTTGTATATCTTTGTATCTTAAAGGTGACGCCCTAGCTTAATATGCAGGGCCATCAAAGGATCAGTGTTTGGTTGGTTAGCACGGGCCAGTTTGCCCCGTAAAATTAGACAGATGTGAAACCAATGCATGTTTCTTCTAGCCTTTTTCAGGAACGAGGTATACACAGAACCAAAGCAGGGTGATCAGCTTGACAGTTTAAAGGTAATTTCCAGCAATTTACATCACCGTTGTAAAGGTACTGATGTGTGAATGGTAGCAAATAAAGATGAAAAATGAAAAGACTTTGTATGTGTAAAAGCAGATGTCCAGCAATTCTACTGAACAGATTTTATGTGTGAAAGTGACTATTGTGAAATGTACAAAATGAAAAGCTCATAGTTGAATCCAGGTGTCTCTTTAGTCTGTTTAGTATGTGAGAGACCAATGTGTTAGCCATCCTGTCTAGCTAATGGCACTGTGTTTCATGCAGCCAAGAACTTCCTACCCTAACAAAGGGAAAATAAAACAGAGAACTCAGCTGCATTATTTAATAGATGCAATGTACACTGATGGCCGATAGTTTGGAATAATGTACAGATTTAGCTTTTCTGAAGGAAATTGGTATTTTAATTCACCCAAGTGACATTCAACTGATCACAAATTATAGTCAGGACATTACTGATGTAAGAAACAGCACCATCACTATTCGAAAAAAAATCCTTTTTGATCAAATCTAGACGGGCCCCATTTCCTGCAGCCATCCCTCCAGCAACTTATCCTTGAGTAATCATACACTAGAAAATCACTTGCCATTGTATCAAACACAGTTGAAAGCTATTTGGTTTGTTAAATGAAGCTTAACATTGCCTTTGTTTTTGAGTCGCCACGTTGCCAAAAAATAAACAGCTTTCTCTAGAAATTCATCAGCCAATCATTGTTTTGAGGAATGAAGGCTATGCAATGCTTGAAATTGCCAAAAACTGAAGATTTCATACAAAGATATACACTACAGTCTTAAAAGACAAAGGACAACTGGCTCTAACAAGGACAGAAAGAGAAGTGGAAGGCCAGATGAACAGATGATTAGAGTCTCTAGTTAAGTCTCTTGCATATCCTCTGCTGACAGCTTCATTGAATTCTACCTGCTCAACACCAGTTTCATGTACAACAGTAAAGAGAAGACTCAGGGGTGCAGGCCTTATGGGAAGGACTGCAAAAAAAAAGAGACACTTTTGAAACAAAAGAAATACAAAATGAAAATGTTATAGTGGCAAAGAAACAGACATTGGTCAACAGATAATTGGAAAAGAGTGTTATGGATCTTAAACCTCATTGAGCTTTTGTGGGATCAGCTAGACTCTATTGTGTGTGAGAAGCGCCCGACGTGACAGCCACATCTATGGCAAGTGCTACAGAAAGCGTGGGGTGAAATGTCACTTGAGTATCTGGACAAACTGACAGCTAGAATGCCAAAGATCTGCAAAGCTGTCATTGCTGCACATGGAGGATTTTTGGATGAGAACTCTTTCAAGTAGTTTAAGAAATTGTAATAGTAATTTTTCACATTATTAATGCCCTGACTATTTATTGTGATCAGATGAATGTCACTTTTGTGAATAAAAGTTCCAATTTCTTTTCATGAGTAAAATCTGTAAATTTTTCCAAACTTTTGGCCACCAGTGTACATCAACATTTTAGTGGGTATTTTAAAAAACTGTTCCTAAGGAGAGGTACGGCACAAGAGGGAAACAAAGAAATTAAAATGTATCAGCTTTTGCACTCTGCGCATTTCAGGAAATCTCTGCTCCCAGGTGGTAAAGATAATCCAGAGGATTTGCAGGTTCTTGCTGCTATGAGGGTAATATGAATGTGGCCAGGAGATACTGCCTCACAGACTGCATACTGTTTGTGTGAGAGGCTTATCACATTCACCCAGCAGCACAGGAACCTTCATGTAACAGTGGAATAGCTCTCACAGTGTGTGTGTGTGTGTGTGTATATGTGTGTTAGTGAAATAACAGCTTCACTCTCCCCTTAGACCCGGCAATGTTTGACATCAATAATGTAAAATGTCATTTTTTTTTCTTTCTTTTTTCATATGTGTTATAATTGACGTCAAACCTGGCAAAATATAATTTGATCACATGGATGAAAGAAGGTCACATGATTGTAAATGATGACTGCATTTTCATTTTGTGGGTAACCTATCCCTTTAAAAAAAGGATAAAAGTAGCTTGAAAACTCTGCCATGAGAAACTCCAAATATTTATATATTTCTGAACCTTTCAAAGGGTGAATGTCAAGTTATGGGGAAATTTTTAAACTTTGCATTGTGCTTTCTATTTTCCCCTTAAATATCTATTACTGGATACCCAGTACCTACAAAACGGAGTAATTGAAGCACATGTACATTTTTATTCTTTACATAATTGATAACGGTTTGTAACATTTGGGCTTTTTAAGTGCCATTAATTTATGAAAAGCTATAAAGCTTTTCTTTGGAAGACTAAATTGGGAAGAATTCTTCTTACCATAGCTTTAAATTAATTCTATCTTATTCCAAAACAGGATGTGAGAATCTATTTCCTTCCTTCTCTATTGTGCCTCATGTATACACAAGAAGAGGCTAAGGGAAATTCTATGGTCAGCTTTGCCGTTCATTTTTGGAGTAAACAGTGTACTTACCAGCCTGAAGATGTATAAAGGAAGCAAAGAACAATGATAAAACATGACAAGATAAACTTGAAATATCCTCTATTAATATCAGATTTACAATATGTTTGTCCTCAAAACAGGTTTGGTCTGGGTTCTTCTGAAATGAATGGGACATAACTAAAATAAAATGTGGTGCTTTTTCCAATGTTCCAAAAAGGGTGTTTTGCAGCGATGCCATAGAAGAACCATTTTGTAGAACATGTTCCTAGTCTTAAGAACCTTTTTCCTCTACAAAGATCCTTTTGTGCAATGGGAAGATTCCATGCATTCCTTGCTTCAGCAAATATTGCTCATTGAAATAAGCAGATTTTACTGAAAGCATAATGCTGCCAACTTTCCTAAATTATATGCTATATGTGTGACACAAGATATTGAGATTATGCTGTACTCATAATAATAAAGAAACGTTGCTAATTATTTTGAGTGAAGTGACAATAATCTGAAGTTTAGTAAATCCAGCCTAATTTTTTAAGATTCCATTGGGAAAGCACGTGAAGCATGTTTGGGGCTGGCTGCCATTTTGAATGAGGAGAACTCATGGTGTACAACACAAATGTTTTTGCCAAAAAGATCAAAGGTAAATTACTTTAAAAATAGTGTGAAATCAGTTGAGAAAGGGAAACAACAGCTAAATCCAGAAACATAATCGCACTTCAAATTGCACATCTTGAAACCAGCTAACATTTTCTAAGTGTTGGTTTATATTCAGCTACATCAATTGCATCTACTTGTTTTAGCGTCAGTTAAGAGTTTAAGACGACATGAATAAATACATAAATGTCATGTGAAGTATACATTTCGGTCTCTGTAATGGGTTTCACTGTTGTGGTTGACGCTTGATTTAAACGACATTGAAGTTGTCAATGACAATAATTTATATTCTGTATGTAGTGCTTACCAATACTTTTCTCATGGGAAAATACCGTGCTTTCTCATTGTCGGGCAGTGGCGGAGAATTCCCGCGGATTTTTCACCGGAGAGACGGTTCATCTTCAACCGCTGCTCAGGCGTCACTCACGCGGCAGAAACTCAGCAGGCAACAGGTAACAACAAGTAAATCGCTTTTCTGCAGGTTTCAATGCAAATGTCTCATTGAACCACTTCGTCTTTAAGCGAAACCAGCTTATATTATCTGAGTGTTGGTTTATGTTCACTTTTCAGCTTAATCGAATGATTCTAGTTGTTCACCCAAAAATGATCTTTCTCTTTTCATTTTGCCTTCTCACCCCTTCTGCCTTCTTAAAATCGTATGACTTTCTGTCTTCTGTGGAACACAAACCAACATTTCCACTCAAGTCTTCTGGATTAGCTACATTGACGCTTCCTTTATGGAGCTTGAAAGTTTTTAACCTCACTGACTTCCATTATGGACTAACACACATCAGATATCCATAAAAAAAAAATAAAAAAAATCTTGTGATGAGATTGGTGAATTAAATGAAGAGAATTATAATTTTTGGTTTGTCTCAAGGATTATACTATTTACTGATTTATATTTTTCTAGCAGGATAGGGCCATTTAAATGATAGTCCTGGCAGGTCTACAGCTATAACTGAAAGAGTCATCAGAGCTTTTCAAGGCAAACAAAAAAAAAGGTAGGAAACACATTTGGATGACATTATTCATATTTATATAGCATCATGTTAACATATCCGCTGACATTCATATAAATGTATGCATTTGATACAGTGGTTGAAAAGCTGTGTGCTTCAAATCTCTCATTGTTTACTCACCCTCATGCCATCCCAGATGTGTATGACTTTCTTTTTTCTGCTGACCACAAATTAAGATTTTTAGAAGAATATTTCAGCTCTGTAGGTCCTCGCAATGCAAGTGAATGGTGACCAGAACTTTGAAGGTACAAAAAGCACATAAAGGTAGCATTAAAGATATGAATGTGACTCCAGTTTAATCCATGTCTTCAGAAGTGATATTATAGGTGTGTGAGAAACAGATCAATATTTAAGTCATTTTTAATATGACTTTTCCTCCCTGCCCAAGATGTGGTAAAATGCACAAATAATGTGAATATCCAAAAACAAGAGAAGACAAATATGAAAGTGGAGATTGGTAGTAAAAAAAAGTACATGAATATTGATCTGTTTCTCAACCACACTTATCATATCACTTTTAAAGACATGGATTCAATCTGATTACTTTATGACACCTTAATGTGCTTTTTGACCACCATTCACTTGCATTGAATGTACCAACAGAGCTGAGATATTCTTCTAAAAATCTGTGTTCAACATAAGAAAGTCCTACACATCTGGGATGGCATGAGGGTGAGTAAATGAGATTTTTTTATTTTTGGTTGAACTATCCCTTTAAGCAGCACGTTTCTTTTTACTCTGTAATTATTGATTTTGAGGATATATAATCATGAAAATAAATACAATGGAAGCCGTCAATATACATTTTGACAAAGATCATTTCTATGCATTTAGGAAGAGGTGCTTGACCAAGCACAGAAAGGAGCAGCATCAATGCTTTGGAGCAGGAAGATGAAAGTTGCCTTTCAACCCACTTGGATGTATTGATTGGCCTTGAAAATGAGCGGGGGTCATTTGTCAAAACTTGGGTCAGTGCACTGACTTTTTGGGCTACTTTATGCCCTTCACATCAGCTACCCAAACAAGCTGACACTTTTTCTTTTTTGAGGTCATACAGTAAATGGTGTTGCATCTTGATGATGGCAAAGTTGAAAACATCTTTTGAATTAAGTTTCATTTAAAAATACAAACTGTTTCTGGTGTTTTTGTACAGTATTAGTTCAGAGAGTTTCCTGCAAGATGCATATATTTCTGCAGTCTGTTAAAATACATTTTTAACTGAGTTTATTTAGATTTACTGAAATTCTTTAAGTCATTGCATTGCATTTTGTTTATCGTCATAATTTTGTTACTATATATTTGAGAACATATTTTGGTTCTAGGAGAGCATTGTACATTTATTCATTTTATTTCAAATGAACAGGACCTAGAATTTGAAGCTGATAACAGCACTTACAATTGAGCTAAATGAGCTTAAAATGCATAGTTGGATAAACAGAAACACTTAGGTTTAAAAAAAACTTAAATGTAGCTGGTGTGGCACAGTATTTTAAGTAAACATATTTGAATGGAAGCTCATAAATTTGGCCATAGCCAGCTACGTTGTTTTAGGTAACGTTTCTTAAAATTCCTAGTGGAATTTTGAATAAAAAGTGGGATGCAATGATCCACAAATCACAGACAGTCTGCATGAACGTCATTTGATATCACTCCAGCGGTTAAAATAAAGTCTTCTAAAGCGATACGATCGTATTTGTTGTGAAAAAAGATAAATATTTAAGTACTTTTTTAATTATAACGCTTCCGGTAAGCTTCACGAGTGGGCGGAGTTCACGCAGTCTCCCAAGTTATGTATTCACGTTGCCATTATATGGATGTAATCTCACGTTCTCCTCGGTTGAAACATCCAGCATAAGCACACAAATGCACCATTGTGAATAAAGAAACAGATAAATACAGATCTTAACCAAAACCAACATACTGTACAGTGCTCCTCCTCCTCACTTGTAAACAGCGCTGCTCTTCTGGCTTTGGCAAAACATGAATCAGTTCCCACTTGTTACCAATGTCAATGGAATTATGTCACATGCGCAAACGTGCTGACCGGAAGCATGATTTAGAGTTTAAAAAAGTACTTGCGTATTGATATTTTCACACCAAAAGTGATCGTATAGCTTTAGAAGACATGAATTTAACAGCTGCACTTGTGTGGATGACATTTATGGTGACTGTGATTTTTGGAGCTCCACTTGCGTTTTAAGGACCTACTGAGCTGAGATATTTTTCTAATTTACTTCAAATGTGTTCTGGTGAAGAAAGTAAGTCCTACACACCTGGGATATCATGAGGGTGACTAGAGGACGTGAGAATTTTAATTTTTGGATGGACTATCCCTTTAAAGGTTCCTCATTGAACCATGCATGCTGATAAAATACCTATACTTTTAAGAGTGTTGGAAGGAAAATGTTTGACCCTGTAGCGGTTTAGGAAAATTTACATTGATGGTCAAACTCCTAAGTTGCTCTAGACTCTTATCATTTGAATCAGGAAATGCCACATATCATTGGGAATATTTCCTTCTTGACAAACAATTTGCGGACAGAGATGCGAGAACAATAATGCAAGGTCAGGTCCAACAATAGATAGCTTAATTAAGGGGCTTACTTGATCTCATATACGTCAAATTTTAATGACTATAAATTGATTTCACAATCACTGATGCTAAAGTTGTTGTTTTTAAAGGAAACACACTGCACTACCTCACATTCACTTCCTTTCCACCTATTCAACAAAGGTGTTTTCATAATGCCTTGAAATATTTCCCAGATTTTTATCAAAGACTACCATCAACTTCATGTCCACAGACAGAAAACACCTTAAAATGATGCGACTGCCAAGTGCTCATTTCCTATTTGGTTGTTATTACTGGTACAATCTTCACTGCCTCAAGGAATTTCCTCCAAACTCCTTCTGAGGAGGCTGAGCCAGATTTACTTCTGTTTTTGCAGTTGGTGATTTTTTTATTTACAAAAAACTTTGAGGAGGCTGAATTTCATGCACATTTTTATTGAACAGTCCTATAAAATACCTTTTCATAGTTGCAAGTGCATGCGTCATCTGCCAACAGTTTGGAAGTTAAATTATAAAAGCAAGGCTTTATTTTGTGTAGAGAATTACTTGGGCACTTAAGCAGTTGTTAAAAAAAAAAAAAAAACATCGATGGAGTTTGTTTTTCGTAAAGATTTTCGCAATAATAAACTGATATACAAAGCAGAATTAACCATAATAATTAATAATAATAATAATAATAATAATATGCAAATATACTTTTTTGTTTATGGCACCTTTACAAAAAGAAAGAAGAAATCTAAACCTTGTATGACACTAACAGCTATCATGCATTTTGAGTTTGACATTAGAGAACCACAAACCTATTTCACATGAACACCTAAACATGCTAAATCGGACTACTGGTGTACTTACAAACAAGTCTGTTTGAAAACATGATTCCTCATCATCATCATCATCATCCAATATTAATAGTAGATGCTGTTATTACAAAACCAGTTAAAGGCTTTAAGCTTTTCCAAGTGTTATAGCATAGAATGGTGGTACATTTCCAGGATTTGTCCACTAAGCACACTACAGGTAAAAACAGGCCTTGGCAGCCAAGGTAATTCAATATCCTTAGTTAAATCTTATAAAACATGCATAGGCAGATGCTTTCCATAAATGACATTTTCTTTCTGTTTCTCTCTCTCTTTCTCTCTCTCTCTCTCTCTCTTTTTTTGTTTTACAGAATATAGGTGCTTTATATAGCATTTTTTGTTTGTTCGAAATATTTGAAGAGACAAAACACTCACAGAATTTCCAGCAAGCCACAATAATTCTTCCCCCACCCTGCCCAAATAAATCAAAAGACATGTATGCAAATGATAAAAGTAAATTCCAGTTTTGAACTCCAAGAAAATCCATATTCATCAAGCTAGCTTGCAATTATACAGAAAGTAGGATCCAAGCACACACACACCAAAGAAACCTGAGGTAAGCATAATCTGTACAAAACCATAAAACGTTCCATTTTTGGCATTATAACAATGTAGCAACACTCTTTTAAGACTGCCTAATTTACTCTAAAGCTAGTTTATAAGAATAGCAAAAAAGGTATCAATAAATAGTCCTTACTTAGTTTGTACACCCTTTTTTTTGTTAAAAACTTTTTTTTACGTTCTGTCCATTTTTAGTGCTGTATTTTTGTAAACGTACATTAGTAAGACACACACGCGCACGCACGCACGCACACACACACGCACACTAAAATCTTATATCCAGTAAGTAAAGGCCTTTTCACATATGATTTCTCAGTCACCTGCTATAAATCCCTATGCCAAAACCAAGATCATCCCCAAATCATTCAGAAACGAGTGAACCGGCAAGAACTTGTCATGGTTTCTACAAGCAAAAAACAAAACAAAACAAAACAGAATTTATATATTTTGAAAGGCATATCCAAAGACTAGTGAGTGTCACTCTGAATTATGTTTGAAATGCTGCTCTCCTTCTTTCCTTTATCTCTCCTGTCCTTTTCCCTTTCTTCTTTCCTCTTACTCTACACTCCAAATCCTTCCTTTCCCTCCATCAGCTATGGCATGGAAAAAGAGAGGGAGGGGCTTAATCACTGCAATCATGCGATGAACATGCTGGAGCAATGCAGGATCACTGGATGTTGCCACTCCCGCTGCTAGCCTTGCCCTCGGTGCCATTGGTCTCGGACGACAGCGCCTTATTGAGAGTGTTGAGGCTTGTGTCACAGGACATGGTGTCTCGGCGAGGGGGCATTCGCTCGTTGATGCGGTCCAGACCTTTAGCCTCCGCAAAGCTGCTGATCTTGTGCTGGGGTGAGAAGCCTTTGATAGCTAGGGTAGGAAGGAGAAAGACGGTATAACAAGCAGCTATTCAACAGGTATACACACTTAAGTGTGTAAGTTCACTGCTTGAAGTTCACAAACTAGAGTTTGTTAGCAATAATAAGCAATCTTATATCAGGGTTTTATGTACCACTTAAGCAAAGTTGCAATTCTCTTCCAAATTACCCTGCTGAAAAAAATTATAATATAATAAATAAATAAAATAGCGTAAGCTGTTTTGATGGTCTGAGCTAGTTTCTTAGTCTGACCAAGCTGGTCTTCAGATAGTTTCACAAGCTGGTGAACATCTGGTTTAGCTGGTCAGCCAGCATGATCAGCTAACAAGTGTCAAAAACCTCAAAAAAAGAGTGCAAAACCAGCAAACAGACACCATACTGGGAGACCAGCAAAAAAGCTAAGGCTGGGTTAAGGTTTTTTTTCCCAGCAGGGTTTCCAAGAATTAATTGAGAGATGTCTTAAAATAACTCATGAACCTCTAAATTATTAATTAGTCTTATCTATAATTAAGGAAATGTCCCGGGTTCAATACAAGTTAAGCTCAATCGACAGCATTTTTGGCATAATATTGATAACCACAAAAATAAATGTAATTTCATCTTGTCCCTCCTTTTCTTAAAAAAGTGCAAAAATTGAAGTTACAGTGAGGCACTTACAATGTAAGTGAATGTGGCCAATTTTTGGAGGTTTAAAAAGGCTGAAATCTGAAGCTTATAATTTAATAAATGCACTTACATGAATTCTTCTGTTAAAACTTCTGTATTATTTGAGCTGTCAGTTGTTTAAACCATCATTTCTTACAGTGATTTTAGAGTTTGTTGACTACATTGTCATGGCAACAAAGTTGTAAAAGTGGCAATAACTTCACATAGAAAAGGTTAGTAAGTGATTTTATCACACTATAATCATGTTTACATGCATTTTGTTTGTCTTGTGGCTATACTTTAAAAAAGTGAGTATTTTAACGTTTAAAAATTGGCCCCCTTCCACTTCCATTGAAAACCAAACAAGTGCCTCACTGTAACAGATTTTTGCTTTAAGCGTGTTTACATGCACACCAAATACACCGATAACGACCACAAACCAGCTTGTTCGAATTATATCTAACAATGCAAGAAAACAGTTTACACAAGTCTTGAATTTATTGGATTACGCTCTGATTTTGATGTCAAAACGAAAACGGGCACACACAAGGTGTTTACATGCAACGTGAAATCGAAAAACGTGAAATGTGCAGATCGTCTTTGCTTAAACTGCTTCTGACCTACTCCAATAAAAAGGGCCAATGTTTAAGGCATTTACATGACCACACACCTCTCACTTTTAAAACATACAGTAACTATTGTAAGATCCTGCATGTGAACAAGCTCATTTAGAAGTTATATCCATCATTGATCATATTTACAAACACACCAATACGCTGATAACTACCAAAAATTAGCTTGTTCAAAAATCTTACAACGCAAGAAAACCGTGTTTATATGAGATTTGAAATCATCTGATTATTCTTTGTTTTTAAACGTTAAATCGTAGAAAGTCATGCACACAACACCTCCCGCAAAAAGTGTTTACACGCAACGGCGATTCAGGATAATTAGCAAAAATCTATTTGTGCCGATTTTTGTTTTTGTTTTGCTTAAACCGTTTATGGCTGTTATATTATGTTATACGTTGGCTTATACGTAAAGATAATCGTGTCAGATTGTGCATGTAAACGTGCTCATTATCACCGATGTAGAAGTTTGAGGATAGGCAACATTTCTTGCTCAGTACTTAAACAAAATATCCACACTGGTCAACAATATGACTACTAGTGCAGGCTGGGCTGTCTCAGTTCTGGAGGGCCTTGGAATGAAGTATCGTTCCCTGCATCGCTTGTTTATAAGTCAATGTGACACTAGAATGTTTTTTTTTTAAGATATTGTGTGAAAACCTGAGCATTCTCTGGCTTTCTAGAACAGAGCTTCCCACCACACTCCAAAACAAATGTACAAAGTACCAAGGAGGGTGTTGAAAAGAAAAAGAAAAGAAAAAGATATGCAAAAATTATAAGAGGAACAAACCATTTGAAGTGTCAAAAAAGTCTAGATAAAAGACAATAGGACACAACATGTAAACAAATTGAGAAGTTATCACTAACAAGAAACTTGTTGCTAAGCTAACCACGTGTTACGCCTGTTAAAAACATGCAGCAAACTATTCAGGGAAGTACATAGATCAAATTTGTTTAGATAAGTGTAACTTTATGGCAAAGACTGTGTAATGTATAATATTTGTGTTGCTGCATAATACAGGGCAGACACAGGTTATTAGCAGTGTTACAAAGAGAAACACAAGGACAAAACACAGTCACAGAGTACCCACAAGGAGAAAGTAAATCATTAAAAGAAAACAATGAACACAGTTGGCACCTCATCCTCTAGGAGAAATGTTTAAGAACAACCACATAACACTAATGCTGTAAATAGCGGTTACAAACCTGCTATTTAGTGAGCAGCTGACATTGTTCTTGTGTAGGCCTCTTTTCACAAAGAAAACCCACAAATGCTTGAGCATTTAGAAACTTTGTGCAAGAACAAAGGACAGCTACATTAGCTCATTGTTTTAAAGGGGATCAGACAGTTTTAGGGTGATGAAAACACAATTTTGCAGCTGATGAAAATATTGAACAAGCTAAAATATTGTTTATGCACTTGGATGGATACAGTATAATTGTGTTAGCACAAAATGTTATTTTTGCAAATTCTACATAGTAAAATTATTTGTTGGTACAGTTTTTACACCTTTTGCAGAATCTGTAAGATGTTTGTATAAAAAAAGAAAGATCATACAATTTTTTTGTGCTTTTTTATTTAGAACTGCCCCAGAAAAGCTGCATAACTTATATTAAAATATATTCAATAACAATAACTAAAATTACATAAAGGATCCTGTTAAAATATATTCAATAACAATAACTAAAATTAGATAAAGGATCCTGTTCAAAGGTCTAGATTCCCTTGGTTCTTGATATCTTGTATTGCATACTCAATCATTAAAGACAACATTTGTACTTAAAGGACAGTTCATCCAAAAATGAACAATCTCTCATAATTTATACACCCTCATGCCATCCCAGATGTGTATGACTTTCCTTCTGAACTCACTCGAAGATTTTTAGAAGTATTTCTCATCTCTGTAGGTCCATACAATGTAAGTGAATGGGTGCCAAAATTCTGAAGCACCAAAATCCATATATGGGCAAAATAAAAGTACTCCAGATGACTTTGGTGGTTAAATCCATATATTCTGAAGCGATCTGATAGGTGTGGGTGAGAAACTGATCAATAGTTAAGTATTTTTTTACCATAAATTATCTTCCCTGCTCAGTCAATTTCCACTTTACTTTCTCATTCTTCTTCTGTTTTTTGTGATTCACATCCTTTTTGCATATTGGGGATTGAGGAGAATATATGACAAAAAAAAAACTACTTAAATATTGATCCGTTTCGCACCCGCAGCTATTATATAATATCTGAACTCATGGATTTAACCACTGGTGTCACATAGATTACCTTTATGCTCCCTTTATGTGGATTTTTCATTTCAAATTTTTGGCACCCCTTCATTGAATGGACCAACAGAGCTGAAATATTGTTAAAAAATCTTTGTGTTCAGCAGAAGAAAGTAAGTCTGGAATGAGGGTGAGTAAATGATGATATCATTTTCATTTGTGGGTGGACTATCCCTTTAAACCCTACTTTCTACTTTATCAAGTACCTGGTTTTGATCAATTCACTTATTTTTATGTAATCTTATGGAATATGTGTAATCTGTTATGTCAAATTGCTTCATCATGGCAATACTCAATAAAAAAATAAATAAAAATGTTATGATCCCACATATTTATCTCGCACATTCTGCAAGAGCTATTCAAATGTGTGAGCAGTGCTGCATAACACTTTGAAATACTGTGCATTCAATCTGATGCATCAAGCATTGAAAGATATCAACAAAACATGTGACCTCCACAACAACTTCTGTGTTTTTCCCCCTTTAAAACAATCGTAGACTTTTTGTGTTTTATCTTTTCGGTTCCTACATTCGCTCAGCACACTGACAGTTATTTGCCCAAACACCCAACACACTACACAAGCTACATTGACATGGATGAACCCAGTGGAACCCTTTAACAGAAAGAGGGGAAGGGGCCGTTGACCTATTTACCTTTATCTGCCTCTATAGCCTCAATAGTTGCTGAAGAGAAGAAGAGGGGGATTGCAAAACGCATCAGAGAGGTGAGCAGAACAGGTTACATTTGTCCAGGAACAAGTCAGATGAGAAGCAAAACGAGCCCAAATGGACATACATCATTATTAAAACACTAGCCCCACTACAAGGCGAGACAGAGGGATATTAGAGGAATGATGGGTAATTTGATGATGTTTCAGATGAGGCAAAGTGACACATAAGAGTGGGAGTTTTACTATGAGCAATGGGTGTGGTACACAAAAACATAAAGTGTGTTTACATAGACTGGAAATGAATGAGGTCAGAGTAAACAGATAGTCACAGCAATCTGTAGAAGATGAAGTGCTTGTGTTTTACATTGCTTTGGTTTGTAAGGCTTATATTGTACCAAAACACACAAGTATTTAGAAGTCATATTTGAATAAAACAATAACAAAAAACAAACAAAAAAACATTAATATAATTTTCTACAAATGTGTCAAAAGGTGTAACCATCAAGTAAAACTAAAATACTTGAATTTCTTGTGCCTTGAATACATGTAAGAAATAAATTATAAAAAAAAAAAAATTCAAACATGATACAGATATCAACGTGTATTTGTAGGGTTACTACCTTTGGCCTGAATATAACAAGCCTTTTCAAAAACATTTTATTACTCAAATAATTATTGTTAAAGGTGCTGTATTTGATTTCTTTTTCATGGAAATGTATGTAAAAATGTTCATACACTCTTAAGTGTCCTGAGATATCTCACCGGTCTCTTTGACAGCTGTAGACTTTGTAAACCGCAAACAAAAATGTGTCCACAGATCGGAGACATTGATTAATTTCGTCATTCATTTTGCTTGTTCTCATAGTGTTTGTATTTGAAGTGGATCATTGAGGCTATAATTCATAATGTTTGTCAGTTGAGGGCGCTATTGTGCCACTGTTGAATTTGACAGCCACAGGAACCAATGATGCTGCTCTTTTGCTCGGATTTGGTCTGAAAATGATCTTTGGAGGGCGGGGTTTGGAATGAGGGGGCGTGGCTAATTCAATGGCTCAGTCAAATGAAAGCTTCAGAACGCTAAATCGCTTACAGCACCTTTAAAGAAATGTAATACTTTAATAGTATTATCAATAATACTTTAAAAATGTAAGTTCTTCACTGCTTATATGTATATATATTATTATAATAAAAGATTATGCCAAACTATCGTAAAATACAGTATTTTAGACAATATTACAGACCCCCCCTCAAAAAAATGAGCGTCACATCATTGACCACCAAAGCAAAGGGAACATGTGACACGAAGGTGGGTTGAGTACAGCAATAGGAGTTCAGTAGCGGTTTTATAGTGACCCCTAAAATAATACAAAAATAAAAATAAATTCTTGTGTCTCTTTTTGGAACAAAAAAAAATTTTTTTTCAGAGATTTTCCAGACTTCTTTCCAAGATATGCCTGCCATCCTTATTTTATGTAGTATGATTATTTTCAACTTACCACAATCCACCTTCAACGTACGGCAAATATTACAGGAAGTCATATACAACAGGATAATAATAAATGCGTAAACTATAAGAATATACTATAAAGAGTACAGAACAGCCACACACACAAACACACACACACAATTTAAAGCTAAAAGACATCAGCAGTGATGGAGAGCGCAACATTGCAGTAGAATCACACTGATGTCCATGTAGACATAAGGGCGGGGCATCTGCTGTGATTCCACCAATGCTGTAGCAGAACATCGCTGACATCACCCTGCCTCTGGCATGTTCGCAACGCAGCACGCCACATACAAATTGGCCAATCTGTATTAAGTTTACATAATTCGCAAATGACAAAGGCAACAGAGCTTTAAGTTGAAAAACTGAAGCTACATTTAACAGAGTAATAAAAAAGCACTAAAATTACATGATTTCCCTTTTGATCAGATTTATGGATGCGAGAACATGCCAGTAAGACGAGAGCAAGTGATTTCTGCCTTGGTTTGTGAATGACAAGCTAAAGATCAATTATTCAATTAACCTCAATGTCATTCACAGTTTGTCAGTTCTGTGTATATTGTGCAAAGAGGCATGATTTCACTGATATAAGGTATGCCTAAATGAAAGATCACTTTACAATCTGCTAAAATGACTTTTCTATTCATGCCTCTTTTTCTAAAGGTGTGAAAACAGCATCTAAAAAAATATATATGTATTTTGTGTTTTAGGAACATTCTTCTCTTTCTATCGTCAAATTCAATATGCCCAGCATCATGATACTGTCATCATATTTCAAACTGAATATAGGTAACCTTAAAGACCCCATGAGGTTTGTGGCTTTGAAGCCATTTATATGCTGGTGTACTCCTAATAATTGACAAAATTAACTTCTAGCAGATATGCACCCAGTCTTTGTTGTCTATGTAAATGGACCAAACATATTAATGACTGATCTTGTTCGAAGAGGTGTATAGAAATGTCTGTGCAATAAAAGTTTGCTAGAGTTTTGTCCACTCCCTCTAATACCACCTGCCACCAGCTAGACATAGCAAATCATGGTTTTGCTGTGCTGTGGTGTAAACTAAAGTGACTGAAAATAATAAAAAAAAGCAGATATGAAATTTGATATGTCGCCTCCCCAACTTTGTTTAATCCACTTTTTCATGGGGTCTTTTGTTTTTATATTAATCTTTTGTTTCATATTAAAGCCATCAATAAATATAAATGCACTAATTGTCCCTTACATCCATTATCGCTTCGCTGCATAGTTTTCAGCATTCTTGTCAGCCGAATTTTTTTTGTATACAATTCAATCTGGACACAGTGAATCTGAGGTAAAAATATACAGAGAACATGTTCCTTCAATCATGATTGGACACTGAACAAAAACATTGGTGTATTTTCGCTTGGGGCTCTTCTGAATAAACATGGTACCATAGAGTGAAACTCTATGCTTCTTAAGGACAAATGATCTGAATTATACTTGCACAACTGATTATACCTTCAGTTTCTAGGGAGACAGGAGAATGAAAAAGAGACAATATTTGAAAAAAGATAGGAAAGAGAGAAAGAGAGAGAGAGAGAGAGAGAGAGAGAGAGATAAAAGCCAAGGGAAGGGAAGCAAAGAGGAAAGAATATTTCAGTTTCATAACACAACCACCAGGGGGTGCAGAGTGCATACATAAAGAAAATATCAAACAATATCAAATCTACAGTACGTGTACCCATATGTGTGTGTAATAGAGCAGACTTGGATCTAAATGTGAGGATACTAGCTTATATCTGGAGATATTATGTAATGTATCAGAGGACAGATTTATAGACTTTGATGTGGAAAGAAAGCTTAAAGTAAAAGTGTTGTGCTACAGAATACTTTAAAATCCATGACCACAGAAGTTTGAGTGTGTGTGCATGTGGGTGTGTCTTACCATTCTGTAGTTTTTCCTTGCCTCCAGACAGAACTCCACTGGGCAGCATGCCGGTTGGAGTGAGACCCTTCAGAGTCAAAACGCTCTCACTCTCCTCCCTATAACAGAGTCATGGTGTTATATGCATATATAACACAATTCAAAAGTCTGAGTCCAACTAAGTAATTGATTTATTTAGCATTTTTCTACTTTAATACAGTTTTTAACAAAAACATTACAATAACAATTTATGTGAAAAGTTTAATTGGAAAAATATCTATGAATTTCCCCCTTTTGCTTTAATGACATCATGCACACAAGCTGGCATATAGACTATAAATTCATGTAAAACATAATGATCCATGTTATCCCAGCATGTGTGCTTCAAAAGCCCTATTCGGTCGGGACTAGTTTTCTAAATGATGTTTGAGTTACAATTATTGCCAAAAGACTTTTGTGATTTCATGTACTGATTCGGAAGGGACTAAGATCTCCGTGTTTATTACGGAGATGTCCGTTTTATAGATGTGGGCGTTACAGAAGTTAAAACACATCAATTTAGGTGTTAAATTAATGAATCTTTTAAACGTTATCTGTTTAAATTTAAAATTACTTCTCATTTTAAAAATACAATTTCAAATATCTAATTATTTAATTTTAATTTATGAATTATGCATTATAAATTAAAAAGCCTATTAAAATAAACTTCACCTGAGTTTATAGAAGTGGCTGCTTATAATAAATCCACTGAAATAAACAAGACTTATCAGTGAATTATATACTTATAACATTATGTAATTGATCTGAGAAATTAAGATGAGTATCTAGCCTGACGCCGATTTTATCTGGGCATATCTGGGCAATTTTTTGCAATTTGGCTCTCCTTGTTGATTTTATTTTCTTATTTTTTTATCAGATGGCAACAAAATCTACATCCATATTGAAAGGCGTGCTGCAGGCTTGGCGCGCATTTGAACGATCTGAATGGGAGTTCATGCAAGTCAAAATACAGGATATGCACTCTGAAAATTAAATATCAACACAGTCATTCGCAATCGGACAGGTTTAGATTTCGCAGAGGACCCTTGAGTTAACCGAAAAACAGAAGGTAATTTGTTCTGTAATTTTTTTTACAGAGGTTGTGAGAGAAAAACACAAGACTTGTCATATTCGGACGGGATTAAAATCACAAAGCAGGTCTGAACTCAGGGAAAACTAGCCGAATAGGGCTAAAGGAAGCAAGGAAACATGACATTTCATACAAAGTTAACATAAGTCCTATTCGGATGGGATTAATTTTCACAGAGGATGCTAAGGAAATTTGTGTTTAACAGAACAAATGTTAACTTTGTTATTTTAATCCCATCTGCATCTAACAAGTCTGTTTTATTCACACGGTGTCTAATTACATACTGTTTTTCCTTTTACATCAAAATCACAAAACTGTGCATTTCTAGTTTCAAAAATGATTTTAAATCCCAGATTTTTTATATGGACTCAAAACATTTGAATTCCACTGCCAACACACAAAGTCATCTTACCGAAGAACTGAGAAAACTCGAGCCATCTTTCCAATGGCACGGATCTTATTTCGGATCACCTCCTTACGTGCAGAAGCTGTGGCTCCTGTGTAACACACACATGTGCACATAAATTTGGGCGTCAGTGTTACATCATAGCAAACAAATAAAAGCAACCACTACAAACATGCCTGATGAGCCACTTCATTAAGTCGCAACCAGCCAATTCATGTCCAAACCTCACAAATTCAAACCTTCACCAGCTGTAATTACATTCTGACTATAATGGCCAAAAAGACAAATGACTACATTCGGCCCGAACACATACTCTGAGCATAATTACCCAGACTGTTGACTGTTGGGGAAGCTCAGCTGGGCAGCATTTGCTGTCTCGGTACACTAAGGGCAAATCGATACAGAAGTACCTCACAGTGGCCCACGCCTCCAGACCTCAGGATTGAAATGCATGCTAAGCATTCATTTAGCCTGTTATTGATCCTTACAGCCATTGATATAGTGAAGTTAATCACAGCAGAATGCTAAACAAATGCTCGAGAGAAGAACCTTGTTGGTTTTAATTAAAGGAATATTCCATGTTCAAGTTAAGATCAATCGACAGCATTTGTAGCATACATTTTTTTTTTTTTTTTTTTACAAAAAAATAAATAATTAAGATTTAATTAAGATTTTATTTAATTAAGACTCCTAAAGGACATCTTAGCTGGGGAAAGTTACAACAGAAGGGAATGCCTTACATATGAACACACTCTAGCCTTGACATTTAAAAAAAAATTGACAACAATTCAATAATTAAATGAATGCTATCTTAGTATGAGCGTTTGACCGAATGTTAGATTTGTTTAAACTTTGGCGATCCACTGACCACAAAGAAGAATTTGGACACTTAGATAACACTTTTGAATTCAGTTGCATTGATCACAAAATATTTAAACAAATGGCATCTTTTCTCAGAACAAGCAACTAGCAATTACTTTTAACCAAAAACGTTAACTGTTTAAATTTAAAATTACTTCTCATTTTAAAAATACAATTTCAAATATCTAATTATTTAATTTTAATTTATGAATTATGCATTATAAATTAAAAAGCCTATTAAAATAAACTTCACCTGAGTTTGAATTCAGTTGCATTGATCACAAAATATTTAAACAAATGGCATCTTTTCTCAGAACAAGCAACTAGCAATTACTTTTAACCAAACCGGTTCCATGGTCATTTAACCACATGTGTAGTTCATCACATAAACTGTAAACACGTTCCACTAAGTGAAAATCAGAGTGTCCAAACACTTTTTGTTTTAATTTTTGAAGTAAATCTACTGTTTTGTCATTTTAAACCTAATACACTTTTGTGTGTGTGTGAGAAATGTTCTGATTTAATCTTTTTTTAATTTTTTTTTTATTTATTTTATAATTTTTAAGTGACACTTGGCTTAATACTTTGTAATCTAATTCAATAGCATTCACATATTTAAGGCGTGGCTGAAGTGACCAAATAATTTTGGAGTCACCGTATTTATACAAAGACAGAAAACAAGAATGAATGGCTAAAAACTGGAGGGGAGTATGATAATGTGAAAAGAACTGATGTGAGGAAAATAATTAAAATTATGTATGAAGAATGAAGGCATTTCTGAGGTTCTAAACACTATTTTATATGTGCTGAACATACACTTAGAAGTATATTTCTTATCAAATTCTTCTAAAATGAGCAGAACAAGGTTCACGGTCTGCCTATACTAATGCGGCTGCCTCATGCTCTCAGCAAATCAAATTAAAGGGATAGTTCACCCAAAAATGTAAACTCTCTCATCATTTACAGATAACTCTCTTCATGCCATCCCAGATATGTTTGACTTTCTTCTGCAGAACACAATTATTACAATAATATTTCAGCTCTGTAGGTCATACAATACTGGTGAATGGTACCAAAGTTTTGAAACTCCAAAAGCATATAAAACAGCATAAAAATAATCCATACGACTCCAGTGGATAAATCCATATCTTCAGAAGTGATATGATAAGTTCAGAGAAACAGATCAATCTCCACTTTCACTTTCTTCTTCTTTTGTTTTTGATGTTCATGTTCTTCGTTCATATCGCCACCTACTGGGAAGGGAGGAGAATTTATAGTAAAAAGGACTTAAATATTTATCCGTTTCTGATCTACACCTATCATATAGTTTCTGAACATACGCATATATTAAACCACTGGAGTCATATGGATTACTTTTATTCTGCCTTAATGTGCTTTTTTGGAACTTCAACATCTTGGTATCCATTTACTTGCATTGTGAAGACCTACAGAGCTGAAATACTCTTTTAAAAATCTTCGTTTGTGTTCAGCAGAATAAAAGAAAGTCATACACATCTGAGATGGCACGAGGGTGAGAAAAAAATAAAGAATTTTAATTTTCAACTATACCTTTAACAAGTGAAATACTGAATACTTTGAAAAATGTGTTTTCAAACAGTGCAAGCAATTCACACAAAAATAAAGTGGCCTTAAAAAAGTTTTCTAAAATGTATATTCCAGTGACCAGGGTGCATTTATCATCATAATTATCATATATATATATATATATATATATATATATATATATATATATATATATATATATATATATATATATATATATATATATATATATATATATATATTACAGGTAGGTTAATAAGTCAGTATTTGGTGTTAGCTCACTCAACCCATCAAGACAAGGTACAAGCAAGAGGCATGGCTGCACACCGCATTGGACTGTGTGAGGCTGTACCTTTCTTGGGCCCATATATTAGCTGTCCTTCTCAAGAAACACCCCAGAAGAAACAGAAACAGAACAGAAGAATGATCAGTGGATGGCTGAGGAATGACAGAAGCAGGGGGGGGGGGAATATATATATATATATAGAGAGAGGAGTAGTAGCGGCAAAAACCACACCCATCAAACAAAGAAAAGAGGTAATGCTTTACAGAACTCTGAAAAAAGAAAAAGATAAGACCATTAGATAAAGCAAAAGAAACAATCTTTGAGAAGAAAAGGATATAGAGGGTAATAAACGAGGAAAAAAAAGTGAGTAATGAGAGAATGAATAATGAGGAAACAAATGTAAAAAAGGTAACATAATGGCTTTCAAAATAACTGGTCAGACAGAATGAGAGCGCGAATTTGAGATAGAGGAAGCCTCAGTATATTACGAGATGTTAGTGTTTATCAGTATGAGCTCAACCAAAGCATGGCTCCTTGAAGTTTATTTGTCACATGCTCATCAGGAATGGTAAATGTTTTTTGTTTGTTTTTGTCCTGCAAACAACCATGTTACATGCATTGTATGTGTGAGATAAAAAAATAAAATAAATTTTATATATATATATAAAATATATATATATTCAAAAGTGAAAATAATGTACAGGTTTTGCTATTTCGGAAGGAAACTGGTACTTTAACTGATCATAAATATAGTCAGGACATTACTGACTTACTATTTGAGAAGAAGAAAAAAAAAAAAAAAAAAAAAAAAAGAGTCATTCATGTCTGATCATTTCTAGACAGGCTCCATTTCCAGCAGCCATCACTCCTACACCTTATCCTTGAGTAATCATGCTAAATTGTTAAATTATGCTAAATTGCTAATTTGGTACTAGAAAAATCACATGCCATTATATTAAAAGTTGAAAGCTTTTTGGTTCGTTAAATGAAGCTTCACATTGTTTGTGTGTTTGTTTTTGAGTTGCCACATTATGCAATAGACTGGCATGTCTTAAGGTCAATATTAGGTCATAAACAAGGACAGAAAAAGATGTGGAAGGCCAGATGTACAACTAAACAAGAGGATGAGTACATCAGAGTCTAGTTTAAGAAATAGATGCCTCACATGTCCTCTGCTGACAGGTTCATTGAATTCTACCTGCTCAACACCAGTTTCATGTACAACAGTAACGATAAGAGAAGACTCAGGGGTGCAGACCTTATGGGAAGAATTCCAAAGAAAAAGCCACTTTTGAAACAGAAATCCAAAAAGAAAAGGTTAGAGTGGGTAAAGAAACACAGATATTGGACAACAGATAAAAGAATGTAATGGATCTTAAACCCTGAGTATCTGGACAAAGTGACAGCTGGAATGCCAAGGATCTGCAAAGCTGTCATTACTGAATGTAGAGGATTTTTTGTTGAGAAATGTGGCACGGTGGAGGGCGGGGCCGGGTCGTGACTCAACACGCCCGGTCCCGTATTAGGCTAATCAAGCATCCGAGAGGGTTAAAGGACGAGGACGTGTGTGAGAGAGAGATCATTACGGACATGTCCGTTGTCCTATGTGTTTGTATTTTGAGTTTTACATTAAACCTTTAGTTTGTATGTCAAGCCGGTTTCTCGCCTCTTCCTTGCCCGTGAACATGAACTTCTTTACAAGAACTCTTTGAAGTAGTTTAATTTTTTCACATTATTAATGTCCTGACTATAAATTGTGATCAGTTGAATACCACTTTGATGAATAAATGTAACAATTTCTTTACATAAGAGCAAATCTGTACATTATATATATATATATATATATATATATATATATATATATATATATATATATATATATATACACACACACACACACATACACACACACATACATACAGTATCTCAAAAAAGTGAGTACACCCCTCACGTTTTTGTAAATATTTGATTATATCTTTTCATGTGACAACACTGAAGAAATTACACTTTGCTACAATATAAAGTAGTGAGTGTACAGCTTGAATAACAGTGTAAAATTTGCTGTCCCCTCAAAATAACTCAACACACAGCCATTAATATCTAAACCGCTGGCAACTAAAGTGAGTACACCCCTAAGTGAAATAGCATTCTGAGATGCTATACTTCTCAACACAATTATACAGCATGTTTATCTGAGTTACCATAGACTTTGTCAGTTTGAACAAGTCTGGCCATTCTCTGTTGTCCTGTCTCATCAACAAGGCATTTCCGTCCACAGAACTGCTGCTCACTGGATGTTTTTTGTTTTTGGCACCAATCTGAGTAAATCTTAAGAGTCTGTTGTGTTTAAAAATCCCAGGAGATCAGCAGTTACAGAAATACTCAGACTAGCCCATCTGGCATCAACAATCATCCATGCGATTATCTAATCAGACAATTGTGTGGCAGCAGTGCAGTGCATAAAATCAAACAGATACGGGTCAGGAGATTCAGTTAGGGTGTAACGGTTCTCGGTAAAAAAAAACTAACTGTACGGTTTGCCAACCAAGTTTCGGTAAGTATTTGCTCCATGGTTCATCTCTAGTCTTAAGAACGCATCTGGATCATACAGTTTGGCAAAGAAAATAAAGCACCAAATATCGTTTATGCACCTATATGGCTCTGTAGATGGACACACTCCACCTGTGTTTCACGTAGGTCAACTTTCTACAGAGAGAAGTGGTCCAATTAACTGTATGTTAAATTAGTTGATGGCATCACAGTTTTGCACAAGTTATTTGGCAAAAAGCCAAGTGGAAAAAAACAAGCCTAAAGAGAGAAGCACCCACGTCATTCAAGTCTTCTGTCTGGAAACGTTTTCTTTATGTAGTCAATTACAATAGCGATGGTGAAAAAACATTTTGAAAACAGGCACTGTTTGCAGATGCTTCTCGATGCGAGTGCCATACACTTGTAATACATATACGATATTTGATTTGTTGATGCATGTAGCGTAATAATGCAGGTATTAAGTTAAAATATTGAATTAGTAATTTGCAAAAGTTTTTAGGTAAGGACCCTAATGAAAATTAACCATGGTTTTACTATAGTAATATTGTAGGAGCCATGACTGAAGTAACAATTACTGCTTTCACCACTGTTGTCTTGGCAGAAATCATAGTTTTGATACAATTAACCATTGTTTTACAACAGTAACACTGTAGTATCCATATTGTAACCTTGATTTTATCTTGTGTAACCATGTTAATTTTGTGGTTACTATGATTTTATTACAAATACAATGCTTAAACTATGGTTATTGTGGTAAAACAATGGTGATTTGTAGTGAGGGCAAATCTCTTGTAGTGTATGTTACCAAATAGGATATTTTTACTTTGGATTTGGCTGTAATAATTTTTTCCCCCTGAACATAACAAATACCGAACTGTACCGAAACCGTGACCCTAAAACCACGATACAAAATGAACCATTAAACATTTGAACCATTAAACCCCTAGTTCACATCAACCATCAGAATGGGTTATAAAAATTATTTGGAGGGTGACATGATTGTTGGTACCAGATGGGATGGGCTGATCTCCTGGGATTTTACCGCACAACAGTCTCTAGAATTTATTCAGAATGGTGCCAAAAACAAAAAACATCCAGTGAGTATCAGTTCTGTGGACAGAAATGCCTTGTTGATGAGAATGATAAACAGAGAATGGCCAGAACTGATTCGAACTGACAAAGTCTATGGTAAATCAGAGAACCGCTTTTTACAACTGTGGTGAGAAGAATAGCATCTCAGAATGTTGACCTCTCTCATCAACAAGACATTTTGGGTTGGCTTATATGTGCATCTGCAGGCACAGTGAGACGAAGACTTTTGGACAATGGCTTGGTGTCAAGAGTGCTGAAAAGAAGCCACTTCTCTCCAAGAAAGGACTGACTGAAAATCTGCAGGAAGTACAAGGATTGGACAGCAGAAGACTGGTGCAGTTATTTTCTATGAAGCCCCCTACCGACTGTTTGGGACATCTGGAAAATCGATAGTCCAGAGAAGAAAAGGTGAACGCTACCATGAGTCCTGTGTCGTGCCAACAGTGAAGCATCCTGAGACCATCATGATGGAGAACCATGTCACAAGGCAAGAGTGATAATGAAGTGGCTCGGAGATCATTACATTCACATTTTGGATCAGTGGCCTGGCAACTCCCCGGATCTTAATCCCATAGAGAACCTGTGGTCAATCCTCAAAAGGCAAGTGGACAAGCAGAAGCCCACAAATTGTGATTAACTCAGAGCATTAATAAGGCAAGAATGGATCGCCATCAGTCAGGATTTGGCCCAGAAGCTGATATCCAGCATGCCAGAGCGAATTGCAGAGGTTATGAAGAACAAGGGTCAACACTGTAAATATCGACTCTTTGCATATATTTAATGTTTTTGCCAATAAAAGCCTTTAAAACTTATGAAATGCTTATAATTCTTTTCCAGTATACCATAGAAACATCTGAAAAAATTATCTACAAATACTGAAGCAGCAAACTTTGCAAAACACAAAATTTGGTTGTTGGCAGATAGGATGTTCCAAGCTTCTTGGAGAATTCGCCACAGTTCTTCTATCTATTTAGGCTGTCTCAATTGCTTCTGTCTCTATATGTAATCACAGACAGACAAAATGTTCAGTGGGGGGCTTTGTTGGGGCCATGACATCTGTTGCAGGGCTCCCTGTTCTTCTATTCTATCTTTTCTATTTGCAAAAGTAATGTTTGGCAGTCAAACATTTATATTTCCTATTGACACACTAAAGCTGAAGATATAAATAACCATCTTAAGACAAATAGTTTTGTGAACAATTGACTTTTGCACAGAACTGTATTTATATATAAATAAACACCGGTGGCCTAAAGTTTGGAATAATGTACTTTTATTCACCAATGTGGCATTCAACTGATCACAATGTATAGTCAGGACATTAATAACATGAAGAATTACTAATACAATTTGAAAAAGAATTTCAGAAGTTGCCCTGCGATGGACTGGCGACCTGTCCAGGGTGTACCCCGCCTTTCGCCCAATGTTAGCTGGGATAGGCTCCAGCCCCCCGCGACCCTGTACAGGATAAGCGGTTGACGATGGATGGATGGATGGATGAATTTCAGAAGTTCTGAAACTACTTCAAAGAGTTCTCATCAAATAATCCTCCATGTGCAGCAATGACAGCTTTGCAGATCTTTGGCATTCTAGCTGTCAGTTTGTCCAGATACTCAAGTGACACTTCTCCCCACGCTTCCTGTAGCACTTGCCATAGATGTGATTGTCATGTCGGGCACTTCTCACGCACAATATAGTCTAGATGATCCCACAAAAGCTCAATGAGGCTAAGATCCATAACACTCTTTTCCAATTATCTGTTGTTTTTTTCAATTATCTGTTTCTTTACCCACTCTAACCTTTTCTTTTTTTTCTGTTTCAAAAGTGGCTTTTTCTTCCCATAAGGCCTGCACCCCTGAGTCTTCTCTTTACTGTTCTACATGAAACTGGTGTTGAGCGGGTAAAATTCAATGAAGCTGTCAGCTGAGGATATGCAAGAGACTGAACTAGAGACTCTAATCATCTGTTCATCTGGCCTTCCACATCTCTTTCTGTCCTTGTTAGAGCCAGTTGTCTTTTAAGACTGTAGTGTACACCATTGAAGGAAATCTTAATTCCTAATACAATGTTTGACTGACGAGTTTGTAGAGAAAGCTTTCTTTTTTTTTGTTGTTGCCATTTTTGACCTAATATTGACCTTAAGACATGCCAGTCTACAGCATAGTGTGTCAACTCAAAAACAAACACAAAGACAATGTTAAGCTTCATTTAATGAACCAAATATCTTTCAACTATGTTTGATATAATGGCATGTCATTTTCTAGTACCAAATTAGCAATTTAGCATGATTACTCAAGGATAAGGTGTTGGTAATATTTGATAAGGTGTTTTTGATCAAATTTAGACAGGCCCCATTTCCAGCAGCCAGGCTGCTTTTTTCAAATAGTAATGGTGCTGTTTTTTTACATCAGTAATGACCTGACTATACTTTGTGATCAGTTGAATGCCACTTTGGTGAATTACCAATTTCCTTCCGAAACAACAAAATCTGTACATTATTCCAAACTTTTGGCTGCCAGGGTATATATATAGGTAAAAAATGGCAAAAAAGAAACAGCTCTCTCTAAAAACTCATCAGTCAATCATTGTTTTGAGGAATGAAGGCTATACAATGCTTGAAATGGCAAAACAACTAAAGATTTCACACATAGGTGTACACTACATTCTTCATAGACAAAGGACAACTGGCTCTAACAAGGACAGAAAGATATGTGGAAGGTCAGATGTAAAACTAAACAAGAGGATGAGTACATCAGAGTCTCTAGTTTGAGAAATTGACGCCTCACATATCCTCAGCTGACAGCTTCATTGAATTCTACCCGCTCAACACCTGTTTCATGTACAACAGTAAAGAGAAGACTCGGGGGTGCAGACCTTATGGGAAGAAAAAGAAAAGAAGAAAAAGCCACTTTTGAAACAGAAAAACAAATAGAACATTTTTGAATGGGCAAAGAAACTCAGACATTGGACAACAGATAATTGGAAAAGAGTGTTATGGATCTTAACCCCATTGAGATTTTGTGGGATCAGCTAGACTCTATTGTGTGTGAGAAGCGCCCGACATGACAGCCACATCTATGGCAAGTGCTACAGAAAGCGTGGGGTGAAATGTCACTTGAGTATCTGGACAAACTGACAGCTGGAATGCCAAAGATCTGCAAAGCTGTCATTGCTGCACATGGAGGATTTTCTTTGAAGAAATTTTTGAAGTAGTTTTACATTTCTTTTCAAATTGTAATTTTTCATGTTATTAATGTCCTGACTACACATTGTGATCAATTGTGATCATTCACTTTGGAGAATAAAAGTAACAATTTCTTTCCATAAGAGCAAAATCTGTAAATTTTTCCAAATTGGCCGCAAGTGTATAAGTAAATAAAAGTCTTTGTGATTTTCTTGCCCACTTTATCTGTGTCAAGCTAAATTTATAAATGAGCTTGATGACTTAGTAATAGCAAACATCTCTGCAAAAAGGTGGTCGATTTGAGGAATCTTTCATTATGTAACATATCGTTAGGGGCCGAAGTTGAATTCTTAGTGTGAGGGGTTTCGAAAAAGTAAAAGCAACAGTAAAAGCGAGATATAGTCTTAGCAAGCAGCACTAAAACAATTCTTATTTCATTGCAATAATTTAAGTCTTTGCTCTGTATATTCAATATCAACAGCTTCGTGTTTACAATTCCTAGTGAAGTCTGTTTCTGTTTTCACTATATGCACTAATGCATCTCATCTGGTTTGTACCTTAAAATAAAGCTTGACATAAAAGCAGTTAGGAACTCATAAGGCGCTCCATATGGCAAGACAAGAATTTCACGATGTACATGGGTGAATCTACTACACTGCCAATATCACGTAGATTTACACATTAGTTAGCTACTGGCTGCCATTTAAGGGACACTTTTTAGGCAAAGTAACTAAAGGCAAGGGAAGTGCGACCGCGGTGCACTACTATTAAATGTTTTCCTCAAAAACACAATCCTTAGCCAATAGACCTCAACCACCTTGATAGTTAAAGAATTGTCTCATGAACTGAATGTTGGTCTTGCTTAAGAAGTAGTACTGTAAGATCAGCTGCATCCTGATAACTTGAGGGCAAAAGATAGTGTTCCGGATGTATTTGGAAGGAAAAAAAGTTGGAGGACGCCCCCTTATGAATCAAATACACACTTTACTTGCAATACGCGTTTCAATACTTTTGTACTGCTGTAGACACATTGGATGCTGTTTGTGTGTGCTAGTGAATGCCTTGAATTCCTTACCATCTATCTCCTCATCAGTGGTCAGCTCATCGTTGGAGCAGATGCTCAAAACATTCACCAGCATCTCAGTGACTAGAACAGCAAGAGAGTGAATTTGCAAATGAATGGAAATTTAATGCCACAATGTCAAGTGTAATGCTGGTGCGTGTATTATTTCAATGCCTTTTAGCATTGGTGTTGGAGTTTGTTTCCAAGTCCCAGGTGGGAACGCCTTGCATTTATAGAGCATAAAATCTGTTGACTGTTGTGGGGTAAATGGTTTACCTTTCTCCCCAACGAAGGGTAAAGACCAAGTGAAGACGTCCATGAAGTTAGGCAGCCAGTAGGGATGAGGAGAGCAGTTAAACTGACGAATGTTCATGACATTATTCTCATATTTCAGCACAGCAGCTAGAAAGAAAGAGATAGAGAGGAAAAGAGAAAAGAGCATAGGAAGCTGTGAAAAAAATCCAGCTGTATTCTGTCAAACATTACACGAGAACTCAACGCAATCTAAGATGCGCGCACATACCCCAAGCCATCTGTTAAAATTGTTGGTATTCCCTCAAAGAGGCCATCAGCCGGTTTAGAGAGTCAGAAGAAAACTGCTTCTTTCCTATAGCTGTTCAACATACATCCACACTGTCTTTCTCAATGCTCATCACTCAAAGTCAGAGCGATTACAAATCTTCAGCAACACCTACATAGACCTTTCTTCAATTTCGGACACTTTCGTGTCCCTGGGGTTGATTTTTATTAAAACAAACAGATTTCAACTATTTTCTTTTTGTTATAAGCATGTCTCACTACAACTGGAAACTTTTTACCAGGCCTTCATTTATTTTTTGGTACTATTTAAATGCCTTTTATGTATAGTTTTTACAGTTTTAACCTTGTCCCAGACTTTTAACATTAAACTATTAAAACTAATTATAAAAATACACATTATTTCATGTTTAAAATTATGATAATCTAAACAATGTGTTAAATAAACATAAACCTGTTACCTTTGAGTGAAAATTATTTCTATCAATTGATCAAACGTTAAATGAATGTTCCGTGTACAATAAATTTAAGCTCAATCGACAAAATATGTGGTAAAATATTGATTACCACAAAAATGTATTTTGACCTGTCCCTCCTTTTCTTTAAAAAAAAAAAAAAAAAAAGCAAAAATTGTGGTTACAGTGAGGCACTTACAATGGAAGTGAATGTGGCCAATAAAAGTGATTATGGCCAATGTTTGAAGGGGTTAAAAGGCAGAAATGTGAAGCTAATAATTTAATAAAAGGCACTTGAATTCGTCTGTTAAAAGCTGTGTATTGTTTTAGCTGTAAAGTTGTTTATATTGTCATTTTTACAGTCATTTTATGTTTTTAGTGGTTGTTTACATTACATTATCATGGCAACAAAGTTGTAAAATTGGCAATAACTTTATACACAAAAGGTTAATAAGCAATTGTATCACACTAAAATCATGTTAACATGCGTATTGTTTATGTCTTGTGGCTATACTTTGGAAATAGATAGTATTTTAATGTTTACAGATTGGCCCCCATTCAAATCCAAGATAGTGCCTCAATGTAACCTTGATTTTTGCTTTTTCTAAAGAAAAGGATTGACGAGTCGAAATTGATTTTTGTGGCAATCAGCATCATTCCACAAATGCTGTCAATTAAGCTTAACTTGAATTACTTTAACATACTTTTTAAGAGTGTCCCACAGGCCAACACACAAAACATTTATAAAATTCAAAAATAATTATTAACAATTGTTTTTTTGAAGTTAGTGTACTTGTTTATCAATTCAACAAAAGTGCCAGTAAAAAGCATGCTTGAGTTTAATTTTCAAGTATGTTGTTTGAAGAAAAAGAAGAAAATTCAAGACAAGTATTTTTATTGGGCGTAACTTTCAAATAAACCATAATTTGGCCAAATTATGCAAAAATTGTGAAAATATTATTTAATTTTGTGCATTCGTGAAATTAGCCTTAGCAAGACAAAGGAGTGCTAAAAGTGTCTGAAGTTAAAGAAACCACACATGGCTCTTAAGCTGATAGAAAGCCATTCATCTACAAAAAGGCAGGCAAGTTGATTGAGGGGAAAACATTATTTTGTTATGCTATGCATGTATGGTCTTAATATTATTTGTAGGAAATTGAAATGGCTTTCTTAGAACTACCATGACTAGGGAACAAAATTATCAAAATAAATAAATAAGAAAATAATAATAAAAGAATAAATACAATTAAATATAATAATTAGAACCTTGGTACTACCATCTTTTTGGACAAGTACCAAAGCAATACCATGGTATTCTGTGAAGTACTATGCAAATACCATGTTCCAGTGTATGAATATGGTAGTCATTTTGTACCATGTAAAAGGCTGTTTCAAAGAACCATGGTATTAATAACCGAAAAGGGAAAATGCAAAAATATCTCTATATACATCACTTGAAAAAACAGAAAATGGCTTCAATTTTTAGTATCTATAGTGTATTTTCATGAAAACGGAAGTTTCAATCTGCATGGTGGTTGCTTACTCCCTATGATCATCAATCTGTCAGTATCACTGTGGCGACCCATGTGCATGTGCCCTAGATCTGCCGAAAGACGACACCGTGCATTACAGCCCATGGAGGGGGACTTTCCCATCTCATCATCTTAGTAGTGTTTGAGAATAGCAAGTCGTCAAACATGGAGTGCACACTAGCAAGTGCCAATCACATGTCAAATGCCAGACGTAAAAGACCCTATGATATCATGAACATAAACGCGATGTCACTCACCGTCTACTAATCATACATCACACTGGCTTGTGTGCAATCTGAAATTACAACATCTTGTTAATTGGATAAAATATTATCTTTCAGCAGTTAATAATTAGGTGATGGTCCACATCGTAAATGCTGACCTTAAAGTCCACCCACAAAAACAGCACAGAAGTTTGCCTGACAAGAGGGAGAGAGAGAGAGAGAGAGAGAGAGATAGAGAAACTCATAACTCTCCTCCAAACAATATAACCATTTAATTAAGGCTTTAATTAAAAATGTTTACAAGGAATTACCGAGAAGTGAAGAGGAAAAGAAAAACATAACATATGCAGTTCCACACACTACCACTAGATGTCTCTGCTGCATCCGTAACACTTTCTACATTCTAAATCACTTTTGTGACTATAAACTGTAAATTCATATCACAGGCCCATTCTGCATATCAAGGACAATCTGTGTTGGATCAGTTGATCATAAATTATTGTTTGAAATGGATCTGCTTGGATACAGAAGGGCAAGGCAAGGCAAGTTTATTTATGTAGCACATTTCATACACAGTGTTAATTCAAAGTGCTTTACATGGAAATGATAGCTCGGTGGTAAAGGCGCTGGCTACCACCCCGGGAGTCACTAGTTTGAATCCCAGGGTGTGCTGAGTGACTCCAGCCGGGTCTCTTAAGCAACCAAATTGGCCCAGTTGCTAGGGAGGGTAGAGTCACATGGGGTAACCTCCTTGTGATCGCTATAATGTGGTTCGCTCTCGGTGGGGTGTGTGGTGCGTATATCTCCACGGTAACGCGCTCAACAAGCCACATGAAAAGATGCGTGGGTTGACTGACGACGCGGAGGCAGCTGAGATTCGTCCGCCGAGACAGGCCAGTCACTACTCCACCACGAGGACTTAAAGCACACTGGGAAGTGTGCATTCCAAATTGTGAGAAAAAGGAAAGAAAAATAAGAATAAATAGTAAGACATAAGAATTTAAAAATAAGTTTGTGGTGTCACTTCAAAAGAAATGCTGAACAGGTACCCCAAGGATCCGAAGGTCGATCAACCCATGACACTGAAACTGCCACTCCTATGACCTTTAATAACCACTTCCTGAAGTTCTAACGTCTATTACCCTGTGATTTTGAAGTGACTACTTCAGTAGTCTATATAACCCCCCACCTGGTTTCCACCAGGTACTGTAAGTGAAAGATAGAATGAGAACAACCAGGCCAATAGTATATGGGCAAAATATGTTTTTGTATGAACAATAACTACTATACACACAGGGGTGCCTCACCTTTTGAATTTCCATGACTTTTCCAATTGTTTGTGAAAACTGGGTGAGGATATAATTTTATTTTTTATTTTTTACAGCGATTGTACTCACCAAGAGTCAGTTCTAGCCAATTAAATATTTTCAAGTCAAGCATAGCTAGAAAAACAAAAACAACAACAACATGATATTCACTATAGCAATTTCCATGGCTTTTCCATGATTTCTAAGAATCACATTACTATTCAGAGCCTGGAAATCACCCTTTTAAAAATCCCTGATATTCCCATGGGAATCTTGAATGTATTGTTGGTAGAGACGCTTCAATTGGCTGCTTTTTAAAAGCACAAACAGTATATTCCATGTAGTTTCTCAATTAAAATGAGGTCATAAAAATATTTGTATAATAATTAAAAAGTAAGAAAAAAACGTTTAAATAGTTGTACATGAAGTATAGCATGTCACACTGTAGTACACTATTTATACAAACACTAAATGATTACAAATTAACTTGGCAAGCAGATTTAGAGAAAATTAAATATGCACATAAACAGCACTTTTATATATTTTAATAACTAATTATCATGTTTTATTTATGATGACATTTTAAGGGAATTAGGAACCTAATTTAATTTGTTGTAAACTTCCAACACTATAGCTGCAATAAAAACAGGGTTGTTGAAATCGGTTCCCAGCGGAATCTTCAGTGTGTGGAAGTCCCACGTGAGGGCCACAACCACGTCGAGGAGCAAAATTTTCCTCTTTCCATCTGGCATCATAACTTCATCCTGTTCTTCCTTCCAATGCACACATTGCCCATAACTAACCTTGCTCTGCCAAAAACTTTCAGGCCCACAGAGGAAGCCCAGGCTTTCCCGGTGACCCACGACATCAAGTAAACACAATACTGCCTTACAAACACAGTAACTACACCAACACTGAAAATGAGAAAAATGGTTTCAAATTTCATTGGTTTTAATGTTGATTTTGTAGTTTTTGTTTCTGCACTGTTTTCTCTGAATCTGAGCATACTTGATCCAAACCCATCTGTCTCAGGACAGATCATAGTCTAACAGACCCGTTTCGGTCATATCTGCACATTTTTACAAAATGTGCCGATATGGTGTTTTGCCTTTGTAGGGGCAGAACAGTTATATCTAAGATAATCGCTGCTATGTTGTCAAGGTAACATGCCTCATGTTATGGAATAATACAAAAAGCATGTGGTATCAAAATCATAAACCATAGCATTATATTTCTCGGAAATTAGGATGCTCGCTTCAATATCCTACATCTGGCAACAGCCACAAAAAAACGATCAAAGCGTGGAATCTGTGGTAATTGATATTTAGCCTGTGCCATTGACAGATGAAGTAACCCTATGCTTTTTTATCAATACCCAGTATGAGCTCAGCAGGATTCCAGAGACAGTGTCCATTACCCTGTGGCTTTCTGCAATATTCTTCATTATGAGACCTAAACGATGGCTACGCTTTCATTAGCAACACTAGAAAACCCTGGCAAACCATAGCTGAGCTGGCTGTCTTATATATTTGGCTCTTCATGCTTGGTTTTGAGTGCCTTTCAGGGGTTGCTTGATTGACTCTATTTGCACAGTCAGGGCTGTGGCGCTCAAGGTCAAAGCATGATAGACGGCTGGGGGCTTAATCTGGCAACCCCTGAGCGTGATGGATAACACGGGAATCCCCCCCATCCTGCTAGATTTACAGCAGCGTTCGATTGGCCATCAATCTCCTCGCAAGCTCACATCCAGACTTCATTTGTATGGATAAAAAGGTTTAATCTTCACCCCTTCTTCATATTCGTCTGCTTAATTCACATATGCTGGTCAAACAAGACCCTCAGATTAAAAACAAAATGGAAGGAATAGCAAATCAAAAAGGCTGAGGATTTTAAAATGCTCATATTTACACTAGGGCTGTCAATACGTTTATTAAATCACAAAAGAATAAAAATCACATCAATACATCATATTAGTAAAAACCACCAAATGCAGATAATTCAAAGAAATGACATGATTGTGGCAGATGCACACAATAAGTACTGAATAAATATTGTTTGTTTTATTTCTATATTACTGAACATAAGTCCACAAAAATACATTTTGCAATCAAGTTTGTCAATCTGTCCGAGGTAAACTAAGAGGCATTTCACAGCTATGCCATGCTATTTTGTAATCATTGGTCTATGTACACATAATTGTAAATGTGTCAGACCCACATATCTGGACATGTCCCATATTTCCTATATAGGGTTATCCAATAAAAACGAGTGCCACTGCCATTAAAGTCAAACCATGAGCTTTCTAACAAAATAACCACAGTGTCTCATGCATATCCCAAAGAGCCATAGAAGCAAATACTGATACATTTCCTTAATAAAGAGTACATGCAAAACTCTCAACCAATCCAAAAATAAAAAAGCTGTTTACACAAATAGACTATTATCGAGGGTTAGACAAAACCAAACAGTTCAGAAATGTTGCTGCAATGTACTGCATCTTATAATGGATTGCAGAATTAACGTTTATTCACCAGTGAAGAGGGGAGTAATTACTAATGCATGATAAGCTATTTTAAGCTCGTTAGCTTTGACTTGGCAAATCCTGGATCAGATGTTTAACTGGTGAACTATTAGAGGGCCAAGAGTAAATACAACAACTAAGGAGCCAAGCAAGGGCGTAGCAGCCACAGGGGACGTGAGAGACATGTCTCCCGCACTCTTTTAAAAATGTGATTCGGTCCCACAGACTTTTCAAGCTAAACCCATACTGAGTCCAAATGGTGGATTTGTACAGTGTTGGGGAGTAGCTAACTACAAGTAGCGATGCTACTAACTTAACAAAATTTTTCAGTAGCTTGACAGTAGCTCAGCAGCTTTTAAAACAATTTAGCATTTTCAGTAGTAAACTACTTTTTCCAAACAGACCCTTAAAATTATAATTGTTTTGTAATTTTTTTTTTTAAATACCTCCAGATGCCCATCTGAAAGACAAAAGTGCAATTTTAACAAACTTCTACACTGTTTTATATTTTATTGCAATTAGTAATAAACAGAGTACCCAAAAAGTACTTAGATAATTGGATACTTAGATACACTAATAAAACGATATAAATGTCAGTTCATTACAGAGTAAAATATCAAACCAAGAACGTGTTTTTAAAAATAAGATAGGACAAGAACACTTTTCAAGTAAAAGAAGTTTGTTATTAACATTTGGACATATTGTGGTTGTCAAATGTTAGTGGAACATATATTTAATGTGATGAGCTGCACCTGTGATTACACTGCTAGGTAACTTGCGTGAGCTTGAGAGAAACAAATTTCATACATCCACCAAAAAAAACAAACTTGACACCTTTTGCATTGAAGTAACTGCAAAAATGGCTCAGAAAAGTGAAGTTAGTTCTGAGCAAAGGCCTAGCATCATTTGTTGGAGATGACAATTTTTTTTATCTAATTCAATGCCATTAATACAATTTAAGTGTAGCTTAAGTGTCAGAATACTTGATGGGACCACTTCATGTCTTTATCTTTATTTCACGAAAGGACAACCATTGGAGCAAACTCATATAGTGTTGTTCTTAATCTCAAAACTTAATCTCTTAACTGTGTACTTGGCATGAAGATGTAAAATGAAACCGATAGGCAGTGGGAGGAAAATATAGATGGAGACATATGCCCACCCAGACCTGATGCTGCTGACAGACACTGAACACATAATGACATCAAGGACTCTGTGTGTGTGTGTGTGTGTGTGTGTGTGTGTATGTGTGTGTTCTGTAGTGAGAGAGAATATACTCTGTACTGTACCAACTGATCCATCTTCACCTTTTCATTATCTGCAAATGGACAAAAGTGCAGCCTGGCAATATTGCCTCCTCTCTGGCTTTCTCTCACTCTCTCAAAGTGCTGACTAACTTGCTGTCTGTTCATCTTGCAGCTGAGCGGGGACAATGCAAACCACATCAGGACCTCTGGCCCGCAGTCAGCTCACACACACACTGTACATCAATCAGACATTTGTGTGCATAATACCTTTGTTATTGTAGACATCTAAGTAGTTGGGAGCTGAGAAGATAGTGATCAGTGAAGGGAAGCCTGTAGTTTGACTCTTTCTGTACATGCGATACCTGTAGACAAAAAGAACATTCCTTCTTTTTTAAGGTCTCATTACGTAAGGAGTGCGGTCTTAAATGTTGCTGTGGTTAAATGTTCTTTAATTGCCTGTTCAATCTCTTTAATGACTGGTCTAAATTCTCCATATTATTATTGCAAAACAGTGCATCACCACATAGTTGTGGCAGGGATACGGGATGTAAGATTGGTATTTGTTGCATAGATGGATCAAATGACAACTCTGAAAGATTTGGCATTTTAATGACATATTGACAGGATACTGATCTTGGCGGACTAGATATGCCACGCTGCTGCTGCAGAGAAAATACGGAGACTTGCTTCTGCTAGAACATACACAATCATATTGAGTTGAGCATGTGGACATAATCCTGCTGCTGCACAAATAATCATACAAACAATGTTTGTGCTGGCGTGGAGTTGGATTTCAAAGAAAAAGACATTAGCAGCACGCTGCAGTGAAACTGGTTTATCTACAAAACTGAGCTATTTATATGTTAGACAAAAGCCGCTTTGACACCATCGGGCCAAACGGTTCTGAGTCCAGTACCAGTAGCATTTCCACTGATGCGTGGTCAGGCAAGGCACAATTATAAACCATTCTCATCCCGGATTTCTCAGCATGGTTAGCTAACCATACACATCCGTTCTCAACCGTGCTGGTGGAATGGCTTTAGTATTTGCCATCAGCTGACCAACGCAAAGGTAACTTACAGCGCTTTCAGTTGCTTCTATCTTGCAAAGTTTGCTAATATTTGGGTGAAATTAATAAAAGAAAAAAAGTGTTTGTGTATCTTCATGATTTTATGATGATTTAACTAGTATTATAGCCTATATTTATGATTCTACATGTCTTTTTATATGGTCTGGGAACTTTTACCTTTGTGTTTGTGTCCGGTTGCATACACAAACACTCAGGAAATGATGATAAACCAATTGCTTTTTTCTTTTAGCTTTCCTTTTTGCAACTTGGGCTGTTTTTCTAGTGTATTAGCAGAGAAAAATCAAGGACAAAAAAAGTCCTATAAACTGGAACATGCGATCATCCTCAATAGCGAAACTCGCCTGGAATGGTATGATTTTGCGACGAGAACTGTTTGGCCCGATGGTGGAAAAAAGGCTAAATATTGGGACTCAAGTTGAGTGGCAACCCGATTACTTGTCAAAGGTGCAAATGGCTTACAATATGCGAACCGACTGGCTTAACATGTCCCATGTCACAAACTTATCAGCTATCACCACGTATGGTACATAGCTGAACTTTGGTCATATTTTTTTTTTTTTTTTTTTTTTTAGCTATTCTACACATTTAAAATAACTTAAAAGAATAATTTTTAGTCCAGTGTGTCCACAATTTTCAGTTTTGGCCAATAATTTTTATTTTGATGCATCATTAGTGGTTGGTCGCTTTACATGTTGTCGACATGGAGTCATTCTGGTTTTTGGCAAAATAAGCTGCAGAATGGATCAGAATTTATGTCGGAAGTCAAAAGTCTGACAATTGCTTATTTGCGGAAGTAATCATCACCTATACCGTTAACACCAGCAATAAGCATCTCCTCCATCATAAATGTCATAGTCAAAACCATGTTTCTAACTTGATCTGTGTAGCAATCCTCTGCAATACTTTGATTAATTTCTCATTCTCCTGGTGTTAGTCTAATAATTAAGGATCTGTGCTGGGCTGTAAATACAAAGTTTGCAAGTTTAATCCACAGCAGCGCTGACTCTTAAACTGGGGTTTACTGTGATCTCAGCTCCTCTGTTTCTACTGCGCTCTTTGAGCAAGACATCGCACCTCAGATTTGCTCTAGGGGGAACCTACCTGCCATCAGTGCACTGTAAGTAGCTCTAAATCAAAAGTGTTTACTAAACAGCATGTAGCTTGCATTAGTATTGCCCTAATTTTCACCATGCTGCTGTTATAATCAGTGACCAAGAGACTGGCAGAGTACAACATATACAAGCAATGAAATTAGACATCAAGCCCAAGCAAACAGGCCCCTTCTTGTAATACAATACTTTCAAGACTATTAAAAGTATTTCCTTCAAGTAGAAAGCACAAATTCACTTTGTTAGCATGTTCCTTCCGTATACATGTAATTCAATGTTTCTCAGCTGTATCGGAGGGGATTGCAATGGGAAAGGGCTGATATTCAATTAAAAGGCAGCAAAGTTTTAAGCTTAAAGTAACTGGAAAATTAAACTGCGGACAATATACATCTACATATACATATTCAATGCCAATGAGTTCATCTTGTTTTTATATTCAGCATGCACATTCAATTATCACAATAGAGGATAATTATCTCAAAAGGACACGAGTAACAAATTACATAAAAAACATATAGAAGCAATGATTGTGTAAGAGATATCAGCCTCTGAACCTTTACCAGTTGCTATTGACAACAAAGAAAATAAATTATCTCTAAACAAAATCTAAGATGTACGCTGTCAAACTTACCCCGCATCCTGTGCTTCATGGGCTCGAATGACAGATAATAAGTTGTTGTGTTGTAGAAAATCACACACAGCAGGATAACTGCAAAAATGAGGAAAGGGGTGTTGAAAATAAATAATGCTGGACTATACAGCTTGAAGGCAAATGGATTTGGCTACCACGGATTAGTTCAAGGATGCAATTTAATTTTAATAATGTTCATGAGACAACAACTTTCACAAATTCATTACTGTTTCATGAAGGAAATTTTTAAAACGGTACAATGTACGTCTGTTAGGGGTAAAAAGAAAATAAATAAAAATGACTTTATACACAGCATAAATACTTTATTATAAAATACCGCCTCCATTAAAGGACAACACAACTTGGTCATACATTTGTACACCCAAAAGAATCTACATTTAAACACTTTGTGGTAAGCATTTCTGTATAGCGACTAAGCTAAGCTGTCATTAGCATACTATCTCCTCAAGCATAACAAGCTAAAAACATGAGCCTAAATGTCAATGACAGAAACATGGGGAGGGGTACATACATAATAATAATATAGGCTACAATCAATAGTAAATAAAGCCAAGTCTGTTGCTTCTTTGTATATTAATAAATGGTGATCTATGAATATAAATAATGAATACTATTTTTGGCAGCAAATGGAGCATACATTTTCACTCTTCCTTAAATGCAATTGATAATTTACATATCTTAACACCTGACAAATAATTGATTAATTTATGTTTAAAGTCATCATTGGCATTAGTTTGTTGATAAATTATCAAATGGAGTTACACAGTTATGATGTGCAACATTTTCTTAAGAAGAACGGTCTACTGTAGCTTTTTGATTTGATTTGCTTATATTGAGAGGCTCACATTAGCTTTCTAACATTGCAATTTAAATCATGCATTATGCTGTAATTCTTAAAGTTAATGGCCATTAATGGTTTCATTCACCCTCCAAAGCCAATTTTTACTGGTGCTTGATGAGTGTTAATTTTGGTCAAAAACACTTCATTGAAGCATACGTACCCATTTGATGTGATATTTTGTGAGTTTGTGTTTCAGTTTAAGATGTGCTTTTCACAGAGCTCTTGTTTCAAAAGCAGGACTGTTACTTCTCTCTTGCATCTAAGGTGTCAACAGCTTGCAATATCTTTTGTTTAGCTAACAAACTGTTATATTTAATCTTCCAAGTCCCATTTAGTCCTATCAAAATTATATAACCTTCTTTAAAATAGAGCTTATCCTATACAATAATTCCTTTCCACCAACAGAGTGATATTTCCATTAGGCCTGCTGGTGGTGGGGTTGCTTGATAACTGAATTCACACAGCAAATTCCAGGCAGGCATATGTCATTTACTCCTTATTGAGACAAAGTCGATATCAAATATAAATCATCTTTATGTAGCAGTCACTAGCAACTCAAACAGCACAGTACCATTGGATAATGGGTCTTCCTCTATATATTCACGCTCATAGACCCATCTGAGATATTTCAATTCTATGATAGGGAGATGTAGATGAGGGAGAAATGTCAAGCCTATTTACTAGGCAAATGCAATACAAAAGCCTAAAATGCTGCACACAAAAAGAAAATACACCTAATCATTTTACTTCACCATAGCAGTCCATTGATTTTGTTGTACATGTGTCAGTTTGCCCATTTAACTCATGCATATATTACACACTGCAAGCTATTACAATTAATTCCCTGTCTAGAGTTGCAAAGTGTTTAATGTTAAAAACTGTAAGTGTGTGTTTGTAGACTGTGCCTGCTAATGACCATAAGCATCGCATGTAATTGTATAGAGTGCTATCAGTGTTTCGCTTTAATTGTTAATGGCTTGATAGGTTTTTTGGTACCTGTAGAAATAGGAGCAGCCTCTCACTGTGTTGTGTGTGAAATGTTCCTGGGACTTCTCGTTGCCAAAGTCCTCCAGCGGGTCCGACCAAAGCAAGTCGCACATTGGTCCATATGCGGGAGGCTCTTTAAATCTGTCTAACTGGAAAGAACAAATAGACTATATATGTATTCAAAAGTACTACAGAATTAAATTAATGCAGAAAAACATGATCATTAAGTCATATGGTAAAAATACAATGGGGTGCATTCACTAAACAGCTGTGGCAGGAGCTGAAAACGCAGAAATAGCCCCTGTGCCATGTTTATATTAAGTCACTATCATACTTTTAAGCAAAAACACACCTTTGTCCAAGAGAAATTTGGCTAATTCACAATTGTGTCCAATTTACAAAAAACAGCACTATTTCCAGATGCAAGTTTTTCAGCTGTCTCTGTTCTACAAGTATTTTTTTCCATTAATTTATTCCATGGGGATATTATGCAATACTTTATAAAATAGTTCTAAGCCATGAACCAAACCAACCAAATCTGAGGTAAATCACGCATTACAAACTTTGATTTGAAGCAAAAACGTATTTGAAAATTGGACAAAAAGACAACGGTACAAGACTGTTTCTCACAGGGGGGGCATAAACTACAATGCCATAAAGCATTGCGAATGACATTTAATTAAATTAAAAATGATGAAAAAATATAAAACGATTGATATTTTAATTTTATTGCAAAATATTCAGATATTTGCAAATATCTATGTAGTTTGAGGATGTAGGAAGACCAAATCGATTGTGTGATTCACAGATAGTCATGCTGGTGGGAGGTCATTGCAGAGGCAGTGATTCTCTGAATGGTAAAGCGTTTCTCCTCAGAATGATGGGTAATGTAGTTCTCAGCCAGGAATTACTAATATGATTTCTTAAAAATTAAGTAGAAAAAATGCAGACATAAGGCTTCAACAGAAGCATATGCCATTGATTAACAACCTCTAAGCTAATGGTAGATGGTAGAATGGTAAGCTAAAGTTCACCTATGGAAAAAATTATACATTATACATTAACGTTGCACTATTCCCACCAACAGAAAGCAGGCTGTAACATGCTGTAGCATGCTTTTTAGTGTGTCTGACGGAGTTGACACAAATTACAGTAAGATGTTATGAAGTTATGAAGTAAATAAATGTCAATTTTCAGAAAATGTGTTCCCTCACATGGTTCGTCAGCTGAGACCTTTTTCTACAAATATATCCATTTTAAATTAATTTAGCAATAAAAACTTGCTATGAATAAAATAAAAATAAAAGATTTTAAACATGTTTTTTCCCTTATTTCAAGAATCAATGCGCTAAATAGAACTATTCAGGCCTGTACCTTTCTGGCAATGTTAGCCAAGGTCTTACAAAGTGAATGTTTTTCTACAAGGGTTACGTCCTTTTGGATAAAAGCTCAGACATCTAATAAAAGGCATTTAAAAGAATTTAGATAAACATGTGCAGCATCTAAATTGCTCTCTAGATTAAAACCAAACTGAATTACGGGCTCTGTGTGGATGATAAGAGCTGAATTGGTAAAGGACTTCTCCCTAATCATCAATGTCTTTGATCTCAGTCATTATAAAAGCACGGCTTTTATTAAATCAACTCATATTTTCATAAATCTTTTCTAATAGATTTTTTTTCCACTTAGCCGAAGAGTGAGAAAGAAAAGGTGAAAACAGTTTTGCTCACGCCTATGCTATAGTACGGAAGCTGCACTGTGAAAAAACATCTTTGTGTAGCAGTCACTAGCAACTCAAACAGCACAGTACCATTGGATAATGGGTCTTCCTCTATATATTCACGCTCATAGACCCATCTGAGCTATTTCAATTCTATGATAGGGAGATGTAGATGAGGGAGAAATGTCAAGCCTATTTACTAGGCAAATGCAATATCCATCCATCCATCTTCAACCGCTTATCCGAAGTCGGGTCGCGGGGGCAGCAGCTCCAGCAGGGTGCCCCAAACTTCCCTATCCCGAGCCACATTAACCAGCTCTGACTGGGGGACCCCGAGGCGTTCCCAGGCCAGTGTGGAGATGTAATCTCTCCACCTAGTCCTGGGTCTTCCCCGAGGCCTCCTCCCAGCTGGACGTGCCTGAAACACCCCCCTAGGGAGGCGCCCAGGTGGCATCCTTACCAGATGCCCAAACCACCTCAACTGACTCCTTTCCACGCGAAGGAGCAGCGGCTCTACTCCGAGCTCCTCGCGGATGACTGAGCTCCTCACCCTATCTCTAAGGGAGAAGCCCGCCACCCTTCTGAGGAAGCCCATTTCGGCCGCTTGTACTCGCGACCTAGTTCTTTCGGTCATGACCCAACCTTCATGACCATAGGTGAGGGTAGGAACAAAAATTGACCGGTAGATCGAGAGCTTTGCCTTCCGGCTCAGCTCTCTTTTCATGACAACGGTGCGATAGAGCGAATGCAATACCGCCCCCGCTGCCCCGATTCTCCGGCCAACCTCCCGCTCCATTGTCCCCTCACTCGTGAACAAGACCCCGAGGTACTTGAACTCCTTCACTTGGGGCAATACCTCCTTCCCCACCCGGAGTACGCACTCCATCGGTTTCCTGCTGAGAACCATTCCTGCAAATGCAATACAAAAGCCTAAAATGCTGCACACAAAGAAAATACACATAATCATTTTATTTCACCATAGCAGTCCATTGATTTTGTTGTACTTGTGTCAGTTTGCCCATTTAACTTATTATGCATATATTACACACTGCAATATAGGGGAACATTTTTTTTAGGTGTCTTTGTGCCTTCCTGAGCGTTATATATGAGCCTACAATGTTTTTTCTCTCTCAATTTTTTTTTATCTCTCTCCAAATTTTTTTTCTTCTTTTTCCTTTCAAAAAAGAAATAAAAAATTCTCAAAAAAATTAAAATAAAAATTCCTTTGCTCATAAACAAATATGAGCATCAACATTTAAAAGGGTGGAGAGAATGGAGAGAACAACAAAAATAATGTCACTTGACACATGCATTTTTACTTGAAAACCATGAACAAAACTATGCAATTTACAAGAAAATGTGACCCATGCAGGATCTATTAAGTTCAGGTTTTGTACTTTACTATGGTGGGTCACCACTTGATGTCCATTGTGAAATCTGGGTCCCAAAGCAAAACCAGTTGAACCACTAAAACCAATCCTCTAAAGAATTTCTCGTGTCCGGGAGAGACAGCGCATCAAGTCTGCACGACTTTACTTTTATTAAACGTTCCATCAATGTATGCATTATTTTATCCATGCAGAAATTAGAATAATACTTACAACAAGATTAATAATACCAGTTGTACACACATCACAACAAAAGGACAGGCATTGCCTACGTTGCAATATTTAAGAGTTACAAAGTTCTAAGTGCTTCCCCTCATTTAACAGACCAAGGATAACCAGACAGCCAGATGATGTTTGAAGACTAAGCATGCACCAATTCCTCAAGCAGCCCTGCATCTTCCTTTAACTCGATATGGTACCGTGGTTGAATCTGACGTGTCGCTCTAAAGAGCTAATTGATTTGGGCAACTCTAACACGAGTCATCCCTTTAAACACTGAAAACAGATGTCAACGGTCAAAGACATCGATCTAACGCATATTTATATGGGCCAACAAATTAACAAAAGCACAGTATCAATAGCAGCATCGATATTCGTGGTGTTTATGTCATCAAACGTCCAGAAAGAACTCACGCTTTCATATTTCACAAAGAATGCCACATGAAACATACCTGAGGTATATTCATTTAATTGAGGGATCTGACATATTAGCAGATTCTCAAACATTCTAGATGCAAAAAAAACATCTCTTTTTCAGGACATTGTATTTTAAAGATAATTGAAAGATGCCCAGGGTCCCTGCTCATGATCGTGAACATGCCTTAGGCATGCTGCATGGAGGTATGAGGACTGCAGATGTGGCCAGGGCAATAAATTGCAATGTACGTACTGTGAGACGCCATAAGACAGTGCTACAGGGAGACAGGAAGGACAGCTGATCATCCTCGCAGTGGCAGACCATGTGTAACAACACCTGCACAGCATCGGTACATCCGAATATCACACCTGCAGGACAGGCACAGGATGGCAACAACTGCCCGAGTTACACCAGGAACGCACAATCCCTCCATCAGTGCTCAGACTGTCTGCAATAGGCTGAGAGAGGCTGGACTGAGGGCTTGTAGGCCTGTTGTAAGGCAGGTCCTTACCAGACATCACCAGCAACAACGTCACCTATGGACACAAACCCACCTTTGCTGGACCAGACAGGACTGGCAAAAAGTGCTCTTCACTAACGAGTCATAGTTTTGTCTTACCAGGGGTGATGATCTGACTCACATTTATCGTCGAAGGAATGACCGTTACACTGAGGCCTGTACTCTGGAGTAGGGATGCACCGATAACACTTTTTTTGCATAATCAGTTTAGAATATCTTTACATTATTGTGTGGAACTAATTGAGTGTGCATAATATGTAAAGAAACACAAACCTCTAACACACTATTTCAATATAAATATATAGCTTATTAAGAAAAACTTTATTATTACTAGTATACTGGATATTGTAGCAGCAAAATTAACAGTAATTTCAGAATAAGTCATAAGTAAAAAAGAACCTTTTTTTTTTTGTCAACTTGTATCTGGACTTGTAAAGAATTCAGATCTCTTTTTTGTTCAATTTAGTTGTAAGACATCAGCCACCTTTCATTCACACAGTACTTAATGCAGCTGGTGGCCACAACTGACCCGCATGCGTGTAGCGCACTTTGAGCATGTGTATAACCAACTCTGGCATGTTCATCATTATAGTATGATTAATTAATTAAATTATAATACAAAATGTAATTATCGGGGGCCTGGGTAGTTCAGCGAGTATTGGTGCTGACAATCACCCCTGGAGTCGCGAGTTTCAATCCAGGGTGTGCTGAGTGACTCCAGACAGGTCTCCTAAGCAACCAAATAATGTGTAGTTTGCTACGGCGACTATAGTCACATGGAGTAACCTCCTTGTGTTCGCGATTAGTGGTTCTCGCTCTCAATGGGGCGCGTGGTAAATTGTGCGTGGATTGCGGAGGGTAGTATGGGTCTCCACATGCTGGGAGTCTCCACTGTGTCATGCACAGCGAGCTACGTAATAAGATGCACGGATTGAAGATCTCAGAAGCGGAGGCAGCTGGGACTTATCCTATGCCACCCGGGTTGAGGTAAGTAACCGTGCCACCACGAGGACCTACTAAGTAGATGGAATTGGGCATTCCATTATTGGAGAAGACCATAAAAAAAAAAATAAATAAATAAATAATTAGCAGTTTTTAATGCTGATAGGACACATGCCTATCTCATAATATGTCCATGAGTGATAGAGAAAGACCGTTGATGGATAAGGAATTGTCATGTAGTCATTTGCCTTCATATGGTGGAATTTAAATAATCATCGAAGTTCAAGTGTGATATTACGTACGAGCAAAACACACCATAAAATTGAAAAACAGCAGGGAAAATAGCCTTACAGTATATGTAAGGTAAGAAGAGTTATCTTTATTTATTTCATATTTCCATTGATTGGCTTGCATTTGTATTTTGATACAGTTTGAGGAACATAGAAACTGTGTTTTCTGAGCGTGACACAAGCAAAGAGCGCCGTTATATAAATCTACATCTGTATCTTTTCATACATATATTTAACGTGCAATCCAAATGAATTGCTGAGCCCAACTGTTGAAGCTTATACTTTTATTTTCTTTCATTAAAAAGAAACTGAATGCATTAACTAGACAGATATGACTCGGAATTAAACGTTTTAAAATGTAACAGCAAACATGGAAATCAAACATGCAAATGACGAATGTTGAGGTAGATTCATGTAAAAATCTGATTAAATCTGACCAGGCTGTTCACACCAAAGACATATTGGAAAAAAATATGACACGTATCCGATTTATTTCCACATATTAAAGTGTCCCAGATCGGATTTGAAAATATCAGATACAAAACACTTTTGGCTGTTCCACACGAACATCCAATTAACAGATCTGTCACATGAGAGTGAAAAAATCAGATTTGGCCACATTCAGCTGCCTTAGAAGCCAGCTGTTATGTAGACAGTAGACATCAAAGCAACTCACCAGGTTTTGGAACTGAGCTGCAGTATTTTTTTTCTTCGTCTGGATAAATCAATTTTGGTTCTCATTTGTGTTTTGACAAGTAATCACTACTAACTGGAAAACTTTGTGGAATACAATGCTGTCAAAAAAAGTCCTTGTTCAATGAGAACACTGTTTGTTCTGGCTTGAAAAATGACAATGTGTTAAGGTCATTTTATTGAGAGTAACTACATTTATAGTCTCTTTTGTTCCTGCAGTCTCTTTTTGGTAATTAAAAAGATCACTTTATTTTAAGACAATAAACACACTTGATATAGAAATATTTTCACACATATAATTACAATTGGTGTTCAAAATTACCCTATATGACCAGAGATGGATGAAATAACAAATCAAAGGTTGGTATGACACTGCTCTGTAATATACATACTTTCCTGATGTCGTCAAGGTTTGTGATTTCAGGCGACAATCCTCCATGAACACACAGGAACTGCTGGTTCATGAGCGCTGCCAGAGGAAGGCAGTCAAAGGCATCCATACACGCATCATACACCCGCTCCGAATACTTAATTCTACCTGTCGGGGATGGAGGAACACGACCAATTGAGAGGCAGGGAAAAGTAAATGCCCACCAGCCAAACCAAACATCAATACACACGCTCACTCTCACTCATACACAGTCCAGTGTGCTAGCTACAGATGGAAAGTCTTAAAAAGGTCATCCAAACACTTCAACAGCTTTAATTTAGGGTGGAGGCTTTTCCATCCCTTATCCAAGAGCAATATTTCTGACATGTGTAAACATTAAGTTAAGCCAATACAATTCCTGACATCAAATACTGATCCAGGAAGTGGCTTTAGCTCTAACTAGAAATGTCAGGAAAAAAAAAGTGGTAGTATGAAAAATTATCTGTGACCAGAACAGGCCTGATTTATTTTTCTACAGATGACAGTTTACTTTAATGTCTGGCAAAACGCAACAGTTTTATGTGTTACGGTTAATTGATCATGTGGGTGGCAAGCATACTTACATTCCTGTTTAAAAGTGAAATACTCTGTTAAGTGTCTACATTCGTGGTTCCCGCGGAGCAAAAACAGCGTTTTGGGGTAAAGGATTTTTAAGGCCCATAGGTACAGAACACACTGTGGACACAAAAATAAGATTAACACAGAAGGATTAGATTTAATGTACTCTTTGAATACTTGAATGTGTCAATTTACAGCAAAAGCAGATTCAAATTCAAAACAATTTTATTTTTATATTAGGCCAATGTTTTTAAACTATAAAAAGTATCATTTGAGAGAACATTTAGCTCTAAGCCAATAGCAGTGACTTACTTCAATACTGAAATATCCTCTGTCGACATAATCACCCAGGAAAAGGTACCGTGTGCTGGCTGGAGACCCTCCTACTTCAAAGAGCTTCATCAAGTCAAAGAATTGCCCATGGATGTCTCCACACACTAGATAAAAGATACAAAATACAGTTTTTCTATGAGCATTTCTAAATAGCATCGTCACGATGGAGGGAATCGCTGGAAGTCTCGGGTGTGCTAGTGATGCGGTCGCCATACTAATCCACCACCATCCTAGTCCACTGCAATGCGCACACCCACCCCCCAATCCAACAATCACGATCTCATCTAGGGTACTGAAATTGTCAAAAAAAGACACTGCAAGTAAATGAGTAATCAATTATTTGAAATGTACAATTTAACTTCAACCAAAGAAGCTATTTGTGTTATGCGAACTTTTTGAAAAAAAAAAAAAAGACAAAAAAATGTTTTCACTCACACATAGAAACGTTCATTCCAAGTCTCCTGAAGCAATACAATCACTTTAAATAGTATCAGAATTTTCTTCTGGGTGAACTATTCCTTTAACAATGTCATGTATGCACAGTGCCAACCAATGAATTTATTGTGACACAAAGATTTAAGATGAGAGATGCAGTTTCAATGTTGCCCATGGCAGGCAAATGCACAAAGGAAAATCAAAATGCGATTTTCGAGTAGTGCTTTTACTAGTTGGATGTTAAAAGCTGAACAAGTACTCGATAAGTTGATTACTCATGCACATCCCTACTGTGCACCTTGCTGCACATTTTCATCATGATTTAAAAGGCACAGGAGTAGAAATCTTGCTTTTGCCAACAGTGCTGCAGGCTTTTCGAATAAAATGTGTCACCTGGCCTCTTGTTTTATGAATAATATATAAATCTGTACTGTGTGGGTTGAAAGAAAGTGTAAAAAAACAATGTGTGCTGGCCCCTGGTCATATATCCTGTAATATAGTTATTGACACCCTAACAGAGCAGGTGGAGAGGGGAGGGAGGCTTGCTGGTGTGAGCTCTGGATGAAAAGGAAGAGGAAAGTTCAAATCCCTCTTGGGGAAGTCTCTTTGACCACTGCTTCTCTTCCCTCAAGCAAGGCAATAAAACCCCCAGCTCATTCAGGAGTGTCTCTCTCACTCTGTCTGTGTGTGTGTGTGTGTGTGTGTGTGTGCATGTGTGTGCAAGATCTCATTCATCCATCCATCCATCGAAAATATTTTTTACCAAATGAGTGAAAAAGCAAACACTTTCAAAAAATGATATGTGCAATTTGCACTCTTGCAATAAGTTCTTAAAGGTGAAGTGTGCCATTTCTGTGACACAAGGTTTCCCTAACATTCCCCTTGTCTGCTATTGGTCGAACAACCAGATAGACCCACCCCAAACTCAAGCCGCTGGTTGAGCCAACCAAATAACAACTAACCTCTAGTTGTCTGGCATAAGAATAAAATAATGCAGTTTATGAGGTATTTTATGAGCTTTATGGTATCTTATCACAATACTATTACATGCTATTGGTGTTTAAATCCAAGTCAAATGTGACTTCTGGTGACTCAATGGACAGGTTTGCATAATCCTGACTGCAATGTTAGTAGAAATGTTTGATTTCTAAGCAAGCTTTCCAGGCATATCTCTAAAGGAATAGTTCACCTGAAAATCGAAATTTTGTAATTATTTACTCATTAAGATTGTTTACTTCAAAATTTTAGACTGTTATTTTTCTGTGTAACACAAAAGTTTTATGCTATTGCTATACATCAACTGTTCGTAGTGACCATGGCTGTTAAACTCAATAACAATGACAATAACAATGACAATATAGTAGTCCAAAGTATAGTTCAAAGTCTTCCAAAGCTATTCAATCACTTGATGTGCAGAACATCAATGACATTGATTTACCAAGCTTTGGAATATCAATGATAAGCAGATACAATTTCAGAATGTTCTTCACATAAATCACACACAAGCGAGTCGCTTATATGACACGTTTATGATGCTTTTAAGTGCATTTCGATTTTTGTCCTTTTTGAAGCTTGACAGTTGGGGTTACTATGGGACTAAAAACAGTTCAAGGAACAAAAATTAAAACCGAAAATGTAAATAGTTTTTGCAGAATGTAACCAAAAACAGGAACGAAATCCCTTTAAATTGTTCCAGAGTGAAAACTTAATTTTATAATGTTGGTAACCGGTTAATTTTGTTCTGATAATCTTTTAATGAAACCAAAGACCAAAGGATATCACAGTCAACTTTCAGAATTACATCACTTCCTGTTGCCAGAACAAAATGAGGCTTCTCTCGTTTAGTAGAATACAAGCATGCGTCACAAAATGTGACGTTTGGTCCAAACGTGCAGTGTGTGCATGCAGGAAAGATTTAGTGTATTAACTGATTTTAGGTGGCCAAATAATTAAATATTTGAACTATTTTTAGGGATGTATTTAATATTAAGAATACATTTATTAAAAAGATGCTACTTTACATTGGCTATATACTATAGGAATTCTATTCTGAAAATTCACCCACATTGGAAAAAAATTGCTTATTTTTTCTAATTTTGCTGAGGCAAGTTCCCAATATTGCTTTTCCAAAACAGGTGCCTTGTTTCTCTTGTGAGATCAGGTATTTCACCCACCCTTAGCACAGAATACTGTCATTTTAAAAGAGCAATATTAGCTGTTCTTTTATTTTGTTCTAACCAGTAACCATTTGGAAAAGAGACTGCGGAATGCCCGAACCTGAATGGAAAAAAATATTGTTTCAGTTCAGAATGAATCAAAAGTAATAACATTTAGTTGTTAGTCCCTGCTTTGAAATATCATTGTATGGCAAGATCTGCATAAACATTTTTCAAAAATGTCTCCTCTTGTTTTCAACAGAAAAATTAATAGCATACAGGTTTCGAATAAGACGAGGGCTAGTGAATAATGAGAATTTTTTATTTGAGAATGAACAATTCCTTTAAGAATATCAGTCCTATTTTGTTGATCACTTACACCTTTAAAACTACATGTGTAATATATACAGTATGTCTAGTCTAGACAATAGGATGACAGTGAGCAGCAGCAGCACAGAGTTGTGAATGACGTAACATATTGTCATGCAGAGACACTGAGATTTAATTTCTCCATGGCGACAGAGCAGAACTCTGGGTTCTGTTACAGTGTCAATTTGAAATGCAAATGCTATTTAGAAAACAGTTTTTGCCCTTCATCCAGTCAATCAGTATTTTCACTCGTCTTGTCAAAGTGTCAGTATCACATTACCAGATTTCTGTCTCCCGCTATGGGTGCTCTCTTTTGATTACACAACTGCCACTGCCTAAATCGCTTTGTTTGCATGTGAATTCAGCAGCAATATTAGTCATTCCTTCTTTATTTCTTATTCATAGAAATTTAATGAATTCTATAAAGAGAGCTTCCTCAATTACGCTTAATGTCATTTGCTTGAGCATGTAAATTCATGACTCATTGCATTTGACGTATATTGCACTGACTACTGCAATCTGATGGGAGTTTTTTCTTGGTAATTTATACAAACAGTTATATATTTTCATGATATTGCATGCACCAAGATTAAATTCTCTAAGGCTACATTCACAAAACTGGTGTTGGGGATCATCAACCGAACTTACTAACAGATGGACTCTCAAATTTCCTGTTCATACAGCTTACATGAGCGGATCTTTAACTGACTGTATGAGTTTATAATTGAAGTTAAGCACATTTTCTATTCTTGTGACAGAATAATGCCTGTAACCATAGCGACAGTGACTAAAGTAAATATAAAAAAATCAAGTCTTATCACAATTATCACAACACAAATTAAAAAATAATACCAATCGAGAAGCAAGATCATCCGTCAAATGTTACTACTTAACTGACAGCAGCCTCCTTTGCATTTCAAATAGCTTTTGCGGAGTAAATCGCTGCTTTTGATCTATTTTGTATGCATTATTTTCTTTGTTGCATTGCTTTGGGAAGGTCTTGAGTTTCTTGAGGAAAGTTTATACAAATAATAATATTGGTCAACAATAGACTGAAATGTGACAATGTGAAATTTAGCATTATGGTAAGAATGATTTAAAACCAAGTTGAGTGTATGTTTGTTTTTACTTTGATTATTGTCAAGTTCCAAATAAAGAGAAAATTATTAAAGAGGAAGTATTTGGAAGAATTTCATTCCCTGACTGGATTTAATATATTAGTACTATATTGTGATATATATCATTATCATAAAATAAAATTACTCATATCGTGATATGAGATTTTGGTCATATCACCCACCCCATTACAGGGAAGCATAATATTTAAATATTATAGCCTCAGCATGACCGCAACTGAATTCTCATCACTAATAATTGTGCTCAAATATTGCACAGTGTGAAATAGGCTATTTGTGCAAGCAGTCAGTAAAGGGCAGCAGTAACCACAGGCCAGAACTGAGTCCTGTTGTTTCCTTTTCTTGGTATTCTGGTCAACTGCAAACACACCAATTTCAAACCTTTCAAGGCCCCTATAAGATTTCTTTTCATTCAGACCTCATTGTGCAACAGATGACAGCTGGAATTGAGACTACTCAATCACATTCAAGTAGTAAAACACCTTGAGGAAATGTTTCTTGAAATTCTCAAAATTCAAATACACTGCCATCAATGTGCCTAACCAGAAGGGTTGGAAACCAAAACAGGTTCTTTTTCAGAACAGTTTACAATTTAATAAAAATACTAGAACCGAAAGATTTTCATGACTTTCAATTCATTAACGGTTCTCTAATGAGCATTTTTTCAACAATGCAGACAAAACATCATGGTTAACTTCTTAATGATGGGTGGGTAAAAATGACCCACTTGTGTATTTATTTACGTTTAATGCATGTTTAAACTGTGAAATTTGAAACAAATATTGACATCCAATATATATCATTGGAAAGATCTGCGACTCAAGATTTGATATTTTAAAGAGATTTTGACAATTGCAAAGTTACAACAATAAGATTTTATTAAACGTGTCAAGAGTGAAAATCAAAACACGGAAAATGAAACAAAATGAGCCCTCACTCAAAATGTTCAGTGCAGTTGTGATTGGGTAGTCATTCAAAATTGCCAAACAGGACAGTCGAGACGAATGACAAAGATTTGTGTCATCCATGTTTGTCTCTGGATAAAGCCTGCCAGTGAAAAGTTAGATAATTTTAGACTGATGGGTCGTGTAGCTACTGAAAAGATGAAAAAAAATGATATGAGGGTTGTATATATATATATATATATACCAGTGTTTGTTTGTGTTTGCACTTTTATGCACAGTGTGCCGTTATAGCATGTTACTGCCATACTGTCGACAAAGAACTCTGTATCTGGAATCGCGATCTGATCCACCCTCCTCGGCTTCAGTCACTATCAGTGAGGTTATGGAGAACACACTCCCGACTGCATTTTTTCATCAAATCCCCTGTTCAACTGCACATCCAGGGGGCTTGGACATGCCATTCAAGCCGAAATGAGCCACCCTCCCTGGATTCGCTCACCGCAAGTTAGACCCCGGAGCCCGTGTGCTCCCAATTCATTGACTTAGTTATTTTATTTCCACTGCTTTTCATTTAATTTGCACTGGGAGCAGGTGTGCTCCAGGCTTCACTGACAATGATCGAAGCCAGGGAGAACGAGGCTCCCTGGCTTGAGGCAGCGGCTAAAGACCCTGGGTGAACGGCAGAGCAAAAGCTCTGAAAGTCAATTTGCATGGGGAAAAAAAATAACAGAAGCATCTTTACTGTATGTAAAAGTTTAGTTTCATTGCAACATTTCAAACTGCAATGTTCTTTTCACATTGTTTATAAAATGCATGCATATTTATGGAATGCATTGTTATATATTCCCACATAATAATAAAATTATATATATTTTTTACATTGAAATATAAACAAATGATGTGTTTTGAACCACTTTGCTAATTGGTTTATGAGTTGAAATACCCTGACAGTGTTTCCTGCACTAGTACTCAGATGTCACATTTCCAGTGTAGTCAGATTCCCAAACAAATAACTCATTTGAGCTGGTTCTTTTATAGTGAATCAAAAACCCATATGAATAAATCCAGACTGATCTCACAATGAAATCAGAAACAGTTGGTTGATTTTTCTTTAGCTAAAATAAGTCAGTGATAAACAAAATGTGAAAAACAAGTGTTGTTGGGCACATGGGCACATGTAAGCTTCATTTTCGAGGTGTAATGTAATGTCCACAGAGGGGTGCCAAAAGCGAGTTGTGAAGCAATTTTTTTTTCAGCTGCACAGGATGTAATATGCACATTCTGAATTTTGTTGTAATAAGAGGCAAATAAGTAAATACGTTTTTTTATAAAAATGAATGAATGAATGTGGGAGAATGTTATCAGCATTGAGTATTTTTATTAAATATATATTATATGGTTAAAGCACACAAAAGACCTCAGCCATCAGCTCAGCAAGACATATGCTATCATTTGGATGCAAATTGGTTCCTTGTTGAAGATTTAGAAACTTTACTCTGCAAATTTATTTATCTACACACGAGCAGGTGTCTGTGTATGTGTGCTGCTTTTCTCTTGTGACCAGGAGAGTAGAACAGTCAAATGTCTTTTAGAATCGCCAATTAGCATCTGTTGAAGAGACTGCGGCAGGAAGCAATTAGGTAGACTTATGAGACCCCAGAGACAACACTCACTGGAGTGAATCTGCTTACCTCAGACATGCCACCCCTAAACCTGCCCTTTAACAAAAGACTCTTTAAAAGAGGCCTGGTGTCAGTAAATTGTGACTCATGCATCTCTGAAGCATATTCTGTGAAGTACAGTTATGGTAGAATTATCCTCAGGCAAATTAATTTGTCATTTAAAATCAAGTTTGTTCATTTTTGAAAGTTGAAAGAATTGCGGTAATTAAGAACAGGGGTGGAAAGTAATGAATTACAAATACTGTAATTAACTACTTCTTCCCAAGAATTGTACTTTTATAAGGAATTTAAAGATGACATACTTTTACTTTTATTTGAGTACATTACAAGTGCTGTAACTGTACTTTTACTGCGTTATTTTTCCACCGTCTGGGTTCGCTACTTCCCCGTCCTGATTGTATTTTTATCTACAACATGATTGGCTAGGGAGAGTCTCGTGACTCCCGTCAAATCAAATCACACATAAAAAACCTTGAACGGCAGCTGTAGATCTGGCTCCAACTGTGGAGAATGCCTCAAGCACAGTTTACAACTGAACATAACCGGCTGCACCTGAAAGGGCTTTTCGCAGTGAAAAAGGCCAACTGCATGATCATGTCATGTGAGAGTTTAACTTGCTCAAGCCAGATATCAGCATTAATCCTGCCTCTAATTTAAAGAAACATATCAAGGTAAATTTTATATTCAGTGTGTCTATAATGTAGCCTGTAATTTAACTATCTATCACTGAGATTATTGGGCTGCTGTGAACATCTAGATAAGTTTATTGCCCAGCCCTATTGATAACATTTCAATAGGGCTGGGCAATAAAATTATCTAGATGTTTATCGGAAAAAAAGAGATGTCCTCGATCAAACTTTTGTGTAACCGAATTGAGCAGTGTCTAGAAGGTTATGTCAGGCTATTAATCAAACAACAATAACAAGAAAACAAGAAAACCACTCAATAATTTGGCCGAATAACTTGAGTAGCTTTAGAAGTATTAATGTAAAAGAATAAAACAATTATAAAATATAAATACATAAAAAATATAATAATAATATTTTTTTAAAATATTGTTTGTTTTAGAATAATACTGACCTCTGATTTTGAGATTGTGTTAATCTGTATAATAAATTACCAGGAAAGAAGAGATGATAAAATAATGTTTATAAAGATAGAAAAGTGTCAACATTTGCAGAGCAATACTTCAGCAGAATATTCCACCAGTCACAAATTTAAGAAGACTGTGTATCATGCATTAGAATAAGAACACAACTATTGTCGGGCTTAAAAGATACAAGATCTAAATCAATATGGAACATTGTATCTCAAAAGGACAGTTGCATTTTATTATTTGCATTTGGCTTTTTTTTTTCCCCTCTTGTCAATGACCTGATCAGAACAGACCTGCAACTCATTTTTGGGCAAAAGACATACCTTATTGTATAGTTGGTTCAAAACAGTAATTACGGTGGAACATCAGTCAAGGCAAATCTCAGGATACTTTAAAAATGTAATACGTCAACAGTCATTGATTATGACCCTAATCAACTGCATTGAAATGAGTTGTTTACTTCACATATAATAATAATAATAATAATAATAATAATAATAATAATAATTCCTTGCATTTATATAGCGCTTTTCTAGGCACTCAAAGTGCTTTACATAGTATAGGGGGAATCTCTTACCAGTGTGCAGCATCCACCTGGATGATGCAACGGCAGCCATAGTGCACCAGAACACCCACCCCCCACCAGCTATTGGTGGAGAGGAGAGCAGAGTGATGTAACAAATTCAGGGATGGAGATTATTAGGAGGCCATGACAGATAAGGGCCAATGGGGGTAATTTGGCCAGGACACTGGGGTTACACACCTACTCCTTACAAAAAGTGCCCTTGGATTTTTAATGACAACAGAGAGTCAGGACCTCGGTTTAACGTCTCATCTGACGTCTCATCTTTTTTACAGTATAGTGTCCTCAGTATGAGCACCCCCCCAGCTGTCCTCCATAAGGGGGGACCACTTCCAGCAGCAACCTTAGTTTTCCCCAGTAGATCTCCCATCCAGGTACTGGCCAGACTCAACCCTGCTTAGCTTTTGTGCTCAACCAGACGAGAGCTGCAGGGTGATATGTATGCTGAAATGATTCAGTTCATTTCGTCATGCAAGTATACATTTTGATATCGTCATCCTCAAACACTTGATTTCAAACAGAACTACAGTATACTGCAAGACCATAGCTAACATTACCTCATTCGCCCTGCTTGATCTTTTAGCCAATAGCAGTCAAGCCAGCGGTTACCATCACCATGGAAACATCGCTTATCGGCATGGAAACAGCCAACCAATGATGTTCACCTGAGCTGTGGAACTTTTGCATTGACTATAAAGCCCAAGGATCTGTCATATTTTTATAATATCTCTATAATGCTATTTAAAAGGCTGTATTTCACTGTGGTCTAAATGCTTTATATAAGAACACTCATTTCTCTTGTATAAATGGGATCTTTAGTGCAAAAATGGCTCGTGAGTAAACTCACTAGCAAAAAATCTAGGCGATTGAGTTGTAAATGGGTCCTGACAGATATATTGGCTACCACATAAAGACCAACAGTAATAGACAGCTATGGATATTTGACAAGAAATGTTTTGAGTTGTGTCTCAGTCTTTATCTCTAAGGGCTGTAATATCACACACACACACACACACACACACACACACACACCAATGTTTGGAAATGTTTTGTCTGGTTTAAGGAAAGAAAAAAACTGCCATATAATGAAAGTGAATGGTGACTGAGGCTGTCGGTCTCTACCATTCTGTCTAACATTTCTCCTTTTGTGTTACATTGAGAGAGAAAAAGTAAGTTATACGGATCTGGAACATCATGAGGGTAAATTATGACACAATTGTTCAGACATTATTGAGTGAACTATCCCTTTAACCAAGAGAATGGAGCAGAGTATGAAAGAAAGTGAAAGGGTATAGAATAGGTACAAGAAACAGTAATAATGAGCAATAATGTGAAATGCACATCATGATAATGGTCAAAATGATAATCATGATTATTTTGCTAAAAATGTGTAATCCCAATTATCATTATTAATATCATTTTTATTATTTCTATTACAGGGCTGCACAATTTGAACATCAACAACAAAAAATACTTTTGCCACTGCTTAGGTATCAATTCTTTTTAAAAAACAAAACAGAAAACGTTAGAAAGGTGGACGAACTTGAACCGGAGATTATTTAGCAGAGATGGGCCACTTCTATAAAATTGAATGGAAGAAATTGGAATGCTCAACCAAGGAGCTCTGAACACCCAATGGTAAACAGATATAGAAAGGAAGTCCCACCTTACAGTTAAAAGAACCAATCACCTTTTAGATACAGACATGAACGCATATGCACATTAGCTATACAAGCCGGGAAAATGTAGTTTTTTTAGAGTAATATAAGGTAAAGAATCACAATATATGATTCCAGTATTGTCAGATTTTACTGTTGATTTGAAATATGTTATTTGATCGTAATCTTAACCGTTTTTCAGATTTTGGACTTTCTCCATTCAAGTAGATAGGAGCTGCACTGGCATGACTGGAAATACTTTCCCGAGAACGTTCCAAAGATGGCCGACAGTGGACTGACTTGCTAGAAAGACTTTGACCGAACTCAGAGCACAGCTGTTCCGTATAACACACATAATCAGAGCACAAGATGGATTTAATGAATGTGCAGTGCACAGAACTGCTCTGAGACCGATATATCACTGTATCATTATCCTAATGTGTGGTATGTATAACACACTACAGATCAGAGCAGCACACATACGATACTCGTAAACATCTGCGGTTCTGTATTTCAGAGCGTGTTCAAATGTGAATCGGTGATTGGTCAGTGGCAAACTTCTGAGAGATTGTGATAGGACAGTGAATGAGAAAATTTACTTTTGATTTAGTATGTCATCTGAAGCATATAATGAAAATGAACAACAATTTGCAACTTCACCTGGCTGATAATTTCTGCTTGCTAGCTAACTAATACCATATACGGTTATGCTTAATTACCAATGGGAGGCAGAAACCATTGTGATGGTTAAAATATGATTAATTGTGAAGCCCTAGTAATACATATTGTCCAGTCAGAGTTAGGACCACACACTCACACACAGTGGGAGTCACGACCAGATCCTACATGAGATGAGAGAGTGGGAGTACATGAGAGGGAAGGCAAGAGATTGTTCTGACTGCACACCTATCAGCAGGCCAGAGTGCGAGTGAAACGCATTACACAACACACATCCACTTGCTAGCCTACATGAGGCCAATGCAGGGGCATGCACACACACAGATGTGGTACACTTTTCAAGAGCACAACTAAAACACACACAAACATATACACATAAAATTTCTGTTTTTAAAAACTACTGAAAAAAAAGAAAAGAATGAATGGTCCTTTTTGACTGGATACTTATACCGCAGATTGTGAAAAGTCTTGCAAATTGTAAGAAATTAAATGTAACCAAAAAATTAAAAATATACAGTATATATTTAATTTACCGTTTTATTCGTTGCTTTAAAATCCAGACAATAAATGAGGTTTCTCCCTTTTTAATTAACCATTATATGTGCGGGATCTGTGAGTGAAGGGGACAATGCCACCAAGGGCCCCCCCTCTAAAACCGCCACTGGCTCCAGTATCTACAGTATACGCAATCATACACACGGGAGTCTAAAAAAACTATTTTGGAAAGCTCAAGAGATCTTGCTTTGCTTTTACAACATCTTATCTTATTCTGCATCTGCAAAAATAGAATAATACTTTCTGAAGCTTAAATGAGCCATATCTATCCATCTATCTATCTATCCATCCATCCATCTATCCATCTCTCCATCCATCGGGTTGGGGAGTAACTAAATACATGTAACAGGAATACGTATTTAAAATTCAAAATATAAGTAACTGTATTCCACTACAGTTACAATTTAAATCATTGGTAATTAGAATACAGTTACATTAACAAAGTATTGATTACTGAAGAGATTTCTTTGCATCTATTGTCATTTGTTTAATTTCATATTTAGTCCTTTCAGATGGAAAACATTTGTACATATAAATGACACGATCCAAAGTGCACACTCTCACTCTCTCTCTCTCTCTCTCTCTCTCTCTCTCTCTCTCTCTCTCTCTCTCTCTCTCTCTCTCTCTCTATATATATATATATATATATATATATATATATATATATATATATATATATATATATATATATATATATATATATATATATATATATATATATATATATATATATATATATATATATATATATATCTATCCCCCCGGGGTCAACCTTGTAATGGACATTATGATCTTAGGTTTTTCATGACCATTTTCAATCTCCACTCTTGCCCTTAAAAGAATGGTTTACCCCAAAATTTTAATTATTTACTCGCCCTCATGTCGTTTCAAACCCATATGACTTTCTTATTGTAATGAATATCTTGGTTTGTCTTTCCAATAAAATGGCAGTGAATAGTGCCTCACTTTAAAGCTTAAAAAATGGACCTAAAAATGCCCTAAGTGTAGTCCATGTGACTTGTGCATCATATTCTAAGTGTTCACTGTGTGTGAACAAGCTTCTATTATAGCGCTCACGAATACCAACGGACGACAAGATTTTCACAGGTTTAAATTTCCGGTTATTTCACATGCATCTCTTTGTATGCTTCCAGAAGACTAGGAATATGGATTACTTTTATTATACTGAAACTAAATGAGTCAAATTTTTTTTTCATAAATTATGACAGAATTTTCTTACTTGGGTGAACTATTTCTTTAAAAAAAAAAACAGGCCCTTTTATTTGTAACTGTGCCTTAAAGACTTTAATCTAAACACATTATCTATCCAACTTCATCCTTAATACCACACCGTGATTGCATACTCTTATCTCAAAAGAAAATGATTTCTCATGATACAAACACATATCACTTTAATCATACTGAAAATATTTTACCCTCTGACTGTGATCATCCACACACTGGGCATATAGATATCGGAATTTCTAATATATGTTATTAAAACAGATCTGGCTCCAAAATGCTCAGGAAAAACAGGCAAATTGAGTATATGTGAAAGCAGCTTTAGTTTCAGCCCCTGGGCTGTTCTCATAGCAGCTACTAGTACTAACATCCAGCCATTTGTCATTTCCACTAAGGGCGCACCATTAATTATGGCAGACATAATTTAACAAGGCCCATTTAGCGTCTCAAGTTTAGATCCCAGTGCTCATTGCATTACAAGAACCCAGACATTTAGGGAAAAAACAGTTAGGTCGAGTGAATGGCACTTGAAAGACTAGACACATTGGAGCTGAATTCTCCAGAGTCAGTTAGCAGTGATGGAGAAGAGGCTTCTAATGTTATATTTGTGAAAGAGCTTTTGCAAGACACTTGGCAGAGCAGTTCCCCGTCATTATCTCTTTCCTCGTAGCATGGTGAAGAGATCATATGTGTCATCCTGACATGCATGTATATGACTGGTGTTTATAGCAGTGTTTAAAGTCTGTGAGCTTGATAACCAAACTGGCAGACTGTATATGTGTCATGTTGCCTTCATGAATAGTTCCAGTTCTCCAACCGTAATTGTGTGTAATTATGGTTTACAGATAGTCAGTCATTCAGGCGTTGTGAAGAGTGGAATCCCACTGAATGCAGGTGATCCAAAGTTGTTATTAAAGCTGTTGATTGACAGCTCTAAATCTCATTTATGATTAGCATGTCAGCTCTTCACAGTGCATCTCTAACCAACAGAGCAGCTGATAAAAAGCTGGATTTCAAACATGGGTGCATTTGAATCAATACCACTATGCATAACAAAGAGACTTCAGATATGGTGACACGCCCACACATACTGGACAAACACTTCAACAGCACTCAAAACACTCGCACAGACTTAACACACACTTTCAGCGGAAGTAGGACATTCAAATTTATTTTTGTTTCTTCTTTTTTTTTTATTTAATTTTTTTTTTTTTTACAAACATTCAGTTACTTCAAGATGATCATTCTGAGGCAATTTTGGGTCCATGTCTTGAGTTTGGCACATTTCAGGCATGATATCTCAACAGATCCTGACATTGCTCTCTTTTATTGCCCAGACAAAAATGCTTCCAGGGCAGTCCCCTAAGCGATGCATCACCATAGCGACATTTTCCTACACCAGTTTTGGACGTATCCTTCTAAATACATTATTTATGTTGCATAATACCATCATATCATTTTTTTTTTTTTTTTTTTTTGGCTTTTCTCACCTTTTTCTCCCCAATTTGGAATGCTCAATTCCCAATGTGCTCAAAAGTCCTGGTGGTGGAGTAGTGGCTCCTCAATGTTTTACAACACTCAAAGTATGAGACTTTTAAAACTGGCTCAAGTCCTAATCTTTATATTTTACAGCTTTTACTCCACAGCACAACTCCTCGCATTTCACCTCTGCTCATCTGATGCCCATTTAAATTTATATGCTTCTTAGCAGATAATTTCTTACTACAGCAGCTTACAATAAAATGCACAATGTATGTGAAATGGCAAGTAGCTGAAAATACATGAAGTTTGCCAACATAATAATACAATTTTAAAAGCACCATTTTCATCTAATAGCCTCAGCAGTTCATTCCAGGGGCATAAGATTCAATCGACAAGCGCATCAAAAACAATAACTTTTTGAAATCCTGAAAACATCCGTCTCTTTTTATCGCTGATATCAGCTTTGAGAAGGCACACTTGAATTCCTTTCACTGCATACAGGAAATCCTCACAACAACAGCACAATGTAAAACTCTAACCCTTGAATGTAGTAATTTAGGCATTTCAGTGTGCCTTTCAAAATCCTGTGAATTAAAGTCTTCACATTTGTAAAGACAACAATCTTTGATGTTGTAAATACTGAAGCAGACTTTAATTAAAGAAGATTGTGTTAAACTGAGAGAACAAAAACGATAAAAAGAAAAATAGGGTTTCCACAATTTTTGACTACAGGCTAACGATTCACTCAGCTCACTTTTCGGTTCAGTTCACAATACTGAACTCACAGTTCGGTTCATGATTTTTTAAACTAAAAATCTGTCTACACCGGGCGCATCTGTTGACGCGATGCAACAGCTTGAGGATGTCTACACCGGATGTGTCAACATCAATGTTCTAAACCATTTATTTGTGTTGTTGGCTGTAGTAGCACCAGCGTGTGCAGCAGCGGAAAATCGAATAGGACACCTGTTTACTGTTTCTGTAGACAGTGTAGATATCATCATTGATTATAATGGGTTCTATTGCTGTTGATGCAAAGCGACACTCGTGTCCGGAGTAACAGGGTGTAAGCCTGAATCAAGAAAACATTGTAATATTAATAAAAAAAATATTAAAAGACTTTCATTCATAACATACAAAAACATGAAAAATAAGCTAAAACTACTGTTCTTAAAAGTGCTATATGATCCTTCAGAGATATACTGGGACTAAAAATCAGCCTAGAACAGCGCAATGGTGACACTAAATGGAAATATTAGCTAATAATTCTGCTTACTGAAAATACAGAATAATGTTAGATGCACATGCTGCTTATACACTGTCACTGATTACAACAATTTTTTTTTTAATTAAAATTATTATTATTATTATTATTTAAAAATAATTGCTTTAGATAACATCTACATATTCTTTTCAAAAATACATATTTAATGGAGGTGCATGGTTATTCAGATAATTAATAATAATTTACTGATGAAATCCAATCAGACATGACATTTGATATTAGTATTATACAGTATTTCCCCTTAGCATTATTATGTATAATATTCAGCATTATATATAGTAGATAAATATCACATTCATATAAATAAACCTTTGAAAACTTTCATTTTCTCTCGCACAGTCAGAGCAGATTACTCTAACGCTTCTCACAGACATTCAATCCCTTTCACTGAAAAGGCACATCTCTCTCCTGCTCCTGGTGCTACCTGTATTACGTTTGCTTTTTTGTTTCAGTTTCAGTTATAGCAGTTACAGTACAACGTATCGTATAACACCTGTGGCTGGTAGTGTGCAATTGTATTTTAGTGCAATGAAGCAAATTCTATTTGTATGCCTGCGTTACGTAGGTGTAGAACATTGCGCGTATTGGATAGAACAAATGATGCAATAATTTTAATAATAAAAAAGAATCTCAACGATGCGCGTTGTCACATTTTTTAACCGTGATGCATCATGCGAATTATATTTGCTATAAAAATTTACAATAATCTATATACATTTACAATATGGTTCTATACATTAAAAGTTAAAGTGTGTAATTTATTGGACGTTAAAACACTTTTCACCATCCCAGCTTAATATGCAAAGATATTTGCAAGTAAGCCATTAGTAGGCTTTTATAGCCCCAAAAGTGTAACACTGTGGCTCTGGTACAAAACATTTCTTTATTTCTTTGAGTATCCCTATCAGCATAGCAAATCAACATCGGCTGAACAAATGGTGTGAGTTTGGGACTAACTGTTGGTTCGACCAATGAAAGATGGGGAGATTGCTTAAACACTTCAGTTTTAACAATTAATTAAGCAAGGCAAGGATATACAGTAAGTCTTTATTAGTTACCGTTTCATTTATCCTTTGTGTCACAAGCAGAAATGACTACTGCGTGATACAGATGACACTAATCTGAATTCACGGTCATAAAATAATTTAAGATTAAACTGATCCAAACCTCCAGATCTAATTCAGCATAAAGGCCTGTGGCTCTGCGAAGCCCTGAAGATAATTCAGATCAGACAGTAGGTCAAGGGTTAAAGATCTGCACTCATATGCTATGCAGTGGGTGACAGTAATCAGTGAAGAAGGGGGTGTTGACAATGAGGGCAAAATTTTTTTTTAAAATAAAATATATAATATAATAATATATATATATATATATATATAGTATATATATATATATATATATATATATATATATATATATATATATATATATATAGAAAAATATTTGAGCATCTGCATCTCTTTAGGTTCATTCAATGCAAGTGAATGGTGGCCAGTCCAAACAGTATATAAAGGCAGCATAAAATGAATCCATTCGACTCCAGTTGTTAAATCCATGTCTTCCAAAGGGAAATGATAAGCGTGGGTGAGAAACAGATCATAATTTCTTAAAAAGATTGTCATTTTCTTTACTATAAATCACCTCTTTCACATTATTCTTTTGTTAAACATTGGCTCAAAGAGTGAGTTTGAGACTACCTGTTTGTTCAACCAATGGAAAATGGGGGGATTGCTTGGGAAACATTCATTATTTTTGCTATTCTGTCAGGTGACACTAATGACGCATAAATTAAACACTTCAGTTTTAACAATTCATTATGCAGGGCAAGGATATACAATAAGTCTTTATTCGTTTCTGTATCATCATCAGCGTGACACAGATGGCACTAATCTAAATTCACTTATTTATCATAAGAAATCATTATAGCTCTAATCAAGATTAAATTGATACAAACCTCCAGATCTAATTCAGCATAAAGGCCTGTGGCTCTGCGAAGCCCTGAAGATAATTCAGATCAGACAAGAGGTCAAGGGTTAATGATCTGCACTCATATGCTATGCAGTGGGTGACAGTAATCAGTGAAGAAGGGGGTGTTGACAATGAGGGCAAAAAATAAATAAAATAAAAAAATGGAAAAACATTTCTGCATTTGGAAGTGATTTTCTCACAGCTTGCCATGTGGGTTTATGAGAATAATTGATGCCATTGTTAGCAAAAGGTTGTCCTTTTGCTCTGCATTAATAAAGTCATCAAAAGAACTCATCAGAAAGTCTAATGAAGTCGTGTAAAAAAAGAGACTATCTAGAGCAAAAGACAAAACAAAAATTTGAATAAAAAAGACCAAGAGTGCATTTAGTAACTTTTTCAAACATCAATTTGGGGAAATACATTTGTGAGGAGGAATAAGCACCACATTTTCAATGGGTGTCTGCTCCAGCAGGTCACACAAAAAAACAAAATTCAGAATGTCATGACGACGGTTTAATTAGAACTGCATATCCAACTACCTCACGATAAAAAAAAAACCATGGCGATGCATAATCATAAGTCATGGCGAAGCATTGTTATGCATCGTGGTATTATAATTGTATCAGTAATAAAAGAGTGGCAGAAGCACAAGAGGGACCCAGTGTGTGTCTGCCAGAGAAAGTGAATCTGCAGGATAGGTTTTAAATCTCCCTTCACTTTATTTGTGTCTCATAGAAGCAGCTCTGATCAAACTGAGAAATGTTGGTTTCAGAGTTTCAAATGACCGGTTTCATAACTAAACTTACCGGTAATTGAACTGCAGCAATAAACTGATGTACTATGGGCCCAAAAAGTATTTGGACACTTAAGAATGTATACTTTTTGCTAGCACTTTACAATAAGGTTGTATTTTTTAACATTAGTGAAAGCTTTAGGTATCATTATCTAACAATGACAATATACATTTACAGCATTTAATAATCTTGGTTAAAGGTATAGTTCACCCAAAAAGGAAAATTCTCTCATCATTTATTCACCCTCATGCCATCACAGTGCATGACTTTCTTTCTTCTGCAGAATACAAATGAAGATTTTTAGAAGAATATCTCAGCTCTGTAAGTCTAGTGAATGCTACTGAATGTGATCAAAACTTTACAGCTCCAAAAAAGCACATAAAGGCAACATAATAGTAATCTAATTTGACTCCGGTGGTTACATCCATATCTTCCGAAGGGATGTGATAGGTGTGGGTGAGAAACAGATAAATTTTTCTTAAAAAGATGAAGTAATTTGTTTTACAATAATTCTCCACGTTCACATTATTCTTTTGTTTTTGGCAATTTGCATTCTTCGTGCATATTGCAACCTACTGGGCAGGGAGCAGGATTAACCACTGGAGTCATATAGATTACTTTTATGCTGCCTTTATGTCCTTTTTAAAGCTTCAAAGTTCTGGCCACTATTCACTTGCATTGAATGGGCCAACAGTGCCGAGATAATTCTTCTAAAAATCTTCTTGTGTGAGTTCAGAACAAGAATCTGGGATGGAATGAGGAGTCAATTATGTTAATGTATAAAAATACATATTTCATATTGCATTAACTAATGATAACAGTAACAACTTTTAATACTAAAAATGCATTTGTGTATGCTGAAATTAACATCATCCAAGATTAATAAGTGCTGTAAAAGTGCTCTTAATTGTTAGTTTGTGTTAACTAATACAGTTACCTGTGTTAAAAATTACAATGGCATTGTTAAGTGTTACCTAATTATTTATTATAAAAACAATGATTTGCATTATATATCAAAATATTAAACCAATTATAACAAATGTCAAAACTATTAATTTAAAGAAATATACTGTAGCAAACACACTTTTCAAAAAAAAAAAATATTTTAAGTTTGTAATGTTTAAAAATTGTGTATATATATATATATATATATATATATATATATATATATATATATATATATATATATATATATATATATATATATATATATATATATATACTCTGCTAAAACACCTGTGTGATCGTTAGGGGAACTGACTTCATACATCCACTAGATATTGGCCCACTAACAGTTGGTTAAAAGTAATTGCAAGTCAGCTTTATGATTGTATCCGCAAAGAAACTAGTGAAGACCCCCATCAAAACCTGTAATTGTGACCTTCCACACTATCATGAATGCCCTGAGGCAAAGAGGCGGCTACACAGACTCCGCGTACCCACCCATCCCTATTAAGAGAAGGTGGAAACAGGGAACACTCACCTGTGACTGGAGCCTCTATGTCCAAGAGGTTCTTCTCGGAACGGAGGATGGCAGCACCATCACCGATTAATCGTAGTGCCACGCTCTCCTCCACGCGCCCCTCTTTGGTGAGGTGGGCCTTCAGGACATCTACTTTGGGTTTGCCCTCGCTGTCAAACACCTCCTTCACAGTCAGCCGGTGGCTAGGGGGAAATGGGACAGCTGGAAGAACAGAGAAGAGAAAAAAAAAATGCTTTACTTTGTTTGACACAATCACTTAAATCACAGTTATATTGTTGGAGAAATCCAACATTAAGGAGTATCTACTGTATATATAGTTTGATTAACAATAGTGGCTTTCCACTGGTTTTGCTTCAGGACCCAGATGGGACTACACTGACTGTACCAAGTTAAATAATAGATAGATAATTAATAATAAATAATAATACAAATAATAGAATGTATTACTGCACAGGCCCAATAATATGTAAAACAACTGTTTGATTTCATTAACTGATTGAATAGATGATTTCATCATCTCGACAGCCAATCATTCACTTTGTTTCTAAATGTTTCTTGAATTTCGATGACTTCATGCTCTCGGCAGCCAGTCACTGCACACATTGTGGTTTGCCCAAAATGCTTATCCTCATTGAAAGTGGACCAGTATTTAAAGAGTCTATATGGGTCATATTTTCTTTTGCCCTGCACAGTTGTGTCCATATTTGCATTTGCATAATTTAGATAGTTTCTTCCAAGTGAAAAAAAAAAGAACTTGCAGCAATCTACCATAGAAACAAAAAAGACATGGAAAGCATTTTCTCCACACTTATAAAGTTGAAAAGCCTATTTATTTTGCAATCATATCTAGGCAAAACTATGCAGTTAAATGCACTGTTATCTGCCTTCATGTCCGCAACCCATTCTTGGGTCACAACCCACAGTTGAAAATGGCTGATTTAAAACTTCATGTACAGTTATTCGGAAAAACAATCTCCTGATCATCAAAGACTGTATTATTATTGGAAATAATAACAGTGGTCAATCCTGTAAATTCAGGCACACAAATATAAACCAAAACAAGCAGTTTGCCATCTGGAGAGGACACATGGGCACTTTCGCAGAAGCTAATTAGGGCTTCGAATTGGTACATTCAGCATAACTAACATTTTGTGGCCTGGAAGCAGTAATTGTGTTAGTGACACATACACATCACACACAAACAAAACCTCCCTCAATGGCTTCACAACTGACTGCATTCTGTCTGAACTTAACCAATGCACCACATAAATGAACAGAAAACAGATGCATTGTTCTAAAAGATGAAAAAGCGTGTTTGCAAATTGATACTAATTAGCAATATTTTAGATCAGTTTAGGGCAATTCTTGAAGTATTTCCATGTTCCTTTCTATGCTGTAAATGAAGTATAGTATACACTGTACTAACTCACAGTACCCTGATTCCCTCCTGTCCAATTATCCTTCATTTCTTCAAAGCAAAAGCTTTGAAAATAGCTTGGTACATTGTAGAATAAGGCCGGGCTTACATGGTGCGAGTTCTGCCACTCAGGAGGTTTTGAGCCCCAGCACATGTTACAAGTCAGTTTATCTGATAATTGTACAGATGCAGTGGTACACGACAAGACTTAAAGACCTGGCGAATTCCGAAACAATCGCACAAATGTTCGTACTATTTTTCATTTTAAGACATGAAGCTAGATGACGAAATTGCTTTAATTCCTTGTAAATTTTGATTTAGAAATAAGAAAGAAGACTGGCATGGCCAGGGGCTACATTATCTGAACTCATCTGGCAATTTAATATGAATAATTATGAATAAATTATGATTAAATATGAATAATTGTTACAAATGCTGTCCGACATTTGACAGATTCAGATTTCATGACTGCACACATCAATCATAATGACAGTGAGTTGCTGCAGCCAGTTACTACATGATAATAAAGCGCACAAAATGAACAAGATTAAAAAGAAAGTGCATAAAATTCACGCATCGTTTTTTCCGGGTATACTTGGATTTAATCTAAGCACAAACATGACGTTTAGTGCAGAATTGTGAGTTATTTTAGCGAAGTATGTATTATTCAGCTTTAGATGTACATCCTTCTCATCTGTGTCACTGTCACATGTTGATAGCAGACATACTTAAGTCTTGTCCATGTCCATATGCCACACATAGCGAAGTTTAAAAATCTTGTTTTTGCACAGCGGTTGATTGACAGGTAAAACTTTTAACCAAGAAGTCCTTGGTTTCACCAGACACGCACTTTGGAAGTTGAAAACAAATTTATCACATATTCACTATATACAATGTATATACAATTATAACATGCTATATCCCCCTAAATGTAGCCCTAGAATAAAAAATGAATGCAAGCATGATGAATAACATTTTTAAAACTCTGTCCGTCAGAAGTGATAAAGATTGTTTTCGAACACAACTTTTTGTTTGAAGAGCAGAAAACTGCTTGGCATTTCTGTAGAATCATTCCCAGTGATGTGGTCAGTTTTCATTGATTGTGTGATTTGTAACACCTTCACCTGATTGGTCAACTTCAGGTAGATCGCCAAATTGGCTCACTCAATTGCATACACCTCACGAATTCAAGCCAGATATTTTAGACAGTTGAAAAAAAAATTGGGAGTCCGTGATCTGCTCATACGCCGCTACGCTCCGCTCATAATGTGTCTCACACAATGCGAGACGCAACCATATGAGCACCAACGATTTCCATGCAATCTCTCCCGACTGGATAAAAATGGTTGGGAGCTCGCACGACAGCTGAAAATTGCTACGTGTACATCTGCCCTAATGAGATCTGCAACGGTTTCACCAAACCACACACAGATTTGATTTGAGCCATTTGCTAAATCTGTAATACCCAATTTGAAAGGCTTACCTAGATGAATTCTAGGAGCTCTTAAGTGATGGGGAGTGAATGTGATATTAGTATTACGACCCTTGAATTGGTGCAAATGACAGAGAATAACACTGTGAAAAACGTTTTCAATTAATTTACTTGATCCAAACCAAAATTTTGAGTCTTTCCCCATTCTCAATGGTCTGCTTTTAACACTATGTCTTGTTGTTTTGTGTTGTTAAATGTGATATGTTTGCAAAATGCTTTCATCATCAACGTGAGAACTAGCATTAGCTGTTTATTTCAACAAAAAATTCCTAACATACCACAAACCATACTGCAGCAGTAGCTCACGTTAATGCAACCCCAGATCCCTTTTCAAATGAACTCAAGTTCAAACTAACCAAACTCATGTATTTTTTTGCACTGTTCCCATTACCAAACTTCCAAAAAGCTGTAAGAGGATGTGGAAAAAGTGCGTACACTTTCCCAAACGGGAATTTTGGAATAAGAGTGAAGCGAGAAATCCTCCATCTTTTTCCTTCAGTAAATTAACACATACTTTGTGCTGAGTGCACTTCAGAATTCAAGGCAATGCTTCATATATAGAATGGTGTTCCCATGGATTCAGGGAATTACTCATGATCCTCACATTATATAGCCATCCAAAAGAAAACAATGAACTATTTTCACTATGGAGGATAAAAATACTTGGCAGTCATGTACACTTTCTGCATCTCAGCTGGTTTTAGTTATGCTGTTAAACCTGTTGCCAGTAAAAAACTAATTTGTTGCATTTGTTAGAATATCACGAGTTAAGCAACACATGACCAAATGCAGACATTTGAAAAGCATTCAAAAATAGCCCTTTTCACACAATGAAACCTGGTAAAGTGCAGTAAAATTGTAGGATTGCTTTTACTGGTAAATGTACCCCATCTGCTTTTCACACATGCAACGGCTTCCATCTTTTTCCATTTAGCTACCATTCACTTTAATTCTAAGTTGATAACACAAGATGCAGAGCTGAAGTATTTGTAATGGCTACGCAGTGCGTTGAACTGTCCGACTCAAAAAGAAGCGAATGAGCTATTCCCACTAACTGTCGAAGTTTGCTGAGGATTACCGAGGTCTTACTATGTGTTGAAACGTTAATGGTAGTAGCCGAAAACATATTTAAACCTATAGTTGTTTGATTCTGTATATTCTTTTATTTTTATTTGAAAAATATTTGCAAATGAACGTCTCGAGAATTAAGTAGCCGTGTTTACTCAATGTTAACAGTGCCCGGTAGATCAAGAATTTGTAATCAGATTAAATTACATTTTAAAATACTTGTAATCAGACTACAGTTACTTTTTTATATATTACATGATTAAATATTAACAAGGCAATGGCTGTAAATAGTTTTATTGATCATCCTAATTCTCTTTTTTCAATTTTTTTTTTTACATTTTTCATTCTAAATCAACACACCGCTGATATACGTTCGGTAAGTCTTGAGTGTTTTCAAAAGAGAGGGGGTTGTGTATTGCACTCAGAACTGTTACTCGCTACTAGCCAGCCTGGTGAAGATGGAGCAATCTACCTCAGCATTTACCCACTGGATCTATAGAGATACATTTATTTTTACAGAGACACTGGGCAAATGTAAACTGCCTTCAAATGTTAATATCCTGTCAACTGTGAAGGATTCTACATCAAATCTAAAGAAGTATTTGGATGAATTTTTGCGCGTTTTTTTTTAAATTTTTTTACTTGACATCACAAATCTAGCCAACTTCAAACACATTTTTTTCAATTATTATTAGAATTACCACCCTGTGAGTAATATCAACATGTGTTGCAATGCCTTTAGAAGGCTTTTGTTCAGCAAACGCACAAAAATTGACAAATATATGGCATTTCATATTCAATTGGATAAGTGCCATAAAGTTACTTTTAGATTGCTTTTGAAGTCGGCTTCAAAAATGTATATGAATGCACTTTTGGTGTAGTGATAACTTTGAGACGTTTGTGTGCAATTGTATATTAACAAATATAACTGTTCTGATCTATTACCACATGTAAACGGCCTTTGGAAAATTGGAAAACTGCATGACCACATTTGTGTTACCGTGCTCCAGGTACCTGTCCATAATTTTAAAATCTCTAATTTAAAAAAAAAAAAGCCTGTTAAATTAAAATATATTTGAGTCTGTCATTGATGGAGGGCCTAGACTTCTATCAGCATCACAGAGGAAAACATGAAAACTCTGATTTTGTGGACATTAGCACCACTTAAAGAATAAACCTTAATTATGCTAATCCAAAAGTAATCAGATTAAATAACCCCCAAAAAGCAATCTACAAGATTGCATTACTGATTGCATTTTGTGTGTACAGTACCTGATTACAATTACAAAAAGTAATCTGCTCAGCACTGGATGTTACTAATACAAATTATTAAAAATGCTACATTTGTTTCCTAGTTGTGTTTGTACGTGATGGACATTTTCAAGAAATCTGAATTTCATTAACTTATATATCAGCAACAACATCCTAAAATAACGTTAAATGCAGATGACTAGTAGTCTAAGACCGAATTTGAAATCAGTTGGTCTCATACAATCTAGGTGCTCTTACAAGTTACTAAACCGGTTATTGAACCAAATAACCTGTTCGAAATGAACAAATTAAACCTACAGATAGAATCGAAAGTCATCTTTTCAGTTGTGTCCGACGAAACCAAATGAGCCGGTCCAAATAACTGTCGGAGTTTGCCGAGGAGCTGTTGAAACTATGAGCATGCGTGTACCGAGGACTTGAGCAAACCTGGGATGAAATGAATGAAAACATTGATGACAATAAACACACTATTATTATTATTATCACTCAATTGAATAAAAGATAATAATCAGCAATATTCATACACATATGGCTTTATTTGAATTGTTCAGTGTGAAAACCACAACAACGGGAAGTCAGAATTACATACAGTACTAGTGACATCATTATGTGGTTATGTAAAAGAACCGCTGCGCATATATATATATATATATATATATATATATATATATATATATATATATATATATTTTTTTTTTTTTTTTTTTTTAGAAGTTAATTGAAACTAACCATCCAGTCTTCCCATCACTACTGCATATGTTAAAATTGAATGAATGCCATGGGTCAGCCTCATATCAAAAGATTACTGAAGCTGGTTTCTAATACCACAGTGCCTTCATGCCTTCTGTTGGCAGGATAATATTGCATGATTAATCCACATTGTTTTGCAAACAGGCTAAGAGCAAGGGCTATTCCGACAGCATCATGCTTTATAAAGGTGTATAAAGAACTCTCCTCATTCCCTTGTGATAGGCACAAACATGCTAACTGAATGCAAAGCACAGAACCAGGTTGTGGTATTTAGCACTGAGGCATGAAATGCTGTGCTGTTTTGTCCTACATTGAAACTCTCTCTGAAACTCTTTTATGGGCAGCTTGCCTATAAAAACATCAGCTAAAAGCAAACTGCACTTGCTGTGTTGTGAATAGACAGGCTCTTAGACAATCTACATTTTCACAGAGTGTACCCTGTACTTTCTAGTGTATGTATATTTAGCTACAAAGCTGAACAGGTGAGAACATTCAAGATAATGCAATGGTGGTTTGACGAACGTCAGGCAAGCTACTTCACAAACTGGAATCTCAGTTGAAAAATGTAATCAATCATTACACTAGAGATGGAGGAAATGTGATATTTCAAAACATGGCAATATTTTACCAAATAATCAATATTTTTGTTACAATATTGTTATTGAACCAAAATGCAAACTCAGAACTAGCCAAGTTTGTAACTTGGTGAGGTATATAATTATGTAAGGTTGCCCATGCATATCCTTATATAATACTTATTTATTATTTTACCAATATTGACATGCTTGTTCTATGGCTCCACAGAGCACCAAAGTCCACTTCAGATGAAAGAAATAGAAAAATAATAGTCATAAATCAATATTTAAGCCAGTTTTGAATTGCAGTGCAATAAACAAAGAATTGCAATATTACACAGCTCGCCTATAAAAACAATGGCAAAAAGCAATCAGAATTCTCACTGTGTTTTGACATCCTATTAGACATCATTCATTTTCACAGAGCATACTATGTACTTTCAAGTGTCTGAATATAAATTTGCAAAGTTAGATAGGTGAGAATGTGTGCATATAAATCATTTTCGATAGGCGAGAACACAATGTATGATAATGCCTTGAAAATGTTGTTTGATAAATGTCAGGCAAGCTACAGTCAGACATTTCGGCTGAAAAATAACTAGCTTTTGGAAAACATGGCTACTTTACATTTGTAGTGCCACAGCAGCGGAGCCCCACCTAATATCAATAACCGAATGATCTGAAAATGTATAAAAGCGAATGCATGTACATGTACAAGAACTCAAAATAATATTCTGGGTTCAATACAAGTCAATCTCGATCAATAACTTTTGTGGTAGGGCTGTCACGTTAATTAATTGAGATTAATTTTATTAAGAATAACGCGTTCAAAAAAATGTACGTAATTAATTGCAATGCCCCCAGACCGTAATAAGATTCCTGAGAAATGCAAGCTTGTAGTACCACCTGTTTACTCCAGAGGGCAGTAAGTGAAACTTCAGCTTTATGGCATCATGCAGTTTATACAGCGAACAATACAACCCTTCAGCAGGCAGCACAACACAAACATTCGTTACGTTCTTGTGTTCAAAACACTTGGAGCGCAAATTCGAACTAAGGGATCTCAAAATGTGTTCTAAGTATTAAACTATATTTAACTTGACACAGTGACTTACAAATTTTATGTTTATGACACAACACACCCGAGACACTACACAAGCATCTGTCTCGATGCAGGTGTACATTGACGGGTCCTTAAACAAGCCCTCATAATAAATCTCGAACTGATTGACAAATTCACTTGTGAAATGGATTGCTGTGAACTGTATGTCAATGATTGACTTATGATCAATAATATGGTAGTAAACAATACATTGTATTCTAAAACCGCTTTTTGTATGGCCTTATCAATGATTAACTCTTCTGCCACAAGAAAGTAATGCACTTTAATTATCTGAATATTTATATATATATAATATTGACTATTTTTGCTGATTGTCAAAATTGACAATGATGGAAATTATACAACTCTGAATTTTTTTTCTAGTGCAACCTCTAAGTATAGCAAAGGATTTGTTTGAAGAGCAGACAACAGTATGACCTTTCAGTCGAATGACCGTTTCTGTCATAACGTGTAAAATTTTCATGAACACTCAGTTTTCATAGATTGTGCAACTTGTGATGCCTGCTTCTGGTCAATTTCACGTAGCTCATCAATCGGCTCATTCAACGACACATACCTAACAAATTCAATCTGACAGCACACACATTTTTTAGACATGTTTTAAAATTATCGGGAGCTTGTATGCCACTCGGCTCCACTCCTAATTGTTCTTACACGATGTGAGCCACGACCATACGCGCACCAAAGATTTCCTCGTGATTTCTCCTGACGGGAAAAACAAACGGTTGGGAGCTCGCACGACAGCCGAAAAATCACACTGTGTATGCCAGGCCTTACACGGAAAGAGTCAAACCTTAACTCACAGCATGCACTGAAAAGATCTCATTGGTGAAATTCTTCACCACTACACTACTCAATCACTGGTGATTGAAAACTGAAAGCTTACCAGCCAGTAGTAAATCACACACATTTTTAGGTGTTTTGCATAAAATACATTTTATTGATCTTGGCATGTTAAGAATCAACATCAGGATTGTTCAAATGAAGGTCGCGATTAAGTGGAAAATCCCAGCCCTAGTGTCAAATGCGTGAGAGAGGCCCAGCATGTCCGTTAGAGAAACAGTTTCAGTCTCTTTCTTCTTCGCCCCATAGAAGCGTCTCTGACTGCACTGAAAATAATGCTTTCAGAGTTTGCACTTATTTAGGCGACCTGCTTCTTCTTTATTAAAATGCTGGGCATGATACAAGCACACAAATAGTTCAATATTGATACATGGATCTAAAGTAGGGATGGGCATTTTTGAGTAATTTTGTACTTGAGTAATCTACCCCACAAAAAATTTACTAGATTACTCGTAAATTAACAGTACGCATATGTGAATCTTATATTTTGCTTTGTTCACAAATGTTACCAAGAATGGTTTCAAAATAAGATAACTTCAACTAACTATGCTTTTCTTTTGGGAAAATGTTTAATGAACAATATACATTAATTTAAATTGAAAACCATAATAAAAACTAAAAAAAATAACACTCAAATAATTGCACTCACTTTCACTAATAGAAACAAACACTGACGGCATTATTATAGGGTAATATAAACTCTAGATAAAGGCTATCACATTTTATGTGCCATATTCCAGGATGACTATGCCAAGATTTATCAGGCTCAAATTGTGAAAGAGTGGTTCAGAGAGCATGAAGAATCATTTTCACGCATGACTTGGCTATCACAGAGTCCATACCATTGATAGTCTTTGGGTTCTGCTGGTGGCGACTTTACGGAGTGGTTCGACTCTCCCATCATCAATACAAGATCTTAGCCAAAAATGAATGCAACTCTAGATGGAAATAAATGTTGTGACGTTGCATAAGGTTGTCGAAACAATGCCATGGCGAATACATGCAATAATCAAAGCACTGGATTTAAAACAGAGAACATACATAAATAACAAGTGAACCTACCAACACTGCATGAATGTACCCTTCCATTTAAAACTAAAACATGTATCCTTCCATTTAAAAAAATTATATATATGTATGTATACTACTATTCTGATGCTAATGAAACTTTGTAATATGGCACTTTTCGCACCTGTCTCCTTAAGATGATTCGCTTTTGTTTTCCTCTTTTGTAAGTTGCTTTGGATAAAAGCATCTGCCAAATGAATACAAATGAATACATTTAAATGTAAAACTACAGTTGGGAAAGGTTTAGGTGTTGTTTAATAGGCTAAAGGCAAACAGTTTTGCTAAAGGCAAAAAGTATTCATTCTCAAGAAAGTGAATAATACTTAGTAATAAATAACAAAATAATATATATGTAGCTGCGAATACAGAGCCCATCCCAAATGGCATCAAAATGATTAGTAATGTTTCGTCGGTCTCTAGATTATAGTAGCTGCCTCAATAAACACCACTGATAGAGCTGATCTTTTTTGCTTTACAGTGAGCAGCACATCTTGCAGCAAATGTCACACAAATCTCAACACTCTCATTGTCACCCGACACAAAGCTATTTTAGACACGTTTATTGTGACACGAGTATTTTGCACCATACATTTACAGTAATCTTTTTACTCGAACGGTGTTGCGGAGATAATTAATTTGCACAAAGCTGTATTATATCTACACTTTGGAAACATTCCCACAGTTTATTTAAGCACATTAACAACCCAGAGTCTCACCTACACTAACTACAAACTTTTATTTGGAAAGAGACAGTGGATTTTTGCATTCTGCTGCAAGCTAAAGTTCTCATACTGATATCCAGAGACTTGTTAAATGACGCCTTCCAGCTAAACACATTCACCACATACTCCTACAATTGCAAAACAGTGGAATTATAGCTTTTAACTCAAACTTATCTGAAGGATCCATTAACCAAAACAAAGTTATACCACCAATGATCAATTCTAATGGGTTCGATGGGGTCTAATGGGACCTTGCAATTTTGACCAACAAAAACTACTCATTTTAGCACAAACTACATGCGAGGGTGAACGCATATAGTAAGCTTTAACCACTTATAGCCCATAATACTTCAGTGATGTGATATTTCCATGTGGAAAAAATAAATATTGGGCAGTTAAAATGTTAAAAGAATACTGGGTGCACTGCTAGCCTTAATGATAAGTGTTTTTTCCGTTTGTGCTAATCTCTATATAAAAGTGAAAATCAAGTTTTTTTCCCCCTAATGGTGCACTTAAATTTTTCTGGTAACAAAAGGAATTACATTACAGTATTACATTCTGGGAAGAAATTCCCAACCTAATAATAAACCATTCCATCAGCGTAGCAGATGCACAATAGGCATTTATCAAACCAACCCTGCAACTACACAGCAAGAATACCCACCTTTCTGACCCGTGTTAAGCCTTATTACTTCCACACTGGATTACCCTGATCAGACAGCCATGGAATTTCACTGTCAGATCATTATCAGGGAACCCTGTGATGCTGGGAAGAGAGCACAGAGCAGCAATACACAGTCCCTACACCTCTACAACGGCAGCAGCGGCACAACATTAAAACATCAAACAAGTACAAATCAGCACATGCACTCTCAGGACCGGGGTGGAATCTTTGTTGCACTTGTTCATAATGTATCTTGGTATTTGCTACTGCCTAAGGCGTTGACTAAGATGAAGAAACTACAGTGAGTGTCATCATACACAAACTGACAGTTATGTGTTTACCAGTACAGAAGTACTAGTACTTTTGATATTCGTACACTAGACTGCTTTCGACAATATCAACACAACATACCACAATGCAATATCCTGAAAATCAGATAATACCACTCACTATAAAACTATATATTTTTTTATCCTATGACAGCTTAAGTAAGCCATATGCAGGTTGATTTCACCTAAAAGTGTAAAAGCGCTATCAAAACATTCCTCTTTTTGATTGAGCAATCCCATCCAGGCTGACAGACAACTTTGGCTCAACATACGTTTAGGGTGGAATTATCTGTCAGTACAACCAATGGATTACAGGGGAGCATTTTGGAATATGTTTGAAAACAGTGATTCATTTTGTCATTCTGTTTGATGACGATAGTGGGGCAAAAATGTCTCTGCTTTTATATGAGCTATTTGGCTACAAAATGTCACTGGTTTTTGTGGAGTTGTTGTTCTTAAAAGCTGTGGTCTATTGGGTGTTAACAGGGCCAAGCCAGCAGATTTTGTATATGGATAGAAGTGCTGAGGTGGCAGAGGGAAGTTTAAGCTCCTCATGGTAGCGGCGTGGGCGAGGGCACCAGGCTGGCACCGCAACAAACCAGTCAGCATTTTCTCTCTACCATCCTTTTTATCACAGCAGGCTGACAGTGTAAGGAGACACAGAATTTGTACCACTGTCATGGTACAAGACAGAGCGAGACCACAACAGAGAAGGGGATAGTTTAAAAGTTTGGTATAAACTTTTTCATCATTAGAACATAAAGTACACAGCACAAATGAGTGAGAGAACTACTGAAAAGGAAATTAAGAAAAGGCAGGGTGGAATAGACAACAATATTACCATATTAAAAATGGAGGCTTTCACCTCTTCAATTTAGGTTGGGTTAAAGCCAAAATACCTATTAAGGCAGCATTCTTACCGAAATTAAAAATCATACAGCGAGTAAATAATTTGGAAAGGTCTTCAGAGGCAACAATTTCAACCACCACACAAAATAACACAACTGACGATTGATACTGGTTTGACATTAGCTTAACTAGCTTAGCAACAAGATTTTTTTTTTTTTTTTAATTTTAATTATAATTTATATTTAGGTCTAAATTTGTAATACTTCCGGAATGTGCCTATGACACCTTAAATTGCGGTTTAGGTCAGCAGCTCACTAGGTTTTGTAACAGAGCTTGTTTGTTTCTCATTTTACTGACATACAACATTATTAGCAACTGAGTAATGAAAAGTATACAAATTTAGTAATGTAAAACTAGACTGAGTGAAATATTAATAGCAAGTGGATGCAAAATACACTAACAAATGTATTTTTTTTATTAATTATTATTCTTTTTAATAGGAGCACATTTACAGGCAGACAAAAAGGAACGCATCTATCAACAAAACGCCATCATATGCTCTATGGGGCCTGCTGCTTTGTTGTGCCTCTTGCTGAAAAATGTGGCCATATTTTGGAACTGAATTAAGCTGTGTTGAACAGTGTACAAAGAGAAAGAACTCAAAGCCAAACAACCACACAGGGACAATGAAATTAGGCTGCGTGAACAGCACAAAATGTACTTTCCAACCAGCCTTTAGAGAACACTTCACGAAGAGACATTCGGAGTAGTCAAATAGATTTTAAAGTTAAAACATCAGACATTAGGGCATTAGAATTACAACAAATGCATTAACAAAAAACCTCACAACCACAATCCCAAACACTGGTCATTATACAACCATTAGTTCCAGTAGTCTCATCAAACTGGACAAGCGCTATTCCAAGAGGGCTGATATTTGACATCACTACAATTCTATCCGTCTGTGTTCGCAGCATTCCAGACAGGCTGCGAATCTGTGTGTTGCTCACCAACACACAAAGCTTGATCTTGCTTTGGCTTTGTTTGGAACTATTTTTGCTAGCAAAGCAAAAAAGGACAAAATAACAGGCCATTTTGTATCTAAAATTAAAGTTACTCAATATAAATGTATTGTTTATAAAACTGCATCAAAATTAAAGGGAGATTATCATGAAACCTGTCAAGAAAATGGCCTAGTCCTATTTTACTACAAAATCAAAAGAAACAAATGAGAAATTATATTTTGCATAAAGATCATTTTAATCATTTTAATGATTTTTGTGATTAGTTTCTGCAGTAGCTGACCTGATTTTTGGAGTGTTGGACTTTGGATTCGGCAGACCGATGTTTGAGCCCAGGCAAAAATGCAAGCTGACACTTGAGACAAATGTCATAGTAGCGACACAAAATTATGTGGTTGCTTTGGAAAATGTGCTTTTCATGTCACATTTGCTTTTAGGACACTATCGCTTAGGTTTAGGTGTTGATTTATATAGAAAGGAATGTCTGGTTTGTTCATCTCTCATTTGCTTTTGGACACAATTGGTTAGGTTTAGGACAAAAGCTTTAAGTTTGGGAAGTACATATTCCACATTAAAATGCCCATATATTATTCACCTTAAAACCCTTTTCGCTTTTGGCGCCCCCCACTGGACATTTAATTGGAAAACTGCCAAACGTGTAATGAAGCAACATTTCATTTCATTTTGCAATCATTTGTGCAATAATTGGTTATGTAATGTACATGAGATCAGGCCGATGTCATCAGCGCTCTTGCTCATGTGATATGGATTCATTATTATTTAATTTTTTGGGGTATTTTTCCCTTATTCGATGGATAAGTGGAGAGTGAGACAGATAACAACATGCAAGTACACTGCCCACAAGGCAATGGTTCCAAAAACGATATTGCTTAATTCTATCCTGAAAAAAGCAGGCATGCTTTAGCTACACAGCGGCTGTGCTCGCAAAGGCAGCTTCTCAAGTAAATTAAGCCATCAATCAATATTTCTGGAAAATAATACTCAGAATTAAAGTTGCTCCATAAATTTTCAGGAAAGCCCAGATTTCCACAGAATCCCCCACTCTCCCAACAATTGTTTTCTGGAAGTGCACACAATATGAATAATATAGAGAGGATTAGCAGAGTATTTAAGCCAATGATTGTGGCTGCCAGTTTTCATTTAGTGGTAACTGCAAGGGAGGCAAAGCCAGAGAACGAATGAGCAGTAATCCTGCTTCAAATCCCTCTGCCCATAAACACCGGCTGCCTGCATCACCCTGGCAACATAAACCAGCAGCCATGCTAATTTACCAATCACCTAAAACAGCAGCACAACTTTCAAATACATTCCACTTGAATTAGTATGCATGAATGATATTTATACCAAATCCAATGGGGTTTTCAAGGACCTGGCTTTATCTTTTAGACTTGTTCCTGTTTTTTTCCCCCATTCTTTTGATTGAAGAAAGACATTCATTATTAATCTTCCATTTACTGTTATAAAACACAAGCAGCTTACGACAGAAACATTTACTTACTCCTCTTTCTGACTCCTTGTGAAATCACTCCTGTTGAGGGAAGCTGGAATCAGAGGATTGTACGGCAATTGACAGAAGAGCTTAAACAGAGATGGCCACCACATGACCCATGTCTTTAACTATGGATGTAAGGTATCAATTTGCACAAAGGAAGATCAATTTTGTACTACACATGCATACTAAATGAAAGCCTGTGTCTATCTTCGGCACCCAGTGCCATTATGACACAGAAGCACGATTGAGGCATGCCATTAATGCACAATAGATTCGCTTTGTGCTGACGAGTGATACAGAGCATCAGGTGGTCCAGTTTTTAATCACAGGATTCAGGTCTACTGGACTGAACTTCATAGGAAACAGCAGGCTTACGCATGAAACAGCAAGCCAACATGAATGTAAAGTGTAGAAAAGCCATTTAGACACCAGCCTGGACCTCTTTATCATGCCTTAGTGAACTTGAAGGCTGGGAATGACAAAAAACAGTTTGCAAAGGGAGGCTTTGAAGCTTGAGCCTTTGAGTTCTGATAAAACACTAATCACACTGGAAATGTGATGAGCAAATATACAAAAAAAAAAAGAGGAGGTGGAGAGAGAAACGGGGAGGGAGAGAGTGAGAGAAAGTGTGACAAGCCCGCTGGCAGGTTTGAAGGCCGGGGTATGAAAACAGTGCCAATGTAAGGCAAAGCCCACATGCATCTCAGTTGGTGCCCCTGGCACAATCAGGAAGTGAAGGACTCAAACAGGAGAGTAAAAAGAGAAAAATGGATCTTATCCAGCTGGACATTATGATCTCCGGTTGCATGAATACAGTGGGAGAGAGGGAAGAAGTGTAGAAAACAATAACAAACATGCATTGAGTGAACCATTACAAAGACGGGAAGGCATTTTATTAGAAACCCTATAAACTTTGCTGGGTTTCAACAGAGGGTAAACTATGACAGTTTTCCTCCCTTTCAATAAAAATGCTGAGTACATAATGAGTTCTTATTTTTCAGCATTTTATCAACTCAGATTGTACTCCTAAAAGTATGGCATGCCAAAGGAGAAATAGAAATTGGCACAAATTAGACATTTGTTGACACACAGTTCTGACCTAAAAACAGATACTAATAGAATAGTTCAGATAATTGGTTATTGGATGAACTTGGAAGACATTTTTGAGTTCATATAGAATTTTTTGGGATCTTTAAAGTTCACATGGTTCTTCAGAAACTCTAGAGAAGCAGTAGAAACAAGCAAAAGTCTCCATTTGGTCTCCCAGTTCTCATCTCAGAAAATTCTCTCCTCTGGGCTAGTAAACCTAGAGAACCTAGTGAACATAGATAACCTGCAAGAGAACATAGCAAACCTAGAGCACCTCCAAGAAAACATATAAATCTAGAAAACCTGCTAGAGAACCTATTAAACCAAGATTACCTGCTAAAGAACCTAGTAAACCAATAGAACCTACTAGAGAACCTAGTAAACCAAGAGAAAATTCTAGAGAATAGAACAAAGAGAACAAAATAAACCTAGAAAACAATCTAGAGAACTTTGCAAATCAAGATAACCTTCTAGAGAACCAAGTAAACCTAGAAAACCTTCTAGAGAACCTAGTAAACAAAGGGAACCTGCTAAAGAGCTTAGTAAACCAAGATAACTTGCTAGAACACCCAGTGAACCAAGATAATGTTCTAGAGAACATAGTAAACCTTAAAAACCTTCTAGAGAACCTAGTAAAACAAGAGACCCTGCTAGAGAACCTAGTGAACCTGCTAGAAAACCTAATAAACCAAGGGAACCTAGCAGAACCTGCTAAATAACCCAGTGAACCTGATAGAGAATGTGGTCTCTCTTATTTTGCCTTTGGTGTAATTACTTTTTAACAATCACTCCATTTTCCATGACACATTTTTAAATTCCACTCCCAGATAATATTTTAACCGGCTTTTTAATACAATCTTCAAAAAGTAAATAATGAATGATCTGATTTTGAATGCCAATTACATCTGTGGCATGCACAGAAAATAAACAAATTGCCTCTCCGCCCTGTATCATCTGGTAAAGGAAATAAATAAATAAAACAGGGTAAATAAATAAACAAGCCAATAAAGTGCTGAAAATGGTGGCACACTGCATCACAGAGCTGCCTGAACGAGGTAGAGTGAAACGGTTGCCACGGAAACTGAACGGCAAAAGCCACACAAATAAAAATATTTCATTTATCAGTATAAATACATGTTGTAAAAACAATAAATTCATAAAACAGTGCAACAGAACACTGCCTGTGTGTGTGGTTTTTCTCTCCAAATTCTTCCACCAGGAATACCAACGGCTGTTGTAATGAAACAATGATGAAATCAGTGGACACCTGTGAATATGTGCTTTTGAAATGTGAATCCTGTATATTGTTAAATATCAATGCACAGTGACATAAATTGTGATGTAAATATATACTTAATTAATAAATGTATGAAAACTGATGGCTAGACGTATCGAGACAGACAGTGTGAGATGCATTGGTTTGTGTAAAGACTAGCTGTGTACACTGAGCATAATACAGCAGGCAGCTTAAGAATCAGCGGGTAGGAAAGCTGAAATACACACTGAGCTGTCTGAAACATCCACAGCAACGACCCTCCCCTTGCTCTGACAACACATCAAACTCTAGACAGCAGTGAGGGTCTGGACACTAACAAGCACTAGAACTGTCCTGCTGAGTGGCAGAGTGACTTCATGCATGTCTGCGTCTTACCTCAGCCGCGAGTGCTTCCCATAGTTTGTCAGACAAAAACCTATGAATTTTGGTGTAAATATGTGCAGTCATGCTTTGGGTTTGTTTGTTTGTATGGATGTGTGTGTGTGTGTGTGTGTGTGTGTGTGTGTGTGTGTGTGTGTGTGTGTGTGAATAAGTAAATTATGCAAAGGAACTAATGTTTGAAGATGGGAAACAGTGTATTTCATGTCTGTCCCCAAGGGATGTGAAAAGGAGGATGTAAGCACATTTCACTTGCCCACAAATCTGTGACACAGGATTAGGAGATATTAGAGAGAGAGAGAGAACAAAAATCTGCTTGTAGAGAGGAACCAGACAAAACAACGATCAAGGTTAATAATGTTAATGAAAATGATCACAAAAATGAAAACTAGCAGTGAAAAAATATTTCTGTTAACTAAAATAAAAATAATTAAAAACACAAACTAAACTAAATAAAAAACAGTAAAAGTGCAATATAATACAAACCACAACATAGGATCACAGAGAAAATAACTTTAGTTTTTGTATTTTATTTAATGATGATAATCTGATCTAAATACTAAATACATTTTTTAATACTAAAAATGTACTTGTTAATAAAACTTTTAATATTAAATATGCATTAGTATATTTTGGTTTTAACATTAACCAAATGCTGTAAGTGTTGTTCATGGTTAGTTCATGTTAATTAACATAGTTAACTATTGTTAATGAATACAACCTTGTTGTAAAGTGTTACAGGTAATATTTTGTGTGTCATAAGTAAACAAACAAATACAAATTACATTTGCAAAAATACAAACAAAATAAACATTATTTATGCAACATTAAAACAAAAACTAAAATTAAATTTAAACCAAAACACACCGCTAAGCCACATCTCCAATATCCGATATACAACAACAAACAAAAAAGTTGGGTCAGTATGAAAAATGCTAATAAAACATAAAGGAGTGATTTGTAAATTATGTTCACCATTTGCTATATTGAAAGCACTAACGATACACATTATATGTGATACATTCATTTCAAATCAGATGTTTGCAACACACTCCAAAAAAGTTGAGACAGGCAATTTAAGACTAATAGCAATTTGACGAGTTGAAATAACACGGCGATGTGAAACAGGAGATGTTAAAGAGGTGAGGTAATTGTGTCATAATACTGTAAACTGTATAAGGAGCTTCCAAAAACAGCCTAGTCCTTCAAGAGCAAGGATCATTTGAGACTTGTCAGTTTGCCAACAGATGCTTAAGCAATCCAGCAATTTGAGAACAATGTTCCCCTAAAACAAAATGAAAGAAAATTGGGCATTTCACCCTCTAAAGTGCACAATATAGTTAAAAGATTAAAGGAATCTGGTCAAATCTCGGTGCATAAAGGGCAACAAGAAAACCACTTCTAAATGCATGTGATTTCTGATCCCTCAGACGTCACTGTCTTAAAAATATAGCATTCATCTGTAATGGATATCATGAACATGGGCTTGGGATAACTTTAGTACACCTTTGCTAGTCAACACCACTCGCCGCTGCATCCACAGATGCAAGTTAAGACCTTACTATGCAAAGCAGAAGCCATACATCAACACTGTCCAGAAGAGCTGCGGACTTCTCTGGGCTTGGTCTTATCCCAGAAGAAAAGTAGAACAGTGGAACTGTGTTTTTTGGTCTGAAGAGTCCAAGTTTTTAAAAAAAAGTTAAATAAATGCAAGATATTTCCAAAGTCAATGAGTAATCATGTTAAATAATTGTGATCTCAATATTGACCAAAATAATCATGATTCAGATTTTTGCCATAATCAAGCAGCCCTAATGTCTTGCTTTTGTCAAATAAACTTAAGATTTAATCGCAAGTAAACAACAGGTGATGATGGTGGAAACAACAACAATGGATGTGTATATCAAGAGCCTGTGTGTGAGGAGGTCTGGAGATACCTGCATTTGTATAACTCGAGTCTGAAGGAATATATATATATATATATATATCTTTATCTTAACTCCTGAAGAGAAATAGTCCAGTATCTAATATCAGTTGACGTTTGCATGCGCCAACTGTCAGTGTATGCACACACAGTCAAATTAAATATACTTTGAAAGGCTAGCGTTCAGCTGTAGGAATGCGCGAAGCGTTCGTTTCAAAACCGAATAATTCTTTGGGCTTTAGAATTTTGCCTCTGCAAAATGTGCCAGGAACAGTTTTGGAATTGGTTAGAATCGTGAGGTGCCAAAAGATTTCCACCCCTAGTCAAATGGGCAATAAATTCAATGTTTTGGGCCAGTATCGACTAATGAGACATACTTTCAAAATGTCATCAAACCGCTTGATGCCACATGGCATGTAGTGAGACATTTAATGTAGACTATTTTTCTAGACATCTAGTCAATTAGTAAAAACCAGTGGTTGTGCAAGCCCTACAATGAGTATAGTTAATCAAACTGGACCTGTAAAAATATTCTTACTTGCTGGATGTTGAGGCTTTGTGTGCTTGTTCAAGTATATATGAGTCACAAAGTCTCTCCTCCTTAAATGCTGATGGTCTTGCATTGAAACACTTCAAACAGGGTCAAAGAAGAACTTGGCCTCTTTGTACAGTCAGAGGGTGTTTCATGTGGCCAGTGCACACACTGAGTCTTTGTCTGGGATTGAAAAGGGCAGACCTCCATCTTTCTGTCAGCCGGACACAAAAACACATGCTGTATGGGAAACGTATGCCCACGATGACAAGCAATGCTTTCTGACGGGCACTCAATAGGGCAGCTTTTGGGACTGCATGCTGTGCCACCAGGCACTGTAAAGGACATTTTCCAGATTATTTTACTGTTTATTAAATTAAATATATTCCATTGTAGAGCAGACAGTCATAGGTTAACTTAATTACCACATTGAAACAAAAAGCGAAGTATTGACTGCCAAAGAAGCAATTAATGAAAAGAACTTCAATATTCCACAGAATGACTATACAGCTGTGTTTTTCCATTTTATAACATTGCCTGACCAAGGGTAAAAGGTTAATAGCATGAGTTATTTGCTCTTGCTGTTTTAATTTGCACATTAACAACTGAAAAACAGAAACCTAAAGATGGAAATGTTGAAACATCTAACTTACATGCAACTGAATAGATGCAGAAGTACTATTGTAAACAAGATACAGAGGAGTACCTTGACTGGACATGAGGCACCTGACAGAAAGGGGATTTGGACAATATCGATAACTAAACTAGTGGAAAAGGGTGGTAACCGATTAATCGGACAATATATTTATCGATGTGGCCTACGTGTTAAATGTATAAAAAAAAAAAAAAAAAAAAAAAAAAAAATCTGTAGTCATTCCTAAATGTGATGGGAACAGATATAGATGCAACAAGAGTCCAAAACTAATTAAATCCCATATGCAGGTTATTGTGTAACCAAAATCCCAAAATAATCTGAATAAAATAAATTGTTGCATAATTTGGTGAACAATGCATATTGTCAGTTTTCTGGTATTATATAAAAAATGTGTCTTGTGTCCTTTTCTCTAGGCACACGTCTGTCAATACATTAATATTAACATCAAAACTAGGATTAATTTATATATTTACCTCAGACCTCCCTTAAAAGCACCCCAAATCAAACCGTACTCAGACCACCACAGGAGTACAGTTCATTTGTGGTCCTTTTGAGGTTTGATTGATTTGTGAGATGTGAAAACGAAGAGGTACCAGTCCACTTTGCATTTTGTTATGACATAAGTACTGTCTACCTCAGTAACCTCCCCCAAAGCCCCGGGGATTGATGAGATCCGACCAGAAATGCTGAAAGCTTTGGATGTGGAGGGGGTGTCATGGATGACACGCCTCTTCAACATTGCGTGGAAATCTGGGACAGTGCCTAAGGAGTGGCGGAACGGGGTGGTGGTTCCTCTCTTCAAAAAGGGGGACCAGAGAGTGTGTGCCAACTACAGGGGTATCACACTTCTCAGCCTCCCTGGTAAAGTTTACTCCAAGGTGCTGGAGAGGAGGGTGCGGCCGATTGTCGAACCTCAGATTGAAGAGGAACAATGCGGGTTCCGTCTTGGCCGTGGAACGACGGACCAGATCTTTACTCTCGCAAGGATTCTGGAGGGGGCCTGGGAGTATGCCCATCCGGTCTACATGTGTTTTGTGGATCTGGAGAAGGCGTATGACCGGGTCCCCCGGGAGAGACTGTGGGAGGTGCTTCGGGAGTATGGGGTGGGGGGGGTCCCTTCTTAGGGCGATCCAATCCCTGTACGTCCGAAGCGAGAGCTGTGTCCGGGTCCTTGGCACGAAGTCGAGCTCGTTCTATGTGGGGGTTGGTCTCCGCCAAGGCTGCGCTCTGTCACCAATCCTGTTTGTGGTATTCATGGACAGGATATCAACACGTAGTCGGGGTGGGGAAGGTATGCGGTTTGGTGAGCTGGGGATCTCATCTCTACTTTTTGCAGATGATGTGGTCTTCATGTCATCATCGGTCCGTGACTTCAGCTCTCACTGGACCGCTTGGCAGTCGAGTGTGAAGCAGCTGGGATGAGGATTAGCACCTCTAAATCTGAGGCCATGGTTCTCAGCAGGAAACCGATGGAGTGCGTACTCCGGGTGGGGAAGGAGGTATTGCCCCAAGTGAAGGAGTTCAAGTACCTCGGGGTCTCGTTCACGAGTGAGGGGACAATGGAGCGGGAGGTTGGCTGGAGAATCGGGGCAGCGGGGGCGGTATTGCATTCGCTCTATCGCACCGTTGTCATGAAAAGAGAGCTGAGCCGGAAGGCAAAGCTCTCGATCTACCGGTCAATTTTTGTTCCTACCCTCACCTATGGTCATGAAGGTTGGGTCATGACTGAAAGAACTAGGTCGCGAGTACAAGCGGCCGAAATGGGCTTCCTCAGAAGGGTGGCGGGCTTCTCCCTTAGAGATAGGGTGAGGAGCTCAGTCATCCGCGAGGAGCTCGGAGTAGAGCCGCTGCTCCTTTGCGTGGAAAGGAGTCAGTTGAGGTGGTTTGGGCATCTGGTAAGGATGCCCCCTGGGCGCCTCCCTAGGGAGGTGTTTCAGGCACGTCCAGCTGGGAGGAGGCCTCAGGAAAGACCCAGGACTAGGTGGAGAGATTACATCTCCACACTGGCCTGGGAACGCCTCGGGGTCCCCCAGTCAGAGCTGGTTAATGTGGCTCGGGATAGGGAAGTTTGGGGCCCCCTGCTGGAGCTGCTGCCCCCGCGACCCGACTTCGGATAAGCGGTTGAAGATGGATGGATGGATGGATGGATAAGTACTGTCCTTGAGGCTTGCCATACCAAGTTGCATTACATAATCGCCTGTGATTTATTTGATCTAACCATGCTTATTGTGTGCTTCATATTCCAATCACATTTTAGGGTGTGCTCACACTTGCAGTTCGGTTCTCTTGGTCGGGACCAAAAAAGAAAATGATACAATTGTCCTGAATTGCTTAGCGTTCAAACTGGCATTTTTAACACCAGACCTAACAATACAAGACCAAAGGCATAAGGAAAAATTCATAACCTTATTGGACAGCTTTTATGATGTATATTTTTTGACGGAACTTGCCAATCATTCAAAACAATGCTGGCTGCTGGGCGAAATGCTCTTGTTATATTTATATATGCATATATGGTGGTATTTTTACCAGCTGAGAACAAATGAAGAGCTAATAAAATGTATAAAGGAGTCAAACTAGCGCCTGAAACGAAGTAAGGACGGCGGTTCAGACACCTGTGCCAAACTGTAATGGGCAACATAGCCCCAATGATGAGAAGAACTGTGTATGCTTGAGGTCAGTATTAGGCAAATTACTTCCTGTTTTTGGTCCATGTTGTGTACATATATTAATCGAACTGCACCAGAGTTCGTTTGGAAGCGGACCAAGACCCACTTTTCAGGCGGTCTCGGTCTGCTTGTTTGGTGCACACCAAGGTTCGTGTGACAGCGTTCATACATGTTCAAATGAACCACACTAACAGAGCAATCGCACCAGAGTTAGTTTTAATCGAACCAAACCTGCCAAGTGTGAACACACCCTTATTGTCCAAATAAGGGAATTTTAAGCAAATATATAAATACCATGATTACCATGACTGAGTTTTTGTCTCTCATTTTCAGTTCTCGTCGTATAATGTGAGCATTCCAAATGAACCGTGGGCCGGCCACACTCATAGCAGAGCAGTGCGTAAAGATGAACCGCTCTGAAGCGCCCTGATGCACGCATGATTTATGGAGGTTTGCGCCAAACTCCCATGGAAAAAAATCATTTTAATTAGCATTTAGGTCAAGTTCTTGATTCATACATGCAGGAGAAGACATTTCTGTGGAGATGATAGATGAAGAAACATATTTTCTTATACACAAAGAATCTCAAATGTTTTCCTTCATGCAAAATGAGGGCTCATGGGTTTAATCGGAGAGTCTTAACATAATGGTTGAAAGTGAAGAATGTAGTACAGAAATATATTACTACTGCATAATATATTATATAATTGGCTGGGTTTCACAAATAACTGTGTAAATGTAAAGCTGACCAAAAAGAGACATATTTTATGTATTTGGAAATATTTTATCATTTAAAATAATACTTTTCAAGTCATTATTTCCCTGAGTTTTTAAGTTTTTAAGGTTTTTTTTAAACCTTAAAGAAATAATATAGCCAAGCTGTTATTAGATTACTACAAGAGTTCTACATCAAACAGTATCATTATACTTATTTTAACCTTCACAAGTCACCATTTCAGTCTATTTTTGAGTTCACTTATGAGTCTTATAAATAACTTCATATCCATATTCACATTTTTTTAAAGCATTTTCAGTCAACTAGAGGCTGTGGTTCACTGTCAACAGATGTAGCATTCGATTTAAGATTTCTTTTGCTCAAGTAACTCTTTGTTCTTGCACAGTGGGCACCTTCAGGATTCTAGACTGGACTACAAAGCACTGTGAAGTTTTACTTCCAGTTTATATGACGTTTTACAAAACTGTCATCAGTTGTAGCCTTCATCCTGCCAGCACTGAAATGTTTTATTTAACATAAACGCAAAATATACTTTTGTATATTGGAAAGTGAAAATAAAATTCTAATCATTATGTGAACTACTCGTACTCATTCTAAGCTATTATAATTATTCCAATCAACACATTAAATCACCAATAGATATTGCTATATATTAAAAAGGCTAAGATCTGACTATTACAACTACACAACATGTTAAAATCAGCCCAAACTACTCATCAGAAAACAACAGACTGACAGTTCTTTAAACATGGTGTTGATGACACAGTATATCACAATATAGTTAAATAATAAAAATAAAAATAATTTTATAAAAATTGGGTTATGTGGAACCCAATCTGGAAGCCTGCTGGACTTGTGCACACTTTCATGCTTCAGAGAAAGCGAACATGAAAATCACGTGAAACACAGCAGCGTGCATCTGATGAGATGATGATTCAGAATGCAAGATTAATGTAATTGAATTTGCTTGAAAAACAGTCAGTACCTGAAAAACCCAGTTTCTTCAAGTCTCACATAAAGGCACTCCACCTTCCTCCTCCATTTCTCTGACAGAATGTGTACTGCGTATGTGTTACGTGAATAGAATATAGTGCACATTTCTTGCAAGCGGTGGCGATTTTGTGTTACTGCGATACAGACGATAATCCAAAATGTTGCCAAATTTCTACCGATTTATCAAGTCTACTGGTATATCGTCCACCCCTACTATTTCAAGGCAGTTTATGCAAATGTTTCCTTACATTTTTTATGCTTTTTCTATTTTTATCAGCAGTGCTTTAATTAGCAAGACAACTTTACCCTCTCGGAAAAGTTATATCTTTAAATTCATCCCATTAAAAAGTACCACAGTTAAAGCCATAAGCACGAACAACGTGTCCAAACCAGATACAACGCCGACTTGATTTTGGCCAAGGGTGTTACACATCTACTAAATGTTGTGCTTGATATCTCACTCTCTCCAGCTGGAGCTCTTCACACACACACACACACACACACACACACACACACACACACACACACACACACACACACACACACACACACACACACACACCATTTCAGAATCCTGGATGACAGACATCGCAGCATACTCTAATTTTCTCTACGCTTCTGCCACAGGAAATCTGCCTAATAACAGGAGTACAGCGTGAACATAAACAATGGTAACAGACTGAATAAGGACATGATTCATAAAGTAACTTTGCCCTGTGTATGTGTGAGATTTTGTATATATCCCCTAGGGTTGTGCCGTAGAAAGCGCATGCGCATACGCAGCTGAGAAAATAATTTACACTCATAAAACAGACTGTTCCATCTGATAGTTATGATTTATGATTGGAATCTTATAGTGTCTGGTTAGATCCAGGTGTAAGATTTAAGTCTAGCCATAAGCTTTGTGCTTGGAAGTCAAGTAAAAAATTGTTAAACTTTAAAAATGCATCTCGAGACCCCAGCATTCGGTTCTAGATATTTTTGAATTCAAACATCCTCTAAAAAAATCATATCCGATCATGAACAAGGAAATGCTAAACCAGCCTTGCAACTTATTGGTCGACTAGTCATTAAACAATCCACCAACTAATTGATTTTTATAATTAGTTATAGCACATCATTACTTGATATGTGAGAAGAAAATGTGTCAAAAATTAGCCAGAGTCTCCTCACAAAGAAACCACTAGTATAGGTAGCATTCTCAACTTTTTCTCTGTCATTCACAAGTCTTAGCAGATTCTTCCCAGCAGGAGGGACAGAGAAAACAGGAAGATCAACAGACAGAGACAGAGAGAGAACAAAAGATGTTACCTCCTGAGGAGCAGGGGCCTCTCCTGCCAGTCGTCTCCTGTGGTATGTGTGAAATGCTATGACTCGACAGATATCACTGGGATGAGCGTGCTCTATTTTAGCCTCACATACTTAGCGCCCACAGTGGCCTGAAACGGGCCCACGCAGTGACTGACCCACATTAAGCAGAGCCTGAACCCCTGAATGTCTGCAATAGCTTAAGTAATTACAGTACTCAGTCAGTGACAGACCTCCCAGAGGACGGCAGGTGGAAAGTAGAGGTGTTAGATGCCACCATAGAGCTTTTGAGGTGCATTCAACATTGAGGTTCCACTAACACAGTCCTATCCACGGTGACGCGATAAAGCAACAAGCGAAAAATGTCTAACGTGTTGCGCTGAGAGCACTGTTCTGAGATTTGCCGTCCTTTGTGATTATTGCTCGTCACATTAGACAAGTAATTTACAATATAAAACAGCATCTGCATTCATTCATAGCTGGGCAAAAGAGGTTGCTACGGTAACAGTGACTTCCTTCACCAGGAATTCCTCATTTTGCAGAGGTTGATTGTCATTGGCACGTTGATTACATCCTATATTGCAGGTTATCAAAATCTCTAGCATACAAAGAAAAAAATGCGGTACAATCAGACAATTAGAGGCAAAAATTATATGGAGGTTGCATTTTCCCTCCAAGATGACTTTTACATGACCAACAGTTATGTTTAAGGTTGGGGTTTGGGTTTTAAAGTTATTTTAATTCCTATCATTTACAACTAAAAACTTTTCACTTTTGGCACCAACTGAGACTTTAGGCAACAATGGGTGTTTCCCCAATCAGTGGGCATTTTCAAAGTGGGGTGGGCATTTTTTAACCGCTTAATACAATTTGACAAATAAATTGAGATTCTCTACTTTTATTGGATGGTTCAGAAATGCCCATGCTGGTTTGGAAACACATTCTGATTACTACATTGAGATTACCTAGTTTCATTGGACAGTTAAAATCACTTATTTGAAAACGCCCACAGATTGGGGAAACGCCCATTACTGTTCCGCAGAGACCTATACTTTCACCAATTTGTTCACACGTGCCCAATCATTCAACAACACTTTCAGCTTCAGCCACCGGGGGCATTGATTTGAATTTTGGCAAGCACAGACTGATTTCAAAGGAAGAACTTTCAGCCTACTGTTACCGAATTCACAGTGAAATCGGTCGTACAAATCGTACATTTGCCTCCAATCAGAGTTTTGTGATAACCAACTGCAAAAAGACATTTTATTAGTTGCTTAGTTTCTATTTCTGTTGTACTGCACATGGTAGCAACTTTCACAGTTAAATCATTGGTTTAAAATCCCACTCCACACAGTATTCTATTAAACATCAAATACACTAGAAAGAAAAATCAACACTCAAAACTTGTTGTGTATGTGTAGAGTAAGATGAACTGTAATGTTTTCATTTGGGAAAAACTGGTCATTCTTAATATTGTACCATATGTCTGACAGAGCTGCAATGTGAACTGGTATTCAGTGTTGCTGAACTGAAACAGTTTTGTTCTGTAGAGGTAAACACCATCAGGTAGGTACAGCCAGTACAATCCATAATTAATGAACAGCACCATGTAAACCCTAGGAATTAGTGTTTGAAACCAAATGGGTGGAGTTACCATAGACATACAAGGGAGAGTTGATACTGGTCAAAAGTGTCATACAAATGCATGACTTCTCACAAAATTCTGACTGAGCAGCATAGGCAAAAAACAAACAAAAAACAAGTACAGACCTAGAGCAAATAAACAAAAAAGCAAGAGACTAAAAAGAGAAAACCAGACTCGAAGAGCCTTCTTGAAGTGACAGCTAGAGATGGGAGTTTAGAATGAAGGTGAGAGCGGTGGAGAGATCGCCGACTCTTGACTCAGCAAATAAGCTCACTTTTAGGGTATTTAAAGGTTCCTGACATGGTGCCATTGGCATTCAGCATCATTACGCAGTATTTCAACTAAAGAAAACCAGCATGTAAATCTGAATGCTGTAAATCTAAATGTCCTCTAGCCAAGGACTGTGTTCATGGACTTTAGAATGTGTTTCTAAGCAATCGGCTTAGGCATAACACAACATAAAACGCTCATAGTGCAGATACAGACTAATCCTCTCATGTTGATTTGCTCAATTGGGTTAAATACATTTCATGCGCTTTATAGCCTTGACTTCACCTTCTATGGGCTAAACATGTCTGGAATTACAACAGGCATATTAAAGATCAGGTTTTGCAATGGAAAGGCTAGGTGATGATAATTGGTCTTGTTCTTAAAAGCCCTTAAATGAGGGCCAGTCTGAAAGGGTTTCGGGCCACTAGACAGAACAGTCACTTGCCCTATGGGTACAGTGCTGCACTGCCAGTAAATCTTTCATTTGTTGATCTTGTACGAAGGTGATTTTTCACACAAATAATGCTTGAAGCAAATGTCTATTGTGTTTGAATTTGTATGTTTTTTTTTATTTCAATTAAATTAACACTGTGATACGTACGATAGAGAGTACGTACAGTACACATAACGAATTTAAAAAAGTTAATTTATAGCCTTCGGGTAAAGTAAAAACATATTTAAAAGGTGCAAAAAATTGTGCAAACTAGGCGGTGCAAAAAGGCAAGTAAAACATTTAAAGCACTGAACAGTATAACGAGCAAACAAATGATCATGAAATGTAAATTATGTTATGAATCTTTATTCCCTTGTAGTCTTGTTTAAATGTTCTTTATTTTCAATCTACATAGTTTAATGTTGTTGTCATCAAAGCTTAACTTGACAAGACATTCAGAAAATATTTGTAACCTTGTTGTTTCTGGTTGACATTTCAAACTCACGCCGAGCATTTCCTCCATAATTACTCAGCAGAAAAATGTACAATAACAACAACTCAAAAGTTAACAAAGTTTAATAGCTGGTCTTTTAAAAATGGTGGGTATTGGCTGTCTGATAGCTGATGACACGTTACTTGACCAATGACCATTTAACCATTTATGCATTTGGCAGATGCTTTTATCCAAAGCGATTTACAGCACAGTGCACTTATTACAGGGACAATCCCCCCGGAGCAACCTGGAGTTAAGTGCCTTGCTCAAGGACACAATGGTGGTGGCCGTGGAGATCGAACCAACGACCTTCTGATTAACAGTTATGTGCTATAACCCACTACACCACCACCACTCCACAATGAGAAACATTTGCTTTTCTGAAGCCACCCAAATAGGTTACATGTTCGTCTATGCATTTGTACATTAATTTTAATCAAAAATTGACTTACAATGCATTCAGTTCCCTGGGAATTGAACCCATGACTAGGGCGATTATTAAAATTTTATTTAAATCACGATTTTGGCTTCCAACGATTATGAAAACAAGACAATCAAGATAAAATGATTATGGTGCCACATTACATTTTGCAATGAAACAACCCGGTGTTATACCTTTAAAGCATCCTTTATTAAAGTTCAAATAATAAGGAAGCAGGTTATGAAAATAAACTCTGAAACTGGCATTTCTCTGTGTGATCAGCGCTGCATCTGTGAGTTGCGCGAAGTGACTGGGGAAGAGACTGAATCTTCTCCTGGCTGATGCACACTCTGGTGCAGGGACGCTCGTCACTCGCACACGTTTGCTGCAGCTAGATTATAACGTGATGGCTCGCAATGTAGTGAATCATAACATATGTGTCACATTCACAGAGTTTATCTTATCATGAAGAAAATCTGAGATACGCAGCTCTATGAAGAAGAGAACGTTTGTTTTTGAGTTAAAGATGATTGAAGTGAACATAAAAGGTGACAGAGTGTAGTCTTAGACCATTATGTTTTTTGGCTTGTTTTCCAAAATAATATCTAAAATAACATACATTTACTTTAGGAGCTATACTGCAGAAGATAAAAAATTGTTATTTGAGAATTTTGAATACAAAATTTAATCAGAGCTCGACATTAATGCTTGTTCGATGTCCGGGACAAGTGGATTTTTGAAGGGGAAAGTGAAAGAATTTTTCTTGCCCGGCCGGACAAGCAGACAGATTAAAATGTCAATAATGAGAAATTAACCGGCTATATGTGATAGCCTATGCCGGTGTTACTTTTTAGAATTGTCAAATTCTGCCATTGAAAGTAATTGACAGTTGGTGTATGTGTGTGTGCTGAACATGCGCGCGTGTTCTGAAAACGCTTGCGCTAATGGGCACCTGAACAGTCAACATTTAAAAATTCTGTCAAAATGCCAGTCTTGGTGAGGTGTTCATCTAAACACAGAGTGATGTCTAAAGTGAATTTAAACAGCGGGAAAAAGCGTATTTGTATTAAAATGTCAGACTTGTAAATGTAAGCTAATAGTCCTGCTGCTGTCTAATGTGTCATAATAATCAAACATCCATAACAAGAAAACACTCTCTGCTCTTGACTGAATAACTTTAGTAGCTTTAAAAAGTATTAATGTATTATAATCATATAGTAAAGTCCAGTAGTAGTTTTATGATCCATTTCATTCTCAATGTTTCCTTGAATACTTGATAGCCTACTGCTGTTTAAAATTTTAAAAGCCATTAAAAAAAAGCACTGAATTTTCTTAATTTGTATTTTTTGTTCTATAATTTTTTATCTATTTCTATTAATTGCAGTTTTTTTTATTAATTTATTACTGACTGTTTACTTATCTTGAATAATTACTTAAGAACTTCAAACCATTCTTCCATAATTAACATATTAGTGTTATTATTTGTTGTGGTTTTGAAGCTGGTATTGAGAATGGTCAAATTTCACGACCGACTACTGAAATTTTAACATTGTGCTAATGTATAGACTTTATTGTTCATGGTAGATCTTGCTGCAATAACATGAATAATAAGTAGATCTCATTCCATAGAACCATGAGCATCCCTGCTGTTAATGGTGGTGATGGAAGCTTTCCTTTATTTGACTACCATATATAAAATAGTTATCATGTGACAATAGCCTGTACATTTCAAGTTCAAGGAAATCCACTGTTAAAAAGACAAGTTTTTTTAAAAAAAGTTAAATAAATCGATGATGTTTCCAAAGTCAGTGAGAAATCGTGTTAAATAATCGTGATCTCAATATTGACCAAAATAATCGTGATTATGATTTTTGACATAACCGAGCAGCCCAACCCAAGACCCTGGCATGGCTCTACCAGTTGAGCTACAGGAATACATGCGGCTCAGAATTGAGGAGATGAAAAACAAGAGGAAAAGGCTTTAATGCTACCTTCATTTGTAGTCAACTGCATTTTGTCTGCTTTGTTTGTTTTTTTTTCTTCTTCAAATAGTTCCACTTTGCAAGGAAATTACCACCTTTGGACCAGGTCCTAAAAAAGGTTCCTGGACTGGTTCATGTTTAAGTTTCATGTGAAACATATTTTGGAGGAAAAACATGAACATGAAATAGTTCCAGAAAATGCTTTGCAAACTTAAATATTTGTTTTTCTGTGATGCATACAACATTGAGCGAACTCGCATGCACGTTTAACGCTTTTAAATCGATTATGCTTAAAAAGCCAACAACATGAAAAGGAACGGTTTTCCTTTACTGAGGTAAGGTCATAAACGGTTTAAGCAAAAAACTATCAGCACAGGTAGATTCTTGCCCATTACCCTGATTTAGCATTGCATATAATCCCCTTTACCGCCATTTATACCAGCTTATCCAAAACGAGCATGTGCTGTGAGCATTCCCATTAAAGTTTTAACGTCAAAAGCATGTAATAATCTGATTATTTCCATTCTTATGTAGACCCAGGTTTCTTACATCACCGGTTTTCTTGCATAAGCTACAGGTAAAATGTTTTGATAGTTATAAGCGTATTGCTGTGCATGTAAACATGCTTAAGAGTTCTTCCAAAACCTGCTGAATTAAACATGTCACCAAGACAATGTTATATAGCTAGCTAATATAGAAGACTTTTGTCGAAATGCTAAAATGATTTGTGATATTTTTGGGAACATAAGAAAGGGTTTAAAATTTAAAGCCAATCAGTAATGTTTTTTTATCATATGCCATTATTTTCCAGAAAAAAATGTGTTACATTATAATTTCAGGCTATTACGGCAAATTAAATACCTAGTAAATTGGTTAAAAAGTATTTTTGTAAAGACAACTTAGCATTAAAAGAATATCTTTCTTGCACATATAAAAATACATTGCTAATAAAATGCATTATTTGGGAGGTAATGCCAATGAGAATGCTAGCACATAAAAACTAAAAAGTCCTTGTTATTGAACCCTGTAGAGGGTAAATGAATGTTTATGATTTAAAGCAGTTTCATCACCACAGTTGACCCAGCTCTCTGCATGGACCTTCCTCAATCCCCTTGAATTGTGCACTATAAATACAGTTTGGTTGGTGGGTGGTGTCCTCTGATAAACACTTTGAGTGAGCTTGTGCTTGTGTCTGTCCAAGTGCAGTCTTACACGTATGCAAGCTCATATGCAAAGAGGGACATCCAATACTTGAGTTCACAGTCCAATGCTGGATTTGGCTGTCCCGCAGGCCTAACACATACCAACCACAGTTCAAGTTACCCACTACAGCAAACAGCAATAGGGGTGGGGACCTTCAGTACTCAGCTACACGAGGGAAACTAGATTTACCAAAATATAGTACAGTCTCTGACAATATCATCCCAAAAAAGATGGGTTAATGGTGATGTAAGCCATTTTATGTAATACCCCTATTACCTGACAGATATAACTGACATAGTCTTTGCAACAGTCCTAGGCGCGCTCGCTCTCTCTCTCTCTCTCTCTCTCTCTCTCTCTCTCTCTCTCTCTCTCTCTCTCTCTCTCTCTCTCTCTCTCTCTCTCTCTCTCTCTCTCTCTCTCTCTCTCTCTCTCTCTATATAAAATAATATTCAATAATAATATTTTACATCATATGCCATTATTGTCCAGCAAAAATGTTTTAGGTTAGAGGAACGTCCAGCCCTATTTTTGCCAATTATAAAGCTTAACCAATTATAAATCCTCACTGCCTGTCAATCATTTTGCATTGTTTGGGTTTGCTGACATATCTTTGGAGGGTGGGGTTTTGGAGAGAGGGTATATGGTTGAAGAGACTGATTGGTCCAATTCAGTAGCAGAAATCAGGCAGAAGTTAGTAAAATGGCTGAAATTGCTTACAGCACCTTTAATGTCTTATAAGGCAGAATACTGGAACCCTTGTGCAGTTACCACCAACAAAGTTGCTTCACCACCAAATAAAATGACTACCAACTACATCACACTGCAGGGTTAATAGCCAGTACAAACGGCAAGATTACGAATTATAACATGCAGCAAGGCTAATAAGCAAATGAAAACCACAGGTTTACCAGCCAAACAAAAACAGCAGGACCACTGGATAGGCTGGGCTGGGGTGTTACGGCCATTTGGCAGGATGATTGGGCATGTCTGTATACTAAAAAGGCTATAGCAATGAAAAAGCTTGGCTAAGCAGTAATGATGTGAATCATATCAGGCAGTCAAGCACTGTCTACATGTCTAATGGCCCAAGTCACTGAAGCTTTTTGGTAAGCATGTATAATTTTTAATTGCAAGAGCATCTGGGACTTTCATCTGTTACTTTGAAGGGCTCATTTAGGAATAGGAATGGTCACGAAGCATATTTACAAGCACACTGATGCGCTTATTACAACCAAAAATCATATTATTAAAAAAAAAAAAAAAATCGGACAAAGCAAGAAAACACAATGCACATAAATGCACTCAATCAATGTTAGTAAAATGCCTTTTCAGAGAAGGCAATTCCAGATCGCATATCAAGGAGCTAAATGAAAAAAAAATATTCAAGATAGAAGACGAAAGTCAAGAGAAATTTCAATTATAAAATAAGATAAAAGTGATTGCGAGGCTCCCCTGAAGCACAAAGCCAGGATGGCCCTGTTTACAAGTTGCTGTACATTAATTTGTTGAACACATGCTAAAACCGGTATGGTCTCTTTAACAAAACCAGCATTTCTGTAAAGAGCGAATGTAAATGAGCATATGTTAACGAGAGACACTTGAATGGCTTTTTCTAATCTGTTATATCTAATGATTAGAAATAAATGTTTATTTTCTGTTGTTTTCATTCAACAACTGACTGTAAAGAACAAAAAGACATTATTCACTGACAAATGGGTCGCATGGATCTGGTCTTTGTACACACATTGCACAGAACAACTTTTACTCTCAACACAATAAAAGGATCTCTAGCTAAATACTCCACTATTATACTACACTATCACTGGTGAGTCTGAACATTTACCAGCCAGCTGCAAAATATATACATTTAAGCCACACAGCATGAAATTTGGTTGCAAATGCGGGTGATTTCTTCACGTTGTAGTGAATGGCTGCACATTGAGTAAAAGATCGATCTTGGGATTTAAGAATTGATATAGAGTTCAAATGAAGATCATGAAAATATCTAGATTTTTACCCACCGCTACTGACTTTGCATTAAGGAAACTACATTACTTGGGTTACATATATTTCTAAAATAATTGTATTTATATATATAATACATCTAAAATACGAATTCATATTTTCATGCATGTGTCTGTTTGTGTTTGCATGTGCGACAACGAACAACGAGGAATTATAGACATTCTTTAGAATTTGTTGAGTGCTGAACGGGAATTTTTTTTAGCAAGTAAGTTTAAAGATAGGTAATTAGTAATGTGATTACTTTTTTCAATGAAGCAATTAGTAATATGATTACTTATATGTATTGACTGGGCAAATAGATAAAGTGAAGTAGAAGAAAAGAACACACAAAAAAAAAAACATTTTTTTTTATTCTATAAAATGGAAGGTAGTAAAAGCTAGAGGAAATGAATAAGCATTATCTACTCTTTCTTGCAGCTCTGTAGTGAGTGTGTTGGAGTATTAGACTGGGCTATCGCAGTGTTGATGGTGCCCACACTGATCAGCACTCACTATAGGCAACACTCCCACGCACACTGTGGTGCCGGCACACTCCGTTATAACTCACCATAAGGCTCAGCGGCTCGCTATCAGAACCCTGCCATTCCCAGTGCTAACACTGAGCAGTTAATCAGCCTGTGACAAGCACAATAAATACACTGAATGGAACAAATCTCCACACAGGCTCAATGCAGTGTACAAAGAGGATGTGAAGCAAAGGGTCACCTGGTTACACCATGGAGTAATCATGGCAAAGCTACAAGGCGAATTCACAGAGATAAATTTACTGCAAAATATAGCTTTTCATAAACATAATTCAGAGTTATCTTTTTTCCATTTTTCACACTGATTATTTTACACTGGGTTAGTTAATAATCCTAGGAATTTTCGTTTTAGAGATTTCACACTATACATTTGTAAATCCTGGCTTAACATTCTTATTTACAGGGCTTCAGGCTAAAAAAATGACTTGGTCAACTGAAACATTAAGGAGCTAAATGGATGTTTTTAGTCGCCAAATCACTGAATTGCTCGATTTAGATTGCTGTTCAGAAACAAGATAGAAAGCTGAAGAAAAGGAAGACAGATGATAACCCATTAATCTGAGGTTAAAAAAACCTAGTTAACGGAGAAGATAAGTTTGCATTCCCTTTTGTCTCATAAATGTTCACACCCCTTTCATAATGTATACATATATAAGAGATAAAAGATGTTTTTATTTAGTACTGCCTTTCAGAATCTACATTACAGATATTTTCCTCAAGTACAGTATGCATATAGTAGTATAGTGTCTTCTTGAGCATCAATGAATGTTTGTACCTATACACACACACACACACACACACACACACACACAGGATATCCCCAGACACAGAGACTACAAAGAATAAATTGAATGAAATCCCAGATGCAGTTTATTGTGATACTCCAATCCCAATCAATAATTACCAGAAGAAAAATAGTGGTACACAATATGGGACTTTACACTTTCGTAAAGTACAACTGAGTAAAGAAGAATGGCTTAAACTTAACAGACTTATTTATTTTGATACAAATTACAAAGTTGGGACAGTTGAGTGTGTACCACTGTGAAACATAATTTCTTCCAATTAAGCATTTGGGCACTGAAGACACAAGTTTGTGAAGTTTAGCGGAAGTGGGATTTTCTCCCATTCATCAATTATGCAGGTTTTCATATGCTCAAATGTACGGGGCCTTTGTTGCTGTATTTTGCTCTTTATAGTGTGTCAAAGGGGTGGGAAATATGACCAAAATTCTATATCACGGTATGTGTAATTTTATATAATGGTAAAGGTATACAGCAGGGGTCAGCATCCTATGGAACGCGCGTCAATGCTGGCTGGAGGGGTAATCACTGGCATGCTAGCAATGGTGAGAGGGCAGAAAACAATTTTATTTTTATAAATTTGTCACCTGGATTCCAATCAACATCTTGATGTAATCCTCCCTCATGAAAACACAGTGTGTTTTCATGAGCTGAATAGGAGGCTAAAAAAAAAAAAGTTAAATGTGACGAGACTGCAGTATACCCAAACACGAGCTGGCAGCACTTCACTTTTGGTTAATTGCACAAGTAAATGTGCCCGCTTTGCTTTGGTCTGGCTGCGCAGATGACAGCCTACATTCTGTTTAATTTTTGCTTTCAGAACAACATGTGATAAGGAAATCACCATTAATCTTTGAGATTTCCAACCCAACATATATACGTAAGGGGGAAACCAAGGGAGCAGCCCAAAGGTGAGAATGGGGTCTGGCAACTGGGGAGGAGAATCCAGGAAAGGGGCGGTGTCCGGTGGCAAGGGCCATGGCTCCAGGATTGGAGCAGTGTCTGGTGGCCAGGGAGGCGGTTCAAGGAAGGGGCGCAGTCCGGAGTCGGCTCCAGGGAGCAGGGCCTGGAGCCCTGGGCCCAACAAGGCAGAGTGGCATGTTGAATTCTCTGCAGGGGCGGAGCAGTATGCGACTCAGGAATCGGGGAACCTCAGGTGGCAGAGCAGCAGGAGGCAGAGCCACAGGAGGCTCAGGGGATGTAGTCTCAGGAGGCAGATCCACAGGTGGACTCTGGCTATGTGTTCACTGTAGGAGTGCCAAGGTTCTTAGCTACTACCACTGTGAAAAACTGAACTGCTCATCAACAGTGCAAAATCAATTAACTGAACCATACGATTTGGCCATGAGGCATAAGGGATTAAATTGGCTTGTTTAGTCCAGAAATAATTCCTTAAGAGCCACGTCATTAAAGTCAACCTCATTAGCTAACTCACAAATGCCAACCACATACTCCTCGAGAGAACGATTACTCTGGTCCAAAAAAAAAAAAAGGCACTCTGCTGGGTTCATGCTGGGGATCGAGTCTTCTGTCATGCTTTGGATGGAAGGAGAGACAAAGACAGGATTTGAAGAGAACCCAATTGCAGTGTGTTTAATGACAAAACAAAACTATGTACAAAACTATTAAGAATAACACTGGAAGACAAAACTAAGAAAAACAACTACAACAACTAACATATAGGGGAGGTTACCGGTGCAATGAGGGATTGTGATCAGAGACAAGACTCCATGAACACTGAGTGAATGAGGCGAGTTTATATAGAGTCCTTCATGAGGTGACTGATTAGAGTGCAGGTGATCTACAGCGGTTGGTGGCTGGAGTGGTGGAGTCCGAAGGGAGCATGACATAATTACTATATTATTCCAAAGAATTTCTATTTTCTATATTAATTTAAGTTCATTTCTAGCTTAGTTTAAAGCCATAGCTTCAAAACAAACACGGACTTGATATACCACTGTAGTCTCAAAACTGTATCAGAAAAGTACAGCGGTGTAAATTCAAGAAGCAGCTAGCTAAAGCCCTGGTTGAGGCACTCTTTTGAATTCAATTCTCTGCAGTGTTTAATCGATGTGGACAGACACACATGCATCAATCTCAACTTCTCTGGCTCTCCAACACACAACCAGAATCTTATTCACCCTCTGCTCTTTAGATTACAGCCACTGACAGAATTCACAGAATGCCATTACATATCCACTCTCTTCCCTTAATGATCCTCTACAGACCAAAGACAGATGAATGGACTGAGTTGATTGGATCAGTATAAGATACATAACTCACTACTGTGGACATTCAATCAAAAGCACTGGATTGCTTGGCTCATGAATTGCATCTTGGGGAATCAATGTCATTTATAAGGATATTGGCATCCCAGTCCAACAACTCTGGAATGAAGGGCACAGATCACACACTTTAAATTGAGGAGGTTACATTTAAAGGAATAGTTTGCTCAAAAATTTAAATTGTATATTCATATACTCACCCTCATTTTATTCAAAACCTGTATGACTTTTTTTCTTCTTCCATGGAACATAAAAGGAGACATTTTGAAACAATAGTGTGCAACACTCTATGCCCACATTTTCAGCTGTCTTGGTTCTGGAAGTATTTTTCCAATTAATTTTTACTACAGGGCTTCATAATCATAATCATTGGGTTTAATTAGCTTTGGATTATCACCCTGCAATTTTAAACAACAACAAACTCCATTAGCAACATACTAGATCCAAGCTAAAGCCTGAAGCTCAAAATAATCTGGACACAACTCTTTAACAGAATATATATATATATATATATATATATATATATATATATATATATATATATATATATATATATATATATATATATATATATATATATATATATATATATATAAAAAAAAATGGAAAAAAAAAAACTCAGTTTTTAAGGCATGGAAGTACGCCCAAAAATGTTGTACATTACCGGTGTACGACCTGTCATTAGTTGCATTTCATAAAGAGCTAATAACATTTGTCATAGTGACATTAAAGAAATAATACGACAACTTTGTGGCAAGGTCTGCCACATAAAAGTTGATTATAAATGCCACAGCAACCCAACTATGGTTACCTGCAAATCTGATGTACCTCATGCATTGCTTTATATTTCAGTGCGTTATAATGACTGAAAATGTATGTGTGCCGTGCAGATACATACCAAAGCATACACGCACAACTATAACAGCAGCCTCGTTTCAAGGACTTAATCCTCTTGTGGTTTACTGAAGAAAGCAGCCACAGTTGCAGGCCTGCGCACCTGTTCACACTTCTAGAGGTGTAATGAATGTAAACAAAGGCCAATCAAGTCGCCATCAGCGTAATGCGTATATGCCTCAACAGCTGTATTTACAAATACGTAATGGAGTAGTGTGACATGTCACTCAGTAGGTGAGAGGTGATTGAAAGCTGAATGTCGGTGGCCCTTAAAGCTCTCAGGGGGCAAACCAACAGAGTTTAAAATAAACGTTTCATCTGTTTTAAAGAAATATTGCAAATGTTTGTTAGGTTTCAAATTATAAAATACAAAGCACTGTTCAAAATTAAGTAAAAAAGCATTTTCACCCTTTCCGGTTGTCAAACTTTGCAGAACATGGGCATCAGCCACGGGTCGTGCATTTTAGGTCAAGGCCTTCAGTGCGATTCATGCCATTAATAAAACACATTTTCACAATGAATAAGAAGCCGTATGCCCATCATACATTACGTGGCAGTCTACTAATAATACCAATTGACACTTTAAAAACACGTCCACACATGAAAACCAAAACTTGAAACGACAATTAATGCTCAAGCAAGCCTAATTTTAACTGCAGCATGAATTGTTTTGTGAAATGAATGTATCCTAAACAGACATTTAAAAAAAAATCATTATTTTTCATACAAGTCTACCAAGGAGGTCTATGATACCTGGAAAAATATATCTAATAATATTTGTGATTTAAATGTTGCTTTCAATAAATTGTTTCAGGGTACACGGTTATGCTGCGTTCCATTCACGTTGGATGTGGAATATTCCTACTTGATATCTCCGACCATAGATGCATTACATTCCCCGATATTTGGAAGATGATGTTTAAGGAAACAAAACTGCAATGCTCCCGTTAGCTTAGTAGGGGTTTGACTCTCATTAGAGATGTCTCCTAGCAACCCAGCTGATAAACAATCGTACACCTGAAGCACAATTGATAGTGCTGCAGCATTATCAAAAGAGATTATAAGGTTTTATACACCTGTTTCTGCAGACGTTTGTTAAACAATCTTTAAAAACGTGTAATGTGGAAATGACCAGACCCCCACCGGTGCTTCCAAATGAGGTGCTAGTGCCACGAACTGTAGGTCTCGGTGGCACCAGTGCCATCGCTCTCAAATGTTAGTCTGGAGCCCAGAGTATTGACTAAAAGTGTGCCAATGATTACATATAAATGACTGCTGACTGCTGAAAATATAGACATTTGGTGTATATCTGTATGAGTCTTGTGGATGTGAATGTGGATGGATATTTTGGGAGAGAATGGCAGATTTGAAGGGATATACGAGACTGCAGCTAATTCCACACTGTTCAGTGTGTCTCGGGTCAATTTCTTTTTCTTTTTGCAGGCTCAATGTTCCCTCCAGCAAGGTTTACAAAGTCTTTTAAAAGCCTTTGGGAATTTTTATTTTCACTTTGTTTTACTTTTCTGCAAACTCTTTATAAACTTTTATCCAAGTACTCCAAACCACTCTGCAAAGGAAGGCCACAGGATCAGACTATTTGTAAACCACATGTTGAGCTTTGAGTCTTTAGGCTGCATTCAATGCTAAACTATATTTTCCTATCTTTTTTTATTTTGGCTCAGATAAATAAAGTTCTCTTGCACAAGTGGGTGTAATATCGATAAACTGGACACAGCAAAGGAAATATATCGGTATCATGGATGAAGGAAACCAGTCAGTTTGTTTACATGCTCAGTTATAATTGAGCGGGTTTTTGCATAGTCAGGCTTAGGTCTGAAATGCTATCGACAACGTCGACAATGAAAAATTGTCTACAAAAGTTGTCGAATAGTCATTCGATCTCATTTAACATAACATGAGATCACATTAAACTCTAATGATGACACACGAGAGCAGCACTGCAGTTTGCGTCAGACTGGAGAGAAAGAATTACACAGATCACAGATGCACTCCAAACCTTTGAAACAACGTCAGGTGTTGTAGATTGCAAAGCGTGAAGGAATTATAATGTAAAAATACAAAATAAGTAAATGCAGAAGCACTCTCGGTGTGGAGCCAGAGCTGCTGCTCCGCTAAAGCAAAACTTGTTGAGCATGTCGAGCATCTTTAAATGAAACACCCAGGCGTTACATCATAAATGCAGATATATTTAAAGTTATAGCTTTATGAAAGTTAAAATAATATGGAAGCAGTGCATCGTCCCTCAAGCGTGCAAGCTTAATGCAGCTAGATTATAACGTGATGGCTTGCGACTTTTTGAATCATAATAAATGTCACTGTGCATTTCTTATGAATAAAATTGGCAAAATGCAGCTTTATTAATAAGAGTGTTTGTTTTTTTGTGAGCTAAAGATGGATTGAAGTGAACAGGAAGGTGAGAGAGGGTAGTCTTCACCCCATTATACACTTCAACAAAATATGTTTTTGATTTGTTTTTCAATATAAATATTTAAAACTCCTTTAAAACAACATACATTTTCTTAAGCAGCTATACTGCAGAAGAAAAAATTGTTAGAGAATGTTGAATATAATATTAAAAATACAAATATTTTAAAATATCTAAAAATCCTTTAAAAAAAAATATTCATTCACCTGAGAAGCAGCATTTAAGATATTTAGACTTGCTTTTGGAGAATAGATCTTGAATATAAGTATATTTTGTCTTCACTGCACTCGAAGAAGTATAACCAAGTGAAAAAAATGCAATTATATTTATGATGCATTCTCTTAAACAATATATATATATATATATATATATATATCTTATATGTTGCTTCTCAAGTCAATGCATCTTGTTTTAAGGATTTTAAACCATTTTAAATAAAAAACAAGACAAAAACACTTGATAACAAAAGTATTTTTTGCTGTGAATTTTTAACAGAATTAAAGTTCGATAACATTTGATAAATGAATCGATTATCAAAATAATCTTTGGTTGCAATCCTAGTCATGCTGCAGTATTCATTGTTCTGTCAAGTGTACATGGCACAATGCGTAATTGAATATTTAAAGGGAGGACATCGGCAAACGAAGTGTTAAATACACATTGTCAGTGACCTCAGTCTGAGGTATGCACAACAGCAAGGCCATCTTTGGTTCAATTAACTTATATACATGCTGGACAAAGAGCTATTATCACATAAATCTAACTTTGTTAGTCCAACTTCATAATAAACAGACAATTTCAGACAGAATCATTTATATTAAATTTTAAAAAGATGAATTACAGTTTTAGTCCGACTGAAATCAAACTTTTAAAGTGCATGTAAATGTACTGAGTAATGATATGATTTCTGGATTATGTACATAATAGGTCCCCTGAGCGTTGAGGTCTCAGTAGTATCAGATTCAAACACAAAACAGTGCCACCAGATTTCTCTGCATTCTGCCTGTATGACATACTCTGTGTGAGGCAGCCTTATTCTCTTCAGCATTCCACACATATGCTGTCAGAGTGATATGCCATCCCCCTCCAAACAAACATGCACACTCCTGCTAGGGCTTTCCCTTACATTGCTGGCCATCTCATTTACAAGCAGAGCTGTCTTTTCACTTTTGTTCTAGATGCAGACTTGAACAGCCGTGTGTCACAATAAAAGTCATGTACAGCCATGTTCGTTGTAAATGCTAGGGATGCATCACGATGATTGCTTAGTCATCCAACAGCCAACTAGTTGATTGAAGGTGATGACACATTTATGTAAATGTTTTCTTAGATATATACTTTTTAGCTCGGATATTTTTAGAGGTGGTGCTTTAATGAAATTTTTTCCTGCATATATATTTTTTCAGTTCTTGTCATTTTAGCAGTGGAGCTTTAATTAGTGTGGATTCATTTTCTGTGCTTTATTTGTTAGACAGTTTGCATGGGTAAAACCATGTTGGAAAAATACACTAACTGTACACATTCAGCCAGATGTGTTTGGCCAATGCATTACATCTAAAACAGTTTTTTTGAGCATCCAACGATGATCAGTGCATTTATTAAATTCCGAGTCAATATAAAAATTGTCCAATTTTAAAATATATATGTCTCTAGATTAGAGTTGGGTACTGAAAACCTGTCCTTATTCATAAACAGTTATTTTTTTTACATTACAGGAACTATATGATTTTCAAGATTCTTTGTTCCGTTAACGGTTCCTTTACGTGCAATTTTTCGGAATGCAGATGGAACACTGTTCTTAAATACTCTTGACAGTGTTACTTTTAGCGCATTTCAGTGGCAGCACTGCCCTCTACTGAATCTAGAGTGTAAAAGCATGCAAAGCCCAGTGTATTCTGACTCCCGAACAAATAACTCTTATGAGACAGCTCTTTTGAATTTACAGCACGAAACATACAGGCACTTCCAGTACGTTCTAATTCCTGAACAACTTACTCTATTGATCAGATTATTTTGAATCTACAGTGCAAAACATATGCCGCTTCTGGTTTAGTTTGGTTCTTGAACGAATGAATGTAATAAGCATGTTTTTTTGTTGTTTTTTGTTTTACCTGCAGCATGAAACAAATGGCACTTTGTGTATCCTCCAATTCCCAAACAAATGACTCTTGTGAGCCGGTTCTTTTTAGTGAATCAAAACAAATGTATACATCAGGTTACTGAATTATTCTTATACTGATGCGAATATTATGAATGTCTAACTCGAAATGATATAAGACCTGTTGAAGTCTCACAAGCATGATGTCCAACATTAGACTACATAACAGTCTAAACTGTCTATGGAACTGTAACTGTAAGTTGGTCATATGTCAATGTTTTTGTTAAAGGTACACAAGTTTTGTTGTAATAAGTGCATATTTATACAAGAAAAATGCTACCAAATGTGTTGTTTGTTAAGAATTGCCATTTAATATATTCTTAGGATACATTTTTGGATTGCATTCATGCCTCTAAAAAGTCTGCAAACACACCTTTTACAAGAAAAAAAAAATATTCTGATTTGTCATATCTGCTCAGTAGAAACCTAAAATTATCTCATCGTTTGGCAACAGAGCGCAGGAAATGCAATACGAATTGCATCTCTTAGCCTATTCAAAATACTTCTTACTTAAAAGTAATAATAATTAAAAATAATAATTTCTGGAATCGGTATTGGAAATGTTAAGGAACTAGAATCGTTAACAGGAATCGGAACCAGAATTATTAAATTCCTCACGATTCCCATTCCTACTCGAGACCCCTCTGTTTTACTCCACTGCACTCTTGTCAGCCATTTCTGAACACGAGAAAATGTCTTATGCTATGGTCCCCCTGAGAAATTCATCCGAACAGGGTCAGAACCTGCAAACTAATCGTACAGGGCTTCCTTAACATTGATTAGTCAGGCAACTTAACGACACTGAAACCATTTTGAAAATATGTACCTGTGGTTTCGCTCATCCCAAGTACATGAAACAGGAAGCAATAGAGAGAGTATATTTCAATGCTCATCAGCCCCTGCTCCATCCATCAGCCAATCCCACACCCCACGAGGTTGGGTTTAATATTTTTTAAACATTTGTGGAGATCACCAGCTGTGAATTCCCGACACTTATTTAACTCAACACACATGCCTCTCTTAGAATAGAATGTATCGGGCTCCTTTGCAAACCTCTAAATAAAAAGAGATATACCAAACTCCACTGGTATGCATTAATATAATGGGCATGTTGCAACACAGCTTCGGAAGCAGGCATCAAACTTAGCCAAGAATAGCACAATGACATTTGTTTCACTCTCAAGAACACAAAGACGATGTGTGTCAATGACTAAAACAGAGAGCCTCTGGACCCTTGCAGGAAAAAGAATGAAAGGGAATCTATTTTATTTCTTAAAACGCATGTGCATAGCTTTGCATCTTTTTAGAAAACTTGATGTTTGTCTGTCCCTTTACTATAAAACTAGCTGACTCTCACCAATTTGGACAAACTGCAGAGCACATAGCTGCCCACCCTCTCCTTTTTAGCCACAGCAGTAGTGGTTTGGCATCTGTTCCAAACAGATTTTTGCTGATTTTTATACACACACACACACACACACACACACACACACACACACACACACACACACACACACACACACACACACACACACACACACACACACACACACACACACACATTACTTGGCAGGCATGAATTCTGCTCTACTTTAGGTTTAAAAGCCTGTTTGAGGCATTATGGCCCTAATTCATTGTGTTGGCATCTCACATTCCCTGTCCACCATTTGTAGTAGACGGGCCACTGACTGATCTGATCAATGAAGCTTCTGGAGGAGATCAGATTCATTCATCTCTCTGTCTCACCACTAAAATGAGACTTTCTGTCCCAACAACTCAAAAGCATGTGAAATGAGTTGTTTGTCAAAGATCTGTGGTCCTTTTAGCTGGCTTTATTGCAGGAATATTTCATAATGCAGTTTATTACTTGCATTTAGCAACAGTATTGTACTATTAACAGTAGCACCACATAGCTGTTACTATATTGTGTATCACATTCCCTGTCCTCTATTTGAAGTAGACAGGCCATTGACTGATCTGCAGCAGTGCAATTTCAGAAGAAGATGCGATTCATTAATCTCTCTGGCTTGGAGAGGAGTAAACACAAGACACTCTCTTCCCTACTTTCTGTCCCAACAAACATAAGCATGTGATAAAGAAGTTGTTTCCCAAAGATCAGTGGTCCATCTAACTGGCTTTATTAAGGGATGTAATTTGTTGTTCAGACTAGTACTTAATGCTTTGTTGTGACACTGCTGAATATGAAATGACAGGTTAAATAATAAATCGATGCAGGCTGATTGTATACAAGAGGATTCCCTGTGTTCATCCTGATCAATAAAAATGCAAACAGCTAAGGTCGGATAAATGCAGATCGTTGAGAGCAAAATTGTCAACAATGATCCTTTCTGTTCAGTCATGTTTTGACCTGAGGGGAGCAGGGAGTCTAGCTGGATCAGCTGTGAAATAAGTGGGGGAAACAAAATCAATATTTAAAACTGTTTATATGGTTGTGTTAGCAGCGAGGAAGTCTTAAATCCTCATTTATACTGAAACTGGCGTGTCTATGCTAATTTTTTTCAGGGTTGAATTTTTGATTGACTTGAAATAGGCCTCAGGTCTTATGTACCGAGCAAATATACATGGGCCTAATGTGAACTTTAAACATAATTAGAACATGTAACATCTCGGGCTGCCCCCTAATAATCAACCAATAGTCGATGAGAAGTTTTGATTGGTCGGTTGTTCACCGGTTTTACCACTGGTTGGACACATGGTGGTACTATGGGGTAATTTTCGTTAAGAAGGGTTAGAGGTAAGCATACACATTAAAGCAAGACACCTTAATTTCAAACATTGCACTTTATTTTTATTTCAACAAAAAAATTAAATGAAACTGATAAAATTATGTGCAATTAAAATGTGTGTCGTTCAACTTTTTGAAAGATGGTTTTACAACAGTTGTGAAGGGCAACATGATCATCTCTCTGGCAAAGAACCTACTTCATCTGTGCATTCTCTACCGATCGCATATTTCGTTGTCTGGGAAAATACATAATCTGTGTCAATAAATCTGTTTTGTTCCCTCCGTCATGGCTGAGGGGTTGGTGGATATTCTTGCTTTAGTGATTTTGCATTGAAAATGTAATTAATTTATAAAAACATTTTTTTTTTTAAACTTAAATCAAATACATTTCTAAATTCAAATTGCACTCCAAACGAAACAAAAAAGCAATTAAAATAACGAAGTGATCCAAAAAAAACCCCAAGGTGGTTACATATATAATGTATTAATATTAAGTATTAATCTAAACATGCAGGCGGAACATTACTTACACAATTGAAGATGAACAAACAATTATAAAATGTAAAAATAATAATTAAATGATGATAATAAATCACTGAAATATAAATCATGGTTCAAGGTAAACGTGTTTTTGTATTATATTATTTTTTAATGTATAGGCTCCAGAGTTGTGAACTCAAAGCACCTCCTGAGTTGAGATGTCTGAGGTCATTTGCAGCACTCACAGATAATACCATTCAGAAATTTAGAAGACAAAAAAAAAAAAAAACTTTTACATGTGCGTGCGTGCTCCACGAGATTGAATGCTTCCGAACAAACAGTGTGTCATACATGCGCATAGACGGCTATCATCTGTTCTTAATAATTTAATAAAGTATTCCTCTTCAAGCACCTGTCTGTGTGTCTATGGGCAAATTATTTGTAATATTATTTCGATAATAATAATAACCTAATAATAAATAATAATAATTGAATGCATTAATGGGAAAACGAGTCAAATATCATCTTGACGTGGTTAAAGGCATCAGCTATTGGCGATCACTCTGCCCATCGCCGATCCCTGAGATCATCGTCTGTCGGCACAACCCTAATGTGCATTTCTCTCTATAAATTAAAATGTTCAGACAGTGTCCTTGCTGGTTTTTCTGACACATTCAGACTCATTACCGCTTTTGCTGGTGTCGCTGCGGCTTGCTTCATGCATGCGTTTGTAAAATGTAGATTTTAAAGACTCATTATTACGGTTTAGTATTTTTCTGTACTGCAGAACAGTGTTAGTAACGTTACTAATAACATTCTTTCTCAGCCCTGGAACCATTGTCTGATGCCCCCCAAATATATATATATATACACATAATATCATAAACATGTGAAAACTAGTTGACTAATGGCTTAAACTAACCACTACTAGTCGACTAGGAAAATCTTTGGTCGGGGGCAGCCCTAAATAATATTGATGATGATATTATGATGTATGACATTTAGCAGGTGCTAATTTCGTACCCTGTGCTACTATTTAGTACTGTATATTTGGCGACTTCCCAGTTCCAATTTATTTGTAATTTTCCAATATTTTCGATCATCATCTGTCAATGAGTGTCGCAATAAGCGTCGGGATATTCGCCAGATATCGTCAATATACAATTACATCATCATATTGCCAGCCCTATGTTGCACTGAATAAAAGTGTGGTAAAAAAAAATTAAATGGTATTTTGAAAAGTAATTGTTCTATATTTATTTGCTAAAAGCTTTAGAAATTAGTTTGTTAAGACACTATTTTGACTATGAAATTAAAATAAACTTTAAAATATCAAATTCCCAAAACATTAAATAAAATGGAAAACACAGAATTTGGGAAAAAGAGCCCTACTTAAACCGCTAGAATATCTGAGAAACACTTGCAAAGACACATGATTTACATGAAATAGTCTAAAGGAGTGTGTTCAACAGCACATTACAATATTAGCATATTTTTGCTGTGGTATCACTGGTATCGGTACCAACTACAGAAATTTTGGTATTGTGAAAACACTACATCAAACGAATCATAATCTGCAGTGATGAAGGGGTCCACACTGGACTTTTGACAGCAACTCAAGATGATGTTGAATGTTGCAACCACATTTGGGAGGTACAGCATACATTTTTTGACACTACAGTAACACCATGCTCGCTCTCGCTCTCTCGCTCTCTCTCTGTTTGCCGCTAGTCTCGTCTAGGGCCTGATCTCATGAAAATTACGCAACTGGCAACATTTTTGCTAAATTATTTTACGTGGTTCCTTATCCATAGCGTGGCAGTTCCAAGGTGAAATGTCTACTGTGTGGCGCTAAGAGTGTTAAATAGCCCATAGTTAAATTTTCTCCCAAACAGATGAGGTTTAAAGGTAAATGATCTTAAGTTTTAAATCAACAAAACCTACCTCCCTACTGTAAACCTAAAACCTAAGCCTAGTGTCATAAAAAGCAAATGTGACATGAAAAATGCAATTGCTGAAGCAACTACATAATTTTGTGGTGATTCGATGACACTTTTGGCTCATGTGTCATCTGGCATGCTCTTTAGGACTTGAAGACCCCTGTACTTTGCATCCCAAGGACAGCATTCTTCAGTTTCTACCACACAATTTGATTCCATATCAACAAGCTTACATATGTAATTGGTTATGTAAAGCAAAAGTTATTGCTTTACAAGTCATGTGCTATAGTAAGTGATGTCATTAGATATTACTGAGAGAGGAACTGTGTGAAAAGTGTTTATGTACTGATTATCACACCTACCTAAGAAAACAAATCAGAATATACAATTCTGCTTGTGGGTATTTATTTTAACTGCTACTATAAACCCCAAAACTTCAATATTATTCAAAGATTTGACATCACTAACCTATAAAACTTTGGCAAACCCAGTGATTATTTCATCCTCAAGAATGTTCACTGTATCAACACTGTACCTGGTATGACTTTGCTTCCAGGCGGACTGATTAAAAAAAACAATGTACCTTTACTCTCGGAAGTTGCATAAAGCCAGCCAATTAAATTAGAGCTTACTAGATAAAAAAAAATGTGCCGTCCAATTTTCTGCACAATATGGATGAGTTGGTCATTGAACGGACTGTGGGCAATCGGTGGGCATGCTGTCTGGTGCTGAGACTATGCCCATTCCGCCAACCTGAACAGATGGACTAACCTCCTCTCTCTGGAGGACCCCTGGGCTGACTGTGTAATACCCAAGGAAAAACCTCCTCACACATTCTGTCCAAAGCCAAAAACAGGATGAAAGGTACATTACTGTGTACTGCTCTACTAAAGTGCCTAAAGGTAAAAGTGCACATTGGTATGAGAGGGAGTACATAAGATGATAGTGTGTGTTGTGTTGTGATAGGAGGTGAAGAGAGGGTGCGAATCTATTTTTGTTAGACACTGCTGAGGTTGGACTGTGTTGGAACTGCAGTGAGTAAGATAGCTGTCATTAGGTAAAAGTGTCAAAGCAGAAAAGGCCACTCTGGCTGCCTCCCTTTCTCTGTTTTTCTGCTATATTCACTTCCTATGGGTTTCTGGCAGAAAATCTTCGCACCTGCCGTTTTACCCCTCGCATCTTGGCAGCACAGTGTTACAAACTTCCAACACCTCTGCTTCTGCAACTCTCCATACCCAAACACACTGTGACACTAACATTCAGAAACTGTCCTGTCAATGACTGCAAAGCAACTAAAGATCTCCAATATAACACCTGCCCACCCGAGCAGTGTGTTAAGCAGTCAAGCATTATGTCGCTATATACCTGAGCAACTGTCACAAACAGGCTCTACAAGCACAGTAACTGTAACTGGAAAACTGGAAGCCTGATGGAAACCATATTCTATATTTGTAGCATTTTATTTTCCCCTGAAGCTCACATCACTAATGTTCGTCAATGTTTCAGGGTGCAAAATACAGATGTAATGTACACAAGACAATTTTTCTAGTCACAGCCTCAGATGGAGCATCCACGTTCGTCTGGATACAAAAGGTACTAGGATGCAACAATGAGTGTTTTTGCAGAGAACTAAAGATTGGATTTGACAAAGGTTTGTCAGGCTAGTGAAAGATATTCAAGAGTTTTGTTTCAAACACTTAGTAGCACATGAACGACAGTAGATATTCATGAACATAACCATATATTTTTTTTGGAGTTATGTAGGTAATAATAATAATAATAATCAGTTCATATAGTGTATAGTGTACATAGACACTGAACACAATTTTGGGCCCTCCAAAGTCTATGTACACTATACATCTTTTAAAGCCAATCACAGACTAAGTTAATAACATTACTATATCATTGTGACAGGGTGGAGGGCTGGTGCCGAAATCCGAGAAGGAGGAGGGATACGCCATAGTAGAGTTCTCGCCACTACCGTCCACCCCAACGGAGCAGCCGCAAAGGGAGAAGGGTCTCCTAACCGACCGCCTGGAGCAGTCAGGGCCGCTGCCGGGGCGGGGGAGACCCCTTCTGTTCCCCAGGGGCTGGAGGACAGCCTCCTATCCGCCCGGGGAGGCGCGGCTGTCGTCCGTTGGAGGGTGGAGGAGTGGCCGGGGACCAAGCTACGGCATATCGGAGAACTGGCGAGTAAGTGTTTTTTTTCTTCTTTCATCTCTCTCTCTCTCTCCTCGAGGGAGGAATGTGGCAGGGCGGAGGGTGGGGCTGGGTCGTGATTATACACACCCGGTCCCTTATCGAGCTATTTGAGGCTCGGTGAGGGATAAAGGCTGATTGCGGACGGTGGTGCGGGAGAGAGAGATCATTTACGGACATGTTCGTCATGTGTGTGTTTGTATCTTTTGTTTAAGTTTTTCATTAAAATATTATTTATATCATCAAGCCAGTTCTCGGCTCCTCCTTTCCATTGAACTGCGTTACAATCATATAATATTATTCGTAGTTTTATCAATTTCAGATTTACCCATGGCCAGTTCTTGGCCGTGGTCTGTCATTTACTCACTCTTATTTTGCTCTATTTGTTTTCTGTCTTCTGTGGAACACAAAAGATGATATTATACAATTTATTAATTTTAGTTGCTTTAGCTCATTTTCTTCCATACAATGAAAGTGACTGAGGCTAGGGCTAGGCGATATTGCTACAAAAATGATATCTCATATTTTTCAGCCTATTGATGATATTCTATATATATATATATATATATATATATATATATATATATATATATATATATATATATATATATATATCTTGATAATTGTGTAGCCTGAAATGGCTCAAAAGTTGTTGTTTCTTTTAATCAGAGGAACCACCATTTCATCCAAACAACCACTATAGCCAAGTAGACTCAATATTTTAAAGGCAATGAATAAAAATATATTTAAAAATAATAATAAAAGCATGCTTCTCGACAGTTTTTCACCAAATGAACACAAACAAGGAGATCTAATCATTTTCATTGATATGCAGTTCTATATTTATATTTTATATACAACCATGAAAAATATTAATAAAAACAAAAAGGAGTGATTTGTAAATTATATTCACCCTTTGCTATTTTGAAAGCACCACAACTACACATTATATGATGTTTTATCTTTTATTTTATAGGGTTTTTTAAAATGTAAAGTAATTTCAAATCAGATGATTGCAACACGCTCCAAAAATAAGGTTAAGACAGAGGCATTTAAGACTGATAATAATTTTGACAAGCTGATATAACAAGACAATGTGAAACAGTAGATGCTAGACAGGTGAGGCAATTGTGTTATCCTGTATACTATCAAGGTGCCTCCAAAAACAGCATAGTCCTTCAAGAGCAAGGATCGTTCAAGACTTGACAATTTGCCAACAGATGCTTCAGCAAATAATCTGGCACTTTAAGAACAATGTTCCCCAAAGACAAATTGGATGGATTTTGGGCATTTCATCCTCTACAGTGCACAATATAGTTAAATGATTCATGGAATCTTGGTACATAAAGGGCAAGACAAAAACCATTCTGAATGTGCATGATTTCTGATCCCTCAGACATCACGGTCAAAAAAAACGTCATTAATCTTTAACGTATATCATGAACATGGGCTTGGGATTACTTTAGTAAACCTTTGTTAGTCAACACCAATCGCCGCTGCATCCACAGATGCAAGTTAAGACCTTACTATGCAAAGCAGAAGACCTTCAACACTGTCCACAAGCGCTGCTAACTTCTCCAGGCTTGGTCTCATCTTAGATGGAAAGTAGATACTTAAATACTTAAGGAGCAACATATAATCGCTGTTTAATAATTTTTTTACTTATTTTATTTATTGCGCAGCCCTGAAGGAAGAAAGAAAGTCATATGGAAGAGCATGGGTTGAGTAAATGTAAGAATTTTCATATTTTGGGTGAACTATCACTTTAATGTTCTAATAGTTGTTAAAATTAAGATTTGTAAGCATGCCATGGACTGGGAAGCATAGCGAGGGAGCATTGCATTGTGTGCATTAATATATTATTACATTGTATTGTAACTACAAGCATGGGAGACTCTGGAACAAGATACAGTATTAACAATAAGATAATAGTTTCATTGCACCTTTTTCCATGCAATGAATGGGTGAATTTTCTGCAGGGAGACCCCACCTGCAATTAGTCATTTGTAAGACATATTGGAGAAAAAGCATTCTGGGCACTCCACAAATTAGGGAGTGGTTTGACTGCATTTATTATAAGAGCTGTCTAGCAAGCCGATTAACAAACAGCAACAGTGTTGTGTATGTCTGTGTAGGGGGAAGTCGGTGAAAGTCAACAGAGGGGGTGTTTCCCTACAGGTGCTTCCATAAAGCCTGGCATTGAGGTATGGGGTGTTACTTAAGGTTCTGTTGCTAAAAATGACTCCGCTATCCAGCAGGGATCAGCTACCGAGATGACTGTTCCCCCCACGCTCTGTGCAGCGCCTGTGCCTCCCCTCAAAAGTCAAATGCCACATGCTATCTGTCTTAAACTGCAGAATAAAACCAACAGACAATAGTCTCACGCTGAGTTTAGATGGACTTAACTGGGAGCAGGGAAAACTGTTGTCTGCTTCACAGAGGGCTGGCTCTCACCTTATCAAAGTGGAATAGACTGAAAGAAAAAACAATTCAGACTTGACCCAAGTAAAGAGGGAGGTAAAAAGTAAACAAGACACCATCTTATCTTGTTCCTCTACACTGTTATGGCTGGGTTATGTGACGGTTTATGTGCAACGTATAGAGATTTGGTTGTCATTAATACAGCGGATTATATATTGTTAGTGCTGTTAGTGGGCCAACACTCTTTGTGTTATTTATATGTGAGAGTGACTAAGAAACTTGGAGTAATAAAATACAGAGCAGGATGTGTCCCAAGAAAAGACAAGGAAGAACTTGTTACTAAGGGATATAACACAAAGCAGAGTTTGTTATTTACAGTTGCCAGGCAACGTCGCAACTTGAATCAGTGGCTTTGAATGTGGCTCATCCAATTCAAATTTAGAATCAGAACTATCCGTATTATAATATTAGGCTTAAGCTGCTGTTTTTTCACTGATTTCAGAATTATTATTCAATTTTTCAAATAATCTCATCTATTGGTTTGCATTCATCAAGTTGCAAAAAAGTGAAAATAATCATATATGATTAAGTACCTTTACATTTGTGAAATATTCAAAGGGATGTTATGTTAAATTCAAGTTAAACTAAATTAAAGGCATCTTTTGCATGATTTCCACAAAAAACCCAGTCCCTCCTTTATTTTATAAAAAAATAAAATAAAGAAAATCACGGTTATAAGGCACTTACACTGGAAGTGAGTGGTGCAGTCCATAAAGGCTTAAGTACATACCGTTTAAAAGTATAGCCAAGAGTAGGGATTTATCGGTTTCACAGTTTAACAGTAACCGGTTTAAAACAGGTTTTTCATACTGTCTACTCATTTGCAGTATTACATGAATATAAAGGGTCTTTTTTCCCTTTAAAATCCAAATCAGTTCAATTAAGACAGAATCAGTTACATTTACTCAGCATAATTTAAACTAGGGCTGCTCGATTATGGCAAAAATAATAAATCACAATTATTTTGGTCAATATTGAGATCACAATTACTCATCGACTTTGGAATCATCATGCATTTCATGAAAAACATTTAATTGCATTAACACATACCACCATTTTTTTTTTTTTTTATTTCCAGTAAAACTTTGTCATACTTTAATACTACTGTGATATAAAATTACTCTAAATTTTGATCATAATGTCCACCCCTTGTAGCATTTGGCATATGCTTTTTAAGTGACTGTTTTACAATGCCTGTCAAATAATTCAAATACTTTAATCGTGATTAATCACACATTTTCTTATAGTTATGAGTGGACAAAATATGCTTCATTCAGATGTATTTATTGTTTTTCAGTCATTTACACACAACCTACCCTACCAACAAAATTGGTACAAAAAATGAACAGTAGAATTCCAAATATGTTAATATATATATATATATATATTATGACAGGACATATTTGCTTCCTTTTATGGTGTTTTAACAGACAGTTTATAGGAGCAGACTGGAAATAAATAGCTCTGGTCATGTGACTATTTGCACCACTCATGCGAAAAAACACTATGTAAAATACATCAAAAAATTCTTTTAGACCCCTTTCACCCCGTTTGGTGGGATTAAATGGGCTAATGACTTAGATTACCTGCACGGTTCCAGCATCTTCTGCTGTTCTACAGTGGCTAAAGCACTATTATGCAGAGGCACTGTGACAGAACCTTGGAGACTGTGTACAGCAGGGTTTCCATTAGCTGGAAATGTCAAACAAATTCAACAATTGTTTGTACTGCACTGCCACAGAGGACTTCCCCGACAGTTTACGAAGTTCAAAAGCAGCCTGCGTTATTCCCAACTCATGTGCCAGATTAAAACTCTTCCTTTAAAGTAGATCCCAAAATTCATGCACAAACTCAAGAGTTTATTCATGATAACATGTAAACAAACAATATAAAAGAATGGCTTGGACCCGTTAGGGGTGATTCAATCAGATGTGGACGAGCGAGACACATCACCATTACAACTGGGCGTATTATTCTTCTTTTTTTGGCCACTTGTGTTTGGATATCACAGGAAAGAATCTGGTATGACACATTAATCATTATGCCTATGTCACTATATCATGCAATGATACAGCACAAAAAGTAAAAGAAAAAGAAAGCGCTTAAAACATTAATTATGTTAATTTTTCTTAATTATACTTGCATTTTTATCCAAGCACAAACATGATTATATGAGCAGAAATCAAAGTAATTTAGTGTAATACCAGAATTAACAGAGCTTCAAATGTATGTGCTTAGAGATGAGCTTCGTATGTGCAGCCGTATCATGGCTGACCCTGCACTCTGACCCCAGCTTAGCTGGGATATGTGAAAAATAAATAATTTCACTGTGTATATGCAGGAATGTATGTATAATGTGTGACAATTGATCAATTTAGATGAGACAAGCAGATTCCTTCTGATTTATCTGGCAAACTATATCATTCCTGGACACTTTGGCCAGCACTAAAACTCTGGTGCGCAGTGCAAAGCAGGTGTTCAAATGGCCGCTGCAATCATGTTACGAGCACTGTGTTTTTTGTGTGCTTACTTCATTCTAAATGTTCCCCTGCTTTTCTACATTAATAAAATGCTTGGTACAGGTCTCACCATAATGTCTCACATCATCCGCTTTCACGACGGTCAATGCATGGTTTATTAAATGGGTCATATAAGGACGTGCGTAAAAAGGAATATTGCGTTAACGCGTTAATTTCAACAGCTCTAATACATACATATATTTAATCTGTTTGTGTATTCCCTGGGAATCGAACCTATAACTTTGACATTGCTGCATGCCATGCTCTACCAGTTCAGCTACAGGAATGCATAAAAACACAGATTTACTTAGAACATAGAGGTGTGGGAAAAATGTGATTGTGTACTGAGATTTTTCATCTCTATATCGATATTCACTTGCCAAAAATCAATATTATTTACATTTTTCAACTTCAACAGTAGTCCCTTAGATGGCACAGTTATTATGCTTTACCGCAGCAACAGAATGGAACTCCTTTGATATCACCCACAACACGGAAAAGTTGTTGGCAGCATGGATGGATGCGTCAGAGGCTTCAAAATCCGACCCCTTTATTTACAAAGATCAAGTAAAAGTGTTGTTTATGTTGCACATTTTAGTCCACATCCCCAGAACTGAAGTGATCACTCTGGTCATTAGCGCATTAGTGCGTTTATCAGTGGTCTGTTATTGTGCGTCATGGTCGTTACAGTCAAGATACAATATGACAATAAAGAAGAATAAAAGTATTATTAAATTACACTATTAAAGTAGTCCATATGACTTGTGCATTATATTCAAACTCTCTTGAAGCCATATGTCAAAATAAATATACATTCTGCATGCCTAGAATGTGACCTAGATATCGATATAATATTGTATCGCCAGTTAACTTTTGATTCCCACCCCTCTGAAACACACTCCTTTGCCCGGAGCTATCTGAAACAGAATCTGTGATGATTTGTTTGCATTGAAAAAAATCGAATAACTTTCCCCGCTGAAATCTGGCAGTCTTAAAGCAACACTTTCATCCCACAGAATGCAAATACAGAAGGTCTACAGGAACAACAGACTTAATCAGTGTGAATCAGCTCTTAGAGGTTCACACCTGAGCACCACAGCAGTCTCTTTCCTGTGTGTATGTGTCTGTCTGTCTGTCTGTCTGTCTCTCTCTCTCTCTCTCTCTACATAGTTTTCTCTCTTTGTCAGTCACTCTTTTTCTCTGAATACATAAAAGCTCCATTAGCATTTGAAGTGGGGTTTTCTTCGAAAGGGAGACTGGGGGAAAAGGTGATAGCACACAGCATTACGTAAAAAGCTCCCTGTCTCGCTAGGATCATTTAAAGCGAAGGACACTCCACTAAAAGCTCCATCTTTCTGCAGCTAAGAGCGACTGGCAGATAATAGATCTGCATGATTGAGCTCTGCTCTGACAGAAGCCACAAAAGAAATCATTGGCACATCAGTGCTAAACTGTTCACTCCAATTCAGCCATTCTATCAGATAAAAACAGGCCCTGCGGCCTGTCCTTAGGTTAAGGCATAAAAAAAACACTGAAAATATTAGGAAGTAAAAGGGAAAAAACAAACAAAGAACAAACGACTTCATGCATTTTGCATGAAAATGTTGAGGATGGTTTTAACCCTGTGGATAAGTTAAAGATAAAGCTACAGACATTCTCAATTGTCAATAGACAGGGCAAAGCAGATAAACAACAGAAAAGATTCTGTAGCAGCTGAATCAACAATGCATTATCACATTTGAATAATGACGCAACATGATGCAGTCCTATCAATGTAAGTTTGTGTTTTACCAAGCAACATCATTAATTTAGTCAAATGACTTCACTTCAATAAAAGAATGGGAAATTGCTATGCAGTGAAATACAATATATTGTCTATAATGATTTAATGTTGAACAAATTGTAAAAAAAATAATAATATATATTGAACTCATCAATCCCACACCATTAGGAAAGCATTTGTTCTGTGAGGATATATTTCTTTATCAGCCACAGGTCATAACACAGTCCTGATCTAATCTAAAGCCAACCACCCTAAGCCGCTTTCTGTACACAAGAGTGGCATATTTAAGACCACTGGAGCTCCCGTTACTCAGATTTCCTTTATCAAGCTGATACATTGTGCACCATTCTCATTAAACATTTAAGTGCAACTCCTTCCTAAGGCACTCCCAGTCCTTGCCTTCCCATCCCCTGACCTGAGAGAGAAATTTGATGTGCACGGGGCCATGCTAAGAGCTGATGGGAGGAAAAAAGGTGAGTGAGTTATCTGAGCAGCCCGGGCTCCTTTATGAGAGCAATCAATTCATATCAGATCCACACACTTATAAAACTACAGTCTGGCAGCTGAATTACTACAGCAAGACATGCTTGTTGATAGGAGGAGGCTGTTGCATGGTTTAGCTGGGAGGCGAGTTGTAATGATGAGTTGTGGGCTCTATTTGAGCTGGATAGGGTGTATTCCATGCATGCAGGACAGAGGTGATGCCATTGCCTGATGGTTGCAGAATGCATTACAAGGCAAAGCAAGAAGTGCATAGTTCATTATTTTTTGATAGAAAACATTAATGGCTTGTGCAAAACTGTCATGAGCCAAATTATATGAGTGGGCTGTTTTTGGAAAAAATATGATGTTCTCGGAAAAGCCACAGCACCATCTAAATGATCTTGACTTAAATTGTTTGATGAGAAAAACCAAATGGGACATGACTGGAAGTGTGAGAGTGTGTTGAGCTGAAAGCAGATGTGCCCCACTGAGAGGGATTGTTTTCAAACAGTCAGGGGGGCCAACCTGTCATATGCTGCCTCACGTCCAATTTGATCATCTAGCAATAAAAACAAGAATGCATATTCGCTAAACTTACTGGTATGTAGGCTCATTTACGCTGTCGGTGTTGTGCAATATCTAATGAGTCAGAAATTCGTTGTTTTTTTTTTTTGTCCAAAATGTTGCTGCGCGCAATAACACGTTAATTATGACATGGAGTTAAAGCTCACGCGCTACAACTATTTCAATGACAAATACAGTTTGTTGACTTGAAAAGTGACGATTTTAACTGCGTTTCTTTGGACGAATCACGCATGCAACCAACTCTGTATTAACAACTACATTTACTTCCTACTTTTACCAATACAGCCGGCTACCACCCATTTTCCATGGGCAGATCTCTTATAGACAGAGCGTTTGCAAACCATCGGACGATTCTTGCCTGCAGGGACACGTTTACACTCACATCTCAAGGTTTTCGCACTTAAACAAGTCCGTGACTGCGACCACTCAACTGTGGCAATGGGATTTCTACTTACATTTAACCACTCTGTCCGTCGTGGATAACTTCGGATCATCATTCGGTTTGTTTTCAGACATTTCCAGTCAAATAGGTGTCGAATCTGTCAGAAACTGTTCCCGAAAACGACCCGACGTGGTTCCTCGCTCAGCAAATCAACTCTTCCCCAAATGGGAGACGGCAGTGATATCTCTCGCTTGTATCACTGGCCAAAAATACTTGCAACAGGGTGACCAATTTCAACGCTGTTACTGTAGCTCTGTCTGATTTACTGCAACAACGTATCAAGTTCCAGTTCCCCCCTACGATGGACGCAACCAAACACGATGGCTCTAAGGGAAACGCCCAAAAATTCAGACTAAGCGTCCCATTGGCGGAGATCATCCTCGCGCTCTAAATTTGCGCCTCCTCTTTGGTCTGCTGCGATGTCATTCGTACGTGTCTGTATAATTGACACGTTTCAATTCTGAACTCGATTTCGAGGAGGGGAGCGTAATTACGGTGTTTCATTAAACGCTAGAAAGAATGCGAAGACACTATGCGGAGAATTTATTCGTCCATATGCTCCATGTGTCATGGCTAGTACAGTAATTCGTACATAGAAATGTAACTTACATTTCATCAGTGAACTGCATGCACACATTTTCATTTTTCACATCATGTTAAGCTTTTATATGATCTTGCTAAGTCACTGTACTGTCAGTGTCAATTTTAAAGAACAGAAGTCTGCATATACAATTAGTATAATTATAAAGTGTGTGTGTGTGTGTGTGTGTGTGTGTGTGTGTGTATATACATTGATCAGCCACAACATTAAAACCACCTGCTTAATATTGTATAGGTCCTCCTCGTGCCACCAACCTGCATTTAAGAATAGCATTCTGAGATTATAATCTTCTCACCACAATTGTACACAGCGGTTATCTGAGTTACTGTAGACTTTGTCAGTTGAACCAGTCTGGCCATTCCCTGTTGACCTCTCTCGTCAACAAGGTATTTCCATCTGCAGAACTGCCACTCATTGGATATGTTTTGTTTTAGGCACCATTCTGAGTAAATTCTAGAGGCTGTTGTGTGTGAAAATCCCAGGAGCTCAGCAGTTACAGAAATACTCAAACCAGCCCATCTGGCACCAACAATCATCCATGCGATTATCAAATCAGCCAATCATCTGGCAGCAGTGCAATGGATCAAATTATGCAGATACAGGTCAGGAGCTTCAGTTAATGGTCACATCTACCATCAGAATATGGGTAAAATGGGATCTCAGTGATTTTGACCATGGTATGATTGAAAGTGCCAGATTTCTGTAACTGCTGATCTCCTGGGATTTTCACACACAACCGTCAATTCTGAGCATACATACATATATATACACACACACACACACACACACACACACACACACACACACACACACTGGTGCCCAAACGTTTTGAATAATGTAACGATTTTGCTGTTTTGAAATTGATACTTTAATTCACCAAAGTGACATTCAACTGATCACAAAGTATAGTCAGGACATTATTGATGTAAAAAATAGCACCATCACTATTTGAAAAAAGTCATTTTTGATCAAATTTGAAAAGGCCCCATTTCCAGCAGCCATCACTCCAACACCTTATCCTTGATTAGTCATGCTAAATTGTTAAATTATGCTAAATTGCTAATTAGGTACTAGAAAATCACTTGCCATTATATCAAACACAGTTGAAAGATATTTGGTTCATTAAATGAAGCTTAACATTGTTTGTGTGTTTGTTTTTGAGTTGCCACAGTATGCAATAGACTGGCATGTCTTAAGGTCAATATTAGGTCAAAAATGGCAAAAAATAAACAGCTTTCTCTAGAAACTCATCAGTCAATCATTGCTTTGAGGAATGAAGGCTATACAATGCTTGAAATTGCCAAAAGACTGAAGATTTCATACAGAGGTGTACACTACAGTCTTCAAAGACAAAGGAAAACTAGCTCTAACAAGTACAGAAAGAGATGTGGAAGGTCAGATGTACAACTAAACAAGAGGATAAGTGCATCAGAGTCTCTAGTTTGAGAACTAGATGCCTCACATGTCCTCAGCTGGCAGCTTAACTGAATTCTACTCGCTCAACACCAGTTTCAAGTACAACAGTAAAGAGAAGACTCAGGGGTGCAGACTTGAATTGCTAAATAAAAGCCACTTTTGAAACAGAAATACAAAAAGAAAAGGTTAGAGTGGGAAAAGAAACAGACATTGGTCAACAGATAATTGGAAAAGAGTGTTATGGATCTTAACCTCATTGAGCTTTTGTGGGATCAGCTAGACTCTATTGTGCGTGAGAAGTGCCCGACATGACAATCACATCTATGGCAAGTGCTACAGGAAGCGTGGGGTGAAATGTCACTTGAGTATCTGGATAAACTGTCTGCTAGAATGCCAAAGATCTGCAAAGCTGTCATTGCTGCACATGGAGGATTATTTTATGAGACATCTGAAATAGTTTAAGTTCTGAATAATAAAAAAAAAAAAAAAAAATTGTAATAGTAATTTCTCATGTTATTAATGTCCTGACTATACACTGTGATCAGTTGAATGCCACTTTGGTGAATAAAAGTACCAATTTCTTTGCATATGAGCAAAATATGTACATTATTCCAAACTTTTGTATAAATGTTTATATATATATATATATATATATATATATATATATATATATATATATATATATATACACACACACACACACACACATGCATACATACATACATACATACACACACACATACATATGTATATTATAATGCAAATCTCAAAAGTCTCACCAGTATGCTGAAGTTAATATGCCATCAAAAATGCTGCTGATCTCTTTGAAGCCGCCACGTATGTAAATTGTGGTCTATTACCTGCCTGATGTCATTTTGGGGATTTGCAAGTGGCTTGAATGGGTCTGGCATGATCATATGCAGTTGCACACACACACACATAGTCATTCAGATATGCTGATGTTCCTGAGCTCTGAACGTTACCGTGACAGCACACAGGATCACAGTTGACCTGCACACACAGAGCTGTGAACACACTGATAACGATGACACTATCGCCAACTTGCAATCAAGGCCTAAAGCTATACGAGGTGTCCGTTTTGACCATCTGTTGTTAAACATTTGCATGATTATAAAGCTTCATCCAGAAGACATCTGTCTGTCCCAAATGGATGCAAAATTGTGAACATGTGCAACGTGGGTAAATATGTTTAATCATCTAAATCACACCATCTTTCAGTAATATTCATCTGTTGTTGGTGACAAATAATAGGCCTCTACTAGGTTAAGGAAAAATACATATATAAATAAATGTTTAGGCATATATATATTTATTTTTCATATTATATCTGTTGTCCCAGATTTTTCACAGCTAAAGCGGCAATATTTCTTTGTTTCTCCGTGGAAGGTGTCCATAAGAATACATTCCTATATTTTTTTATCAGAATGTGAATGTTAGTCCATTACAACCAGAGTTGGTGCAAGCCTGATCGATAGACCTGTAATGACAGTATTTCTCATGTGTCTAAAATAAAGAGGAAATTGTATCCACCAACTGACCCAGATTAAAAAAATAAATAATTAAATAAAAATGCTATGGCAAAATCTGTGTTAGATCTACTGTATGATCAACATATGCTAACATTTCTGAAAATAATTAGAAGTTTGGGGTTGGGTGCAAAATTGCCTAGATGTTTTTCTTCAACACCATGTATTAATGACCATCGTGGCATAAAATAAAGTGGTACTTTGTTAGTGGTGGTGGTGTAGTGGGCACATAACTGTTAATCAGAAGGTTGCTGGTTCAATCCCCACAGCCACCATCATTGTGTCCTTGAGCAAGGCACTTATCTCCAGAATGCTCCAGGGGGATTGTCCCTGTAATAAGTACACTGTAAGTCGATTTGGATAAAAGCATCTGCCAAATGCGTAAATGTAAATGGTACAACTGAATTTATATACATTTAAAAAAAAAAAATCCCAACCAGATGATTACAGCTCTGAAAAATAAAACCAAACTAAGTTATAAGTTATACAAAATATTCTTTATCCAAATACATAGGATAATGAATAGGATAATGTAACACATGTGATTAGCAAGGCTTGCTCCCATAATGCTACCATTTCCACATGCACCATTACCATGAGAACGACTAATCCCATTAAATTGAGTTTTCTCATGTTTCAAAGTGTTATTCATCATATACAGTGCATTACGGAACCTGTATGATTTTCTTCCATAGAGTATAAAAGGAGATAATTGGCAGAATGTTAGCCTCAGTCACCATTCACTTTCGGTATATAACTACTTTAACATTCTTTCTAACATCTCGTATTGTTTTCCATGGAATAAATTCATATGGCATTTGTAACATCATGAATGTAAATAAATGATGAATGGGTGAACTGCATTAGAAGCAATAATAACAGCAGCCATTCATATCATGATGAAAAAACTTTTGTTATCTTGTGATAAAAAAACACTGATGCCATCAAACAACTGCACCTATAATTATCTCAAGACAACAGTTAATTTCTTCACAGTAGCCCCATAACAAGTCAATTAAAAAATAATGAAAAATGTCCCACAGTCCTCTCAATTTTTATGCAACTTTACACAAGTATTCATTTACATTTATGCATTTGGCACATGCTTTTATCCAAAGTACTTACAGTACACTTATTACAGGGACAATCCCCCTGGGGCAACCTGGAGTTAAGTGCCTCAAGGACACAATGGTGGTGGCTGTGGTGATCAATCCAGCAACCTTCAGATTATCAGTTATGTTCTTTAGCTATGCCACTACACTACACTAAGTATTCAGGCCTATTCATCCCACAAATATAACTGTTGCTGTTTATAATTGAAATGTGTGTGTCTAACTTATTTCTAATACACAAAGGGACATTTTTTATTCACAAATTGTATTTGGTTATTATAGTTAAAAAACTGATTTTGCCTCTGGATAATACCCTCTTTATTACCCTGCCTGACAATTGTTGAAGATAAGAAGGGGGTGCATGCACTAAAAAGTAAAACATGTAGTGGGTAAACTTTTTTCCATCTTACTACATTTTGTTAACTTTAACCTATTTTCTCCATCTGTGTAAAATCCTCATAAACTTTATGGGAGCCCCATGATACATGTTCTCCTCTCTCGCCTTCTCACCTTTTTCTATCTCCTGTTTGAAGACTCGCACAGGGCAAATGACTTACATTTGAAAGCAGTTTGGCCTTTACTCAGCACATTTAGGCTCTGTGATTGATGAGCTGGCTTGGGCATATGGCAGTAAACCACAGACTCCCCACTATATATGACTGTTCTGGGACTAGTGGAGGGTGAGGGATGTGAGGATGTCGTGTTTTCCCTTCTCTCCTGCTGGGAGAGCTGGCTTCTGTGCGAGAATTCAGACATACTATACACTGTAATCGTGTGTGGTATAAATTTAAGTTGTGGCAGAATATCCACTCCACTTGAGAAAATGTGGATTGTGGAAGTCTGTTATGAAAACTGAAATTGCTATCATGCTAAATTGGAACAGAAGTGAAACTCTTGGAAACTGGGTTTGTTTCCTGTATAGAAGTGTAATTTTGCCACGATAGTCTGATCCAACATGGGAAATTGTAAAGAAAGAAGAAACGGAGCACTGATCCCAATTAGAACTTTCTTTCTAATGGTAATTTTACTAAAATTCTCCCACCATATGCGATTGGTCTCAAAAAGTGTTGGTCACATAATCCACACTGAAATATGTTCAAATTTTTTTTCATTAGATTCAAAATATCAAACCTATTGGTAAAAAGGATGTGACTCTGACAATTCTTTTGCAAAATTATATTTTGTGGTTCATTACATGTATCCCTGCAGTTTCAAAGTCAAATGTTCACTGTATGGCGTTAAAAGTAAATTACTTTTCTCCCAATAGGATGATTTGTTTTTTCAAGTTTATGCTTAAATTGTAAAATTAAAGGGATAGTTCACCTAAAATTTTTAATTCTCTCATAATTTACTCACCCTCATGCAATCCCAGATGTGTATGGCTTTCTTCAGCAGAACACCAACAAAGATTTTCAGAAGAATATCTCAGGTACGTAGGTCCATACAATGCAAGTAAATGGTGATCAGACCTTTGTTGCTCCAAAAATCACATAAAGGAAATGTAGAAGTAACCCATAAGAGTTCTATGGTTAAATCTATGTCTTCTGAAGTGATATAATAGGTGTGGGTGAGATACAGATAAAAGTCATTTTTTACTCTATTGATCTTTGAAAAATCTTTGTTTGTGTTCTGCTGAAAAAATAAAGTCATACACATCTGGGATAGTATGAGGGTGAGTAAATGATAAGATCATTTACATTTTTTGGTGAACTTTCCCTTTAAATATGAGTACAGTCAGAGCTGTGGCACAATGGATAGTCCTCATGACAAATAGGAACTTTTAGGTCACAGGGACTCAATTTCCTGTCTCTCTGAACTGTTCTATTCAAATAAAGGTGACGTATAGCAGCAGTTCTCATCTTTGATGATATGCATGTGATCAACTAATTGTTCAAATATTTCCTTGCTTCCCACAAAGTGACACTATGCTTTTGTAATACTATAATTCTTGCATATCCTCATTTTTCAGTAGAGTGTCAGATGCCCTGTCACCCTCACCCTCTATAAAGCAAAAAAGTGACTACCAGGGGCCTGGGTAGCTCAGCGAGTAAAGACGCTGACTACCACCCCTGGAGTCGCGTATTAGAATCCAGAGTGTGCTGAGTGACTCCAGCCAGGTGTCCTAGGCAACCAAATCATGGGATAACCTCCTCATGGTCGCTATAATGTGGATCACTCTCGGTGGGGCGCGTGGTGAATTGTGCGTGGGTGCCGCAGAGAATAGTGTGAAGCCTCTACATGCTCTGTGTCTCTGTGGTAACATGCTCAACAAGCCAAATGATAAGATGCATGGTTTGACAGTCTCAGACACGGATGCAACTGAGATTCGTCCTCCGCCACTCGAATTGAGGCAAGTCACAACACCACTACAGGGACCTAGTGCGAATTGGGAACTGAGCATTCCAAATTGGGGAGAAAAAGGAGAGAAAAATAGTGACTTCCAAATGTTGCATTTACTCACAGTAAATGAGCATTTTATTTTTGAATTGTATTTGCATGCATTTCATAGAAGAATGCACATGCTTTGAGTGGGATGTGTCGTTAGAGGAACTAGTATTGTGGTTGTTGATACCTGTAGAAAAGAATAACCTCCCAACAAAATGTCACAAAGCTTAAATCTACTCATATGGAAACCACCCCAAAGTTTATTTAGACAGCTGTTACAATGTCTAATAAACAAACCCAGCTTTCAAGATGCTGTATGTTCAATGAGGTGTGCAGTAAAGCACACAGCTTATCAGTTTTGCTTGTCTTAAAGGAAGGGGTGAATTATGATTGGTGAGTGCCCTGGGGCCAATTTTCTTTGTAACTGTGCCAAATAATTAAATAATACCTGTCATGACCACTAAAATCTGATTATACCATTGTGTGTGTGTGTGTATGTGTATATATATATATATATATATATATATATATATATATATATATATAAACCTTTCAAATGTACACACTGCTTTTTTGCTTATGTTTAAATGCTATTTGATGGAACTGTATATTACATTCTTTCACATTTTTTAAGCTACATCCAACAAACTTTTCAAAGGTTTTAGGCAGTTCTGGCTCGCACTGCTGTATCTGTTCTTACTCATCTGAATTATGGGGTGCATTCTATTCAGAAGTGATCATCCCTATACCTTATTCCCTTCAAAGACTTCACCCTCCACTGTGAGAGCTTTGGAGGGTTGAAAGGTATATTGGTCATTTTATTTTATTGAAAATTCTGTTTGGATCGACCCTACAGCTTGGCTACCATTTTTATTACTCCCAACAAAGTGCCCTGCAAAGGCATAATTTTTGCTTTCAAAGTGGCCACAAAAATACCTTTAAATATAACGTCAAGCTTTTGTCAAAACAAGATTATAGTTTGCCTCAACAAACTTTACATATCTAGTTTAATCATTACTTTTCCACACAATTTTGTGTTAAAATAAATTATCAATATTTTGTTTTCCCCAACCACCTATGATATTTGTTTGTAATGTAGGGAAAACATGCAGCTATAGCATGTTTAGAGAACACTCAGGGATTTTTAGTGATACCAAATATTAGTTTGGCCTTGATAACTATGGCAGAATTCATTACAATTCAGGACATCAAATACAATATAATTTTTTAATATTATAATTATTTTTTTATAAATCCATTATTATTAAGTTTTATACATAAAAAACTATATTTACACTTGCAGTCTCAAGAGGTTATAGTAAAATTACATAATAATATCTTATATTATAATATATTTAATCATGAGATCTTTCTAATGACAGAGCAAGTTGCATATGTAAAATAACTAGCTGTCCACGCTTAAATCTTCTAAAAATTTTATGTAAGAATTTTCAAAGCTCATTTTATTTATTTATTATTATTGTTGTGGGTGTAATGTATGGATGAAATGTAATGATGATTGAGATATACCTCAAAACCCTGTTGAATCACATTTTCAATACAATTTTTTTTTGTAATGAGCAAAAAAGTTAGCACACGTTGCTTCAATTCAGTAAATACTCAATTCAAAATTCAGTACCAATATAAACAGCATTGTTACTTTTGCTCTATCAAAATCAGAAAAGATTTCACATTAAAATGATTAGTGCATCACAAGACGAAAGCATTATATTACAAGGTCTTTTACTTCCAGTAGGGCACTGAAACATTCACAAGGAGGCAGTACACATCTAGTACTTTTTTGGGGCCCACATATTTAAGCCTTTATAATGATTTTTTTTTTTATGTTAAGTTGATGGGCCGAAACTTAGAACACTAGAGAACAAAACAAACTATTAACAGATAAGGACTGACAAAACAGGGAGAACAGGAGGGCATATGTATGGGTTAACAAGACACACCTGGGAGTAATAAACACAAGAACCAATGAACAAAGACAAGGACAAGAACTACAAAACCCAAAATGCAACCAAACACACAAAGAGAACACTGAACATATATGGTGGCCCCTGGTGGTTGCCAGGGAACCCCTGACACACATGGCAAAGAAGTGTGCTGTAGGCTGACTTCTGTCACAGATGTTCAGGAACTAAGAGTGTGTGTATACAAATATTTTGATAAAAAAATAATTCAAATTTATGGTTGCCTTAATTATTATGCAAACATGTACAATGTTTACACATCATCAGTCAAGCATCAGAAAATTCTTCCATTCCTATTATGTAAAAACACCTGTTAAATGCATTTGAAAACTACTTAAATACAAAATGTGTGGGTGTTTGTGTGTTGTATAACAAGCACACACAAGTGAAATACAATTTTGAAATTAATAAAATTAATGTCAGTTATTTTGTCTATAAAAAAGACAAAAAATATCAATCACTGACTCAAATCTGTGAATTGTTTTGTGAATCTGTTGGACAGTCCTCTGTTGGAGTCACTAGAATGACTCGGATTTACCAATGCTATAGGATCCATTAAGAAGATATGTTCGCCAGTTTGACAAAAACTTACCAACGATACATGTGAAAGAGGACAGTTCAGGAGAGTGTTTGATTACATCTCGTTCAGCTTAAAAGCTGCATTCACAAACATTTAAACATCACGCTTTGAAAATGTCTCTGTTTGTTTTGAGTGACCCACTTAGACCACCGCAACAACGTTACTCAACCAATGGCGTGAGTTGGGGCAGAACTATATCTTTGTTTGACCAACAGCATACGGGTTGTATCCAGAAAGCTGTTTTGAAATCATTTAGTATTTTAGAAGTTCCATTTGGTGGCACAGAAATGACATATAGTGCTTCAGCTTTAAAAAAACATAATTTTTTAACTCACTATAAAAAAATGGTTTTTGCCTCTGTTCTCTGAAAGGAGGGAACAAGATGCTGCGTTAGTACCTGAAGCTGAGGGAGCTCTTTCTAGGGCCCGTGAATTTGAAACTTTATACCATTACGCCAATTTGACTGGTTGGTGATGCTTTGCCCCATGCTTGCATCATCGTGGACATAACAGCCAGAGTCCAGTGACACACCATCAGAATTTTCCAACTAAAGGGAGGAGAGTGCATCTCATGGGCCTTTAAACAAAAAATGTGTGGTGTGGCAAAGCTACCTAGCATCTCAACCCCAAAAATTGTTTGTCAGGGAACCAAGGTTGGATCAGTAACTAAGACGTTAGATTTTAAGTAAGTCACTATGTCAGTCACAATGCCCACTAGCCAACAGGGTAGTAAAAAGGCATTGCCATAATCACCTCTTCATATTGAAAAATAGGAAGGTAGAGAAACAATAAACCATACAGCTTGATGCCAAAACAGAGACACTAGTCATACCAGATAGTGGTCCAATGTCTTAACATATCTTCTCACTAAGTTGGAAGAATGGGAGCAGGACAGTGAGACACCTGGCCAAGGACTTTGGTACAATAACACTAGACAACGAGGTAATGAAACATTGCTGGGCTTGATATTGTTCTTAGAGAAGCCAGATCCAAACTCTAAACAACAGATGCTGACCGTAATGGCCTAAAGGTCCACAACAGGTTTGACTGATGCCAGAGCAAGTTAATTGCCTCTAATGGCTCAAATGGGGAACTTGTAAGTGCATTAAACACTAGCACTAATTTCCAAACTGGAACAGTATTAGGGCAAGAGGGTCTCAGCCATCTCACACCACTTTCAGTCCCAAACTGGGACAGTAGAGGGGCAAGAGGCTCTCAGCAGTCTCATGCCATGCAAAAATGTACTGACAAGAGGGTATTTGCCTACAGACAATCCCTCAAAGAGGTCATGACTGGCCAATATGACAGCAATGTATACTTTGGGTGTGGATGGTGTTATTCCTGCATCCAAATACTCTTGCAGAAATGAGAGTATTGTCTGCATAGGGCAATTGTTAGGTCCTCACTCAGGGAGGGACACCAATCAGCATATGCCACCCTTTTAAGGCAAATACAGCTGCCTACTTGAGGGGGTCCTGGCCCTTAGCATTGGGCCTAGCACCAGCTGTGACAACCCTATTGCATCAGACTAGCCCCATTCAGAGGCCAGACATGCAGTCTAGATGTTTGCAAGGGCAGATCAGTCCTCAACTTTCCATGGAGGAGCGAATGTGAGACTCTTGCACCTCTGATTGAAAGTTTTTTCAGAACCAAGAGGACTAAAAGCAGTTACAGGTGATTTATGTGCCACACAGTTTGTCACAGAGTGTCAGATCTTTCCAATAAAACTTGTCTCTCCTCCAAATAGCGAGTGTGACTAAGCAACAATGTCACTAATTATACTAACAATGCAAAGGTGACCATTTTGCCAAGCATGATGATTGACCCTCGAGTTGAGCAACGGGAGAGGTCTCAGCAGTAGCAAGCCTAGCAGAGTGATTGTGGCTGCAGTGGCCCAAGGCTCATTGGTTTTGATGCAATGGCAGGGTTCTCTGCAGATTGAACCTTGTCAAGTGTAGGAGAGGCATTCATCATTCAGGTGTGCCGACATAGCTACTGAGTCGAGTTTCATTACAAGGAAGGAAACTGGCTCACTGGGCATCAACATGAACTTTGTCAAGTTTACCCTGAGGCCCAACTGCTCCAAATGATCAAACAACAGATCTCTATGCTTTCACACCTGTACCTCAGATTCAGATAGCAGCAACCAATTGTCTAGGTAATTCAATACACAGACACCGCTCAGCTTCTGCAGAAGGAGCACCACATCAACGCATTTTGTGAATGTGCAAGGGGCCAGGGACAAACTGAAGGGAAGGACCTTGAACTGGAATGCTCTATCTTTGATAGCAGATCAAAGAACAGGCAATTTGCACATGAAAGTATGCATCTTTCATGTCGACTGAAACAAACAAGTCCAGAAGGCGGACATGAGACAAGATGTGTCTTAATCTTAAACGAGACTTCCTGAGTATCCAATTCAAGGGTCTCAAGTCCAGAATAGGCCCACAACCTAGAATATGGTTGTGATGGTACAAGCCTTTCTGCTGACTCAAGGCTACCCATAGATCTGATGATGGGCTGAGTGTAATCTTAGTAGCCGTGAGTGCCAAATATGTAGCGTGACACAGCTCATAGAAGGATTCGTGGTCTGGACTATTCTCCTCCATGTCCTTCAGCAGACTTGCCAAGTAGGTCTTCCTCACCGGCATGGTGTGCCGTACTGCGGCAGCTTGACCTGCTGAAGTGTAGGCCTAATCCAACACTGTGGATGCAAGCATAGGCGGAGCATAAAGTGTCACCAGCAAATCAAATTGATGTGATGGTATAGGGTTTCAAGGTCACCTCCCCTATGAGGAGCTCACATAGCGTCAGCTACTGACAAAACATCGTTATTTTCTGGAAAACTATCTTTTTCTAGTTCATCCTACTTCAGGAAGTTTGTCTGATTTGTGGGAAATTGCTAATATATCATCTATACCCCACTCAAAAAGCTGACTGAGTAAAACTAATTTAGAACCTGTTTGATAGATGCAAGTAAATTAAAGCTAATTTCTGCACCACTAACACCACCAAATGGAATTGCAAAAATAAACATTGTTTTTAAACAGATTTCTGAATACAGCCCATCTTCTGTTGATAGAACAAACAGATAGTCCGGACCCAAACTCACACCATTGATTGAGTTAATGTTGTTGTGTCGGACTGGATGGGGTGATTAAACAAAACAAAAAACATGTTTTGCACCACAGAGACACAGGGGTCTCTATTTTAAGAGCACTAGCGTTAAGTGCAGCGTTATGCTTAAGTCATAAGCAGGGTTACTTTTGAAATAGTCCACTACAGATTACATGCTGTAAAATGTAATTTGTAGCATATTCTGTTAGATTACTCAAGGTCAGTAAGGTATTCTATATATTTTGTATTACTTCTTCAGCATTGGTAGATTTTTTAACTTGTTTGACTTTAAAAACTCTGCCAGTACAGTAAGATCCACATGTTAAAAACACATTCTATGAAAAACCTAAATATCTTATGTAGTGTTGTTTCCAAAACAAGACAAATCTAATTGATCTTGTTTGAATGATTTTTAGATATTTGTACAGGAAAACAATACAAAAATGATCATTAAGGTTACAATTTTTATTTTTACTTACTAGAAAAAAGAAATTATGATCCAACATGAATTTTCTTGATAAAAAATATAATCGTGTCTGGTAACGTGCATGTAAAATGGCTAGAAATTGTTTCTGGGCTGGGTTAAGTGCAATTTATTTCTGAGGTTATTATTCAGCAGAGGCTATTTGCACTAAGTGCGATAGACACGATAAATACTATTTACACTAAGCACAAATAGAGACAAATTCTATTTTCACCAAGTGTAAAAAGCTACAAAATGCATCATCTTTGCAATAAATGCAAATAGTGTTAAATGTTATTTGCACTCTAGTGATATTCTTACACCCCTGTTTAAATATTAACATACAGTATAGTTGTAACGTTGCTGGAAACAGGTAGATGATGTGCGAACCCAAGAGCAGTTTATTTTCCAAACGTGGAATCCCAAAACCCTGAATACAAACGTATACTTAACATAAACTAGATATGACTAAAGCTAGACTTGACAAAACTTGACTTTGCTTGACCAGACATAAACTTGACATGAACAAAACAACAAAGTTACATTAACAATACCTGACAAAATACAATTGCAAACATGAGGGCTTAGATACAAGGACATGGTTAACAAGTAAACAAGACAACCAATCACAAGACTATACTATAAACAAGATAACAAGACTAAATTAACTTAAACCAATGAAAAGACAAGACTAATAACAAAGTAATCAACCAATGAAAACAAGACACATGAACACATGACAAGATTACATGAGGAAAACAGGAATCACATGACTTAAACAGGAACTAGATTTTCAAAATAAAAGACATGAAAACATGAACCAACAGAATAAACATGACAATAGTGGCATCACTGCAGCATTTTGTTTTGTGATTATTTGGAGTCCAACAGACACCTTACACTAACTTCTACCCATAACCTTAACTTGTAAAAATTAACTATGTTTTTACTAGAGTAACCATAGTATCACCATGGTATTTTTCTTGTAAAATCATAGTATCACAAAATTAAACATGGTTACTATTAACTACAATTAACAACATGTTACTGTAGTAATACCATGGTTATTACATCAAAACTATATAGTTTCCACCAAAACACATGTTTACAACAATATTTCTGCAGTAAAATATTTATCCGGATCAAATCCTTCTCTCAACTCCCCAACTTTAACTGTGACCAAATCACTGTGAGGAATTAATTTTATTTATTAATATAAGTAGTATTATAGGAAATATTAAGAGTAGAGAAATGTAAAAAAATATGTCAAGGTGTGAGATTTGAGCCCGGATCTCCAGCGTGACAACACATACACATACAATTGCTACACCAGCGATATAAACCCTGACAGCATATTCAGAAGAAGTTGGTAGTGTAAATGGACTGAATGCTATGAATTAGAAGAATTGAAAATTACGTTCTTGTGTGCATTAACTGTGTCGTTGATGATTGTCCGGCAGCATATTTCTATGACAGTGACACGCTCCTTTTATACGGATGAAAAAAGTGATTCTCATCAGAATTTGGATATAGGCTCTGTTAAATTACATAGAATGTAAGTATTATTAATCATTTTCATCTACTGACATAAATAATGGCTAGAATTATTTATGTGAATTATTTAGAACAGTGATTGTATCGGCACGCACTTCTACCAGTCGATTTTGATAATTGAAAAATTTTGCCTAATGAATTTATTGAAACACAAAAAAAGTAAACCAAAAATATTTCTAAGATTGAAATTACACTTCAAACGAAACGATAATATAATCAAAATAACGAAGTGGTCATAAAATCATAGCCTATCAATTCCAAACATTTTACTCTCTCCAACTTCTTCCTTAAAAATCACTCTACGAAAACAGGTGGAAAAATATCTTTAGGTCTACAAATTAGGCCATAAATACAATTGTAAATTTAAACATAATAATAACAATTTAAAAATAAACCATGACCTTTAGTTTATATTAAGACAGCTACAACTCTGATTGTCAGGGACATAATTTGATGTTCCACTAGGTATAGACATGAACTTTTTTACCACCTGCTGGTTGAAACTCTTAAACTGAGTTTAAAGTTAAGAGGTGGATTTCAAGCATCTTAGCACAACGACCTACAGCATTTCTCAGGAAAATAGCAATTTGCGCTATGCAGCACTTCATTACCATACAATACACCCACAGTTTGCATGCATACAATCACTATAGCACAAACACTCCTACCCACACCCACTTGCGCTTTGCGCTGGCACGAAAATTGCACTTAGATGTTCCGCACTATTAGAATTTAATTTTATTACCACCTGCTGGTATCTCCGAACAGCAAATGCAGCTACTGAATTTGAACTTTGTGCTGAGTTAAGAGGTGGTATTGAAACATCTTAGCACAATGGCCACACTTTGTGCCATTTCATTTATATTCAATACACCCACAGTTTGCGTGCATACTCCTACAATACAGATACTCCCACCCATGCCCATTTGCGCTGGCACAAAAATTGCACTTAGAATTAGTGCTCTCGCAAATTGGATAAGATGTTCCGCACGGTCATAGCGCATAGCGATGTGCTTTGAAAATAGAGCCCACAGTGTTTACAGTTTTTGAAGAAAAAAAAAATGAAAAGAAAAATCAACCTATGATTGGCTTACTTATATTTGTCTCTGCATTTTAGGCTGGGATAGGAGAAAGTGTTTCAACACAGAAAAAGTTACCCACTTCAATTTTATTGACATACTTATATTCATACATCACAATATATAAAATTCACAAAATCACAGCAGCTTCTGTTGCAACAAAATGTGGCTCTACAAAATATAAAAATTTGGAGTTGTTCGATCCCCACAGCCACCACCATTGTGTCCTTGAGCAAGGCACTTAACTCCAGGTTGCTCCAGTGGGATTGTTCCTATAATAAGTGCACTGTAAGTACTTTGGATAAAAGAATCTGCCAAATGCATAAATGTAAATGTAAAATGTGGATATTTAATAGTCCAAACAGAAACGTAATAGTTTGGTTAAGAATAGTTTCTAATTTAAAAAAAAATTCCAGATTAAAATAATCAAATTGTAAATATAAGTGTGCTTGTATGAGTGAAATAGGAAATAAAGTTAAAAAGGGAAACTGAAATCATCTTCACACACCTGTGTATCTATGACACGGAAACTAACAGCCTGTGAATAGATTGGGCAAGGTGGACAAAGGTGCCTGTGTTTTATGAAACACCCTCCCCATCACAGAATTTAACAGCACACATCGGCACAGAGACAGAGAGATGAGCAATACATGTGAGTTTACCCTCTCTAATCTTTTTTGTGTTTGTCTTTAACTTGTTGTTAACTAGTTGTTCAGTTAACCTCAGTGACCTGATACATAACATTTGGTTGACTTTAAAGATATTTACAGATGTTACATGCTGTATTAACAACAAAACAACAAATGTGATACATGATTTATTAATCATTCATTTGTTTAAACTGAATGAATACATGCTTAAACTCATTATAGTTGCAATAAACAGGTATAAATGTTGAAATGAAACATACTGCGTAACTATAATTTGAATGTGGAATCTACGTCACAAGAAACAGTCACAAACTTAGTGTAACAGTGTGTAAAGTGTATTATAATAAAACTGTGCAGTCCATAGGTGTAGATTTAGGTAGGGATGATAGGGACATGTCCTTACCAACTTTCAGACAATTGGAAAGGCCCAGACCAACATTTGGACAATTTTAACACAGAGAAAATAATTTAACTCTGATTTTATTTTCATTTTATCAACTATTAAAGGTCCTTATTATAATTATTGATTAGTAAATTATTGTCCTACCTTTTCTGAAACAGCTCATAAACTGTGTTGTCTTGTGGCACATTATAATACTTTTATCTGCACTGTGTAGGATGCACCAATCACCAATTCATTTGTTTAAAAAAAAAAAAAAATCTATTAAAAGAAATTTCTGGAGTTTAGAGGGGCAGATTTCCATTGGTATTTTACATCCAATACTTGAAATGAATGATTTTTCCAAGATTTTTACCAACATTTTGAATATTATTCTTGTAATATGTCCCCTCACTCTTTCAAACCAAACCTACGCCCTTGGTGCAACCATACATCTGCCCATGAAGTATCTGCATAAAAGCTAAATAGTTTAAAAGCCAAATATCTTCATGCAAAAAAAAAAACAAAAACAAAAAAAACAATAGAATAGAAAACTAAAACTTATAATTTTGTATTTATTCCACAATTTGCAAGAAAAATTCCACAAATGCTGAAATGAAAAGATATTTGGTCACCATGGAGGATGTATAGAACACTTATTAAGATTATTGACTTGAACTTATCTCATTTTCAATTTTTAATATTTTTTTTAAAGCTAAAGATCTCCTGATCATCTATGAGTCAGAGGCGGAGCAGTGGGCATCATACCTGCGCTTCCACCTGGTAGGCCCTATTCCTGAGGCTGGCATCTGTTGTTATGATATTGCTATGGTGACCAGTGGCCAGGATAACTTCCTGCAGCTGGGGGGTTACAAGTGCAAGCTGCTTATTCTGTCGCGGGGCATGCTGGAGGGGCTATGCCAGCTCAAGAGGTTCTTCCTGGCTCGTGTGTTGCGACCGGAGACCCGTGTGGTGATTCTCCTGTGTGGAGTGGAATGCCTGGATCCTCTGCTGGAACTGGTTCCACTGAGGGGTGAGAAGTTTCTCCAGATTTCCAGTGAGCAGGAGCCCCAGGAGTACTGCATGGCTGTGGCAGAGATTGTAAACAAAGGTGAGGATTAGGGAACTTTGGAAGGGGATTGGTGTAAATCATGAGGTTAGATATGGCTTAGTAGATAAAGACCCCATGATATCAAAATTGGATTTTTGTGGCTTTTGGCCCATTCTTTTATTAGCTTTGAAGCCATCTACACTACCCCTCAGAAATTTGGAAACACAAAGAAATGTTTATGTTTGTGAAAGAAAATAATCATTTTATTTATAAGGAGGTATTAAACTGAATAAGAATTATAGTAAAGACATTTATTGCCATTTATTTACTTTTTGTTCCAATAATCCTCCACTTCTGGCAACGACTACGCTTACGTGGACACAAGAAAGCGGCTTATTGCGAGAAAGGAGGTTATTGCGAGAAAACAGCGTTCCTGTTTACACGCACTGTATAAGCGGCATACCCTTTACTCCCGTATACATGCGCCTCGATCAGTAAGCAGCTTTGTCCACAGCAACCTGAATATCCTGTGATGCTTAACATATATAGGAGCAAAAATAGTCTTGGTCTTTTCCTGGTCTTTTCCATGCAAGCGCTCTCTTCAAACACCCATCAGGTAAAGTTTTATCCCATGCTTTCTGCAGCAATTCCCTAAGATGTAATTGGCTTGTAGGTCACTTCTCATGGATTATCCAACTAAGCTTTTCTAACAACAGCGCAACACATCAGACTTTGTTTCATCCATCCATAATACTCATTTCTAATCACTTACAACTCAAAAGTCTTTACATTCTTTTGCATGTTCTTCCCTTGCCTTCTTATTTGCCAGTTTCAGTTGTAGCATTTCTTTGATAGTCTAAAATGCAGATATCCCAGAGTCTTCTCTTCACTGTTGCAGATAAAACTGTTGGATGTACTGGTCATTGTAGGTTTCAGTTTAGGGCCTGTGAGGAGTCTGTTTCTCAAACTAGAGAAAGACTCGGATGTTCTTGCCTTCGTTTTGTTGTGCATCTCGACCGCATTCCCTATCTTTCATGGTTAGATCCAGTTTGATTTCTTCTTTTAAGTACATAGTGCATGGAATAGACTCTCAACTCTCAAAAGAATAATAGACTGATGAATTTCTAGAGATTTGTTTCTTTTTGGCCAATTTTAAAACCAAAATTTGACTTGGAAGGGGAATGTGACTCACAAGAAATGAAGTATACTCAATACTACAGCATAATACTACTGTAAAAAGACACTGCATCGCAATTTCCACACTTCATTGACAAGAACAACTGTTTTCAACTGTTCTAATTATAAGAAATGTTTCTTGAATGCCAAATTTCCATATTAGATAAATTTCTTAAGGATTATGAGACATAATATTTTCTTATTAGATTGTTGATGACTGTTGAAAATGGGGCTTTAACTTTACAGGTAACAATTTAATTTTAAAATAAATAAAAATATAAAACACTTATTTCAAACAGTAATGATGTTATTGTTTTTGCTGAATTTAATACATCCGAGGTAAAGAAAATAATAAATTTATTTCAAGAACAAAAATGTCTTAGTATTTCCAAACATTTGAAACATAGTGTACTAGTACTCTAACTCCTGATAAATTGACCAAATATATTGATGACTCATCTTGCACAACACAGATTTTTGTCCAATAAAATGCTCTCTATAATGAGAATGTCCCTCCAACTAATAACACTTGCAGCTGAAAATCAAGCAGCAAATCATGTTTCATGGCTGTAAAAAAAAAGTTAGGAGCCCTTTGATATGCCCCTACCCAACTTTCTGTTTCAATACGAAAAGACATCAACATAGGGCAGAAAACTGTGCAGTTCAAGTAATTTCATGGGGTCTTTAAAGATCTGGGATGGCAACCAAAATGTTGTAGCTTCAAAACTCAAAGGGATAGATTCATGGAGTTACCATCATTGTGCCCTTGAGCAAGACACTTAACTACAGGTTGCTCCAGAGAGACTGTCCCCATAGTAAAAAACGTACTGTAAACATGTATTGTTGCATTGAATAATTAATATGAAATTAATAAATGTTTACCTCTGGGGATTTGAATCATCTCACAGGGAAAGTCTCTGCTATTACAGTTGTGAAAATACTTCCCCCTATCCTAGCTTAATACAGTATGCAAAGACTGTATTTTCTATAGGTTGAGAACTACAGACAACATGCAGATTTCTGCAAAAAATGTAAACACTGTTCAAAACATTGTTCTGTTTGTTAAAGCATCCCGACCAGCCTGACGCAGCAACAATGGGTCAACCTATGGCGTAAATTTAGGGCAAAACTGAGTATTCCGGAAAACGTGCTTAAAAATCGTTAGTGGCCAGAAATGTCTTCAGCTTTAACGATAACAGTCTTCAGCTTTAACGTTAGCCTCATTATATGTCATTTTGTGGCACTAAAGAACCCTGATGTGTGAGGTAAGGAGGTCCCATTTAGTAATAATAATAATTATAACAACAACAATAATGGGACCTAGGCAGTGAATTGCTTAAGAAAGCTCACATTAAGCAAGCAGTTTTAGCCAGGTGAATGGCAGGTATTTCTCCCATGCAGAAGTTGCATTGTGACAAATGGTTTGTTTTTGTAGGTTAAGTAGCGCTGGAGGGAGTTTAATCAGGTTTACATTTTGCTTCTATAATTGATGATCTAGGAGACTGTAATTATGGAATAGTGTGAAAGGACCAGAGACAGAGCTGTTTTTGGCAAGTGTGAGACATCATTATCCCTCCCAGAGCCTGACAGCCAATTACTATCCTCCCTTAACTACAACACAGTCTGCTGTTCTTTTGAGAATAATATCGTCGGCATACTGGAGAACTGGACATATATGCACACAGCCTCGTGTTGATTGAAATAGTTTTTTTTGCTTCAGCCAGTTTGGCCCAGCCATTTTTTGCCCCACTTAACAGAGGCTGAAATTTCTGATACATTTTAAAATGAATTTTAAACAATTTCCTTTATAGTTCGATCCCATTTAGATATAGTTTTTAAAAAAATATCTATATTTTCTTTTTACTAGACTTCTATCTCCATCAGTAAAGATCTGATTTTTGTGTAATATTCATAATCGATCATCTCTGTTGACAAGTGAATTATTTTTTCACCCAAAGAGGCAGATGCAGGGCAAGAACAGGATACTGGAGATGAAGAGATAATACGAAATTAGTTCATTTAATAACCTTAGGTGAATTATTGCAAAAGTGGTCTGATTTCATCTGACCCAAAAACTAATTCTATAATGTTTTCATATAACAAGCAAAAGGAAGGGAAATTTACTCCCTAATGGGCTTGTTCTGTAGATAGTGAAGCGAGACAACTCTTCATCTCTAACTCGATACAGTAAAGATTACAGAGTTATTATCAAATGAATGAAGCTTAAAGGTGAAGTGTGGAATTTCTGCGCCACTAGTCAGTAAATACTGACTTTTTCACGCAGGATTCCAGAGTACTCAAAAAAACAGATAGCCCTGCCCCAAACTCTTGTCATTGGTTAATCCAATGATGCACACAGATTGCTTTTTGAAACTCTGATCCTTGGAATTTTAAATTGCTATGAAATACAGGTCACACTACACACAGTACCCTACTTGACAGGCCTGAGTACTTTGTTGTAGAGCACATCTCTCAGGACGAAACCATTGCTTAACCTGTTTTGTTATTAATTCTTCTGAAATCCATTCTGCGGCAGTTCAAGTTTGCCACATGTTGCTATGAGGACATTGTGTTTACTATTTTCTCTACTGTGAGTGTAAGTGGTGAAAGCAATTAGAGTGTATCTCCCGCATCAATTAGAAGAGTTACACCATTTTTTGGTTTAAAACCAGGGTTTCTTGTGTAGTGGTGTCACGATTCCCTGTTGTCAGCCTTGTGCTTTTCCCTCACTTTCACCATAAACTACGTTTCCCACATTTCCCGGCCCTAATCACTCCCTCATCATCCCCACCTGTCTGTCATTCCCTCGTTTAGTTCTATGTGTATATAAGCCCTGTTGTTTTGTCAGTCCTTTGTCGATCGTTGAATGTTGTTCCTGCCTGTCACCGTGTTCCAGCCTCTTCCCCTCGTGGTTATTTTATAGTGTTTCCCCATCGTGGATATTTCTTGGTTGCAGTGTTTTCCTTTGTTTTATGTTTAATAAAGAAGCTGCATTTAGATCCTCACTCTCCGGCTGCTCATTCGTAACAGAACGACCGACCAACAATGGATCCAGCAGCCCTCACCGCCCAACAGGCGAATTTCCTCCTCCTCGGCCTCAAACAGGAGGACCGCCCGATAGAGGTCCATGTCTCTGAGTTCCTCGAGCTGGCAAACTCGTCGGATTTCCCAGATTACAGCTTGGTGGTTTTCTTCAGGGCAAATCTTGACACCTCATTGAAGGAGCGGTTACCACCAGCAACCCCTGGCTGGACGCTCTCTGATTTCCTTGAAGTGACCCTGAGGATCTGTGGCTCTCCTCTGACTGTGGGCATCGCAGAGGAGGCCGCTATCTCTCCCCCCACAGAGGTCACCTCCCAGCTTTCCATGACTCGTTCCTCCACGCCAGCTACGGCCAACGTGCCCCCAGCCTTGTCTGTCCCAGGGCCAGTGTTGACAACCCCGTCCGCCAGGAGAAGGAGGAGAAGGGGAAGGCCTTCTGCTTCCCGGTCTCCGCCTGCCACGGCCAACGAGCCAACGCCCACGCCTGCCACGGCCAACGAGCCAACGCCCACGCCTGCCACGGCCAACGAGCCAACGCCCACGCCTGCCACGGCCAACGAGCCAACGCCCACGCCTGCCACGGCCAACGAGCTGGAACCCTCGTCCGTCCCAGAGCCGGCGTTGCCAGCCTCGTCCGTCCCAGAGCCGGCGTTGCCAGCCTCGTCCGTCCCAGAGCCGGCGTTGCCAGCCTCGTCCGTCCCAGAGCCGGCGTTGCCAGCCTCGTCCGTCCAAGAGCCAGAGCCAGCGCCTGTAGCCTCGTCCGTCCAAGAGCCAGAGCCAGCGCCTGTAGCCTCGACCGTCCAAGAGCCAGAGCCAGCGCCTGTAGCCTCGACCGTCCAAGAGCCAGAGCCAGCGCCTGTAGCCTCGACCGTCCAAGAGCCAGAGCCAGCGCCTGTAGCCTCGACCGTCCAAGAGCCAGAGCCAGCGCCTGTAGCCTCGACCGTCCGAGAACCAGCCCTTCTTGAGCCTCCCGAGCTTTCCAGAGCTCCGCCTCCCGAGCTTTCCAGAGCTCCGCCTCCCGAGCTTTCCAGAGCTCCGCCTCCCGAGCTTTCCAGAGCTCCGCCTCTAGAGCTTTCCAGAGCTCCGCCTCTAGAGCTTTCCAGAGCTCCGCCTCCAGAGCCACCCAGCGCTCCGCCTCCCGAGCCACCCAGCGCTCCGCCTCCCGAGCCACCCAGCGCTCCGCCTCCCGAGCCACCCAGCGCTCCGCCTCCCGAGCCACCCAGCGCTCCGCCTCTCAAGCCTCCCAGAGCTCCGCCTCTCGAGCTTTCCAGTGCTCCGCCTCTCGAGCTTCCCAGAGCTCCGCCACCCAGGGCTCCGCCTCTCGAGCCACCCAGTGCTCCGCCTATCAAGACACCCAGTGCTCCGCCTCTCGAGCCACCCAGTGCTCCGCCTCCCGAGCTTCCCAGTGCTCAGCTTCCCTGTGCTCAGATTCCCAGAGCTCCGCCTCCCGAGCCTCCCAGTGCTCCGCTTCCCAGGGCTCCGCCTCCCGAGCTTCCCAGAGCTCCGCCTCCCGAGCTTCCCAGAGCTCCGCCTTCCGAGCTTCCAAGGACTCCGCCTTCTGAACCTTCCTTGGCTCCGCCTACCATGGCACCGCCCCTGGAGTCCTCCTCGGCTCCTCCCTGGCCTTCTGACCCTGTCTCGTGGCCTCCCCCCTGGCCTTCTGACCCTGTCTCGTGGCCTCCTCTCAGGCCTTCTGACCCAGTCCTGTGGCCTTCTCCTTGGCCTCCTGACCCTGTCCCAGTCCTGTGGCCTTCTCCTTGGCCTCCTGGCCCTGTCCTGTGGCCCTCTCCCTGGCCTTCTGACCCTGTCTCGTGGCCTCCTCTCAGGCCTTCTGACCCAGTCCTGTGGCCTTCTCCTTGGCCTCCTGACCCTGTCCCAGTCCTGTGGCTTTCTTCTTGGCCTCCTGACCCTGTCCTGTGGCCTCCTCCCTGGCCTTCTGACCCTGTCCTGTGGCCTCCTCCCTGGCCTTCTGACCCTGTCTCGTGGCCTCCTCTCAGGCCTTCTGACCCAGTCCTGTGGCCTTCTCCTTGGCCTCCTGACCCTGTCCCAGTCCTGTGGCCCTCTCCTTGGCCTCCTGACCCTGTCCTGTGGCCCTCTCCTTGGCCTCCTGACCCTGTCCTGTGGCCTCCTCCCTGGCCTTCTGACCCTGTCCTGTGGCCTCCTCCCTGGCCTTCTGACCCTGTCCTGTGGCCTCCTCTCAGGCCTTCTGACCCTGTCTCGTGGCCTCCTCTTAGGCTTTCTGACCCAGTCCTGTGGCCTTCTCCTAAACCTCCTGACCCTATCCTAGCCCTGTGGCCTTCCTCTAGGCCTCCTGACCCTGCCCTAGCCCAGTGGCCATCCCCTGACCCGGTCCATGCTCTATGGCCGCCTCCCTGGCCACCTGACCCACGGCCATTTCCCTGGCCTCCTGACCCTGTCCCTGCCCTATCTGTCTCCTTGCCACCCCCCCGTTCTGTCATAGTCTTGTCCCTCTGTGCCCCTTGTGTCCCCTTGGACTGCCTGTTTGCCCCTTGTGCCCTCTTGGACTGCCTGTTTGCCCCTTGTCTGCTCGCCCCGAGCCCCTCCCTCACCCCTTGGACAATTGTTTTTTTGTTTTGTTTGTTCTTATTTTTTCTTTGAGGAGCGTCTGGAAGCCGCTCCTTTGAGGGGGGGTTATGTCACGATTCCCTGTTGTCAGCCTTGTGCTTTTCCCTCACTTTCACCATAAACTACGTTTCCCACATTTCCCGGCCCTAATCACTCCCTCATCATCCCCACCTGTCTGTCATTCCCTCGTTTAGTTCTATGTGTATATAAGCCCTGTTGTTTTGTCAGTCCTTTGTCGATCGTTGAATGTTGTTCCTGCCTGTCACCGTGTTCCAGCCTCTTCCCCTCGTGGTTATTTTATAGTGTTTCCCCATCGTGGATATTTCTTGGTTGCAGTGTTTTCCTTTGTTTTATGTTTAATAAAGAAGCTGCATTTAGATCCTCACTCTCCGGCTGCTCATTCGTAACAAGTGGGGATGATTGTTTTTTGACATTCAAGCAATTCAAGCAGCATGGAAATAAACAGCTATTATCAAAGATAACAAGGTGTTTTGTTCCACCTGTCTCATAGTTTTGCCTAAGATATTACTCTTCAATCATAGCCATTAAAATTATTCAGGTAAAAATGGCAAAAACAGTGCGACTATGGGCAATGTTTTCAGCAGTAGCTCAGGTACAGTTTGTTCAAAAGTGTTGGTGGGTGCTTCATCATAGAGCAAACAATATGCAAATGTGTGCACTTCCTCGTGCGTCAAACTCAGTACTTATCACTGAATATGTAAATCTGGGTCATCTCCTCTCTGGAAGTCATTTACAAGGCTGTTAAGATGGTCACTTTAGCCAACAAAGGAGAAAGGTTCTCTTTGGCGGTTCTTATTACCAGTAGCTTTTCAAAGAGACAGCAAGTGCAACAACAAAAACTGCATCTGAAAAAAAAAAAACACCCACTAACAAATTTTTAATACAGTATTTTCCAGCAATATTCAAATTTGAAATAAATTTTTTTTATATGGTTCCAAACCATTGGGTGGTGCCATGATGACCCTGGACTGTTTTCTAGTTCCAGTCTTCAAAAGATCAGTTCAAAAACATCCAAAATGAGCGTTCAAGATGGAGAACAACAACTATTTTAAGTGTTAGTTGGAGTAAAAATAAATTATTGTGGAGTTGTTGGCTGTCATAGCAACTTAAAGTAGTTAATGGTATCAACAACTAACCTCGGTTCATAGCTTCGTGTCATCCACCCACTCCTTAAACTTTGAAGAATGAGGCACTTTCAGAAAAATGGCCATAGCGACTCCATTAAGTATCAGCACATTTGAGCCACAAGCTTTTTTTTCTTCTTTTTTTTGGACAAGTTTTGAAAAAAATAAATAAATAAAAATGCATTAAGAACATATGCTGATATGAGTGAAACACTGGAGACCAGAAAACATAAACAAGCGTCTGCTATGAATTGTGGAAAGCATTTAGGACAGAAGGCGTTCATCTTTTTATCATGGCTTTGAAAGTGGCTCATCCAATCACAATTTACTGTGGAGTCCAAACTATTAACACCATTTGTGTGAGCATCTCCTTTTTTCCTCAAATGTTATATGTAGTAGTTTTTGAGTAGAAATTCAGTAATACAGCATGTTTCTGTAGGTGGACAAGCAGCAGCAGTCCAGGAGTTAAAGTTGGAGAAGAAACTGTCTGGTGGTGCTTTTGCTTCGATTCACTCTTTACTGGTCCTACCTAAGCGTGTGCCATGTGAGGTGAGATACACAAAAGTGTCAAAATTGTACTTTTTTTTTATAACCATTTCTCTTCACCCTAAAATATCATTATGCTTGTGTTAATGTCATGACTCCTAACAAAAGTTTGAAACACACAAACAGCTAATTTCTTCTCTCAAAGTTAAAGCTGTGGAACTGTTATAGTAAAAGTACTTTCAGCCATTTTGTGATTTCCTGAAAAGTATAAACACTGGCGCACACCGCTCCTATTTGTTTAATCATCCCGACCATTTGCAACATTGGTAACAGTTGGTGTGAATTTGAGACAAGACTGTTTACTGATAAATAGCAGATGGGAAGTGTTCAGGAAACCTGTTGACAAAAGTCATTATTTTTGCAATTCAGTTTGGTATAATTATAAAACGACACATTTCCATTATTCTAGTCGTGCTTATTGTAAGCAGCAAATCAGGGTGGCGCTTACGTGAGGGGAGGCGTACGTTCCATCACAGACAATACCATGGTGGTACAGTGATGTAATCATCACATAGCTGATAATACCATGATGATTTAATAGAGACTTTGTTACTTAAGATTACCATATTCATCTACCATAGTGTATGCATTGCACTCTAAAGTACCATTAAAGAATGTCATGGTGTTACCATAGTACACATATACAAACATGGTATTACAATGGTTTATTTTAAAGGTGCATACAGTAACCTTTTTTTCATGTCATCTTGGATTTACAGTGACACCTAGTGGTGTGGATGCAGCATCATTCAAAATCAGTAGTTTTCAGTTACAAATGCCATTGTAGAACTGAGATTAAAGCGAGTAGTATTCAGCTGGTCATGAGATTCTAATATGGCATCCCCCATGAGGGAGGAAATTGACAATTAATTTCTTTAGGAGTAAAACTTTTTAATGAGGAAAAAAGTACTGAGTGCTCCTTTGAAACTAAAGCGGTTACCATGAGACTTTTTTCAGGCCGAACAGTTCTAAGCACACTGAGTAACAAACAGTTCCAGTAGCATTTCCACTCTAATAAAGGTTTGGTACAGATTTCTCAGCACGGTTAGCTAACCGTACTCAGGGCAGAGATCTATGCAAGTGGAACACCTTCAGTGACATGAAGACTCATGATTGGTCACTTGCTCAGTCAGTTCCTTTTAATCATTATTTCGCAGCACCACTATGGAAAAAAAACGTAACTGAGTTTCAGAACAGCAAGGTTCCACAATGAGAAGTGATTGGCCTAATGATGGAAAAGTGGCTTTTGTTAGTTGAGGAGGGCTTTTAACTGATTAGTATATAGAAGGCAACCATTTTCTGCATTACCCAAAATTGATCAATGCACCTCTCTCTCTCTCTCTTTTAGTTTTATTTTTACAAATCCAACAGCCTTTAGTTGCTAATCAGAGGTAGGTGGTATTAGGGGGCTGGACATTTTCAATCTAGGAAGCATTTATTTATTGACCAAAATATGAACATGCCACCTGAGTGCAAGATGGGTCATCAGTATGTTTTGGTCTGTTTTTATGAAATAGAAAGTCTGCAAATTTTAAATGCATATATCTACAAAAATGTTAACTTTTTCCAGTACGATTTTTGGAGTGCACTGGCATTTAGATCAAGCCTCAAAGTGCACAGCCATGGGCTAAATGCCACAAAACCCCCATGTTGATTTTATGGACTCTTTAACACTCAAAATGCTTTGGTTGTGATGTTCGAGAAATGCCTGGCTACACTTTAAAAGCCATCAACAGCTAGTCTATCATTCAAGGGCAGATAAGGCAGGTGCTTTTAAATTGCCACTGAAGTACTACAGTAGGTAAGGCTCATACAACAAGGACTGAATTCAGAGCCATGCTATGTATGCAAATGCATAACAGCTCTTTATACACAATGTGTAAGATAAACTGAATATTTTCATGCTGTGCATCTTCACAGAATCCAGGGGAGATATTCATTCTACTGCAAGAGGTCATGGCCAGCAATGATGCAGAGGTGGAGTTCAGTGGGAACAAGCAGAGAGTGAGAGTGAAGCCTGTGAACTGGAATGAGAGCACACTGAGTGTAACTGCCCCTGGTAATGAGGACTTAGTTAATTTAAATTTTGTATTTCATTTAAATTTTTAAGCTGAAGGAGTCTGGAAAATATTGTTGGTATATGTTAAAAAATTAAATACCCATTACAAATTACACTATGTGGCCAAAAGTATGTGGACATTCTCTTCTAATGAATTTGCACTTTCAGCTTCACCCTTTACAAACAGGTGCATGAAATCAAGCACACAGCCATGCAATCTCCTCTTTATTTTTTATTAGAATGGGATGGTTAAGAGTATAAGAATGCTGCATGCACAATGCAAGGTCCATAAAGAAATGGTTAACTCACTCCGGTGTGGAAGGACTTGACTGACCTTCATAAAGACATTATTATTTTATCACATCATTTCCTGACCTCACTGATGCTCTTGTGTTTGAAGCCAATCCCTGTTATAGCAGCAAAGGGAGGACCAACTCCATATTATTGCCTATGGTATTAAAATTAAAATTTCAGCCAGTACAAATTGGTACATGGCCGGTGCTAAAATTCCTGGGGCCTGGGACTAAATGAGCCCTCTCTCCCCAAGGCCAAATGAGTACGAATGAATGTTTACATTGTTCGGGTGTTAACATATTTTATGGCTATGAAGTTTGTCTGAAAGCTAACAATTACATTAAGAAATGGCATAGCATTAGAAAAAAACATTATTCTGTAAATTTGTGGTACGTTATATGTACTTTCAGACTTTGATGCTGGAGATGTGGGTGTGACACTTTACTGTAAAGGCGTAGTTAAAGGCAAGGCCAGCTTACAATTCTACACCGTCATGGGAGATATTGCCCACATACTTCAGCAGGCTGCAGATCCAGTGAAGTGGATGTGCCAGGTAAGTAACCACATGGCTTTAAATTATTATTAAAGGAATAAGTCACCCAAAAATGAACATTCTCTTATTATTTACTCATCCCAGATGTGTATGACTTTCTTTCATCTGCTGAACACAAATAAAGATTTTTAGAAGAATTTATCAGCTTTGTAGGTCTAGACAATGCAAGTTTACATTAGTGCCAACATTTTGAAACTCCAAAATCATCATAAGGCCAACATAAAAGTACTCCAGATGACTCTGGTGGTTAAATCCATATCTTCAGAAGCGATATAATAGGTGTGGGTAAGAAAAATATCAATATTTAAGTCCTTTTTTTACTATGAATTCTTCTCCCTGCTCAGTCAATCTCAACTTTCACTTTCTCATTCTTTTGGTTTTGGTGATTCACATTTTTCATGCATATCACTCCCTGCTGGGTAGGGATAAAAAAAGGACTTAAACATTGATCTGTTTCACACACACACCTACCATATTGTGTCTGAACTCCTGGATTTAATCACTGGATCTTTTTTACGCTCCCTTTATGTGGATATTGGAGCTTCAAAATGTTGGCACCCATTCACTTGCATTGTTACAAGTGACCGCAGAGCTGAAATATTCTCCTAAAAATCATCATTTGTGTTCTGCACAAGAAAGAAAGTCATACACATCTGGGATGCCAGGAGCATGAGCAAATCATGGGAGAGTTGTTATTTTTGGGCGAACTATCCCTTTAAGCTTTAACCCATGTGCTCAGCAAATTGTCTTTTTTACACAAAGTCTTTTTTGAAAATGAAAACTCACATTAAACCATTAAAATTATTATTTAAGAGGTCTGAATGGAAACTGTGACTAAGCAAAGATGGCAAATATTTATAAAAATGGAAAACTTCATACTTTCAACTTGATTGGAAACGTGTACTGGTGTTGCAAGCTTCTGTGTAGCTACAGTCATATTCCATTTGCCAATGAGGGGTTTTCCACAACAAATTAAAGGAAAAATAAAGTCTATGGAAAGTCTATGTTCACTTTGTAGCATTGCAGGTTTGTTGTTGATGTGTACCCACAAACAAATATAACAAAAATAGTAGGGTGAATTAGGGTTATCTGGGATTAAAAAAAAAAATCAATAAATACAAAATTGTATATATATATATATACCCCTATATATGGTAGGGTGAAAAAAATAAAAATAATATATATATATATATATATATATATATATATATATATATATATATATATATATATATATATATATTTAGACTATATAGACTTTCCATAGACATAATGGTTTTTATACTGTAAAAACTATATATTCTATCCCCTACCCCTAAACCTAACCCTCACATAAAACATTCTGCATTTTTAAAGTTTCAAAAAACATAATTTATAAGCCGTTTTCCTCATGGGGACTGACAAAATGTCCCCACAACGTAAAACATTTAAGGTTTTACTATCCTTATCCACAAATTGATAAATACATACACACACACACACACACACACACACACACACACACACACACACACACACAAGTTATTGTGAATTTAATATACATAATATTAAGTATTTCACAGATAAATGGGACCCCATCTATCATCAGTCTTTTCTTATATTAAACTTGCCAGGGTTGCATGTTCTTTTGTAATCAATGAAGACTCTAATCTTATCTTATTTGAGAACCTCTGGGGTGTATTTAAGTGGTTCTCTTGCCCTTTATCAATGTTAGACTTCAGGATATTAGGAGTTCAGCCAGCCATACACATTTTTTTTTTTCAATCCTGCTACTTAAATTTGCAGGTGTGTTACAATAAATTTGAGATTCATGACACGATCTGAAGATTTTTATCAGAAATATGGGCTGATGTCAGGCTTTAATAAATAAGTAACTTTATTATAGGTGTCTATCATCTGTCTCCTGTACATTTTTTATGTTTATAATCTGGGTTGACATATTATTAAGTGACACAAGAAACAGCATGGATTTTGTTTATAAGAGTGTAAGCTTGCGTTTACACTCAGTGACACACAGGGAGAGTTTACCCCAAAATGTTTATTATTTACTCACCCTCATGTCATTCTAAACCTATATGACTTTCTTTCTTCCATGGCACACATAGTGAGTTTTATAGCAGAATCTCCAAGCTGCACTTTTCCAAACAATGATGTGAATGGTGACCACGGCTGTCTCTGGTCCCCATCCACTTTCATTAGGGCCATTCCCACTGGCAGTACAAAGGCCAATTTTAGATACTTTTCCCTAGAAGTAGTGCTTTTCGTTGCTTTCGCAGCTAAGGAACTATAGTTCCTCAATGCCGTTTTAGGGGTCATTTTAGCTCCTTCTCCAGGGTAGATACTTTTGGGGTGTATAAGAACTGATGAGGTGCTGCTGCCTGTGGTTGGTCAAAAACCTGCATTGAGAGGAGCGAGGAGCTCCACAGCCACCGTTAGTAAACAAACTAACTGCTAGCTTGCTACTCAGAGGATTGTGGTAATTTTACAATTCCCTTAACAGAAATTACATAACAAACAATGTATCCAAAGAGAATTGCCCATTTCATGTGTGTGTGTATATGTGACTTCATTGGGAGACACTACTTGAGTTTTCATCGCATCTGTACTCTTTGTACTGTGTGACTATACAGAAAATAAAGTATTTTCTGGATTAATACATACATTTTTCCTGGGATGACGTATATAATGATGTTTATCGAGAGTGGATAATTGAACTTTATTATACACTAAACCGTCATTAAATCTAGTTGACATGAGGGAAATATTGTGTGCCTGTTACTGCATGGTTAACTTGCATCAAGAGGTCTTTTTTTTAAATCATTGAGTATTTAAGTATATTAATTTATGCTGAGACATAAAAGCCTTTATTGTAAAAGATTGTGTTGATCAATAGGCTTATAGTGAATTTCCAACAAGTTGTCTGCTGAGTTCAGCGTCTGCTGCACTGTTAAACAGCACTTTCGCTACCTTGTCTCATCTCTCAATCCTCTGGCTGCAGCACGGAGCACCCCACGCACGCCTCACATGCCTAGTTTAAACTGTAACCTGAAGACACAAGCTGTATCCGAAAACTGGTAAATGCTGCATTCGGAGGCTGTATATGGATGGGTGAATTAGGATGAAATAAGATGTTTTTTTAACCGTTCAGATAGTTCTATTCATCCAAAAACCACTATTGTTTAAACGAACTGTGGCTGCATCTGAATTTACTTATTTTTTAAATTACAGTTTGTATAAAACAGCCCTAAACAAACAAAAGTGTAGCTCCGTTCCAGGCGTCCTCTGTCGGTGTTGGTCACTATGGTGGTTCCTTTTGTAAATGCGAATGCAATGAGAAAAATCTCCTTGAGTGTTCCGTTCCTCATAAGAGTTCTCACCTAGAAAGTTACTGAGGGAAACGTACCAGGACTGTAAGTGGGAAAGGGCCTATTGTATAGACAAAAAGCAGCTTAGGCACTCTGTTCCCAGTTTTAAGAATGCCAAGCGCAGTGCAATGCAACATGGCATCCATGTAAAGTCATGGGAATGGCTATTACATTTTGGTATTTTCATGCAAGTGTGCGCTAAGTCTAGGCTCAAGTGGGTTTGACGAAATTGCACACTCAAAGGGCTAATGGGCTGATGAAATGTATTCTGAGGTTCTTCTCCTGTTACTTCACCATCTGTGCCCTATTCTATAGTCCATTCCCTGTCAAGCACCAGCAATATAAACAAAGAGCAGTACATTTACAAGTTGGTAATGTAAATGGATGGTATGAAATGAAGTAGAAATATGGACTTACAGTATGTTCTTTTGTGCATTAACTGCGTCCTTGTTGAGTGTCTGGCATATTTTTAGTGACATGCACATTTAACACACATTGAAAATGTGGTTCTCTTCAGGACATGAATGTAGGCTCTTAAATTATAATGAAAGTATTATTAATTATCCAATTGATCCTCTGACACACATATCATGGCTAGTATTAACAGTGATTGTATTGGTTCCAGGTTAGGCTGTAGTTCAAGGGATTGTTTTTTTTTTCATGCACTTCACTTCTACCAGTCGATTTTTCTTTAAAATAAAAATTTAAAAATTTAAAAATAAACCAAGACCACTAGAAAGTTTAACACAATCTGATATATTTTTGATTCATGAAATGGCTTACACAGTGATTAATTTAATGTTCCACTGTATTTTCAGAGTTTGGACATAAACTTTATTACCATCTGCTGATGGAATCCCCAAACTTCAAATGCAAGAACTGAGTTTAAGCTGAGAATAGAGGTGCTTCTGAAATGTCTTAAGGCAATTAACTGTTTCTTAGGAAAATATCGAATTGAGCTCTGTGCCACTTCATTACCATACAATACACCCACAGTTTGGACACATACATCCACAGATGGCAAACATTCCCACCCATGCCCACTTGCGCTGGCACGGAAATTGCCCTTAGAATAAGCGCTCCCACAAAAATATAGCCCTCTGCCTTTATGTTCCATGCAAGAAAGTCACACAGGTTTGAAATGTCATTAAGGTGAGTAAATTATATAATAATTTTAATTTTGGGGTGAGCTGTTCCTTTAACGATCCAGTGAATTTATAATGTTTATTTATGCTTTTGCAGGCCTTTCAGGTGTCTTCTTTAGAGAAACTGGATCAAACTCTGGCTTCTTGTCTGATGCATAAAATGCCAACAGGAGGTTTCCAGGGCCTGCAGTGTGATCAGTTTCCTGCTGGGGGTAAGTGCTTCTCTAGTTGAGCATTCCTTTGAAAAGGAACTCTGTGTTTAGCTCTTTAAACCCATTTTAGGTTTCACCACCCCCTGCAGATAACGTTTCTACATCAGCACAAAAAGGATGATGCTACCAGCACTTTATATTACAGTCTGTTATAGACATGAATAAATGATGGAGGGATACCGTCTCAGCCCACAGAAGTGCATTACTGTGAACATGTTCCTCTGACATGTGCCTCCCTGCCCACATAAATACAGACTGACCCAGATCCACAGCACTTCAACAAAGCAATTGGCAATGATATTCTATGCACCTACTGTATGCAAAACGTTGTCTTCAAACTAGTGCTCAATAAAAGCTTAATTCAATCATTTTAACTATGATTACAATTTTACCTGAAACCGTAGGCTATTATTAACAATAGAGACAATTGGATTCCAAATAAAATTAATCTTTGTCTTCATAATCTTGAATCATAAAGCCTCCTCTAAAATGACTTTCATTTTCAGCTGACGTCACAAACCCCTCTTTTGAACCCCTCTGCTCCAACCACTACTACTTAAAATGTAGTTCCTCCCAGTGGCAAACCTTGGTTTCACTCGCAAGTACATCAGATTACAAAAGTAAAATGCGTTGCAAATGGCATTTACCAATGATTTCAACACCCAATCCACATGTTGAGAGCTCATTTGTGTGGGTATGTTGAATAAAGACTATGAGTTACTGTATGCTATTGTAGTTTAGTTTGTTATTTGTTTAAAGAAGTCTGTCTTAGAGGTCAACCAATTTTGGGTTTTGACAATAATGATAACTATGTTGGGGAAACATAGTTTGCAAACTGAACCAACCAACAGAAATTTGCAAAGATTTCAAACAAACTTCTTTCAAGTTGTCATTATGGAGTAATGTTTGTAGAATTTTGAAGAAAATAATGAATTTAATAAATTTTGGAATAAGGCTGTAACATAACAAAATGTGGAAATGCATTCTACGACAAGCCTTGATTGGATAAATAAACAATCACTCACTTTCACTAGGGAGTTACTCCATCTTCACGATCATTTATTTAGTATTGAGGAGAACAGACACAGGAAGAGAGAGAGAGAGTGTGTGTGTGTGTGTGTGTGAGAGAGAGAGAGAGAGAGAGAGAGAGAGAGAGAGAGAGAGAGAGAGAGAGAGAGAGAGAGAGAGAGAGAGAGAGAGAGAGAGAGAGTGAGAGAGAGAGAGAGAGAGAGAGAGAGTGAACTGGTCATTTTAAATACAGAAATAATGGAAAAGCAACTAATGATGGATAAACCCAACCACAATATAAAATTTCCAGTTTTGGTCCATTTTAAAATATAACATTGCAAAAGCTGAACTTGCATTTGGATGAGAAGCTTATTACTCGTTGGAGTCAACAAGTATGTTTGTATGAAATACCTGTATCTAATATGTCATATCATGACAGACTATTAAATGAAAAACATTTCTGGTGCCCAGATCTTTGCACAAAGTGACTATAAATGTGTAAACCTTTTACATTTTATACTTCTTATATTATTTTATATAACGTAAACATAAGCTTATATAATTCCTAATAGGGATACTTCATGAAATGGCTAATTTTACATGTATTTTCAAGATACAAAATACTGTATTTTATATTGATTTTTATTTTCCACACAGTATTTGGTATTTTATTTTTATACAATTAAACTTGGTTTATTTTTATTTTAAATACATTTTCTTGTATTTGTGTCAATCACTGCTAATATTTGTTATTTCTATTTTTCACTTTCTCTCTATACCCATTAATTCAATAACATTTTCTTTTACTCTGACTTCTCTGGCCCTCTGTCTCGCAAAACAGCTGCTTTACAGCTTTATGTATAATTGCAAGTCTTCTTATTTTCCCAGTGGTATGTCATGAAAGTGGTATCTATCTGCTGGGGAAAAGTTTTAAAGTAATTTTTAATTTGACCTTTGGTTCTACTTGACAGATATTTGCATTACGTTTCCTCTGAGACAACATTTTCTTGTATGCTTATATCCACTCAAATATGCAAATTAGGGCTAGGTGATCCAGCTAAAAAAAAAAATCACAATATTTTTCAGCCTATTGATGATAGTATATATAGGCTATATAGGCAATGTATTCACTTAAAATGGTGATTTTGTTTTTAGAAGAACAAGTTTTTCAAAAGCTATCTTTCTGATCAACGATTCAAAATATGCTATAATATTTACAATATGCAGCAATATTTACAAACATATATATTTACTTAAAATAGTGATTTTTTTTTTTTAGAAGAACAAGTTTTTCAAAAGCTATCTTTCTGACCAACGATTCAAAATATGCTATAATATTTACAATATGCAGCAATATTTACAAACATACTGTATATATTTTTATTTAAAAAATGTTATACATAATTCCATCAACATTTTTGAGTGATGAAGCAAATACATGTTTGAATCTGAGTTTTGAATCACTGAAATGAATCAAACTTACCAACACTAACAACATTTTAGCTACTAAAGATAAAATGAGCGACGCTATTATAACTTCTCTGTATAAACATTTAGCAAACTAAATAGCCAAGTAAAAAGCATAATAAAATCATGATATTTATGTTGTTGTTTAAATAGAATTTCCAGTCAAATAATTATGAATATATTGTGAATTTTCAATATACTGTATTTCGCCTAGCCCTAAGCAGATTCGATTATTGAATTCTTTCACCTTGTACTGATCAAATTAATTGTTCAGGGTGGCTGCCACAGATGGCGACTCCACCAATTTGGAGGAATGCATCAGTGACCAGCTACATCAGCAAGTGCATCGATGATGTCACTTTCTCCAAGACCATCACCACACACTCCAACCAGAATGCCGTGGATGACTGTGGAGGTGCGTGCGCTGCTGAATGACGTGTCAGCAAGGAAGACCACCCTTACCATGTCTTACCATGGCTGATGTGAGGAAAACTCTATGCAGAATCATCCCACGGAAGGCTGCTGGACCAGACCAGTTCCAGCGTGCTTCAAGTCTACCGCCATCATCCCTGTATAAAAGAACTCTTCAGTGTCCTGCCTCAATAACGACCGTCCAGATGCACTCACACCCATCATCGTCCTAGCCGCTAAACAGACAACGCCATCACCCTCCATCTGGCCCTCACCCACCTGGACAAAAAGAAACATACGTTTGAATGCTGTTCATAGACTTAAGTTCAGCATTCATCACAATCATTCCTCAGCAACTGCTTGGAAAGCTGAACCTGCTGGGTCTGGACACCTCCCAGTGCAACTGGATCCTGGACTTCCTGACTGGGAGACCTCAGTCAGTCCGGATCGGGAGTAGCATCACCACCACACTGAGCACTGGGGCCCCCCAGGGCTGTGTGCTCAGTCCACTGCTGTACACTCTGCTGACCCATGAAAGTGCAGCAATGCACAGCTCGAATTACATCATCAAGTTCGCCGATGACACAACCGTGGTGGGTCTCATCAGCAAGAATGACAAGTCAGCATACAGAGAGGAGGTGCAGTGGTTAACGGACTGGTGCACAGCCAACAGCCTGTCTCTGAACTAAAAGAAAAGCAAAACAAAACAAAAGAGATGGTTGTTGACTTCAGGGGAACACAGAGTGACCACTCTCCACTGAACATCAACGGCTCCTCTGTGGAGATCATCAAGAGCACCAAAATACTTGGTGTTCACCTGGCAAAGAACCTCACCTGGTCCCTCAACACCAGCTCAATAACCAAAAAAGCCCAGCAGCGTCTCTACTTTCTGCGAAGTCTGAGAGACTATCTAGATCATCCTGAGCAGCTATATCACTGCCTGGTTTGGAAATTGCACCGTTTCGGATCTCAAGACTATGCAGAGTATAGTGAGGACAGCTGAGAAGGTCATAGGGGTCTCTCCTCCCTCCATCAAGGACATTTCCACCACACGCTGCATCCGCAAAGCCACCAGCATTGCGAATGATCCCACGCACCCCTCGCACAAACTCTTCATCTTCCTGCCATATGGCAAAATGTTCTGAAGCATTCGGGCCCTCACGGCCAGACTGTGTAACTGTTTGTTCCCCCAAGCCATCAGACTCGTCAATACTCAAGCCATCAGTCTCCTCAAGAGACTGGACTGACACACACATACAGACACACACACAACTGAACACCATCCGACTCCCTTTGATATTTGCACATTTAGCAGTTATTGTACCGTCTTGCACTGTTTGCACACATGCACTTTATGTAGTAATGTGTAGATCTTATTTAGTTCTGTGTAGTCTCAATTAGTTCTGTGTTTGTTTTTATGTTGTTTTTATGTAGTTAAATTTAGCACCATGGTGCTGGAGGAATGTTGTTTCATTTCACTGTGTACTGTACTAGCTGTATATGGTTGAAATGACAATAAAAGCCACTTGACTTGAATATGAAATGCAAATCATTATTTGGTTCTTGTAGTTATACTGCATAGAAAAAGATTTTAAATGATCTATGTTACTCATTAAATGGACCCTTGATTAGTGATTTAATTTTTGGCCCTAAAGGCACATGTGGTTTTCATAAACACTATGAAAAATGAGCATACCCATTCATATGGATATTCTAACATAATACAGTAAACTAATTTACCAAACAAACTTACTAAGGCTGAGACAACTCACTGAATAACAGAGAATTAGCTTGTAAGTTTGCAGTAGTTTAATCAGTTCTGAAGTCTTAGTTCTCTGACCAAACTGAGGTAAATGTGTATATATAATTACAAATAATAATCTTAGTTTCACCCACTAAATGATACAGACAATACAGTTTAATGTACTTGTTTTGTCTCTGACTGCTTTAAAAATATACTCTAGTTTTATAATCCCATTTGGTTTGAAATGCCCACTCAGTACATGAACACTGCAAGGGGTTTGTTGTTAAGACACCTACTCATTCATTAGGTTGGAGTGCAAATGGAGCTATTAAGACCATGAAGTAAGTTAGCCTTTGCCATTGTGTCCAATAAATTAAAGTCAACTAATTTAAATGGGGCCCTTTCATGGAGACCTTTTTAGCATTTCAAAAATTCTGCATCAGACTGTGAAATGTTTGAAATGTTGAAATGTTTTTCCAGAGTCTCACTCAGAGGACATCCCTACTCTCCTGCATTTTGCGGCCCAGCATGGATTGCGAGATCTGACTAGTGCTCTTATCCAGTGTCCTGGAGCCCTGCAGGCCCTAAAGATCCCCAATAGATGTGGATACACACCCATAGATCTTGCGCACATACATGGACACATCCAGCTATACATCCTTTTAAAGGAGTCGGTGGTGAGTGAAACTACTAAGGCTTAAAGGGAAGTGCATGTAAAGGTGATTTGTGTAATTATTTCAATGTTAAAATACTTTCTCCTATCCCATTTTAATAAGACAATATTTAGCTTTAACATTTTAATGGTTGATTTTTCCTCCCGAAAATTATAAATCCTGTGAAACACTGATGAGTTCGAAGGATTGCTCTGTTTGTTGACTGGTCCGACAAATTAAATTTGGTGCTCAAACAATGATGTGAATTTGGAGGCAAGACTACCTGTTGGTCTGACAAATGCCAGTGACTGACCAATTGGGCAATGTTTGGGAAACCTGTTTGAAAACAGTCAGTATTTTTGTATTTCTCTATGGTGCAACTTGTGGTACAGGAATAAAACATTTTACCTACAGTATCCACCTTATTTTGCAACATGGAAGGGGGTCGCTGTCCTTTTCTGCACATCGCTGCCCCCTTCTGCATATCGTGACACGGTTTTGTGGCCCGTTCTGCATAACACGCCGGTCCATTTCAACTTATCGCGTCACATTCTGTCCTGTTTGGCCATTTGGGAAAAGTTCCGGTTCTCACGATGGCCAGTCCGCCCCTGGCTGGAGTTGGCTTATGCCAGAAGAGGTCAACATACAAGGTGGATGATGGTGGTGACCTAGTCACACTGAAAAATAAGGTGGATACTGCCCACAAAAGGCTACACATTTAGTCAAAATTGACTTGTGACTGAAATCAGGTGATGATCTGTCTTGAGACAGATGGGTTTGGCTCAACTATGCTAAGATTTAGAGAAACTGAGTGAGAAAATTGTAGAAACAACAAAATCCACACTTAAACTAAGTAAATTTGTAGCAATTTTTTTTCCAGTTTCAGTGTTGATGTAGATATTGTGTTTTGCCTTTGTAGGGCAGTATATTATTATTATTATTATTATTATTATTACTATCATTATTTTTATTATTATTTCAATATTTATTCAGCATTGCACTGGGCTTTTCCTGTTTTCTTTTTGTTGATTATGTCTGCAAATGTATAGGGGGTAAAGCCTTATTTTTTCCCCACTTTATAAAAATGATAGTTACCTAAGCAGCGCAATGAGAGTCATACAATTAGAGGAATCACAAGGAAGCAAATGTAAACACACCAACTTCAGTCATTACAATAGTTCAGTGTACACAGCCACAATATGAAAATGCCAGGTTAAATACCAAGATCCTATTGTAATTAACTTAATATAGTCACCCAATGAATTAGAGATGGCTGGTCACCATGTCATTGCAAGTGAAACTAGGGTCAGTGAACTAGGTAAACTAGTTCTCTGTTTCCATTCCACCGAACGAACAAAGTTGACCACATAATAATGATGAAGGTACAGTATGTAGCATGTATAGAAGGTATTGTGAACAAGCATCCCTTTTCCACTTTAGTTTACTATCCATATTTCATTAGCATTCTGTCCATGCTTCTCTTCCAGTAAAAGCCCTACAACAGATGTTTGAGAGAAAAAAAGAGATGCCCAGCATTGGTTACTTCACGCGTGGCTGCACTGGGTGTTGTCATGCGAGGAACTCTTGGGCTAAGAGGGTCGGAGGGGGTTTCAGGAGAATGCTAATGCTTAGATTTCCCTTCACTAATGGTGATTTTTTTTTTTCTGTCATTATGCTAATATGGAGAAAGCTTGGTTATGTTTTACCCTCTATTTACTATTTAGACGAGAGGGTGGAGGAGATTGTTGCATGGAGCATTTAGTTTCTAATGGCACACAATCCTCATTTAGTATGTATCCAAATGCGTATCTAGGAATCCATTTGCCAAGGCAAGAGGAAGCTGGTTTTCTACTGGGATCTCTTAATAAATAATCCCATTAAATTGTATCCGACAACAATTTGTTACACAGCACGTGTAGGCAAATCCACCACGACTGACGGTTATTATATGATCAGTCCTTAAAGCACACTGATATTTTAAAATCCCTTCTCAGTAATAATTGGTATTACTAAAGCATTCTAAGAGATAAATAATAAAAACAACTACATTATTCTGAAAAATGTGAGTGGTGCTTGCTCACATGATGCTAGGGTGTTGTAGACAGTGTTTGAACTTGGGGTAGGGGTGGTATTTTCTTTGCAATGTAAGCAAAATGGTAATAACGGAAATATAACTCTAAAGAATAGGAATCTAATTGAAATACAAAATTAATCGAATCGAGAGTTGGGAATAGGAATACAATCGAAACGGAAAATCTGTATCAGTACCCAGCCCTATTGCTGGGTGTAGAGAGGAGGAGGGCGGGGCCGGGCTGGAACAACGCACGCACCTCCGCTCTACACTGGGTTATTACTAGGGGATTCTGAGTGGTTGTTACAATACCAATTCAATACCGCAAATGTTTGTTATTTGGACCCCAGACATGGCTCAGTTTCCTTCTTCACTGTACTGTATGTCTACAGGATTTTTTGGCCTGATTAATAATCCATCAGGTGAAAGAAACGTCTGATCACTTAAAAAGTATTAAAACAAGCTATGATGCTTCAAACATGATATTTACATATATTGTTCAGTATTTCTTAGCAATTTTGTTTAATATTGTTCTGCATACAGCTCACACACAGTCTTGAGTGAAAGAGTGAAAGCACCCTTTTCTGCGTAACCTTCATTATTTACTCTTAATTTCTTGTTACCTCTATTTATTTGTGTAGATGTCACAGAACTAAAAAAAAACCTGTCAATCTACTGTTGTTTTTTAACTTTCTTTTTTGTCAATATCATCAGAGATTCATTGTAGATCAAAGGTGATAAACAAATGAGGCAAACTAGGGCATGTATTTTAAATCTCTCCTCCAATTATCGCCATCATCTATTATTCAAACAATAAAACAACAATATTACACTGCACATTTAATGAATGTATCAATATATGTTAATTATGCAACAGAAACTGTTTCTACAGGGCTGTTTGCTAATGCGACATCAGGGCTTGTCCCATTAATCTCAAAAAGAAATGTTTTTTCTCTTGCTTTGCCGTTAGCCTTTGTCCATCTAATTAAACTTGCTGTGCTTCACAAACGGCACACCAGTGAGATACATCTTATTAAAAAGCATTTCTACTTTAACATCGTGATGTTATTTGGCTGTGGTATTGTCCCCAGACCCTTGAACATACTTATTCTAGTTTCATCAGTCTTCAGTACAGAGTTTTTACTTTCAAATCATGCTAACACACATATTGTTTACGTCTTGTGAGTATTTTTACATTTACAGATTGGCCCCATTCACTTCCATTGTAAGTGCCTCACTGGAACCCAGATTTTTGCTTTTTTTAAAGAAAATGATTGACAATATTTCTTGAAACCCCTCATGGGTCATTGTGTGATTTTTATTTTATTTTTTTACTGGTGAAAGACCAAATGGCTTTGATGATCAGAGTCAACATATTAAATACTATTGACACATTTTAACTGAGGAATCCATTATTTTGTATGGGGGGCAAAATATTTTTTTTGGCTATGATTAAACAAAACTACATGACCTTATGATGACCTTAGATAGGTGGCTGCATCATTTTACCATATAGATAGGTAGGTCCATTCTTCAAATCAGTTGATTTAGGCACCCCTTGCTGCATTATATGTGAATTGTGTTGAGTCCCAAAAATTTGAAAAATTGTGTTCCCCTTCTGCCACTCAATCGACATTGTGTCGATTGTAGTGAAACAAGGGGCTTTTTTGGGAGCCTCGGATACCTCTGAATATGAAAAAGGCCAATGCCAAATTGGCGAACAGAATTGGCATGTCCCGGCCCCAGACATACGGGTATAAAAGGCGGGGATCGTGCATCTGTTCAGTCAGATTCTTTCTTTGAAGCCGAGCGGTTGTGTGATCAGCGAGCTGAGACACTCACTACTGTTCCACTCACCTCTAAGAGCATTGCTGTTGGATCCTACGGCACATTACTGTCGCAGCGTCTGACAATGAGGACTCGACTGGGCTGACACCTCTGTGTCAGCTTGCCCACTCTGAGACCGACGCGCAGATATCCGTCATGCTTGCCTGGGCCGCCTAGAGCTTTGGGCTGGATGCCCCCCTGAGGCAGCAAGAAACCAACATGTAGCTCCACCTCAACCAGGGCCCAGCTCTCAGCCCCAGCGTAGAGCTACCGGCAGAAAGTCTTCAAGGACCCAGAAGACTCTCAAGCATTCCAGAGACGGACCACCCAGGGGACGAGTCGTTCGCGCAGGAGCTGGTAGCCAAACCACTCCTTCCCCCGGTGGAGGGCCGGGAGGAGAATCCTTGGTTTCCTTATTTTCATTTGCCCCTTCGGGCTGCGGTACCCACTTTTCAATAAAAGAGCTATTTCCTCACCCCCTGGGTCACCTAGCTGGTGCCTGCAAAATGCCGTTCTCACGGCACCCCGGCATCAAACCCTTACAGGCAAAGTGGGCTCTGGACGTAGAAACTTCACCTCCACATCTGTACAAAGTTCACTACCCTGGCTGGCCGGTTCTGACGAGTCCAGAGGACGCCACACTAGGACCTCCTCCTCAGTCACTAACCCGCCCCCTACAGGGTATGCAGAGCAAGGTAATTGCTTTGAGTATTTTCTCAGCACACATGCCTCAGGACGCAACACTACCTACTCCCCACCGCTGCGAAGCCCCACCAGGTATGTAAAAAATGATCGTCCCCTTAGTGCCCCTCGCGCAGATCTCGGATGCGTGGCTTACGCTTTCCAACCTGTTGCGTTGGCTGGCCAGGACCATCCGACTGGAAAATGCGATTCAGTTCACCAGGCATTCACCTTGTTTCAGTGGTATCCACCCCACTTCAGTGCATGGCAAAAAAGCCATCACCTTCTGCAAAAGGATGCGATAGAGCATGTTCCTCCAGCCGAGATGGAGAAGGGTTTCTACAGCTCTTAATATCGTGTGATCTTCACCCCCTCTGCTGTCCTCCTGCAGCAGGTGTCCAGACGTATCGTGGTCACCAAAGATGCCTCCAAACAGGGTTGGGGTGCCGTGTGTAAATGGGACACATGACGGTAGCGAAAAAAAAATCGCCAAGGCGGCGTGTGCTCACGTCATATTTCACAACTCGCACCCATCACCTCCTTTGGTGTCAGCACCGACTGAGGCTGCTGCACGCCACTCATATCCCAGGCTGCCTCATCACAGCTGTGGATGCGCTGTCATGACAGGCCCTGCTCAACGGAGAGTGGAGGCTCCACCCCCAGGTGGTTCAGCTGACCTGTTCGCTTCTCAAGAGAACTCCCATTGCCCGTTCTGGTACTCCCTCAGGTGTTTGGCATCCTCATGGGCACTGGCCAACGGTACCTCTCTAGTAGACATCTGTAGAGCAGCAGGCTGGGCAACACCCAATACCTTTGTGAGATTCTACAATCTCCGGGTTGAGTTGGTTTTGATGACTGACTGGGTATACCGCTTGCACTAGCGCCTTTCCCCTCACTGAGGCGAACATGTTTGCTTTTACTCCCAGGTGAGTCCTCAACCTCGCGCTCCCTGGATGTTCTTCCTCCCCAACCCTCTGGCTCGCAAAATCAGTGGAGGTATTCCCGACTAGACCCACTACGGGTACTAGTTACTCTGAACTGGAATAGGTGCTCCATAGGTGCCGGTTATCACGGTAACCCCCTGTGATGTATTTTCCGTGGTACTATCCCACTGTCAGGTGGACCCTCATCTCCCTAGGGCAGTACCCTCTTTGTAGAGCTCCTCCCTCATTAGGCAGGACCTACCACCATGCCACTTCTATGTGTGGCGTAACAGGCCCATGTGACGTATTTGCCACATTTTTACCTCCCCAGCCTGGGCAGGATGTGGTCTCCGTGGGGTCTTTTCCTCCTGAAAGAATAGGACTGGAAAAGAACGCCTTCCCCAATGCATGTTATAGCTAGATAACCCCAGTCGCATCTAACACTCTATGAGGAGAAACACAGAGAGAGAAAAGGCAGCAGATTGCGCAGGAAGGAAGGTTACGTGAAGTCTGATGCCCATGCTCCTTGGCACGCTACAACTTGTTTCACCAGCATCAGCAAATCACGTATCACATTCAGTGTAGGTGGCACTATTGAATAGGATTCCTCTGTGTCACTACAATTGACACAACGTGGAGTGAGTGGCAGAAGGGGAACGTTTAGGTTACTAGTGTAACCCCCGTTCCCTGATGGAGGGAATGAGACTTTGTGTCCCCCTTTGCCACAACACTGTACCAAGCCGCTGTAATGGCCCTTATTCTCGGCTCCTCAGTGCAGAACCTGACTGAAAAGATGCACGATCCCCACCTTTTATACCCGTATGTCCGGGGGAGGGACATGCAAATTCTGTTCGCCAATTTGGCATTGGCCTTTTTCATATTCAGATGTACCCGAGGCTCCCGAAAGAAGCCCCTTGTGTCACTACAATCGACACAACGTCTCGTTCCCTCCATCAGTGAACGGGGAATACACCAGTAACCTAGACGTTTTTTCCAAAGTTGTAGTGTCTGTAATTCTGTAATTCCAGAAGTATTAAAGATGTCTTAATATCGTTTTATATTCGGGTTCACAACAAACTTTCCTTTTTGTATCCTCTTATTTAAGAGCCTGCATGGTTAACTCCTAGTGATATGGTGCTCTCATTGTGGGTTCCTGCATAAATTGTTAAATGTTCGACATTTTCAATGGTTGAAAACAAACCTTTAACCTTAGCGGTATTCACTGCATTTCATTCACCCATTCACACACCAATTATGGCAGCGCTGCTATGCAAGGTGCTATGCTAGGACACTTTGGCATGTGGAGTCAAACCTGCGATTGGTGGCCAACCTGCTCTACCACCTGAGCCACAGCCGCCCCTAACTGATAAGACCATCAAGCCATTGTGGATCATATTGTGGCAACTAAAATCCTCTCCTTTTCAATCAAAAAAGGAAGTTGCTGTCAATACTTTTTTATCAGTGCAAATGCCTTGCATAGAATTCAATGACTTTTCTCCTGCTAAGTCCCACTGAAATAAGTCATTAAAAAAATTATGTGTAAACATTAATTATGCAACAATAATTAAACAAAATCAGAAGTAAATCACAATCAGAAGTAAGATTTCTAGTTAACAGGCGCACTTTTTAAACCATAACTTTCTGTAGAAACAAAAAAAAAACTTAAGGAAAGTTGACAGTTATGTAGATATGCATTAAAAAGAAGGAATTAAAAGAATACTTTACTTATACACTTTACTGATAGTTGAATGATTTTGTGTTAGTCACATAAATAATAATAAACACACTCCCAGTTCCCCATGCTCATTTCAACACGGTCTTAAGCAAATCAAAGATACCAGTCTGAATAGGTAAACATGATCTGGATCTATTGTGAGCTAACTACATTTGGCAAGCAAACTTATTTCAGGTTAGACTCATAAACATATCCTTCTGTGATGCCCTGGCTAAAATATGTCAGGACATTAGGACTTCAAAATGCTGTTAAATGGATGATGGTACACTGCATTTTTTTCTTCAAAGAATGAAGCAACTTTTGAACAGGAATATGCATAAAGTTGACACTAATGAGTGATTATACTTCTGTGAAAGTCTAGTGTGATCAGTCACTCACTTTATAAATAGATGAACTTTGGGAGTTACTTTACCTTGCCGCATGTCTGGTAGTCATGCCAACAGAGCATATTTAAATGACTCCAGGGAGGCAGTTGATCAGCTTTCATGGCTGAAAAATTTATTTAATACCGTAAAATGGCGACTGAACATAGTGGCCCTTCTACACCACTGATGTGGTGCGATAATGGGCGTATCTATCATTATAGCTGAGGGGGCCCTGAAATTACAGTACTATTACTTTTGAAATATCCATGCCTTAATATGTTATCTGTCTTTTCAAATAATTCCTACACCACTGTAGAATATTGTACTGTGAATGAGCCAGGCAAACAAGTAAATACAATTTTAAACTGAAGGTTGTTAAAAATACATAAAACATTTTTTTTTCCCTCCATGGAAAACAAAAGGAGATTTTAAGGCTGATTTATACTTCCGCATCGAACCTACGGCCTAGGCACCACGTAGTGGCTAACGCATTGGTTTGCATTTATAGTTCTGCGTTGGTGTGTCTGTGTCGTTCTGTGAATACACAGCCAAAAAGCTAACTTTACGTTTCATAAACAAAATCAATGCAAGCAATGTAATTTCTGGATTCAAAAGTGTTTATTAAATTATTGTAGCATCAAAAAACAGCTAAAAGTATGTGAACATGTTGAAATGTAGGTATATATTATTTATTATACATGCTAACTGAATTGCAGGCAGAAAATAAATTAGAAAATTACGGTACGGTTGCTATTGATTCTCTTAAATAATAGGCTAATACATAAATATTTTGGCATACTTTTGCATTCCTTGATGAAAAAGAAATCGTCAAATTAATTAATAACTTCTTGCCTGAATAACCCAAAATGGGTGTCGTTTTCAAGATTTACAATGCATATAGGCAATATAACCAACTCTTACCAGGTGCTTTTTAATTTGCTGACAAATTAGAAATATTCCTGTGGAAATATGGACGTGGCCGAGTGACGTCTGTGGAGAGCGAGGCCAGGAGATGAAGAACATTAAGGATTGACACCTGTGGAAAATTATCTCTAACCGCTGATCTTTGTTACAGTGAGAGCTGGAGGGGGATAAAAGGGCAGTCCAGACTTCTGGAGTGGAGAGAGAGACGCACAAAGCTGTGTATGTGACTGAGCGCATTTGTTGTGCTGAAAAGCGAGACCATTTATGTGTTTATACTGAAAAATATTGTTAAATAAAAGACGTATGTTGGACTTTTCCTGGCTGACTCCTTCAGAAGAAATCTAGAGACCTGTAACAAATCAGTTTCCAGATCTTATGAAATATGATTATTTATGCGGTCAAACACACAGTCAAATCATCGTGCTGATCGGAAAGTTTGCAAGTAGAATACAACAAATATTATTTAATGTAATATTATTTCTCATATATCAAATTAATAGGGCCTGGAGAAAAAAAAGCTTTTAGAATTTATAAGCTGTAAACAGATATATTTACTCACTTTCCGCTTGTAATTTCATGAAACGCACACAGATAAAAAACAGCAGATGCTCTCATTGAGACAATTTCTTTAATGGTCACGAGTCCAAATACAATGTAATATAATGCATATTAAAATAATCTTGGATAAAATGTGACGCTACCTTGTTATCATCCTGGGAGGGGGGCGGTCTCTGGTTAAAGTCGATCAATCACAGCTGTCGTGGTCTGTTTCGACGCAATGCACAGTTAAATTTTTTAAGAGGTGCAATTCAGGCTACGGCATAGGCTATGGCATAGGCTACACTGTAACTGCAGTATCTACATGTAGCCTATGCTGCAGGTTTGACACAGAAATATAAATTGGCCTTTAGGCAGAATGCTGGACTGACTCAGCATTTACTTTTATTGCATCTTCTCCAATACAATGAAAATGAATGGTGACTAAGGTCAACATTCTGTCTAACATCTCCTTTTGTGTTCCACAAACGAAAGTAATTGTGTTCAGAACTACATAAGGGCGAGTAAAAAATGACATAATTTAATTTTTTTTTGAGTAAACTATCTAGTTAATGTTGTAGCCCTTTCATTCACCTCTAATGTTTCTCTCAGTATCTGTTCTCTTGCATTATTTGAAATATAATGAAATATAGTGGTATATTATGCTTTGGTAACACATATTTGATATCAGTGCATTACACTGGAATTGATCAATTTGCACAACACATTGGTTACCTTTACTTATCTACACAGCCCTCATTTTAAGATCTTCAAAGCTTTTCAAACTTGAGTCAGTCTTAACTTATTTTGGTTGTTTTTTCATGCTCATCTGGTTTGTATCTTGCACGACTACATTTCCAATCCAACCCAGAAATAGGTGGAGTTGGATAGGGGATAACAATATTCACAACCCAATTATTTTCTATTCATTGTCTTTTCTAGAAACCCTTTTAATGCGTAACGTCCTCGGTCTGTCTTGTACTACCAGGGTCAGCATCCACAGCAACTCCCATTCTGTGCTGTATGCGAGTGATGTTGCCATAGTATGTTAGAGGACGTTTAATTTCTAAGCACTTCCGTTCATCTGATTTCACAACAACCGATCAGAGAAATTCTAGTTCAACCATTTATAATTTCCTTCCAAATGTTCTGTGTTGTTTTATGAATAGTTAACCCCAAAATAAAAATGTTGTCATAATTTACTCACCCTCATGTCAATCTAAACCCATATGACTTTCTGTCTAATGCAGAACACAAAAGGGGATGTTTTGTTGAAGATCCTGAGTCACTATGAGAGAAGAAAGTGTTTTTGTTTTAAATGCTAAACTAAGCATGTTCTCGCTTAATAATGCATGCCACTGTGAACAAGCCTCTCTCGTGCACTCATCAACGTGCAAATGGACTTCCAAGACTTTAACTGAAAAATGACTAACAGTCAATTTTGGGTTGTTTCTTGCCAAAAACCTATAGTATGCTTTCAGTTGACTTGGATTATGATGCACAAATCACCCGGATTACATTTATGATACGTTTGTGTCCTTTTAAACTTTAAAGTGAATCACTTTAAACTGCCATTGTATTGAATCAATGCAGGGGATTTTCATTAAAACTTATTTTTCATTAAAACATCCTTTGAACTACAACTAAGTAGCTGGCAAGCTTTTGTTGACAATTGGAAAAATCCTATGCTATTACCCTTAATGCACTTAAGCCTTTCTGGGTACATTTCACACAAATGCTGGTCAAAAGTTACACAGAAGTGTGGAAAAATCTTTGTGTTTTATATATTTTAATGAGCTATACATTTTATTTAGCTTCAACACATTTAGACTTTTGCAGTTTGCCATTTTGCAACTGGTAGTGTTATGACTAACAAGACTAGAGAGAGAGAATGCTAGCTCTTCTCTCTCTCTTAATGCACCACAGGATATAACTTGTGTTTCACAATTGTCAGTAAGTTTTTACTGACTTCTCACAACCCCAGCATTAAGGTAGCTCATTCTGTGTGGGTTTTAAATTAGCCTGACACTTCTAGAATGCTACAACCCACAGTAATGTAACTCCCACAGTGTTGATAGTCTCACAATATCAAGAACACTAGAATCCTTGAGCAATGTCACATTTAAAGTTTAATGCTGTCATTAATATATATATATATATATATATATATATATATATATATATATATATGAGGGCTGTCAATCGACTAAAATGTTTAATCGAATTAATTACATGGTGTCCGAATAATTAATCGCATATACAAATATTTGATGAAAGCCCCTCATATATAATTCAGTATATAATGATGAAATAATTATACATAGTTATCTTTATATATATATATATATATATATATATATATATATATATATAAAACAATTTCAGATAATTAAAATGCTTTACATTCTTGTGGCAGAAGAGTTCATCATTGATAAGACAATACAAAAAGCGGCTTTACAATACAATGTATTGTTTACTACCATATTATTGATCATAAGTCAGTCATTGGCATACAGTTCACAGCAATCCATTTCACAAGTGAATTTGTCAATTAGTTCGATTTATTATGAGGGCTTGTTTAAGGACCCGTCAATCTACACCTGCGTCAGACATGCTTGAGAAGCATCTCGGGTGCGTTGTGTCATAAACATAAAAATTTTAGGTCACTGTGTCAGGTTAAATATAGTTTAATACTTAGAACACATCTTGAGATCCCTTAGTTCGAATTTGTGAAAGTGTTTTGATCGCAAGAATGTAACGTGTTTTATTCACTGTATAAACTGTGCATTACCATACATCTGAAATTTGAATTACTGCTCTCTGGAGTAAACAGGTGGTACTACAAGCTTGCATTTCTCAGGAATCTTCCTTATTACTGTCCGGGGGCATTGTTTTACGCATTCTTTTTTATAAAATTAATCGCACTGAATTAACACGTTAAATCGACAGCCCTAATATATATATATATATATATATATATATATATATATATATATATATATATATATATATATATATATATATATATATATATATATATATATATATATAATTATTATTATTATTATTATTATTTTTTTTTTAAAGGGTCATGTTACCAGGTAGTCCAGCATACTTTTGGGTTGCTTAGGTTGAGCCTAAAGTGAAGAGGAGGTGAATTGCTTAATGATTATAGAGTATTGACCAGAGTGCTAGATTGATTTCTAAGGGCCCTATATAAATAATGGTACCTGTTGATGATATTGTACTGTGTGGGCCTTGAAAGGAAATGTAAGTCACCCTGACAGATCAAATCAGCATCCTAATTAGTATCCCAATCACTTTACTTTCAATTTACTCTCACAACAAGTCATATCCCAACTGAAAAAAAAACAGTTTAAACCAGATTAAAGGCCCTGGCACACTCACTGAGAAGTTACAAACAGCAGAGTAACAGCATACTGTTTGTGAACATTCATACATTGGCCACACTGCTGGGAGAGGAATTTAGAGGAGCATTTAAATATAATGATGCACAAGACTACATACAGTCTAAAACATCAACCAATATGATATTGCACTTTTTATCAATGACTTCATGCCTCATTCTATGGGAGAATTCACACAAGATCAGTAAAAGTAGCTGTTTTAACTATTCAATGATTATTTAAAAGGGTGTTAATGGGTAGAATACATACCAAAGACTGATGATGGGCATATTTCACTTTGGGCAGATGTGTGAATGGCTTTAGGCGTTAGATGGCACATGAATGAATGGCTACTTAAGAGTATTTGACTAGATTGGATTGCTTTTGTAGACTAATTAAACAAAAAAGTTGCATAACCTGTTTTTGGTAAATATCTCTATGCGAACATTGACTGATCTTAACTGACTGAATGGGAATAAGCTGTCGGCCTCAAAGTAGGTGGAACTCCAGGCCACACCTACCGATGACATGGACCAATGGCAGTAAAATGGTGTTTAGCAGTCAGAAGTCTGTTCAAGTTTTCTTGAAAGTTTGCACTGGTGAGCTGTTACGAACAAAATAACACATTAATTTTGGCAAGATTTAGTTTTTTAATGACATCACACCCATTTGTTTTTCGTTTTTATATGAAGTTCGCAGGGCCTGAAGGTGCTTAGCTGCTCTCCCAGCCTGGCTAAGCTGGTCAGTCTGGTTTGTTTTGATGGTTTTAAGTTAAACCATCTAAATACCAGATTTGTCAGACTGGGAGACCAGCAGGACCTGCTAAACACCAAGTAAGACCATTAAACCACCTTATGTTGGTTTTAGCTCTGTTTTTGTTCCAGCGAGGATGAATTTGAAGTCATATATTTGAAACTATAAGCCCTAAGAGAACTGTCTATATGACCCTCTGAAACATAGATACAGTATATATTTTTTGCTCAGGTCATATAGCGATGAATAGGCAAATGAGGTCACCCCAAAGAATCAGTAAGAAACAGCTAAAAAAGAAAAGATCCTTCCCTCTTGTTTTCTCAGAGTCAAATCAGTCTCCCTTGACCTCTTTACTTTCTCAGCGAGTCTCATCTCCATTAAAGATTCATCAAACAACTGTCAAATTTCATAAAATTTTCAGCCCAACGTGAACACAAATACTGAATGAATGCATTACAACCAGCAGGATACTGGCATGGCACTGAGATTTGTTTGATATTTGAATAATAGCCTCAAAGCGTCTCCCTCAGTAATGTGAAACAATGGATGCTTTTAGTTAGCTCATAATAGTCAAATTAGCTTAGCACACTTCCCTGATAAGATATTTGGCTTGCTTCAAAGTATCATTGTTGACACTTTCAGAATCAAAAGTAGTATTCACAAAATAGATAAGCTCCGTGAGCTTATCACAATTGAGCAATGTACTTTTTGATGCTTGCGTTCCCAAATATGACCCCTTTCTGCATGCTAATTAATATTACTGTGAATTTATTATGGTGTTTTATTATTGTTTCCATCCCTAGTCAATCAAACTGCATTTATAGAAGCTTGAGGGACAAAAAAGGACACCAAATGTGCTCCAGCTCATTTAACTTCCTTGAAATCCATGTCATCAATCGCAGGACTGCCTTTGTGGAGACGCACCATCTACATTTGAGAGGCTTGCGTAACGTTAGCTTTACTTAAATAGGCTTAAATCCAATGAAAACATATAATATATAATTTCAGCATGTCTTTGGTGTGATGTGATACATATCAGGGTGATGTATTCATACGAGGTTGTATAAGGTCTAAAGGAAGGTTGTACATTCAAAATGTGTACTTTTCTCAATTCATTTCTTATGTTATTTTAATAACGCATTACAAGTGCATTAGGAATGCTGCTCCAATTTAAAAAGATGAAGCAAGGTCTGCCCTGCTGACTACCTAAAGTGCATTACTGGAACTGTGGTTGGGGTATTTGCTCCTTGATTAAAGTTGGCGATGGCGATGTTTACATGGACACCAGAAAGTCGTTCATTGTGAGAAAGCTGCTTAAAGCTGGAAAGCGGCGATCACCTTTACATGCACTGTCTTCACGACTTTACTAGTTTATTCTCTGTTGTTTCGCTTTACTTCCTGATAATCCAGTGTTGTTGCATTGTTTGCTTCTTTAACTTTCCATCGCGACCTGCATTGGAATTGCCTTTCAATAGTGTGGTTTCTCTCTTATGTAAAACTCTGGGATTGCCCAAATGTACTTGAAGACATATTTGCAGTTGAGAGTGACGGTAGTCGATATTTTAAATTGGTGTGTATAAGTGGGTAGATTTTTTTTTATAGTGTATGTGCTTTTCTCTTTTCCCACTCTACTCCAAGAAATGTTGAATTATTTCTGCTGTATTGACTTCTTGATCTGATGTATGGCTCCATCCTATGGTGTTAGTTATCCGGTCAACGCACATGTACACTCTTCAAAAACTTGTAAGACCACCGCTTATGTGTTTACATGACCTTTTAAGCCGCATTCTCCGGGAGAAATCCAGGTGTGTTAAACCGCTTTCTCTTAATCCCTTTAACAGTGTAAGGAAAATGCCATTCTTGTTTGTACAACGTTTCAGAACAAAACAGAACAACTGCATTATTATGTGATAGTTCTAAAGCCAGCATCACACTAGCGATTTACATAATCTCTGCCTGTAGGTGAGAGACAGAGCATGTATTAGCGTCTGCCAGTGGGAGGTTGTTAATTCCTTGACTGCCAGAACTCCTTGCTGATTTAATGGTTCCAGTACCTGGAAAAGCATATCAAAATGGTTCGAAAAAGTTGACGGGCTGTGTTCTCATCAAGTGACTAATAAGCTTCTTCTTTTACTGAAGAACTGACAAGAAGTCATGTTGATCCAGTGGTGTAGTAGTGTCTGAAGAGGTGGGCATACTCTGAATTTATCAAGGAGCCCACGCATAGTCCTATAAGAATTTACAAAATGTATGTCAGGGTAAGACAGTCCGCTACTAAGATAGCCAGAGATTAATAGGTTTCATTAATGTTACTTTTATTACTTGTAAAATGGGTAACAATTCATAATTAAAATGAATTAAAAAAGTAATACATAATACGTAATAAACTGTAACGCATGCATGTAATGTTCATGTTTACAATCATATATTACTAAATATACATAAGAATGAATAGTTATTTGCTATGTCTTTTTGCTATGTAGCCTACTATAATGTAAAATGCAAAAAAAGGCACCACTTACAGCAGTTAAAGGCTGATATAATTAGGGGACAACTCATTTAACTGGCATACTAAAACTAGCATGGGTGCAGTCAGTATTTTCACAAAAAGTTGTATTTAAATGCATAAATATTTTCACGTTTAGCATCAAAGTAAATATACAGCCCAAATTATGGTGACTCCAGTGCTGCTGGCATATCAGCATTTCACTGTAGACACTAAAAATGTCCCACCCCTATCTGAAACGTAAAATATAATTTGTTAGCAAATATCCAATTGTATCTGAAACCAGGGGCGGAGCCAGGAGTTTTTCACAGGGGTGGCCAGGCAGTGGCCAGCAATCAGTCTGTGGTGGCACAGAAATGTTCGGGCATTACATGTTTAGTCTTGTGCTCAAAAACAGCTATTGCGAGTGTGGTGGCCATTTGGGTGGCCAGGCTGCAGTCCATGGTGGCCACGGCCACCCCTGGCCACCCCCTAGCTCTGCCACTGTCTGAAACAAATGTTCTGATTGGTTTTGGAGTCGGGCAGTTTATCTGGCCCGTACTATTACTCCAGAGCTCACTTCTCGCTGCTCCTTGTGATTTTAGAGAGAATCTGTACACTTATTTATGGGTCAAAAGCCTACTCGTTCTGTTGTCCATACTTATCATCACTCATTTTAGGTGAGCATATGCACAATCCTTAGAAAGATAGGTGGGCATATGCACAATCCTTAGAAAGATAGATGGGCATATGGTGTATGCGCTAGACTCTATTGTGTGATGATCTGAACATTTTTGTCAGCTGTCGCACTCAGGCGCATATAATCACAAATGCAGATTATAATCCATAGTGATTCTGTCACCAAGCGTTTTTCCTGGGGTTCTCCTACAGTACACTAAAATGACTAATGAAATCAGAAAGCTGAGGCACTTAAAGTCTGTTTTTACAGAAATTCATTTATCTTTTAACTGAAAGCTGCAAATGGACATATGATTCTATACAAAAAAACAACACAAAAAAACGTACCGGTAGGTTTTTGAACTCGTAAGTCACACATCACACTATGTATGGAGATGAATTGTGAATAAAATATATTTAATTGTCCAAAAAAGTCAAATTTGGCAATATTTGTGCTTACTTCAGAGCTGTTAACAACTTCCCTGGGCATAGATCAAAAGCAAGTTTTAATGTTTATCTTGATATCATTTCATGGGCTTTTTTTACATTCACTGTCATTGCTTTCTCCCGCTGATGGTCACAAATATGGCAGATGCAAGGAAAAAGTGACGTCACAGAAACAGGTCGAGATAAGGCTGCATGATTATGATGAAACTTATAATTGATTATTATTTCCTTTGATATTGTAATTGTGATTAAAGTACTAACTTTGTTTGGGGCTGCTGAATGGCATATTGGTGTGTGGACTATGCATCAAAACAAGCTGAGAACTGTGTTCCTGAATTGCATTATTATTTTAATTTAATGAAAAAACAATGTTAAATACACTTTGAATAAATTAAACACAGTAACATTTAGAAAGTGAGCATTACTGATGTGCCATTAGCCTAATTTAAACGTCACTGATTTGCTTTTGCATTCATAAACACAATGGCCCAAAAAAATCTGTTGTAATAGGAATTTGTTGTGCAGTGGGAGTACACCTAAATGGAATGCTGTAATTTATACTTTTCACGATTATATAATTGTGACAGCTGTAATTGTAATCTCCATTGTTTATTCGATTAATTGTGCAGACCGAGGTAAATAGTGATGTGATTCTATGAAACCAGTTTGGTGGCACACTTTACCAAGCTCTATAGTCAAACAAGGGTTGTCTCACCTACTACACTATAGCCATACACTGTATTAGTGATGTTGTCTTTAAAAATATTAAAACACAATCAATCAAAAATGTTATTTTATCAAACAGCTGAGGAACACTAGCATTATTTCTACAGTGATTTTAACATGGCAATTTTAACACTCAATGTTACTTAAATCTTAATCTGATATATATAGATATATAGATATAGATATAGATATACTGTATATAGATATATATATATATATATATATATATATATATATATATATATATATATATACTTGTCAGTCAATATGTTGATGTGTCAGATTCCTTCTCTGACAACACAAAAATATATTTAAATTATTAATCACAACAAGAGAGCACTTGTGGTTAAAATGTTACACTCATGTCCGACATCAAAGCAGATGTCTTTCACAACCTCTCAACTTGTGATGCGTAATTAGCTTGTCTGGTCTATCTGTTAATTCTCCCTTTCTACTCTTATGAATATATACATAACACTGAATATATAATGTGCATTATCAATATTGAGAGGGAAGAAGTGGAGGCTAGTGTTACAAGTGAATGGTAGCAGGTTGCTAAGAAACAGAATGCAGAGAGTCTGAATAAAGTGTGCATTACATGGAATTGAGCACTTTGTTGTATGTTCTTTCATCATTTTGTATTTTATTGTTTGAACAGTAATAAATTGGTTTATTAGCAGTCAGTGTATTTTGCATGTGTTGAACAATCCCCACATAACATTTGTTATGGAGGGAGGTTCTGATGCCAGTGATTTTCACAACCATCGCCTTGCTTACCAACTATTTTCTTTGAGGCATCTACAAATCAATTCTGCAAGCTTGGCAAAAACTTCTTCAGACACTCGCAATTGTCACATCTGACATTGAGTACTCTTGCTTCGGTTGCTATAGACGCAGTCATAACAGTTAGCAAATGTAAGTTTGAATCTTTGGTTTGAATTATGATCTAAATTATATGCGTATGTTTGAATAGACCAAGTTTACAATTTATCATTAGTAATTTAGATAGATTCTCATTCTGTCCAAAAGCATGTAATACTTCATGTAATACTTAACAAATCCTTAACAAATTAGTATCTAATTTGTTTTTGTCTTAATTCTGGACAGAATATCTATTGTTTTATCAAATGACAGCACATAAAACTTTAGGTTTTTGTCAAATGTTTTGCTTGAAAAGTGTGCCCGGATTACTTTTTATAAAATAATTGGCACATACACTAGTTTGCTCATTTGTTATGTAATACAAATGCATTCATATCTTAAGTGTCCAAATACTTTTTGGGGTTCCAGAATGGGTCTATAAAAAGCTAGTTGTCACAGACTAGTGCAATTCAATTTGTGATTATGTTTTCATAGGATGACAATGATGGCAACACTGACACGGGTGTATATGAGCTGATGGGCAGAACAAGTATGTTTGTGAATACATAAAGAATATTTTATACAAAGTCAGTATCACATTATTTAAATCAATAAAGCCTGATTTCCCAGAAAGTAACCTCCTGGCATTCTATACTTCAAAATCTACACAGATAATCTTCTGCTGGCAGATCCCGTTGAGCCACAACAAAGATATGATGAACGTGAAGATGTAGATGATGAGAATGTCTATTCTCCAGTGAGAAGAGACAATGAAGAGTATGACACCATTCTCACATCCAACAGTGCTGAAGTAATAGCGAACCGCCCCCCTGCACCAACCCCTCGGCCTGAGAGTCTTCCCACCCCAGATGACAAGACTCCCTTCATTGCACAAGGTTTGACTTGTGAACAATTTTTGTTTATCACTGGCAGTGTTGTGTGTAATGTGATTACAAATTAATTAGTTACTGTAATCTCTAATTTTTTTTTTGTCAAAAGTAGTGTAATGCATTACATTTAAAATTTTTGTAATCTGTGTACAGTTACAGACTTTCATTATGCTACAATCAATTGTGTTACACAAATTTCTAACATTCTATATCAGGGGTTGGCAACCTATGGCATGTGTGCCAGCATTGGCAAGTGGAGGGGTAATCACTGGCACACCATCAATGGCGAGAGAGGAGTAGACTATTTTATTTATATAGATTCCGCACCAGTACTCCAGTCTACATCTTGATGTAATCCTTCCTTATGATCATGCAGCGTGTTTTCATTTGCTGAATGCGAGGCTAAACATAATTAAAGTGTGACGAGACTCACGCTGTGCGTGTAAGCCACACAAACTAATGACAGCCTACATTCTGTGTTTCATTTGTTTCTTTTATCTTTAACACATGGTGTATTAAGGAAAACACCACTATTATTCCTTGAGATTTCCTCCTTAAACCATAGTCACACTCAAAATTACATTAAATGATTAAAAGAGAAAAAATAAACCCACATCGTGTGTGGAAGCGAGGACATGGTTGAATGTTCGTCTGGAAAGAGAGTAAGCGGTAAGTGTTCTCACCTGAGATGAATTGCTGGTTATTGATTGTTTCTGTGTTCGGAGTAAGAGATGGGGGAAATAAAAGGGGCCAGTCCTCAGACTGTGCAGAGAGAGCCCAGCTGAGAAGCTGTTTGTGTGTTGGCTGCTGCCATTAAATTGAAGCTTCACCGCTGCACTCTTAGCAGACGTGTTTTATTTTGTATCAATAAAAATTACATTCCTGAGTTGGAATCACCGTCTCCCGCTCCCTCATTTCATTGGATCGTAACACTGGTGCCGAAACCCAGGAGAAGAGGAAGAAGGATATGCTGACATGGAGTCATTGCCACTGGTAGTCTTCAGGTCCCTTGCCAACATCCACCAGGCCCAACACCAGGCCCTAGTTGACCTATGCATGGAGCAGCAGCAGCATTTTGAGGTGCTCCTTCGGGCCCAGGAGGATGACCGGTGGGTGCTGTGGAGGGGGTGGCCGGCTTGACCTCGGCTGCAGCGAACCCTCACATGTTGCTCACAAAGATGGGGCCTCAAGATGATCTGGAAGCCTACCTCAAGCTCTTTGAGAACATGGCCAAAGCCCAGAGATGGCCGCAGGAGCAATGGGTGGTACATCTTCTGCCGCTGCTGACCGGGGAAGTCCAGATAGCGGCGCAAAAACATCCAGTCACCAACCCCCTGAACTTCGTGATGTTGAAGAAGTCCTTGCTTCAACTGGTCGGCTGTAGCTCAGAAGAACACCACCAGCGCTTCAGCTCTTTGATGCTGAGTGAGGTCTGCCCCTCATTTGCATTTGCTCAGCAGCTTCGTAACACCCGCCTGCAGTGGCTGCTGTCCAAGGAGGACAATGACGCAGATGACGTCACCAACTTCGTGGTGCAGGAGCAGTTCGTCTCCCGAAAACCGTCTCTCCCCTATCTTCATCCCAGGTGAGGGAACCCACTGCCATGGGTGTGGGCAGGAAGCTTGGGCTGGTCTGCTGGAGTTGCTGGGAGCAAGGTCAGGTCTGAAATCAGTGCTCAGTAATGAGGTGGGGGCCTTGATCCGGGTCCCTGACACTCTACAGACTGCCCCCGATCGAGCAGGGATGTACCAGATACCTAAGAGTGTCAAGGGGAGTACATACCTAGCCTTAGTGGATTCAGGTTGTAATCAAACCTCCATTCATAAATGCTTGGTTCAAAACGGGTCATTGGATACAAATAATCGAGTGTGGGAGAGGTCTGTGAATGGGGACATTAATGATTATCCTATAGTGACTGTCACGATAATGTTCCAGGGCCAAAAGCATAATGTCGAGGTGGTGGTTAATCCTCGCCTCACCATCTACTAATTTTGGGAACTAAATGGTCAGCTTTTCGATTATTATTGAAGGGGTTGTTTGTGGATGGGTCCTGTGAGAAAGTGAGTTGGTGTGGGATGTGCGAAGCGCTTGCTGCGGAGGCACAGCCTGGGCCGTCTGCGCCTGCGCCTGCTCCGCATCAGGCTGACACTGTGGAAGGGGAAGTGTCATCCTCCCCTGCCCTTAGGGAATTCCCAGTAGAGGATTACCCTTAGAGCAGTCGTGAGACAAAACATTGAGACACACGTTTGACCAAGAGATAGTGATTGATGGTCAACGTCTTCAGCTGGGCATCACACTGGGCATTTTTTTAAATTAAATTATGATAGATCGGTTGTATAGAGCAGTGTTTCCCTACCACTGTGCCGTGGCACACTAGTGTGCCGTGAAAGATTGTCAGGTGTGCCGTAGAAAATTCCACAAAATAAATAAGTGCATGAAAAAACCCCCAATAATTTCAGGGATCCAAACTCCTCACCTTTTGGAGAAATATGCCATTTTGAAACCATAATCGGTCAATTTTGTAATTGTGAAGCGCAATGATTAATGTGCAAAAGTGAGTGATATTTATACGTGTTAAGGATCTTTCACACGTCTCGCGTCAGCACTGCAGAATACATTGAAGTCTATGAAGTGACACCACTTTACACCAAAGAGTTTTTCACACACGTCTTTGCTTCACAAATAATGTCTTTGAGAGTACTAAGCAACAAGAAATATTTAAAAACCGTCCAAATTTGTGAAGGGCTGGACAGGTAATCTGTCATACCGTGCATTTTCCTGGTAAACCGACACACTTTGTGGCCGATCAGTGGCGGAATGGCCATCGGGAGAACCGAGCAGGCCGGTGGGTCGGCTGCGAAATGTGCTGAGTGGGCCGTGATATGCTAAAATAAGCTGAACGGACCACAAAACGGCACCGCGATATGCAGAAAAGAACTGAAACCCCTCCCCCTCCCCCTGAACAAGTGTTGGGCCAGTTGCCATGTAAAATCCGGGCCGATTTCTCTTCCCAGTCCAGCCCTGTACACATGCACTATATGAACATCTTTAATCATTTCGATGTGTTTCCAGCGAAGTGCGGCGCGTTTTAAGAGCAATACTAGTGCAACTTAAAAATGCATCTTATTCTGCTGCTGTCAATGACTGTGTAAACAAACACTGAAGATGTGATATGTGAAGACCAGCATCTCTGTTTGGCCTGTTGTGGGTTGAAGCACCCAACGCCACCACGGACTGTATTACGTTTGCATATTCCGAATATTTCAGTGTGCATTGTATATGTTCATGTCTCATATCAGCATAGATTGCTTATGAAGCAGTCACAATATGATTCAAGCTTTGCAAAGGAACTGTTATTGATGGATGGGGCAGTTAAACCACCAAACCCATGACTAAAAATTTTCATTCACAAATGTTTCAAATGTCATGACTGTTTTATAATTGCTGTGCTTTAGGGAAAATTTTTCTAAATTCAGATAAATGTGTTGGGTGTACATTATGTGTTAACCCTGAAATGTAGTTCTATAAATTATAATGTGAAACTTGTTCATTTTCTTCCGATTGAGTTTCAAATATCGCAAATAGCTGCATGAAGTTAGCCAATCAGAACAGAAGGCGTTTACACTGAAGTCTTAAGGTGTTGTCAAACCTCACAGTAAATTCACTCACTCCAATCCTTTTAGAGTGTCATTACAAACTAGTTTACTGCTGTGACATCAAAACATGTTGAAAAATAATTCAAAGAGCTATTGCAAGACAAAAATATTCCCAGTATTCATAAAGCATCACAGTAGCAGTGTTTTTGCTAGATTACTGTTCACTTTTTTTCATCTTATGACAGAGATATCTCACGAATAGTAGGGGTGGATAAAAATATTGTTTTTCCAATTAATAACAATCTTCGTTTGAACGATCATGATATTAATTCTTAAATCCCAAGATCGTTCTTTCACTCAATGCGCCACCCTCCACTACAATGAGAGGAAATTGCGCTATGTGACTAAAGTGAATATATTTGGCAACTGGCTGGTAAATGTTTACATTTCACTCACCAGTAATTGTGGAGATTAGTCACGAAGTGTTCAGCAGCGTGTTGAGAGTAAAAGATGTTCCATGAAATGTGTGTGCAAGACGAGGTCCACGCAACCCATTTGTCATGGAATACTGTCTCTTTTAATACCCTTTCTGTTCTTTACAGTCAGTTGTTGATCAAAAACAACTACAAAAATAGTTGCATTTAAAATATGCTTGCATTTGAAATTCACTCTTAATCAATATTCTAAATTCTATTAGATTAGAATTTGATCCCAATCTCCTTGCATGAACAAAAAGTGTACCAAAACTAGATGCATGTCAACCCTGGGAGGACCCAGTCCCCTGTAAATATTCAGGGCAAACTCAGGCCCTAAATCTGCTCACATAGCCAGAGAGTGACTACGCAGACTAAACTCTATTTTTATGAAACAAGAAAACATGACCCCTGTGTAAACAGTGTTCTGTATTTAAACTCCTCTTTTGCATTAAGATAAAGTGCATGCACCAAGTGCAAAAAGAATAAGTGAAGAGAAGTTGCCACTTACAATGTTTATCTCACCACCTACTTCATTGCTATTTGTATTTTTCTAACAATTTCTACATTACCTTTGACCAACACTTAAAGATGAACTGCTTAGCAACTAACCATTGCAAAACATCAAACTATAACAGGTATCCACTAATTGTCACTGTTTTTTTTTTGTTTTTTTTTAGCTATACAGCAGTAAATGGTTGAAATGGTTAAAGTCTCATATTTGACACACAAGAGTATGAAGCTAAGCCTAATGTGTCTTTGGGTATGAGCCAGCTGATGTGTCATTTGGACGACACTATTAAGCAAAGCATTGACATATATTTACAGCAATATTAGAGGCTACTTTGCATGAAACAGATGGTAACTAGTGTTGCTATAGCTGTCTTGTAGCCTTCTTAATGCAGAGTAGTTTAAAACATATCTACTGCCATAGCTTACATTCAGCCAATCTGCATGTCTCTCTCTCTCTCTCTCTCTCTCTCTCTCTCTCTCTCTCTCTCTCTCTCTCTCTCACATTGCATATCTTTTACAGTTTATTTTTTTTCACTCTGTAAAAAGATCCTCTCTGTTTGCTTGTTTGAGAACTTCAGCACTCAAGGAAATTGCTTTTCCCCATCTGTCGCTCACTTTGACGTTGTGTCGAAGAAGCGACACTAGGGGTCTCTCTTGAGAGCCTTATGCTTCTTTGAACTTTGAGAAAAGGCCAATGAGAAATTGGAAGACAGAATTTGCATGTCCCGCCCCTGGACATACGGGTATATAGGGAGGGAAATGCGTCTGTTCATTCAGAAATTTTCTTCGGAGCCGACCGGTTATGTGAGCAGCGAGCTGCGAGTCACAGTCTGTTTCCTCTTATCTCTGAGCGTATGCTGTTGGATCTATGGCACATATCAGCGGCTTTCTCCTTCTCTGCACGGCAGTGCAGCTTTGCCCCTGGGTGCATAGACAGCGCTATTAAAAGATACATTTTCCCTAAAATAGAATTTTCTCTAAAAGAGCAATACACAGCGTCGTTCAACGTCCTTTTCAGGATGCATCTTTATAAAGATGCTTTTTCACCCCTGTGTAGTTCCTGGACAACCCAGAGACCAAGACTTTTGCTCCGGAGCTGGTAAGCAGACCACTCCATCCCCCGGTAGAGGGCCGGGAGGAGAATCCTCAGATAAGTTTATTTTCTTTGCCGCACCCCCTTCAGGCTGCGGTACCCACATGTTCTTACAGCACCCAGGTGCCACATCTCAATAGTCCCAGCACATTGGACACAGAGCCTTCGCCTCCAGCCCCACAACTGTTGCCCCCCCGGCCGGCCGGTCCTGACGAGTGTAGAAGACGCCTCCACGGGGCCTCCTCCTCAGTCACTCAGTCACAGTCAAACTATTTGCCCCCTGCCGGGTGTGTGGAGAAAGGTAAGTGCTTCGAGTCTTCTCTCAGCACCAGAGCCTCGGGACGCTCTTTTGTCTCCCGACGCCTTATTACCTGCTCTGCCCTGCTGCGAAGCCCCGCCAGGTATGTCAAAAGTAATCATCCCCTTAGTGCCCCTAGCACGGAGCTTGGACTCGTGGCTCTCACTTCCCAATCCGTCATGCTGGCTTGCCAGGACCATCCGACTCGGTTACACAATTCAGTTTGCCTCCCTAGCCCTCTGGTCCGCAAATTCAGCGGAGAAATTTGCCGACCAAACCCAATGTGGGTACTCAATTTACCCTGTACTGGAATAGGAGCTCCACAGGTCAGGCCCCCACGTGGACTTATCCTCCTGTGTGTATTTTCCGCGGTACAGTCGCCTGGCGAATGGACCCGCGTCTCCCTTGGGCAGTCCTCACTGACCCCTGGTCGCCGTGATTGTAGCAACTCCTCCCTCCCAATGATGTAGGATCTACCACCGTGCCATTCTCCACATGTGACCTAAAAGCCCATGTGATGTATTTCACCACACTTTACCTCCCCCAGTCTGGGCAGGTGTGGTCTCCGCAGGTTCTTTCCCCCCTGAAAGAATAGGAATTGGGAAAGATCGCCTTCCCCGATGTGTGTGATAGCGTTAAGATGGCCCCAGCCGCTTTAACTCTATGCTAGAAACATAGAATCAGAAGTGTAAGGAACCAGAGGGTTTTGATGATTTTTTGGGGTGTTGGGAAAGGGTACATGCAGCCTGTCTTTGGCACGCAAACTACCTGCCCGCACCTGTGTCAGCAGCGCACGTACACACATCAGCGCATGGCGTGATTAAAATTGGACGCAACGTCGAAGTGAGCGACATACGGGGAATGTCTAGGTTACTGATGTAACCTCCGTTCCCTGATGGAGGGAATGAGACATTGTGTCCTCCCAGCCAGGTCATCAGGGAACGGAGGTTACAACAGTAACCTAGACGTTTTTTTCTACGTCTAGGTTATCCAAATCTGACCAAAGGTTTCATGTTTCACTGAATGATAAGGAGGTATTGAAAATCCTCTTCATTAAAGAAGAATCAAGGACAGTGAGGCAAAGGAAGTGTTGCTATTTTTGCAGGTTAGTTATTATCAGAATTTCTCTGAAAGCCTCTCTCTCTAATGTACAAACTCATACAGACATCAAAATACATCAAATTCTCATAGACTCAGGCATTCATATTTACAGTATATAACTGTGAGAGTCTTTAGAGTGCTGTACATTATAAAATCTGATTATCAAAGTTTACTACGTATATTTCACAAATATTTTTGCATTATATATTTCATTTTATACAGAGCACATTATACACTGTAATCCTTAAGGAGCTATTTCTACTTGATCTAACCCTTAAAATGTGTTTTTGTTAACACTTATAATAAGTAACCTAATATATTCATTGTTACATAATATTGAATGGAATAAAACCAGTTAATTTAGATGTTACTACATCAGGCACATTTTGTTTAGGATAAGTTAGGTTAGGTTAGATTTTTCAATGTACACACAGCACAAATAGATCAAAAGGCATAAAGGCCGTGCATATATTCTATTTTAAGGAATGTTCTTGGGCACAACGTGAATTGTAGTACCTAGATCACACTTTACCGTAGTGAAATCGTTATAAAGTATGACCTTGAATGGCTTAAAGGCATTATAAAACAGTGTCAACAGCAATATGATAAAATAAAATAAATAATTAGTTGTAATTTATTATGACAATAATCAGAATACATCCTATAATTGTAGGATGTTTACGGTTGCCAAGCAACCTGCATTAAAGTTGCTGTAAGCAAAAGGTGCGTCCCAAACCGCACACTTCTGTACTATTCTACATCATTTTGTAGTGTTACTAGTGCGAGCAGTATGTTTACACTGAAAATGCTACAAAAAGAAGTGTACTTTAAGTACCCCGATTATGGACATTTTCAACAGTCAAAATGGAGTGTGGAATGTTGAGTTGTGTCCCAAACCGCACACTTCTGCACTATTCTACGCCATTTTGTAGTGTAAGAAGTGCGAGTAGTAAGTTTACACTGAAAATGCAACAACAACAACTGTAATACTAGTGCCCAGATAATGCACTTCTTCAACCGTCAATACGCAGTGTAGAATGTTGGACATTTCATGCACTCAGTGCCTGCGGCTTGCCGTACATAGTGGAAAGGGTGGAGTTACCGGCAGTGACGTAAATAATGGAGAATATGACAACTAGCGAAACTAGCATTGTACAAAAGTGAGTTAAACTCTTTACCATCATACCATGATGTGTGAATATGCATATAATTGAGATATAAGTGTTGAACTGAGGGTGGCTAGCACACTAAAGCTAGCGGCAACAAAATGTTTGGGTTTGAAACGCTACTTCCGTCAGCTGTTAAACGGCAAGCGCTTCCATGTAATAAAAAATATTGTTAAGTGTTCCATTTGGGATAATACACTTTCAAAGTTCATACACTATATGGCTGAGTGCATAGTATAATTTGTAAGTGTATAGTTTGTCATTTGGGACACAGCTTTGGATACTTCATGCACTCAGAGCTCGCGACTTGCCATATATAGAGGAAAGGGTGGAGTAACCTGGCTGCATTGTTGGTCTGAAAAAACTGTTGTAAATAATGAATAATGTAGCAGCTAGTGAAACTTATGTGAAGACAGCACCTTGCATATGGAAATTGAATGCTCACCCCAAGCTGTGTGAATATGTATGTTGTTTAAGGTACAAGTGTTGAACTGAGGTTGGCTAACACACTAAACAAGCGGCCTTTAAGTGTTCAATTTGGGACAAAACAAAACTGTGGAGTGGAGGGGGGCGGGGCCGGGCTGGAATGTTGCACGCCCGGTCCCCAATCGGCCTGATGGGGCGCGCGAGGGATAAAGGCGGCCGGTGACGACGGTTCGAGAGAGAGAGAGAGAGAGATCGTTCATGGACATGTCTGTTGTCTTATGTGTTTGTATTTTGAGTTTTACATTAAACCTATCATTTATATGTTAAGCCGGTTTCTCGCCTCTTCCTTGCCTGTGAGCATGAACTGTTTTACATTGGTGCCGAAACCCGGGAAGGAAGAGGCGAGAAACGGCTTGTCAATATAAATCATATTTTAATTAAAACTTAAACCAAAAGCACAAACAAACACACAACGGACATGTCCGGGATTGCTCTCTCTCTCGAACCGTCGTCACCTCATCCCTCGCACGCCTCATCAGCCCGATTGGGAACCGGGCGTGCAACATTCCAGCCTGGCCCCACCCCCCTCCACTCCACACTCCTCATGGCGTTACCTCAGGCCGGGGTGCCACCGGCCTGACTTACATCCCCCCCTATCCTTGGGGAGGGGCGTCCCTTGCGCCCATCTCATCAGGCCGATTGGGAACCGGGCGTGCGACATTCCAGGCCGGCCCCGCCCCCCTCCACTCCACAAACATTTTGAAAATTCATACACTACACGGCTGAGTGTATTGTATATTTTATAAGTCCATAGAGTACAGTGTGCCATTTGGGACACAGATCTTTCTAGCAAGTCAGTCCATTGTTGGCCATTTTTAGAATGCTCCCGGGAAACTATTTCCAGCCATGACAATGCAGCTCCTATCTACTTGAATGGGGGAACATCGAAAGCTCAAAAACGGTTGGCCAAAATTACAATCAAAGAACATATTTCATATTAGCAGCAAAATCTGACAATACTGGTATCATAAATTATGTTTTTTTTTTTTTTTTACCTCAGATTACACTAAAAAACTTGTATAGCATACACGTTCTTGAGATGATTGACAGGCAATGTCTGGATCTAAAAGGGGATTGGCTCTTTTACCTGAAAGGCAGGACTTCCTTTCTACACCAATTAACCGTTGGGTGCCGTTGTGCTTCTTGGTTGGGCATTCCAATTTTTCCCTTTCATTTTAATAGAAGTGGCCCGTCTCGGCTAAATACAGTCTCTGGTTGTAAGCGATTTTAGCGTTCTAAAACTTTCACATGACTGAGCCTTGAATTAGCCAAGCCCCCTCATTTCAAAACCCCGCCCTCCAAAGATCATTTTGAGACCAAAAATGGGCAAAAGAGCAGCATTGTTCCTGTGGCTGTCAAATTCAACTGTGGCACAATAGTGCCCTCAATTGACAAGCATAATAATTTATAGCCTCTATGATCCACTTCAAATACAAACACTATGAGAACAAGCAAAATGAATGACAGGTGAAAAGGGTCATGCAGACACATTTTTGTTTGCTGTATACAGTCTGAGACCGGTGAGATATCGCAGAATACTTATTTTATTAATATCTTTAAGGGAGTAGGACAATTTTTTGCGTAATTTTCCGTGAAGAAAATCGCTCGCAGCATCTTTAATATAGAATGTGCGGTCACAGGTTTGTATTTATAAACATTTACAACGACTTTGAATGCAGCTCATCCCATCACAATTATCCATTTTATAAGTTAAACAACTTGAGGCATGTCACATTTTTCATAAACCTTAAGTTGGAAAACTCAATTGTTATTTTCTTTATTATTATTAATTTGTTTTTTCTGTATTATTATCATGACTGGTTACAAGTAAGGAAACCAAGTGCATTATTCAAGGAAATAAGCATTAAAGAAAAAAAGATTCTGCTTATCTTGCTTAGTTACATGTACTCTTTACCAAAGCAATCTCCCCTGACCACACATTACACACATGCATACACACACGCAGACACAAACACACATTCAACCACTTTAACAGCATTTGCAACCAATCGGAGCAGCTCAAGGGGCCAAGAAGGGTCAGCATTGTGCATTACACATGTTTTCCATCTCTCCTATTCCACAACATGAAAATACAAGAGAAAGGGAAAGCAAGTTTTTTCCATCCATTTTTACAGAGGGTCTTTCGCCTACGCACTGATCAGATTTCTTTGACTACTCTGGAGGTTGAGAGCCTCTAGGGGAGGGGCCAGTGAATGTGAGCCTCAACACTCAAACTACTGCTTCTTGGACTTCACATGTGTAACAGAACCCGTGAAAACAGGGAATGAAAGCCAGTGACACTATTCCTCACAAGGGACTGGAACAAAATGAAAAAGGATTTCCCAAGTAAGCAGGGTTGCTGCATACTTACAATTCCCCATATATTCTGATGCTTTAAAAATCTTTTTTTAGAAAGATTTTGGTATGTATGATATTGTAAGCCAGGTCAGGTCAACTCAATTTTATGTGTATTGAGCTTTTCACAGTACATATTGTTTCAAAGCTGTTTTACAGAAAACCATTCCTTAATGTCTTTAAGGTTACAGTGAGCAAGCCAAAGGCAACTGTGACAGGAGAAAAAAAACACTTTAAAAGAAAAGTTTACCCAAAAATGAAAAATGTATCATTTACTCAACCACATGCCATCCCAGATGTTAGTGACTTTCTTTCATTTGCAGAAAATAAATGTTTCAGCTCTTTAGGTCCACTCAATGGGAGGGAATGGTGACCAAAACGTTGAAGCTCCAAAAAGCACATAAAGGCAGCGTAAAATGAATTCAAACGACTCCAGTTTTTTAATCCATGTCTTCTGAAGTGATGCAAGCGGTTTTCGGTGAGAATAGACCAAAATGTAACTTTGTACACCTTGCCATTGCTGTCTCTAGACACAATCATGATTTCAAGCTTGATTACACTTCCTAGTGATTGAGCTCTAGATGGCGCTAGGTAGTTTGATCGAGCTTGAAATCCTGATCACCAAGAAAACAGCTGATGTCAAGATTTATAGTAAAAAAGGAGTTTGATTTTGGTCTGTCCTAAATCCAAAATCAAATGGATCGATTCCAAGACATTGATTAAGCCACTGCAGTCGTATGGATTACTTTTGCAAGGCAAGTTTATTTATATAGCACATTTCATACACAATGGTAATTCAAAGTGCTTTACATAGTAGAAATTAAAAAGAAAAAAACAAGAATAATAAAATAAGAATAATTAAAACAGTTTAGAATAAAAAAAACACAGTACAAACAGTCGGACACACAGTGGCACAGTGCTCATTCAGTAAATGCATAGCTAAACAGATGTGTTTTGAGTCTGGATTTGAATGTGACTACTGTAGGAGCACATCTGATCTCTTCTGGAACCTGGTTCCAGCTGCGGCTGGCATAATAGCTAAAAGCAGACTCTCCTTGCTTAGAGTGAACCCTTGGTATTTCTAGCTGATGTGATTCTAATGATCTGAGTGATCTGTTGGGTTTATATTCAGTGAGCATATCTGCAATATATTGAGGTCCTAGCCCATTGAGGGATTTATATACCAGTAATAATACTTTAAAATCAATCCTAAATGTAACTGGGAGCCAGTGTAAAGACCTGAGGACTGGTGTGATATGTTCATATTTTCTGGTTTTGCTCAGAATTCTGGCAGCAGCATTCTGTATGAGCTGCAACTGTCTTATGGTATTCTTGGGAAGGCCCGTGAGGAGTCCATTACAATAATCCACCCTGCTGGTGATGAAAGCATGCACAAGTTTCTCTAGGTCTTGACTGGAAACAAAGCATCTAATTCTTGCAATATTTTTCAGATGATAGCATGCTGATTTAGTTATTGCTTTGACATGACTACTGAAACTAAGGTCTGACTCTAGAGACACACCAAGATTCCTGACTTGATTTTTAGTTGTTTGACCCCTAGCGTCAAGGTATGCATTCACCTTGAGAACTTCATCTTTGTTTCCAAACGCAATGACTTCAGTTTTGTCTTTGTTTAACTGAAGAAAGTTTTAGCACATCCAACTGTTTACTTCATCAATACATTGGCACAGGGAGTCAATGGGGCTGTAATCGTTAGGTGATAGGGCTAAGTAGATCTGTGTGTCATCTGCATAGCTGTGGTAAGCCATTTGGATCTTTCTCATTATTTGGCTAATTGGGAGCATATACTTGTTGAACAGGAGTGGAGCAAGAATTGAGCCTTGAGGGACTCTGCATGTCATGGGCGTCCACTCAGACTTATGGTCTCCTATACTCACATAATAACCTCTCCCTTCTAAGTATGACCTGAACCATTTTAGGACCATCCCAGAAAGCCCCACCCAGTTTTCCAGCCTTTCCAGAAGTATGTTGTGATCGACAGTGTCAAATGCAGCACTGAGGTCGAGTAGTACCAGTACTGATAATTTACTTTTATATTGCCTTTATGTGCTTTTTGGAGCTTCAAATTTCTGGCCACCATTGACTTTCATTTTAGGGACCTACAGAGCTGAGATATTCTTCTAAAAATGTTGTTTGTGTTCTGCAGAAGAAAGGCATATACATCTGGGATAGCAAATGAAGAGAAAATTCATTTTTGGGGGAACTATCCCTTTAAGACCTTTAAGTAGTGTTGGAAGGGAAGCCATAGGAGGAATCAGACCCTCTTCTGTTATTATAATACATTTATATATGCCAAATTTGATCTAGTTACACAATATGTCTGATAATCGTCATGTTTTCATTAGATAAATTATTCACATTTTCAATATTCAATGTTCAGTGGCATGTTTCTCACTGTCTAGCTGGTTATAGGCTGTAAGGAATTTCTTGAATGAAGAAATCAGCCTTCTGAAAAAGCATTATGTGCTCTATAATAATGCAAAAGTGTGGCACAATGACATTTTGCTTTCCAAAAAACTTGCAGCATATCTTTTAAAGCACATAACAGCCAATCAAAATTACATATCTGACTGTATCCTTTTCTTTCATTCCATCCCTGATCTCCATGGCCTTACATCCCACTCTTCCTTTTCACTATATTCTGAAACAAATTTTGCCAGGCTGGAAGCCTAGAATTAGGCAGACATATATATATATATATATATATATATATATATATATATATATATCTCTTGAAAGAGAGATCAGATTATGTTGTGTGGTTGAGTTGTGAGACATTGTTATCTCGTTCAATATGTTTTGGAATACATGCTTCCATCTAGTGGACGTTCCAGTATAATACAGTCTCATTCTCAGATGTGTGGGCATACTAATGCAGAATGGAAGTAAATGCAGCTATGGCTATGATATGCTATATTTGTGTATTATTTTATTAACAGTTTTCCAGAAGAAAATGTCCCAAGGAGATGCTGAAATACTATACTCCCTTCCCACAAGACAAGGTGAGATTATTATATAGGATAATTTTGACATGTGTGCATGTACATATGTAAAGGAATGGGCACTAGTATGAACCAGACTTGTTTCACTGATTGCCTGGTACAGCGGTCAATATTATAATGAATTATTCCATATAATGAATAAATATGAAATAAATTAATAATGCTATCTGTAACTAAAATTGTTCAAGTGTTGTGCACATTGTAAGCAAACAATGTTAAATTAAATCATACTGTTTAACAATTGTATTGTTTCATGTTCTCTGTGGTGACAGCGAGGGAGAGGGAAAGCATCTCGTCCACTTATGACACATTCATGCCCAGTCATCCGCCTGGACTGAACGAGCTGATCAAACTGCAGGAGCAGGTGAAGACAGGCTCTCTCAGTATAGATGATGCTCTGGACAGATTCAATGACTGGCAGAGGCTTCAGAGAGGAATGGACAGCATACAACAGGTGATGATGAAACAATAGTCTTAATCAAGATAAGGTTATTGTCTATCTTTTAATGACATTTTTATAGTTACATCAGAATGGAATATTGTTTCTTAGAGATGATGGTAACATTTCTAGCTGACAACTACTAGTAGTAGACCTAGAAAACATTAAATAAGTACAAATATAATAGACTGTGTGTATAAATATAACAAAATATAATATAGAATGAGACATATAGATATTTTGATTATTGTAGATGAATAGGTATAAATAAAGAGCACACAAGTCCTCTCCATTCTTATTGCACTAGGAGTCAAACAAGTGTGTCCTGTCAATCTTCACAGCCTTACACACCTACACAAGGTATTAAACGCATGAAGTACTACATTTCTAGTCTATAATGTTCTTTTTCCATTATCCTATTTCCTGACAAGCTTCTCCAAAGTTCAATTCTTTAATGCTTTACTCACACTTTAAAATAACCTCCATTTGCTATTTGGAAATGCATATAAAGATTTATGGTGACACATTACATTAAGTGTTTTCCACTGTTAACTGCTGACAACTTTAGCACAGGAGAACTAATTTGCAGGTATACCTTGCTACATTATACTTACATGGCTCATAAATTTGACTGTCCTTAAAAAAGTATGTATATATTTTTCTACTTGCTGCTTGCTGAGCTGATGCTTTTAATGCAAGGTGATTTACAGCAAACTAAGAGCAAGGAGTAATTTGAGATGCAATGCCTTGTCAAGGGCACTTTAGTGACATAGCTGGATTGATTTCAGCAGCCAAAAAACATGAATCAGTAAAGGGATAGTTCACCCAAAAATGAAAAATCTCTCATCATTAACTCACCCTCATGCCATCCCAGCCAGATGTGTGTGATTTTCTTTCCTCTGCAGAACACAAATACAGATTTTGAGAAGAATATTTCAGCTCTGTTGGTCCATTCAGTGCAAGTGAAGTGATCAAAAATGTGAAGGTCAAAAATAAAAGGCAGCATAAAAGTAATTCAGTGGTTAAAACCTGAATCTTCTGAAGTGCTATAATAGGTGAGGGTGAGAAACATCAATATTTAACTTAAAAATATAAGTACTTTTTTCTTTTTTTTTTACTATAATTCTGTTTTCACAAAGCCCTAATTAGCACATCAGGAGAGTTCTTCTTCTTCTCTTTTTTGCCAGTTCCCATTCTTGATGTATATCATCACCTACTGGGCAGGGAGGAGAAAGAAAAAAGGAGGGATAAAGCAAAGGAAAATAAACAAATAAATTAATCAGCCCAGTAGGTGACGACAGGTTAGAAAAACAGTCAAATGTCTTTTCAAATGTAGCTTTTGATTAAAATATTTCTTTATTGTAACCTTATACTAACAAAAATAATATTTTTGAATCCTAATGACTGAAAAACTGTAGGACATTATGAAAAATATATTGAAGTATAAATATTGAAAATATTAGGGAAAAACATTTGATATTTTTAATATTTACTATATATATATATATATATATATATATATATATAAAATCGCAAGAGTGCGTGTGCGATCACCTGCTTTCACACCCAATCAGAGATGCTGTCAGCTTTCTGACAGTAAGATTTGTCAATGGAAAACAGACATCTAAGTGAGGGTATTCCTCCCTATTTTGCGGTAGCCGTTGTGCAAGAGTCATTCACTATAGAAACGGCGATGTCCTCTCTCATTTTAAACAGTATGTATCCAGTGTGAAAACTCCGATAAAAGGTAAGCACATGAGTTCTGTAATAAATCAGTTGTGTCTCTCAGCTGTGATGAGCCTTAATCCTTAAGTTATCCATTTAAAGATATTTTCTAGCTTAGGTAATGTATTAGTAATACGAACAATCACGGAGCATAGTTCTATGTAAACAATCACTAACGGATTCACTTTATGTCACCAACTGGCTCATATTACACACAAAAATGATCATTTGCCACCACCTGCTGGCTAACATATGTAATTTTTAAAAAAGACTGCTCTTACACTTTATTTTAGAACAGCATGAACACAAGCGGAGTGAAGCGTCTGAGTTCTGATGGTGTCAGACCATCAGTGCTCATGGAATGTCTCTCGTCCAATCAGATTCAAGGACCGGAACTAACTGTGGTATATATGTATATAAACAAATAGCATTTTAATCTAAAGCCTGATCAATGTTACGTTTTCCCATAGGAGAAAATACAGCAGCTGAGGGCGAGTATTGTCAACAACAGAGAGGACAATGAAAGTGTCTATGGTAGGTTTATTTTATCTGTTCCTTATACGTATATTAAATAAATCATTCATTAATAAGTGCATGAAGATACAAAGGCCCCAGACATTCCTCTTTGATGTTTCCACACTATTACAAAAAGATTTGTTGTTAAGTTCTACGTTTTGGATATGCATCAAAATCCCAAATAGAGCAATTTCAGTTGAGAAAACATATCATGGATAGCATGATAGATTTCTCAATGCAAAACTTGCATTATAAAAGAGAAATGGAAAGTGAGCATGACAAAAATTGGACTCTGAGTTCAAGTTTATGCAGGCTAACTGGCCTCTTTCTTCTTTATCAGATAAAATCAGCATCGTTCATCACACACCAAGTAAGTGCCTTTCCATGAACTCAAGGAACGTTTCCTTGTTGCGGTTACTTAATCTCTTTAGCCGTCTCCATATCTGTGACAATGTAACTTTTTTGTCTCAGGGGTATAGTTGAGTGAGAAGAATGCTTTATACACAAGGACTTTAGTCTCCCTGTATAGCGCCTACATGGGAAAATGTAACATGGTAGCTACAGTAGATGTCTTTAAGGAACCATGCAATTCACTTTTTGCAATTTATGTGACTATATAGTGGCCCAAAAGGTATTTATAACTGTCCTGGTATTAGATAGCAAAATATCAAAGCAAGCAGCATCTGCAAACAAATGATGCAAGAACTTTTCTCAAAACTCGCTTCACTTTTATGAGCAATTACTGCAATTATTTTTCAGCACCAGCCCCCTTGGTGAGAACTACTGTTCGAAGTGTCCAAGTAGTTCCTGTCTTAATTTTGAGCAGTATATACATTGTATTATATTTTAAAAACAAGATTCCTTGTTTTCGATGTGTTTATTTCTGTGAAGCTGCATCTGAAAAGGAGTGCAGAAGAGCGAGCCAGCAGCTGGAGACCGATTTCTACAGTAAACCTCTAAAAGGACAACATGTGAGTTTCTGAATGACATTTTATTAAAACATTTACTGTTCCCTGAACATAATACTTTGATCAAGCAGATCGTTTTACTTATTCAAGTCACATTAAATTTCATTACAATATATATTATTTCTGTTTTTATAGTCACATTTCTTTAAGAAGGCAGACAAACATTGAAAGTAAGAAGACAGACTTTATCGTTGCCTATTCAATTTGCTCTAATGTTCAATCATCTCACCATATGTGCAGTTTTGAACTTTATTGATTGCATTTTCTTCCTATTTCAGTCATCCTGCTTGAGGACCACCGAATTGATAGAGCAAACACCAAAGCAGACTTTTAAAGTATGCTGATAAATCAGAGTATGTTAATGTCCAGTCAATCAGTGCATGTCAAAAGGTTTAAAGTATATGGGTTCCTCTATTGATGTTTTGTTCTTACTGTTTTTCTTTTTCTACTTAAAATGAATAGTTTAATATGAAAATTCTGTATTTATTTTCTCACCCATACGACTTACTTTCTTCCATGGAACGCAAAAGGAAAATGTTATCCTCAGTCACCATTCACTTTCATATTTTTTCATTTACATGAAAGTGAATGGTGACTGACGCTAACATTCTGCATTGTCTCTTAATGTGGGTTCTTGAAAGGAGTCTTACAGTTTTGGTTTGGAACAACATGAAGGTGAGTAAATGATGACAGAATTTTCATTTTTGGGTGAACTATGCTTTTAATGCTTTATTAATAAAAATGGCCACTGTACATCTGGAATTTTTCTTCAGAAGATATGAAAGACAATAGATATGTATTCATTTCTCTCTAACTGTTACATTAATTTATCATGAGTCGAAGTTCAATAAAGAAAACAACTGACCACAAAATTCCAACAGAATTCAAGAGATCTTTTCAAATTTGCAAAAAGTGTCCATACATTAAGAATTTGAATCTGAATCTGTTTACAGTTTATACCGGTCCTGTTTTTTGAAGTGGTCACAAGGGGGTGCTGTCTCACCAAGCATGGCACTCAGTTTTCTGGCATACTCAGCTCTATCATGTTTTATTGATGGGCATTTTGATAGACAAAAACAAAGCCATCACACATCCATTTTCCCAGTGCACCTCTCAGTACCATACGGATCACTGATTGCAAGTAAGGACACAAACAAGAGTCTGTGAGAAAGCATCAACAGAAGACTGAGGTCTTCCCACACGTTGCTGCAGTGTCAAGGGACACAGATATAATGCTGCTCTGCGATTCCAGGCGATTGCCTCGGGAGCAGTGCTGCTAACCCGCTCTTCCTGCCAGCCCTAGCAGCTGGATACATTTGCATTATCAATCATGCTCTTTGTGAATAATATGTATTAAAGCCTTGCCGCTCTACAGTGCTTGGATGAGCCAGTTCTGCCTCCATTAATGATTCGGTTCCCGCAGCCCTGGTGGCATTTGAGGAGCGTGTTTGCCTGTCACCTACTGCTCCTTGGCTTTCTGATCCAGGGCTGGATCAAGTTCCGCCATTCTCTCCTCAACTTTCAGAGTGTTCAATGGGGTTTATACCATTAGCCTGAATAGATGTTCCATTAGCCTGAATAGGATAGGGATGCAGGACATGGCAGGCCTTCAACCTTGTATGATGTTCTACAGCGTTAGATCTTAGTTAGATTGCCTTAACAAGAGAAAAATTCATTGCCTGCATCTTATCATTGTTCGTTGCCAAAATAAATATGATTATTGATACCTCTAGTCAGTGGCCTCTTATGAAAATTCATATAAGGAGCTCCTACTTTTCACAAGCTGGAAGGGCGATGATAAACCCTACACAAAGGATTAAGTCTTCCCTGAAGTATAGAGCTTTATCAGGGGGAGTGGAGGGTAGGATTAGGATTCAGATGAACCAACAATGCTCTAGTAATGCCTTGACTGATAGAGATCCAGCCCAGCTGAGGCTCACACTAAACAGCAGAGCCAATCAGAGAAACCCAGACTTTACCTCTGTCGTGTGCCGTTTATCAGACTTTTTATTTCACATTTTGTGATTTGCTTTGATTAAATAACCTTTCCAGATGCCTGCTGAAAATTAACTGTTCAGAGTTGATGGAAAATCTTGGTTTCCGTGTTTTCATATACCTAACACAAGCATAAGTCTATACAAACACACTCACACACAAAGCACACAATCTCATAATCTAGTGCCTGTCCCCAGGATTAATACCCAGAAATATACACAGCTGCTCCCACTTTGCACCTTAATAAAAAATCAGGCAATTTCACAGTCAGTGGCATTCTTTCATCCCATAATCCCCCTGCATGTGTACAGTATATGTGACCCTCCCCAGACAAGGGCCAAGGGCTGCTGTTGGGGCACCTCCAGTTGGGAAGACGACCTTTGATTTGGGGCTCCTGCCTGGGAAGAACCAAGCCGTTGTGAATGGAATCAACCACAGCAGGAACCCTTCATTCAGTCTTTGCTCTCACCAGCACACCCAGCTCAAATGCTGCTATGTTTAATGGGTGCATCAAGACACGTGTGTCATGTGGTACAAGACTAAATATGTAAAAAAAAAAAAAAAAAAGAAGCATTGAAATACAAATACATTCTTTAAAGTAAGGCATAATTCAGTACAACATTGCTTAAGTAAAATGTATGTGAAACAGAGTATTGCAAAGTAAAATTTACTTGAGAATTTCTCATTAAATCCACCAAGAAATGTGTGTAGCCTTTACTTGATAGTAGTGTCTACTAGCTACTAAATTTACTAGCAGTTTCTGCATAGAAGTTGCAAGATGGAGTTGGTCATCTTGTTTTAAAAACAATAAAAATGTAATTTATATCACTGTAATTTCCACAGATTATTATTAAACACAATACAGAATTTGAGATGTGGTTGAAATGACTTACTTTCTAAAATTTCACAGAGCTGAAAGAGCCAGAAGTTGAAAAACACCCTTAAATGAGACACATACAGTAGAAATATATTTCTTGTTTATTTCCATGCACCTGTGCTAAACTAGAAATGGCTTTAAATGAGCTATAAATGTTTAGAACACTTATTTAGCACAGTGCATGCTCACAGTCACCGTACAGCTCTTATCTGTGTAAATGGTGCTTTTCATTAACATGTTGCTAATGGTTTGTCCTCTTATTGCTAAGTGTTTATAGTACTAAGGACAATGCATGGAGTGATTGCCAATCAGCATATACAAGAGCCAGGTGTCCTCTGAGTGTGTTAGCCTGGACTGCTCCTCCACAGATGTTTAACAAGGGATTTTGCTTTCTTGAGAAAATCAAGAGCGAGGCACAATGACCTAACTTTTCACTTGCCATTTTAATGCAACATACTTGATATTCCCCAATTCTCAAAACGAGGTTGATATAATAATAATAATAATAATAATAATAATCACATTATTGAGTGTTTTAGTCCTTTGTTAAGTAGAAGACCAGTAAAGAGGGTCTTGTAAAGCAAGCTACAGAGTGATGTAGCATGAAAGATGAAAATGGCAAAATAAACACCAATCAATCAATTCTAAAGTTTAACTAATCTTTGAGATTGCAAAATTACAATGGACACCACAACAAATATTGGCAAAGGGATATGATGTTGCACTCCAGGGGCTCTTTCAAAAAAAGTTTTTTTCATAAATAATAATATATAACTACCTACAGTATTCCACCTATTGCATTAACTAATGTTAACAATTATAACTTTTATTAAAATGTTTTACTGTATTTGCTATATTGAGCCAAGAGTGATTAGTTCCTCATTTCATACAAATCTGAACTTTAGTACTCAGTGAGTGAAAGATTAAATTTATTTGCATGTTCTTGAATAGACTGCACCTTTAAAGAGAAGCAATCCAATTCCCAGGTTCAAACAAGGTAGGTTTAGATTTGTTCTGAGCTGCTGTTCTGGGAGAAGAGAGAGGAAATGTTCAGACACAGCTGGACACATACGTTTCATCTCTTCTGTACATTTAAAAAGACATTAAAAAGCACATTAAACAAAAGCACATTAAACAAAATGAAGATCATTTTTATTGCCCCTGGAAATATCTGATCTATCTACATTTACATTTGCAGACTAGGGATGGGAATCGTAAGGAATTTAACTGTCCCAGTAACCCTTAATGGAACTGTGAAAATCATAGGGTCCCATTACATAAAGAAATGGACCCGGTTCTGAATAAGAACAATTATTTGGGTGGTTCCCAACCCAAATAATGATTTACTTCAAGTTTCAGCTTCAAAAAAGAAGGGGAATGGATGAGAGTAGTTGCAAAAGTCAGCACTAATATAATCCTTCGCTCTCTCTCCTGGGTGTTCCAGATGGGGTTTTAATCAGTCTTTGCTTACTTTTGTAAACTTGTTGCAGCCGCAGGAGAAGCAGGGACTGTCCTTAAGTAAGTCCCTCTCTAGCGTTTTCTAAAATGTCAGCAGACCCCCAGCGGAACGTTTCAATCCTACAACCTCCTCTCTCTCTTTAGTTCTGCTGTATTGGTGACCCCTTCCCTAGCTACCAATTCCCTGAAGGGCAAAACAGCATCTGGTGCAAGGGCAAAGGTACACAGGACAGCGTGGCCCCTGCCGATCCCTCGCCTGTCTGATCAGGGGCCAAGAGCGGCCCACGGAGTGTGGCTGTACCCTCGTGTCTGTAGCTGAAAGCCCCTGCGCTGGAGCTTTGGGTAGATTAGTAGCACCGTTCCCCACTGCAGGGCTTTTGTGCAGCAGCGACTAGGCGAGGCCAAGCTGTCCACGGCCGCAGGGATGCACTAATTCCACCACAGGTCAGCAGCTCTGCATTTTCAAGCAGTTCCTAAAAGGTCATTTCCGTTGTGCAGGAGCCAGACGACAACCATCAATGCATCAGCGGAATCCCCCATTGACGTCGGCTCACAGATTGAATCAAAGGCGACGATGATGAACAGGGATGGCTGAGGGCTTTATCTTTTATTTGCGCTCCACTTCTTCTGAGAGGGAGTTTAATCTTTGAAGCTGATGGTTGTGTTTTTGCAAGGATGTTTTGAGTGTTTGATGTGTCCTAGTAAAGGGCCATAGTGTGTTATGCTTTGATGGGGGAGGGTTGATTTAGTGAGTCTTTATGATTGAACATACACTTTAAATCATGAAAGTCAATGGCAGGACATATTTACCTTAAATAAATGTTTGGACCATTTCCAGACCTTCTGCATATACTGTAATGAAAGTTTGCTTTGCTTGATAATATTCATACTCTTTCCAAGATAACTTACTCTTGTCAAATGTGAAGGTCCTCCAAACTAATCTTATGTATTTTCTGATGTATATAAAATAACATGGCAGGCAAAGTAAAGGAGGGCCATGCAGGGTGTTAAAATAAATTGTACATCAGGCAAAAGGCATTGTTTGATACTAGCATTAAAGCTAAAGTGAGTAATTTCTTTACCGCTAGCATCACCAAATGGATTGGCAAGAATAATTACTGTTTTCAAACAGGCTTCCCCGAACAATCCCCCCATTTTACATTAGTCGAAAAAAAAAAGATTGTCCATCCCCAAACTCACGTCACTGGTTGGGCCAATATTGCTGTGTCGGGATACTCAGAAAAATAGATAGTGCCACGGAGCCACAGTGTTTTCACTTTTTGGGTAACTCAGCCAAAGAATGGCTTACTAGCTAGACAGAATGTTGGCCTCACTATTCACTTTCATTACATAGGATGTTTCTTCAACTTCAGGGGTTGAAGAATTTTCATCATGTATTTTTTGGTTCAATTTTTTAAACGACTTATGTATAGATTTGACTGTTTTAGCCTAGTCCCAAACCCAAATATTCAATATTAAACTATGAAAACAACCCATTATAAAAATACAAACTATTTCATGTTTTAAATTGATAATGCTAATGATTGAAATGATAATCTAAACAGAGTTAAAAAAAAAAAAAACACATCCCATTTCAATAATTATTGTAAGAAAAAGATCTAGCAAGTTTTTAGAAATTAAGACTTCCACATTTGTAACATTATTTCCACCATGCCAAATAATCTTGCCACTAAGTTAGTGTATTTGTCAACTAATTTGACAAAATTGTCAGTGAAGAGCATGCTTGAGGTCAAATATAAAACAAGAGATGTTTGAAGAAAATGAAAATTGAATGTGAATGTCAATTGTAAGCTAACTATTTTTATTGGATGTCATTTCTAATCAAGCTGTGATTTTGACAAATGATGCAAAAAGCATGACAATTTTATGCATTTATTATACATAAAATGTTATCTATAAAATTAGCCTCAGCAAAACGATTGCCAGCCATTTTAGCTTAAAAATGTAAAAAAAAAAGATATATTTCCATCACGGTGTTTGCCACCACAGATTAAACACAATTCAGGAGGAAATTATTTTGCAGTGGGAATTTAATTGACTTTCAGAAAAATTAATTAATCTGTGATGCATGCACATACACTGTTTGACAGACACGTTTTTAAAATTATTGAAAGTTTCAAAAATACTTTATTCTCAAAAAATCCACAGTGCTAAATGTGCAGAAGTTGAAGAAACATTCTATATGGAGAAAAAGATCTAATTCTATCTAACATCTATTGTGTTCCATGGAAGAAATAAAGTCATATGGGTTTAGAATACCATGAGGGTGCATCAATTATGACAGAAATGTCATTTCTGGGTGAACTATCCCTTTACTCTTCAGAACAACTTTCCTCATCAGAATGCATACATTTTATCATTAGAGTTCCTGGATTGACAATGTGGTACAGAAACACCAAAATTACTATGACACAAAACACACTTATTACCACAAAATGGTGGCAAGATCGCACAGATTTCAATAACAGACCTCACTCTTCTCACCAGAATTAGCTGTTCGAAAGAGATTAATTGTCCTACCACATGTGCAATAATAGCTTGACTCCATGCCCAACCAATCGAGTGTGCAATGGCAATCCACAGAGTAATTGAGGCGATTTGGCAGGCACTGCCTTGCATACAGCGTTCCATAAAGACATCACCCTATGTCACTTGAGGACTGCCCGCATATCGCCTCAAGGAGGCTTGTGCCAAGGATGTGGTGTAGTAAATATGAACCGGTGCAACAACCGGTGTACTTGGATGGCCTCTGTCAGCATTGTGAGTGACTGGGCTTTTCACCAGCATGAGCAATAAACAGTAATGATTCTCAAAGTAATCTGTAGTGTGTAAGTATTGCTTTTGGCCTTACATTTATCTTCTCCTCATGTACGAGATGTCTGTGTAATACCTGCATGTTTACAAAGGCAATCCATCCATGCACTCACACACATGTCCCATATGATACTCTCTTACTGTCAATACAGCACATGAAATCTGAATACGAAGGCTTAGGAAATTTGAGACCTTATTCTCTAAATAAAATGTAATGACTGGGAAATGTTCCCAGTTGCTCTCAGCCCGAGGCAGCTTTAATGGTATTTCTCCAGTTGGAAGCAGGTGAAGGGGGTTTGATTCTAGCCGAATCATGTAAGCACCTCCCCCCTGCCTCCCTGAGTCCAGGTGTTCAGCCAATCCCTTTCACTCACTGCTACTGGACAGTGGCCATGCTCTTTATTAAATCCTACAGGCAAGCTGAGCGCAGCCTAGACACATTGTTCCCCAGCTACAGAGCCACGGCACAGAACTACTGCGAGGAAGAGAGCTTAAAAATGGGGCTATAGTGCATACAGCATGTAATGCAGTATACGTTACAAGTTATGTTCAATCAATAGCATTTGACAATGTTGATTACCTAAAAGATTATTGTTTATTTACACAGGAAAAAAAATTGCTGTTAAAATAAGGCACTAAAAATGGAAGTGAATGTGGGCTAGTCCTCAAATGTTAAAATACATACTGCTTCAAAAGAATAGCTACGGCCCTGTGCTTATAATGAAAGTAAATGGTGACTGAGGCTAACATTCTACCTAACATCTCTTACTGTGTTCCACCAATGAAAAAACAGTGATTAGTTTTGGGTAAGTTATGAAATAATTTTCATATCTGGTGAAATATCCCTTTAATATCACAAAACAATTAGCCTTGTCCAAGGGATTGATGCCCACGACATCAGGATGGATCCCTCTCCCCGTCCCATGGTATGTGCATGCCCACACCATCTGGAGCATTTGGGCCAAAAACACCAAAGTAGTTTCTTTCCTCAAGCTGTCAGACTACTTAATAAAGAACAAACTCCAAACAGGCAACAGAACAAAACCGCAATGCTGATCATAGCTTTGATCTCACCATCTATACACAGTCTTGGCACCAGTAAAGTCACTTCAATGATACTGGATAATTTACTGAACATCACCATATATTCATTGTCTCCATTTTTAAGCTTTGTACTGTATATACTGTTTTAGTTTGTTTTTTTTGTTTTTTTTTGGCATTTTTTTATTTGCCATTTTTAAACAGTGTTTAAAGTTTATTATTTAAAGTGATATCAAAGGCCAGCTGCCATTTTAATTCTCTGTTCTATGTTGTGCTGTAGTTATGGAGAAACTAGGCTACAGTATTTTGTTCTTTTTCTTATAATTGGACTGAAGTTACAGGAATGACAATAAACTCACGTAATAAAATAAAACTCAAAGGTTGTCACTTTTTAGATTATAGCACCATCCTCATACTCCCATCATACTTCTGATGAGCTGAGCTTTTCTCACCTGCAGCCATGACATTGCACACTTCCACCAGGCCCCATGTGCAAATTATTATTAATGGTGATTCATTTACTTGGTATTCCGTGCCAAGCCTGGCTATTAGAAAAGGAGAGTGAGAAGAGTGAAAAATACTCCCACTTTGTCTTTTTTTAAATCCAACCCCCACCCAGCTTCCAGGGTTGCTATAGAAACTACCAATCAGAGCATGTTGTGCCCGTGTGTTTGGCATGGTTTTCGGTGGCGCAGGTGGAATGCATATGGAACAATGGCCCATCTGGGTGTGCCAGTGGCGCCCATTTTGGTCACACCGTTTCCACAGTGCTGGTTGATGGAGACGTTGAGTGGGCTGCTGGGAGGCAGCCAGACCTCATCTACGGTGGGTAAAAATGAAGCTTGGAATGGAGATGCTTTGTTTTTACTCAGATCCAGAGTTCCTTTGAAGGATTCAGTCCATCCAAAAAATTCAATTACTTCACACTTGATAATTGTAGATTTTCTTCTAATAGCTATCTATTGCTTTTACAAAATCTGTCTTCTCTCTCACACAGGCTCTATGGGTCTTTTGACTGTGCTTTGGCATGTTTATTTGGTGTATATCTTTACCTCAACTATTTAAGTGTCCTATAGGGAAAGTGGTTACTCTGTGTTCCAAACCTTTTTTGTTCAATACACACCAAGAGATCCACCAGTAGACCAAAAGTACCTGCTAAAAACCTTAAATTGTGTTCTGCAGAAGAAAGAAAGTGATGCACATCTGGGATGGCATGAGGGTGGGTAAATGATGAGATAATCTTCATTTTTGGGTGAACTAACACTTAAAGGTTTGCATTTAAGGGTTAAAAAGGAACTAACAAAATCATAGGAATTGCACATGATTATTATTAATAATTTAATCTATTATATTAATAGTACTATTCTAATTATATAGAAATATTTCCAAGTACCCCCTGGAACCTGATGAAATACCATCTGGCAACACTGAGAATCTCAGCTCTTATCTTTTCTTGTTACTAAACTGGTCCCCAATTCAGCCCGCAGTTGAACTTGAGGCTGAACTGAAAGGATGCTCATTCATTTAAAAACTCTAATGCTAACTCTTAGGGCACCTTATCAATTAAAGCACATTTAGACTGTGAACAGGCCTAGCACAGGTTAATTAAAAGACAAAAGCCTAGAGGGGTGCCTGGCAGCTCTCCTGGTCTGAGACTGTTTATGCCATGCAGGGGGAATGGGGATTTTGGAGCAAGGAATATAATATCGAGACCCTCCAAAAACCCAGTAACCATACTCCTATACAAATAGATTAACATTTATTCATTTGGCAGACTCTTTTATCAAAAGAGGAAAACATAAGCGAATCATCTTAAGGAGACAGTGGTTCAAAAGTGCCATATTACAAAGTTTCACTAGCATCAGAATAGTATTCAAAACACATACAAGTTCAAATTTTTATTTATTTTTTTGTTAGTGACTACTTAAGTACTCTTGGAAAATATGTGTTTTCAGTCGCTTTTTGAAGACAGAGAGTGAGTCTGCTTCACCGATGGAGTTGGGGAGATCATTATGCATGTAAATCTAGCCTGTGCAAAACTGTGCTGTCAATGGCGCAGGAGACATAAAACTTGCTTGCTAAATTCTACATTGAAAATGTTTTGGAAGAAAATAGCAAAAAACGAAGAGAGTAGTTGGATATGCTGGATATTAACCATTTTAATGTGTACGATTTTTATGATGGTAATTTTTAGAAAGTGTTCACAACAACCCAACCTGCTACATTAATGGAATTATTCACCCAAAAATGAAAACTCATTGTTCACTTACCATGATGCCATCCCAGATGTGTATGACTCTCTTTCTTCAGCAGAACACAAATTAAGATTTTTAGAAGAAGATAGAGCTCTGTCAGGTCCTCATAATGCAAGTAAAAGGGTGCCAGCACTTTAATGGTCCAAAAGTCACATTTAGGCACTTGATCAATGAATGTCTTCCCAAGCAAATCGATAGGTTTATGTAAGAAACAAGTTAAAAAAATTATATAGTTTTTAACTTTAAATTGGGGCTTCCGTCCAGGGCTCTGATGCTGTTTGAAATTGCCAAACTCTCGCGTGACGTTCGTTCTTCTGTTGTAAATAAGCACCACTTCTGAAGTCTCGCATGAACTCGCCGATACGCTTACACCACACTACAGCTACGTGATACGTCAACTGCTGACAAGAATAGCTTTTTAAAAGTTCATAATTATTTCTCAATTTTTTTTTTTACACAAACGTATCTATTTGCTTCTGTTAGGAATATTTTGGATCTAGTCACGATCCCCAATTCCCCGGTCCTCGGGGAAACATTTCTATGTTTGTGCCCAGTGAGATACAGTCGGGAGTCTGTGTCTCTGAAGACTTTGCAAAGGGAGAAGAAAGAACAACAACACACAGAGTGCTTCTATTCAATCTACTCAAATGTTTATTAGAGCAAGCATGTTATTTATATTCTTCATGAGACAATGAACAGCCAATAGTGAAGCGACAGCAAGATTCATGGTCAAGGGGGAGAAATTGGGTATTCTGGAGTAATACAGGAACAGGGCCATATACAGATGCCCCAGACGTTATGCCATGTGACTGACCCTGTTCACCTCGCGAGGACAAGTGTGACTTATTCACCTTACAGAAATAAGCATGCTGCAAGGAAATGCGGAACATCATAAAGAGAAGGCCAGAAACATACACACATATATAGAACAGAACAGCATGTACATTTCATGTTTCTCACAGCTTCAGAAGACATTCATTGATAGATTGGAGATGCACTGCTAACTTTTATGCTGCCAAAATTTGACTTTTGGACTGTCTTTTTGGACTGTAGTTGTTGTAGCTGTAGTTACGGCAACAAACTGGATCACGCAACCTTAAAGGCACTGGATACTGGCCCCATAGGTCTGGTCAGTAATCCATTCCTGGGCTTCAATGTTTTGTTCATGAAGCACAAGAGCAATAAAAATTAATAAAATCTATGAATGTGCTACTGTTATGTGTATTTTGTTGAATCATGTTTTTCATGTCTATTATTTTGAAAGTTTAGTTCCTGTTTCATATCATGTGTTCCCTGGTCATGTGATTCCAGTTTCCCTCCATGTTCATGTGTCTTGTTTTCATTGGTTTATTGTTTAGTTATCTTGTGATCAGTCTTTTCATTGGTTAACTTGTTTGTCTTGTTCTCCCATGTCATGTTTATAAGCCTCATGTTTGCCATTGTTCATGGTCTGGTATTGTGAATGTTGAATGTAACTTTGGTTGTGAATTCAAGTTTATGGCAAGTCAATTATGTTTATGTTAAATCAAGTTAATGTATTTTTTTTATCACATTCATATTAGGGTTATTGGATTTCATGTTTTGTTAATATAATTGCACTTGGGTTCTTCACTACATCATCATCGTCTTTGTCACTGCCAGCGCCAGCAACAATGCTACAGAAATACCTGACCGAACAATGAACCAAGCAATTCAACTCCTACGCCTACGTCAGGGGAATCGTTCCCTGGAGGACTATGTGGAGGACTTCTGCACTCTGGCCTGCCTGATGGACTTTAATGAGGCAGCCCTCATGGAGATTTTCCTGGCAGGTGTGAGTGAGCCAATTTCCTCCCTGATGCCTGGAGGTCGGAGTATATTATGGCCTGGCTCAGTATATCGACCTTGCCCTACAGTTGATTGCTTTTACGTTCACTGTAGGGGAGGTGGATTCCCAGCCAGTGTCCCACGTCATGGTGGAGGAGCCAGCATCCCACGTCATGGCCACCGAGCCAGCATCCCACGTCATGGCCGCCGAGCCAGCATCCCACATCATGGCCGCCGAGCCAGCATCCCACGTCATGGCCGCCGAGCCAGAGTTCCTCGTCATGGCCGCCGAGCCAGAGTTCCTCATCATGGTCGGTGAGCTATCTTTTGCTCCAGACCCTGAGTTTGCTCCATGCATGTCACAGCAACACGTGGGGACTTGCTCTGCCCTGATTCCATGCTCCACACCCTGCCAAGTCTCAAGACCCCCCCAGCTCCATATTGAACTTTTATGTAATTTTTAATGTGTTTTGTTCATGTGTCGGGAGCCGCCCCTTAGTGGGAGGGATATGTCATGTGATTCCTGTTTCCCTCCATGTTCATGTGTCTTGTTTTCATAGATTTACTGTCTAGTTATCTTGTGATCAGTTCTGTCTTTTCATTATTAGTAGTAGGAGTATTACAGTCAATATTACATAACGTTACATAAATTATATTTTTCTGTCCTACTTTATTCCATTTAAAATGAGCTTTCAATTTGGTGGAAGCTTTTATTTTTGAGTGAAGCCCTTTCCGTTAAAAAGGTAGCTTCTCAACGTGACCCAATGTGATTATTAAACCACAAAAGGCTGCTAATTAATTAAATAAATATGTAGTCAGTATGTGCCTTGTGCTACAAAGTGAATTAACGCTCTGCTCGCTGTCATCTGCTACAAACAGTGTGCAGTGCTCATGATGGTGTTATGTGAGGATGAGCCAAGCAGCTATAAAAAGATACGAGCAGCCTGCATCGGCACAACACCGCCTCCACATTTTGAAGCACGCAGCACATGCAAAAATACTGCATAATTTATTTCAATCAGTTGGAGCCTTTGAGGTTTAATAATCAAACTAGGAAATAGTGTGGTTGTAATTTGTGCAATTAATGTTTATGGAATGACATTTGTATGTCAGATGGTATGCCATCAGTTTTTGATCTTGGAGCATTAGTGTGGTATTGAGACATCCTTAATTTTTACATGATGTCACAACTGTTAAGTTGGAGTTTAAATATAATTCTAAGTTTACAATTTGTGATTACGAGTTCTATGAAAATGTGAAAGTTTTTTATAAATCAGAATATTGCATGTATGGTATTTCCAGCATGATGCGAATTCCTCATTCAAGACAATCTTTAAAGCTGTAGTGTGTAATTTCTGTGGCCTTGGTGTTATCAAATGCCATTGGAAAATTTAAAAAAAAAAATACTGTTTTCAATACAGGTTTCTGAACATTCCAGACATCTCTGATTGGTAAACAAACAAAGTTATATTCCAAACTCACCCTATTGATTGAGCTAATGTTGATAAGTCATGACTGGTTGGAATACTCAAACAGAGCAGTGTTTTGACAGAGCCACAGTATTTACACTTTACAAGAAAATAAATCTTATAAATGTCTTACATACAGTTGTCAGTGTATATTAAGAGATAGAAGAAAATGTCTTGACATTGAAAGAAACATACATCAGCTTTAAGGACAAATCATTTCATCATCTAAAAAAAATTCTCCACGATGAAGGGCTTCAGTTAAGTGTCCATTACAATCCACCTGTAAATCATTCAATCTCTGTACATTACATAGAATCCTTCATTGCAATGTTTGATCAGGTAATTTACTAAAAGCTGCAGTTGAAAGATGTAACAGAGGCTCCAGGAACACATATTAAACACATATTATGGTGATGAAGATGACGCCATAGATGGCCGCCTCAGTGTGAAATTCTCCAATTCTTTTGATGTTTTGTTTGTTTGTCCTATGATTAGTAATTTTTTCCAATCAGTTTTATCAGGGATGAATTGCTGAACATTTGGCAGCACATACCAGACAATCTTTTCCCAATTTTTGATTATTCTGACGTTTTGCTGGACATTTTAATACGAGATGCGGCTGTGTTGTTTAAGCGCAGTCGCAGAAGAGGGAAGGTGAGGGAAGCGAGCAAGTAATTCTCTGCACTCTCGCTAACAAAACGGACCAACTACATCTCCTCACCCGTACAAGCAATGACTTTTCAAACTTTGCTGCCTTGTGTTTCACAGAAACCTGGCTGAGTGAAGCCATCCGGACAGCGCATTACTTCCAGCACATGTTCAATCAGCACTGGTGTCCCCCAGGGATGTGTGCTCTCCCCACTACTCTTCTCCCTGTATACCAACGACTGCACCGCCAAGGACCCCTGTGTCAAGCTCCTGAAGTTTGCAGACAACACTACAGTCAATGGCCTCATCCAAGATGAGTCTGCATAGAGAAGGTAGGTTGAACAGATGCCTCACTGGTGCAGTCATATCAACCTGGAGCTCAAAATTCTCAAAACAGTGGAGATGATTGTGGACTTTAGGAGGTACACCCCAACATTGACCCCGTTCACCATTCTAAACAGCACTGTGGCAGCGGTGTACATACTATATATATTTTTTGTATTTTTGTGTATTTCTATATATACTTTCTATATCACTTTTTATTTTTATTAAAATGTTTTATTAGTGCCTTTGTCTTGTTTTTGTATTGTTTGTGCACTGAAAGCTTCTGTCATCAAGACAAATTCCTTGTATCTGTAAGCATACTTGGCAATAAAGCTCATTCTGATTCTGATTCTAAAAGATGCATTTAAGCCAGCAAGAATCTATTCACACAAACACACATGTGTGTGCATACAAGAGTCCCTGGAGATGCTGCTGTGTGTTTAGACAAGTTTTAATTAAGTCGCAACTCTTGGCACAGTATAGCAGGCCTACCACTGAGCTTCATCAGACATACAGTACACAACCAATTACATAAACAAACCCCACAAGATTTCAGCTGCTAGTTTCACTACCTGAATGACACATACATACATTAACACAGGGAAAACTCTTTACAGGTACAGATTTATAGGCTTAAAAGTCAAACTTTTCAAGAACCTGTAAACATTTTGTGAAGACTGACGTGCAAGTTAAACCCACACAGACTTTATGAATAATAACTGTGTGACCGATGCTAATGTGTTAGGTGAGATGGACTGAGAACTGTGTGCTCTCATGCTGCTGTGATCTTGGTGTGTATATGCTTATGCCCCGTTTACCATCTGCGGTAGAGGGGTGGAGGGTCGCTGCAGTACAGTGAAGGTATTGTGTGTGCCCTGACAAGGAGGGGGATGAATTTGTCTGAAATGGAGGAAAGGAATGGGACATTAGGTGGGAGCCAAGTTGAGTTAAAGCTCCAGGGCCTGCGTTACACAAATGTGTTGCGTTACTTGCAGAGAGGAGATATTGGTGGGAATTTTTGTTTAAAAGTTGAAAAATTGCTTAAAATGAATGCTTCCTATGAGGGAAAAAACTCTAAAAAGCAGGCAAGTGCAGTGTACTATTTATGTACCCACAAAAATCCTGTTAAATTTACTGTAAAATAATAATAATAAAAAACTGGCATCCGTGATTGCCAGAAATTCAAAATACAAATGTAAAATGTAAAATAAATGTAAAAATACAATTACATTCAAGCATCAGTGGATGGCATTTTGGTGCCTGTATATTTTACAGTTTATTAACCGTAACTTCATACTTTATCTTTCAGATTTCATTAACTAATATAACTGTTATAATAGAGGCAGTATAATATATAATAATATTATTTATATAATAAAATATTATTAAATGTGATGCATCACACAGGGAACTTTATCACTATATTACTTTACATTTTCAATTATTGTATTTTTACAGTAATTTTATTTGCACTGTAAATTATTCACATGATAATTCAGATTTGTACTGTAGAAATTGTGTATTTTATTACTGTTGGATGAAAGGATGAAAGGAAAAATGTTCTCTCGCAACTGTTCTTCCAACTCATTCTCTCTCTCTCTCTCTCTCTCTCTCTCTCTCTCTCTAATACTTTCTGCAAGCAAAATTCATTTATTAGAATCTTGGCCCTACATAAGATAAAACCACCTACGGATTTGCTGTCACAAAGAAAAGAACATTCTGGAAATATGGATGAAAAAAAATGACATTGCCGCCAAAGGTTTGGGATTAATATGAAATATCTAGTCTCTTCTTGCCATTAGACACAAGGGAGTCGTATGAGTTAATCATTTGTTACTGATAACTGATTTCCATTCATTTAAGCTACACTACTAATTACTGAGGTAACAGGATTTTCATGAACAATCTTCCTCATGCTTATAAGAGTCTCATTAAGTAACAACATGGGAATGTGAATTGCTTTAATGAATGTCAAAGGGAGACATTACATATTTATGCAATGCATATTCCTGATATTTTTTGACAATTGTTGAGAAATACATATCACATAGTACACTTGAAAATCATTTTTCTTATGGTATAAACAAAATAGATGAGAGATTAGATGCTTAACTTCAGTCTTTATTAGCTGTACAGTAAATAAACAATACACTAGAGTATTTTCTTTTAAACAGTTTTTGGACAGTGTGGTGAAGAGAGCCCGCTGTTGGCTGGGAATGAGCTTTTAAGGCCATTTCCTGTGAGCTGTGTCCATCATTGCTCTCCATTTCGCTACGTTCCCCTTGTCAGCCATTATTCATCAGTGTAATGTTGTGCTGGGCAGCGCCCCAAAACCTCCACTCACCATAGGGAAAGAAATGGAGAGAGAGCAAACACCCGATACAAACACATGCCATATTTAAAGCTGCCATGGATGGGATGTTGATACCTCAGAGTGTAGATATAGCACCTTTAAAAGTTTTGTAACATTTGGAAAGCTCTGATAAGTTCATTGATGGTGTGTTGAGTACCAGTGCAAACTCAAGGTAATCACGCTAATAAGATATGAAAGCACATGTGTACATCGGGGTTAAAAAAAAGAATGATTGCCTAATCTGAAGCGTCCTTTAAGCAAGGCAGACACAGTGACCCCATAAAGTATTTTGAACACTTAAAAATGTATGAATGTCATTACATTAGATAACAAAATATCAAAAAGAGAGTAATCTGCAAACAAACAAATTATGAGGACCTTTTCTCAGAACTAACTTAACTTTACTTAGCCATTTTTTGCCCTTAATTCTGTGCTGGTGTGTTGTAATAATATTTGTTAAATATTGCATTCAATATCAAGCAGCAAGATGTCCTGGGAAGCAGCAATTTGTTTTACTCTCTTTTGTTTTTTATTGGAAAAAATACAATAAAACTGACTTTAACTTTATGCAACTGCTTCTGCCCTTCCGGTATGAAGGTGATTTAAAATTGTTGTAAATCAGTTTGACTCTCAACTTCATACAGGTTTAGGTTATCAACATAATTATGTATATGTTCCACTAATGTCTGACAACCAGAAAAAGCCCAAATATTTTTGGGCAAACTTAATTCTGGATGATATATACAGTACATTGTTTTATCATTTAAAACCTAACAAATATAGTAACTGATGGATTGACATTTTGTTATCTAAAGCAATTTAATGCACATTCACACCTTTTTAAGGTGTCCAAATAATTCAGGGCCCCTGTATTTATGTAATCATTTTAATGATTCTAAATTACTTGGTTAGGAACTATTTAGGGAGTATTTAGTATGTATAAGCATGCAAGGCTTAAGTTACTGTGGCAAATGGATACAGTGTTCGAAATGTACTCTATGAAACTCAAGCTTCTTTAATAACTCCACTCCAGATTTTCTCAGCAGCCATCGTTTGGTTCTGTATGGGCCTCTGGGGCTCGAGTAGGGAGAGGTCCTGTTGGGATGGAGATAGGGGATTGATGGTGATTGTTTTAGCATGTGAGACTACAGGGGAGGACAGGCCCTGCTGCAAACTGCCTGCCTGAGCTGAGGTTAGATAAGGTGAGAGCTGGAGGGCTGGAGCAGTTCTCCTGGCTTCAAGCCCACCTGTAAATAAAGTCATACTCACACAGGATTCGCTGTCCAGGACCTTGTTTGAAGTATTTAGGAAGAGTGAAAGCTAAAGTTCCCCTGCTTCACTTGAGAGGGGTCTAGAGTAGCACTCACCAACTCAATCAATTTATTTCATTTTGAGATAATAAGGGTTCTTTGTTTATCAGAATGAAAATCTGTGTCGCTTTTACGTAGCATAACGGAGAGATATAAAGCAGTCTACAACGTAGTTCCACAAAACACGCGCCCACACTATAAAGAACAAAACTGCCTTATCTAGTACTGAACGGCTGCCAGTGATTCCATTCACATAATTGACTTGTGCCACAAGCCTGTCCAAATGAATTTTTGTCCCCTCACAATGAACCCTTTCCTCATTATTTATAATTAGGCTTACAGTCTATAATTGAAGAGGTACTGATAATGATGATGGCAATGATAATAGTTTTTCAGTTTTTGTTTTCTGTTCCATTTCAGAATGGATTGTTGAACCCAGTATAGATGTAAATCAGCTGCATTGTTGTTCAGCAACAAAACTGTCCCAAATCCATATAAACTGGTTTTCACACATATAATTATATACAATGTGCTCATAAACTTTGCATTATGAACCTAAAACAGAGGACTTACTGACTCACTGTTCCTTAAAACAAACTTCACAGTTGTTTGAGTGCATTTTGTTGTCAAAACAATTCAATACCCTTATATCATTGAATATAATTGTCAAGTAATACTAATACTAATACTAATAATGTAATACTCAAAAAGTATCTGGACACTCAAGTCTTCAAAACTAAAATAAATGAATAATTGGATTAGATAACAACACGTCAAACCCAGAGTTAGGGTTAGGATTAGAAGAATTTCGAAGGTCTAAAAAGTATTTTGGTATTATATGTCTCAGAATGTAACTTTTCTTAGACATTTATGAAATACTTTGAATGGAATATTCTGAGTTCAATACAAGTTAAACTCAATCGACCGCATGTGTGGCATAATGTTGATTACCACAAAAAAATCCTTTCAACTCATCCCTCCTTTTCTTAAATAAAAATCATTAATCAAGGTTACAGTGAGGCACTTTTGAGTGAGGAAGTGAATGGGGCCCACTTTTGAAGGGTTTAAAAGCAGAAATGTGAAACATAATTTCATAAAAGCACTTTCATAATTGTTTCTGATAAAACTACTGTATTTATTGAGTTTTAAAGATTAGTTAACTATTATGTGAGCTATAGACATGTTCCATTACATTTGACAATCAGACAGTGTCTAAATCCATTAAATAGTATGATGCAGCATGCAGCATTTAGAGTTCATGAGAGAACGTAAATAAGTGAAACCAATTAGAAATTCAAAGGCAACATAACTGTGGCATTTAACAATCATCACTTTCCAAACCAACATCACCCTGCTATTGACATATGTGTGATATTTCTTATCGATGTTATAAAATAAACATGATGCAACTAATCCTTGTATTCTGCTTTATTTCTGCAGCCACATGCTAATCTTTGGAATTCTAGTTTATCAGTATCAAATCCCAATTTTACCTGGTGAGCTTCTGTAGGAGGAAAAATCTCTGCATAGATACATGCAAAAACAAACTCTCCCCCAAATTTATATAGTAATCCACCGGTCACAACACAAGACTTCAGCATTACAATGGAGACCAGCTTTCAGGGGTAGAATGGGAGATGCCACCCGCATTTTCTGAATATGCAAGATGAGGAAGACTGGCACCACTGCCAATTTGAGATGGACAATTAATCTGAGCTAAAATGGCATCTTAGCCTGAATGGGAATTGCAGGATCGAGAGCTGGACCACAGTACAAACCACAGCATTGTTTCCCACGGAAACATAGTATTAAGAAATGAGTCAGAGAGAGAGCGACCGTGACTCTTCATCCAAATGGGTAAATTTAATCACTCTCCGAGCGAGACTAGTAATCACATTAATATCATACGTGTGAGTGCAAGAAAGATGTGTTTCACAGATTAACTCTCAAACATTACTGATCATCACACTTTACTTAAAACTTAAGGCCTGGGAGAACAAGTTTGGAGTGATTTCTGTACTAAAACACAATTCACTCAAGGAAAGCGCTTGTGCCAATATTTTTTATTTATTTATTTGTTTTTTAAATGCACGTATAATATTTAAGCACAATATGAATGTATAACGGTAGCCAGCTGATACATGATATCTGTACAGTGTGAAAACCTCCCTCTCCTGGCCTTAAGAGAGGCACTAGCGACCCTAACCCTAGGCCATAGCTTTTCTAGACTCCTTGCTATCGCGTCCAGTCCCCTTGCCGGGGATCGCCGGTTCGAATCCCGCTCGTGGTGGGTAGAGTAGAACTGGTGAAGAATGCATGAATTACTATGCACAATATCTGTTTTGTTGATGACATATATGATGACAAAAAATAGACCAGGGAATCTGAAAATTGTGACAAGTCTTAAAAATAATGGAAAAGGTATTCACAGTCAAATCAGTTGTTAAGTCTGTAGCAGTCACAGACGGTGCAATATTTTCAAGCATGCTTGATATTATCGGCACATAATCTTGTAGTGTAAGCGATGCAGCGACAACTGCAAACTGCTCCAGCTAATCACATCTAATTATGCATCTTTTTTTCTCCCCTTTTGGAATGCCCAATTCCCAATGCAATCTAAGTCCGTTACTGCGGAGATGTAGCACATGTGGAGGCTGCACGCCATTCTACATGGCATCCACACACAACTCACAACGCACCACACCAAGAGTGAGAACGACACATTATTGTGACAATGAGGAGGTGACCCCATGTGAATCTACCCTCCCTAGCAACCGGGCCAATTTGGATGCTTAGGAGACCTGGCTGGAGTCACTCAGCACACCCTGGATTTGAACTCGTGACTCCAGGGGTGGTAGTCAGCATGCATCTTTATGTACAGGAATGGAATGCCAAAATTTGACCGTAATTGCGTTTATTGTAATAAGATTTTTTAACAAATAAATAAACAGTATGAGCATTCTACTTGACATTGTGATGTTCAAAACAGACCTGCCCATGTTATGTCTTCCTAAACATTTTTTGTGCCATATTTTATTTTTCATCTCTTCTTTTATATTTTTTGACAAAGTCAGTACACAGACAACGTTTTGACAGCGACCTGATCGTGACCATCTATTTCTGGAAAAACCTCAAGATCACTCTAATTTCTCTCCAGATTTATGTGAGAAAAGTTTTTTTCCCGATGCTGGCCGGGGATCCTCTTGGCCAAAGATCTTGTAGTTTGTGCACCTCGTCTGCATAGTATGTGTAGTACAGTATGTGCACTGCAACGACAAGAAACCTTGTTGTGTAATGTGAGCAGTACAGTGATTCAGGTAGTCTGAAAGTCGTGTAGTGAGAGATTGGCTTTAAGGGGATGCTATCACAACTAGATAGTTCAAACAGCGTTTAAAAGAGTTTGTCTGACATTATAGACTCTTTGGAATTTATTCATTTATTTTTACAGTGCAGACACACTCTCTAGTTACAGCTAGAAGTTTTAAAATGTTCTTAGTTATAGACCAAGGATGTAAACAATAACAAAGGAATTAGAACACTTCTGGCCAGGGAGCACTTCTGGTATCATTACTGGATCCTTTAAATAAGGCACTGAGTTAACATTTTCTAAAAGAATATCAAACATTTACCTGAAGTGACTTATCCAGACATGTTGTTGATAATGAGCATCTATGAAAGAGATGCTAAAATTGTATCATAATTGTAATTATTTCCTCAGTGCAGAGATCAGGAATATTGGATTGTTCCTGTTATAATCATTGAAGCTGTCTGTTTGACCTGTGGACAAGTTAAGGAATTATTTTGTGTTGCTAATTTGTAAGCCATTTAGGATAAAAGTGTCTGCTAAATGAATAAATGTAATAGTAAATTACTTCAGCAGCTTCATTCATTATAATGTGAGTGATATATAGTCACATTTAGAGCTCTACCTATCAAACCTACAATAAGTTGGCAAACATTACTTTCACATACAATAGAAAAGATGTGTGCTACAGTTGTTAGTAATCGCTTCGGTTCATGCGTCCATTTGTAGTTTTTTCATTTGGGGGTCTAAACACTTTAATTTCTGTTATTTTCAGGCATCCAGAAATCATACAGACACTGAACAATTATGGTCCATATTTTAATAATGCCATTTTATGACAATCATGTTGACATTAGTAACATTAATCATGTTAAAGTCACTATGAATGAAGAGCCTCACGCTGTTGTTTTGAATTAGTATGACAACTAGTAGGAAATGTTCATGGAACAAAGCCATCACCATCTTGAAATGGTCTAATAAAACTATTTTTTTTTTTTTTTATTATTATTATTACCAAATTGTTAAGCCGAAGGGCACTACAAGTATAAAGGATGCAGTGTCAGTAAAAATAGCACTAATCTTCAGAATACCCAGAATACATTTTTTTTTTGGATTAGATTGAACCAGTTAGCAAATTGGATATGTCACATGAGGAACCTTCTTAAAAGAACCTTACAAGGACTGAATGGCAACTAAAGTGAAAAAGACAGGCTGCATTTATAAATATCCCCAGTGAATTAGCAGTGAAAAGAATATATTACTGAATTTGGATGAAACGCTGTGATCTGCAGATTTACTGAGGGGATTCCGTTTGTTTAAACACTGATGCTTCTCACATCTGGAGGGCACACTGGAATCATGTTTAACACTTCAGTTTGGTTAAGTGTATGACTTGGCCACAAGAGGGCGATTGTTTGATGATTTCTTGCTGTTTAACCTTGCAGAGAGTACTGCATTTTAGTTAGGTTTCTTTTCAGTAAAACACTTTCTACTTTCCTCCCACAGTGCCTCTTTTTCTTTTAAATACTCAAAATTACAATTAAAGGGATAGTTCATAAAAGTGAAACTTCTGTCATCGCTGACTCTCATGATCTTACCCTGTATAACATTATTATTATATATTTTTTTCAGTGGAACACAAAAAGAGATGTTTGGCAGAACGTTAGGGAAGGACGAGGAAGGTCACTTTCATTGTATGAGGCCGTCCATCCGTAAATTTCTGCATTTTGTTTGTCAAGGAAGAAAGTAATAAAGGCTTCATCAAAAAGGGTGGAAGAAATTATGGCAGTTTGAATTTTTGGGTGAACTATCTCTTTAATAGCACTGGGACTGTGACATCATTTCTCTTGAATATTCTGTGGTGTATATGTGAAAACACTGACCCTTGTTATTTACAACCTATGTTGTACAGGTGTAGAAATCCATTTCTGCTTCCAGTCCCATTTTTTTAAGTTAATTAGCGATTTGTTCTGTATATGACAAAAGGATAATTCTCACTTGCCCTGCAGTTAATCAGGAGTTTCAAAGCATATTTTTTACTCCAAATTCTAGTTATTTTTCAAAACCCCAATCTCTCCTTCCAGATGGCCTGAGTCTCTCTCTAATATAATTGGCTTTAAATCTGGTGTGAGTTACAGCCTAACACATTGCAAAGACAGGTGCACGTTTCCATTTTCCCTTTTTTCAGAGGCCCTCACTTTTTGCTAAACTACAATGATCACACATGTCCATTGTGAAGTGAAAAAAAAAATCAATTGCCACTCTCTCTGGATCCCCGAATTCTGGCCTTGAATCATGAGATTCTCAATGGCTTGCATAGCACGGTAGACACATGTGTCCTTGTATGTTTCACACCTCTGTGTTATTGCGCCAGCATTTTCCACATATCTGATAGCATATGTCAGGAATTAGGGAAGGTAGCGAGAGCAAAGCAACGCTGAAGCGTTTGAAGTGATTGCCATGTTGGAAAGAACAAGGAAGAAAAAAGAGGCAGCGCTAGCGAGAATACTCGAAGGATATCGCTCAGGGGTACACCAAACATCGAGCCTGACCCCAGCGATCATTCCCCACACTTGCACCGCTTAGTGTGTGATTCTTCAGCAAAGCCATCTGGCCCTCTCTCTCTCTCATTTCCACTCAACATATTGTCATTCCCTCCCCCTGTCCCGATCACACACACCAATCTGTCCCCTACCTACGCCAGCCATGCAAGTGTGCTTGCACACCTCGAGAGAAGATCACCGCTCCCTTAAATGCTCCCAGTTGCCCTTTTCCCTCTTCAATCGTGACAAGGCCAATATCTTCCCTGTGAGCTCTGAATGGCAAAAGGACCCCATACCGCAATCATATGGAGATGATGGGATGGGGGTGTCTTCTCAATAGCACTCCCCACTGAGGGAAAAGGCTTTCTCCTGTCTGAGCATGAAAGAGAGTGTGAAATACTTGTGAAGTGTTCGGAGACATCCAGAGGTGGGAGAAAAGGGATCATACTTCTTATATTCTCAGTATACTTTTCAGCTAGTTTGACCTTTGTCTCTCACCGTTGTTCGTCCAGCTTTGAAATAGGAGTTACTGTTAGTTTGCTAGATTGATTTGATATGGAGAATTAAACCTAAATACATAAAGGATTTACCTTTGTAGCCTTTTGTAATATTGACAACAATAATATTGGAAATACATTTAAGAACCAAATGTTGTCCTTCTAAAGGTCAAGTACACGCGTTAATGATCCAACTGTTCGCAAATAATCAGACTTTAAAGGTAATGAGAGATTAAGAATCGCACATATCATAGCCAGTTGTGTCCATGAATAACAATAGTCTCCACGCTGGGACTTGTCCCCTAGTGGACCTTCGCAAGGTTCCACTGATTAGCTATTCATTAGCTTTCTGTTTTCCTGTCCCTCCTTCTACCTCTGACATAATTTGCCAATGAACGGCCAATCACAACAGATAAGGAAAGCGAGAGAAAGGAAAGCAGCCAATCAATGGCAAGTGTTTCATGTGCCTTCCTGCACCAGGTCAAACATATGGGCAGCCTGTGCCACCTTCTGTCTAAGTGTGAATGAGTGAGAGACATCCAGGTATCGCTGGCCAGCAGCTGCTGTGTGACGAAAAAAAGAACAAAACATTTAGTTTGCCAAGAACAAAAATAAATGGTAATGAAATCCACAGACAGGCCAAACTAAAGTAAACAAACTGTATGTGATAGTGGGTAAAGTAGCATATCTCATTGTATTCCATGAGGTGGTAAGGATTATAGTCAATATAAGCAAGCCAAGCATATGCTACGCTAGCACAAGGTAGTTACTTTTGTGTGAGCAACAAAGCACTGATTCTTGAGACAAACAACAAAGTTATGGGCTATGATGAGTTTTATAGTTATAATTTTTTTTTTTCTAATTTAAGGTACAGTAACTGCAATTAATGTATGGGTAACTGACGTATAAAGTATCTATGGCTTTTTTAATTAATATAAAAATTTTAGGGTAATATTTAAAAGTATAAGTGAAAGTGTATACCTTAGGATCTGTAACTGGTACACTGCATATAATCACTTTTTTGTCTTTTGTCTTTGTAAAAATATCTAAACATTCTTAAAACAAGACAAATTTACTTGACATTGACTTGAAAGTCTTGTTTTCAGAGAAATCGAACTAAATTTCAAACATAAAGGTTTATGCTAAAAACAAGAATAAAACTATAAAAAAGAATAAAAGAATAAAAAGTTTAATTAAAAGAAAACTAGTTTTAGTTTCTTACGCCATTAGTAGATTTGTATTTTCTTATTTTGTTAAGCATAACGTTTACAAAATGCTGTCATATTTCTCTGAAAACAAGACTTAAAATCTTATGCCATTTTACTTGTTAAGTAATTATACCTTATTTTAAGAATATTTAGATATTTTACAGGAAAACAAGACAAAAATACTAATACTTTTTTTGCAGTATATTACATTGTTTTTTAAAACATTTTTGCCTTTATCATTGGTAAATTGTTTTGTAGTTCAACAAGAAGTACAAATAAGTACACATGTATCTCTGTTAATATGAGGTCATAAAACTGTACTCACAATAGTTATAAAATAATTTAAATAATTTTGTAATTATAAAATAATTAGTACAAAGGTGCAATATATTTCTAGATGGAGTTTTAGTATGTCAGGTCAATCATTTATATGTTCTGTGCCACCAACATGATGAAAAATTATTTACAATTGTTAATTAATATCGCTTATTTTATGTAGGCCCTATTAGAAGCTAGAAACAACAGAAAAACAAAATGGCTAGTGCCTAGTTAAATGCAAAATATAGTTAGCCTACTTTGTCAACATGTCAGCTGTCATACCTGTTTGTGTGTGTGTGTGTGTCTGTGTGTGTGTGTGTGTGTGTGTGTGTATGTGTGTGTATGTGTGTGTGTGTGTGTGTGTGTGTGTGTGCATGTATTTATCACTTTGTGGGGACCAAATGATAAATATGACCAAATGTACAACCCAAAACTTTGGACCTTGTGGGGACATTTTGTGCCATGAGGAAAACAGCTTATAAATCATACTAAATTATGTTTTGTTTTTTAGTTTTTTCTGTGAAGGGTAGGGTTAGGGGATAGAATATAAAGTTTGTACAGTACAAAAACCATTATGTCTATGGAAAGTCCACAAAAAACATGAAAACACATGATCATCTGAACTCAACTTTTCATTCTCAGAGGCCCTCAGAAATTCGAATCAAATCATGCCAGTACCTTTTTCAATGTCATCAGCTACTGAACTGGGACTGGGCACCCACTCCGGACTGCAGAAGCATCTGTGTGCAACTTTCAAGGTTGCCAGGCAACAGTTTGGACATTGGTTACAGTGAATGATGCCAGAAATGGGCTGGCATCGACCGTTACTACTTGCCCACATTTCAATATTAAGCTGGGCTAGACATAATAGTGACCCTTATTGGGCTGGGTGCCAATCCATATCAATCAGTGAATATAGAATTTTTGTTTGTCTATTGTGTATACCAGGGTTCACCACAATGCCTTTAAGATCTAGCAATTGTATGATTTATCGAAAGGACTTCCACAGGGGGTCCATGACCTCTAAGTGGCCTGCCCTGCAGTGGTGTACTCACAAACAAATTCAGAAAAATAAAGAGAAAAATAAAATGATGCGTAACAAAAAAAAATCTATATCAAGTTAACTTCAAACAAAGATAGATTTGAGAAACCAAAGTTATACAGCAATTAAAATTAAGATTTAATAAATTGGTTTTGCGACGTAAAACTCAAAGTATTTAAATACATAAATTTGGAACTAGATTATATATGTGTTATTATATGTGAGTATTACACAATATATAACTGAGGGTCACTTGGTCTGAAAAAGGTTAAAGACCCCTGATTTAAGCTTACATTTACAAATCATTGTAATTATTTTTTACACCAAAAAAATAACCTTTGTTTTTGCAGAGCCTTGGTCTTGACATTTCCAATACACAAGCCACACACAAAAAGCCTTCACTTAAGGCATTAAACCACTAAGTGTTTTCAATTCATTCTCCAGACTCAGCAAAGATGACAGCTGATGGGAATATTGGGTATCATTATGAGTTTAACGCTGTACCCGTGCGCTCCCAGGCTTTGAGGTCCAAGACTAATCACTCAACCTTGTGAGAGTCAAAATTCCCAGGCCTTCGTGAGTCCCAAACGCCGCCGCCGTCCCACACATAGATACTCCCCCCTCGGTCCTCCCCTCTGTGCGAACGTACTCTCATCTTAATGAGCGTAGAATTGGAAATCAGGCCTGATTGTTCTTCGAGCGCTTGCCTGGAGGCACGTTAGCGCAGGATGGAGGACCCGGGCTCTGAGAAGTCATACGTTTCTCTCTTGTTTTATTGTGAAGAGATCAGACTCCACAAAGGGCTCGTTAGCTGGTCCCCCTCCTCCTCTGTCTCTCCTTTTCCTCTTCACCAAGCGGCAGCTGATTATGAATGTGCAGGGGCTGGGATTCTAATTGGAGTGCTCTTTGGTGAGGGGACGTACTGCACAAGGGTTTGAAGATGCCATGGTTTGGTGTTTCAGTGCTGCCAGTGGCTATGGCTCAGGATCTCATGCTTAATAATACAAAGGCACGTCTAGGAGGCTTTGGTCCACAATGAAGGTGTTTAAGTGTAATGGTCCAGAAAGGGCTGGAATTGATACAATTAATTAATGACTAACCGTCCCTAACACAAACCAGCAGCTACGCACATTTCTCCATCTGTGATGTGTTGGTGATCGCAGAGGAGACAAACAGACCTGAATAGGCAGTTTTATGCCAGTTCTAGCTCGTCTGTCCTCTCTGTCCTTGAGAAGTGCTCAGTCACACTGTCAGCATCTTTCACGCTGAGCCCAGGAGCCAAACCACAGAGTGCCAAAATCTGAGCTCATTGCGTGAATATCACTCTCTGGCTGTGTGTACTTTCGCAGTGCTTGAAAAAAAAAAATATTTTTTTCAAAATACATCATAGATTGTAATGCGCTAAAATAAAAATCCTAAACATGATATCATTAAGATCATTTCCAAAAGGTTCACCGTTACACATATTGCATGCACTATTCATCATTCACTCTGAATACTTCAAGAGTGAGGCACCTTTCTCAGTCGAGTAAATCCGCTTACTGTTGTGTAATAGATTGAGATTTCCCAGTTGTGTTTGTGGCACAGTACAGATTAGAGTATAAATACAAAATATCCCGGAACCCCCCAAAGTCTCTCAGAGAGCACTCTGAACTGTATTTATAGATAAGCCTCTTTAAATACCCACTGCAGAGATCACAATGTACATGTTTCTTTCCAGCAGAGGGCAGTCCCCATCTCTCCTCATAAAGTAGACTTGGCACCACACCATGCAACACACCAACATAGTCAGTAGGGGAGATAGGGGCAGAAATTTTAATGCTAAGACCTAATCAGCTAATTTGAGAGCTGAAGTCTTTTGCTACCCTGTTCTAAAACCACCACTACAATTTCAGCACTGATTGTCTGTGCCGGTCTTAAAGGCATTTAATTTGATTTATGTGCTAATAAAGTAATGAGGTCAGATTTTTTTTAATTTTATTTTTTTTATACAATATGATACTTTTCTAAACCAGTGAGGTTTTCCAAATGACGTGAACTCTTTCCATGATTACAGTTTCAAGAGTTTATTTTTGTCTATATATGCATTTGTGTGCTAAGGATGTGCCCAGTCATGGTAGCCTGTATTCTTTTTGTGTTCAAGAATGAAATGTTATTCAAGTCCTAACAATAGCATGCAATCTAGAAATTTCAATCTAATTTGTAGTCATATGGAGCTAAGTTACAATAACATGATCTACCATATCATCAAACCATGATGTTTCTTACAGGGAGATTTTAACCTTACACTTTGGATTAGCGCTGGATCTACTCAGCAACATTATGGGAATATCTATGTGAATAGTTGGTGCATAATATGCCCATGTTCTTTTTCTTTCTTCCAAATCAAGATTTTAAGCGAAAATGTATATGAATGGTTAAGTGAATGTTTATCTCTTAGGCGCCCATTTCTTTTAAGTTGTTTTTAACATGTTTAACTACGCTTTTGCCTAAACTAGCTCAGCTTTAATGGTCCTGTGATTTTTTTTTAAGTATAAGCATTCCACTTAGTATGCCGATTAATATGAGGTTTTAAAAACAGCTCGCATAATAATTAGAAATTGAATTTGAAAAATGCTGTAAAAATGCTGCTTTAGTTTAGTATAGTATGCAAATAGCCGCAGGACAAGTCAGCTTTAAAAAAGTATTTCATGTCATCTACCCATGAACAATTATATTGTTAGAACGAGAGTCATGTTGCAGTAACAGTGTGCATTGCAATGTCTTGTCCTGTGAATGAGTCACCGGTTCAGAATCCTCTGTCAGAATGCACACTCTGATCAGACTAGGAATGCTTAATAATGCCAGTTTTGTTAAGAGCTCTTTTTTTTGTCTGAGTGTGATCTGATAAATAAAACAAAATTAAGCTGTTTACATCAATTCGAACAAATAAACATGCCTATTTGTCCAATCAACAGACATAAACACTTATAAACCCAATCTAATAAAAGCCTTTCAGAGCTCTTTATTTTAGCACCCATTGGCCACAAAAATCTAAAATATGAGAGAGGTCATATTAAATCAGTATCTCACAAGTAAGAGTGCTGATTCGGCCACAGATAATAAATTATAGACGTGCTGATATGTAGTACATTAGCAACTCTAGCTTGTGCGTTAACATTTTATTTAGTCAAACAAGAAGTTAATATCAAATATCTTACAGTAATTTTGTCTATTTACGTTCTGCTAAATATATACTAAATATTAGCACTCATGGAATGACACTTGAGGACTGTATAGTTGCAGTTGTATAACTTTTGTTATCCATCATTTATAAGGCATCAAGTGAAAAGACTAACATTTCCCATGGCTCTGAGTTTGGGTCTCTCTCTCTCTCTCTCTCTCTCTCTCTCTCTCTCTGGAGGACAGTGGTGGACAGTTGTGGGGGGTGTTTTAGGTAGGTAAGAGTTCACCAGTACTGGAAACCTTCTTCGTCCGGTAATGAATTCCCCAGGTCAGAATCCTGGTCTCTCCCGTTAAGATAAACAATGATTACACCTGGAGGGGGGAGCGAGGGAGCGAGTGTGTGCAAGTGTGTGTATGTGTGTGTGTTTAAATCAGTGGCAGGTGCAGCAGCAGATCAGGCCTCATTAGCAGCACCTTCTGCCACAACAGGCCTTCAGCAGATGGGAGTTCCACCCTCGTACACAACCTCACCTCATATGGCATGGGCATTTGTGCGTATGTTAGGAGGGGGTATTTAAATCGGCCTTTATAAGATAGTTGCGTATAGCCTGAGTAACACAGTGGATCTGTGGGATGATCCTGGCTTTCATATGTGCATGATCTGTTTTTACTCAGTACAGTGCTGCGGCATCTAAATCAGGAGGCCTGAGAGAAAAAAGAACATTCTGTCTGCTCACATGTAGACGAACCAAACAACAGCTGATCCTCTTAATGCCAATCTGAATGGCCTTCACAAAATTATCAACATGTTCACGAGCACCATGCAACAACACCATTAACCACGAGAATACTGGCTTGAAATGTATATTTGCTAGAACGTTATCTTACATTTATAACAGGATTAATAATAATCTTATCCAAAAGATAGGAATCCTCAGCTCTTTACATTCATGTTTCAAAGAGCAAACGTCTTGCTCATTAATTTTCTAGAGGAGATTAATTTCAGAAATCGTTCTCAATGGAATTCATAAATCCTGCTCACCAGATTCATAAAGTACTTCCACTATCTGCCAATCATAGTGGATTTAATACCTGCTTCTAAAGCCATCTTTAGCATTTCCAAGCAACATTTCTTAGTCTGCATCATTATTATTATTAAATAAAAAAAGTACATCAAATATTACAATCAAATAGAAATCAGTGATAAAAGAATAAATAATAAATTTTTAAAATTTAGCAGTTTACAACTGTGTAATGCATTTCTACAGATATACTGGTATATCTTGGAACATGTGTTTATATAAGCTTTGTGTAGGTTGAATACATCACAATCTATAGGTTACAACATTGTGGGCTGTGTGGTTTCCATAGTCGTCCTACAAATACTACATTTGCACATAGTGCAATAAAGGTTGCAAAAAAGTACAATAACAGGCTCTAAAGCCTTAACCTCCATGAATTATGGACAAATCTATCAGTTTTCCTCCTTTGTAAAATTAATTTTAATTTGACGCTCTATGACCTTGTTTGCCCATAAAAAAGATGACTTCAGTAATTAAGAAAACAGTATATGTTAAGGAGTGTCAGTCTAGTCACTGGAATATTCCAATTGGGTGCTCTATTAATTAGGTGTAAATTAAACTGAAATGTATCTACTGTAAAGTTATGGCAAGAGTAATGCATTTGAAGTATATTAAGATTTTGCTCCACCGATGCCTGGATTCTGAGTATGTTTCATGTATTGGGTCCGTATGCCAGTTTGTGTCTGTGGTATTTCGTTGTGCCCAACAGCATCTGCTACAGTCCTGCCCCCTTTTAAATTGACAGCTATGCCAGTATGAAAAGGAAAGCCTCATCACATCCTGATCCCGCCGTACAAAGCACATGTTCTCAAAACACTTCTAAACTCATAAACTGTGCAATTGCATGAGAATACGTTTTCTGGCCCTATTTGGCCACAATTTCTGCATTAATGTGATCAGATATTCATCTGTTGTGAATGTAAATAAATAAAGTAAAATCAATTAAAACATTTGCTGGTGACATTGGTGGTTTAAGTAGCACACTAGTGGAATGTCCTTTTGGCAATATCTCCAAACAAATGCTTTCTTTAGCTGCTGATCAGAGGTATTTTGGCCTAATAGTTACTTAGTTTAGTGCATTTCTTTATTATTTATTTGATAAGAGTTGGAATTAGTGGAACGCTGCAAATCATTACACATCATTTAAAGAGATCTGAGCTTAATACCCTGTCTTCAATACCTTTTTTTTTCCCCAACATGATCTCATGAGAATTCATATGTATTCATACGTAAAGTTTGGTTGTAGTAAACGTAGATTCTCTTACGTTTGCTAGATACCAAACTGTCATAATTTTACATATTAACACCTTTAGAAAGGTACAACTGTTTCTGTATACTGATTCAATTGCTGAATGTTGGATTAATGGAATTAATCAGTAAATTTCATTGCATTTATAATCAACAAAATGTAACGTTTAATGCCATCACATTTATTTAACACAGCTGAAGCATTTACCTAATTTGACATTAATGGTTTCAGTCGGTTCTGTGTGATTTTTACTGCCCTGTTCAGTGTTTTAAAGGATTAAATCACTTTAACCAAGACTAAACTTGAAAATTGTAAAATTAATATAAATATTCCGATTGTTTAATCATTCATTAAGCATTACATTTTTATTTAGCTTGCCATGGGGAACAAAGGGAGTTTTCAGAATACTGCAAGCAAAATAAATAAACCACTATAGCACCATAACAATCGCAAAAGTATCAATTTTATTAGTTCGCTGTGATCCAAACCTTCAGGTAGATTTGTGTGAGGAATAAACCCAAATTCATGCCTTTCATTCAATTTAAATTGTGATTAAATTTATCTGCCTGTAAAAATTTTTTTATATGGGTTAGAAATGTTTATGTTAGGGGGTAGGATGGTACTAGCAGGTGTAAAATATATACAGTATATTCATATATTGTAACTGTAATTATTGTAATTATTGTCACTGTACATTAATCTGCCTTTTAGATCTTTTTATGTGTTTGAAAAGTGGTTATGTTAAAAATAAAATAAACAAACAAACAAAAAACTAGCACAATTTCAAGCACATATTTCTCCCTTTGTGTTTAGAAAAATTAAGAAAGTCATATGGGGTTATAACAACACAATAGTGAGTAAACAACGACTGTATTTTCATTTTTGGCTGAACTATCCCTTTAACTGCATCAAAATGCACATCTGTCCAAATGCAACAAAATGGCATCTGTCCGATTTTTAAGACATTTCTTTTTACAACATAATTAATCACACATTTTTGTTGCAACTTTGTGTTTGGCTCAAACTTTGACAGCAGACTTCTTACAACAGTGTCCTAACTTCAATACGTGCTCAAACTGTTCATTTTACAGCTTTGTTCACACATTGTTTTAATGCAGAACTTTTCCAGCAATAGAGCGAAACAGTCTGGTTCCAGAAGTAAAAATCCCACTCATTTATCCCATAGATGAATAGATTTTCAAAGATAACTTATAAACCATTAGAGGCAGACCTAACTTGAGCTAGGTAGGTAGCTCAAGGTAGGTCAAGTTAGTTTATCGAAGGTATATGCTTCCGTTGAAGCCATCTGTCTATATGCCTCATGGGATTGTAGTCCATGCTCTCATGAAAGATGGTAAGTACACAGCCTTGTGCCTTTGTCTTTTTGTTGGATTTTCAAATACTTTTTCACCTTCAAAGAAAAAAAGGTTTGTGAATTTGTGATTCACCTCAGAGCTGGTTGGTTAGGTTCATGGCTTACAACTATTTTATGAAGGATTTTATGAAAAGTTTATGGACGAATGATTGGGGAAAATACTTCCGGTGGGCGGGTACTGTTGCACTCCATAAAATAATTCCTTATTTGCTGGTATTTTGACAATACATCAAAATTCTAACAACAACAATAAAAACTTCCCTACATTGCACTCTCCACCAGCTGGGATGACAATTTGCAGTTGGTATGCAGTTTTCTTTTTCTTTTTTAACCATAACACCATGGACATTAGAAAAAGTTTAAACTTTTCTCTCCTCTGTCTACAAAACTTTGTTTCAGTCAAGATGTGGAACAAACATCTGATTTTTAGCAAACTGGAACCAGCCTGCCAAAGAGCAGTGTTTCCACAGTGCTATCCTCCACATAATTCTTTTTTTTAATTTATTTTTTTAAACCAAATCACAATTAAAACACACCTGCAAAGGTGAATAACATTAGATTGATTGCCACTTAGCACTTTTGCAGCACTACTAACAATTAGCACCTACATGAGTTTTGACAGCAATGAGTTTTAGAAGCCATTAGTTCTAAACACAGCAAAATGATTTGATGTGTTGAGGGCACAGCCTCAAAGATAACGGCAGCAAAAGCCAAACAGAGACAAAATACACTGACAAAGAGAAATGTTGAGAAATCAAATCTTACAGGGACAGAATGACCCTTTACAGGATAGTCTGCCAGGACTGTTTTCGACTTCAAAAGTGACTTCAAAAATACAGTACATCTTTCAAAATAATCTCAGAACTGAATCAATGCCTGTGTGACATAGTCTCGACTAAAACTGTATTGTTATTGCAGACCCTATGTTTGCATCAAAGGCAGATGCACAAAGACATGTAGCCTGGTTTTTACAGAGCAGAAAATCTGGCCTTCTGAGCAGTGGAAAAATAATATGGTCTGATAAATCCTATATTTGTTTTATCCAGATGTGTTTATATTTGGTTAATGTCAAAGCATGCCTTTAATCCACACATACAATATTTGAATCTTGAATATTTGAAATTCATGATCGCATGGATTCCCTTGAGGTGACTGTTTGTCCGCCACTGAACATCACCTTTTGAAAGTAAATGTGACTGTGCCTTAAGGGTGATTAAATGATGAGAGAATCATCTTTGGGTAAACTTTTCCTTTAAAGGTAAAACTCCACTCTGTCTGCAGTACACCACAGTAATGTGGTTAAGTTCCTGCAACACACAGCATCCAGTTTTTTATTGCTTATACAAAGCAGCAGCAACAGCAATATCATAAAAGTCTTCAATGTTCAAAACATAGACACGTTTATTAAAACTTACTGTATAATCGAAATACACAGTTCTTCTGCAAAGTAATATCATTTCCAACATCCTCATGAGGACTGTTTTCGGTTACCAACCAACACAGAAACTTAGCATTAATGTTGAATGTGCAGTCACTGGTGTGCGTTTAGCAGCATTTTACAACAGCATGAAATGAGGCTTGTTTGTTTTATTTAGAGTTGTAACTATTTGTTTTTATAAGAAAGATTTGAAAGCCTTACTCTTTATTAAGTCAGTGATATTTTGTGAGTTGGTTGTATTATTTTATAAACCACCTGCATTTTTTGTTGTTTTTTTTTTTTTTTTTTTGCTATAAATAAATAATCAATTAAAATGTTTGAACCATAACAGAAACGCTGATATTTTAAATCCTCTATTCATACCCCATTGTGATTTTAATGCAACTGAATCACCCGTGCTATAAGAGGAACTTTGTTTTATATCATAAACAGTGTGAGGTTGAGCTGAGCTGAGGTTTGCAGACAAAAAACAAGACCCAAACTTTTGTGAAAAGGAAACCTTTGCTTGAAAGGTGCAAACTGAAAACATATTAGAACATACAGTGCATTCATAAAGAATTCATACCCCTTTTATTTTGCTATGCTGTAACCTTATGCTAAAATTATTTAAAAAAAAAAATCCTCATCAATCTACACTCCATATCCCATAAGGACAAAGCAAAAACATGATTTTTGTTAACTTTATTTTTTTTTTAAACGATAAAACTGAATTATCACAATGACGTAAGTATTCAGACCCTTCTTTCTGTACTTAGTTGAAGCACCTTCGGCAGCGATTACAGCCTCAAGTCTTTTGGTATTGGGTATGATGCGACAAGCTTTGCACACCTGGATTCGGGGATTGTCTGCCATTCTTCTCCACAGATCCTCTCAAGCTCTCTCAGGTTGCATGGGGACTGTCGGTGGACAGCCATTTTCAGATCTCTCTAGAGATGTTCGATTGGGTTCATGTGCAGGCTCTAGCTGGGCCACTCATGGACATTCACAGAGTTGTCCCTAAGCCACTCTTGCATTGTGTTGGCTGTGTGCTTAGGGTCATTGTCCTGTTGGGAGGTGAACCTTTGGCCCAGTCTGAGGTCCTGAGTGCTCTGGACCAGGTTTTCATTTAGGGTATCTCCATATTTTGCTGCATTCAACTTTCCTTAAACCCTCACCAGTCCCCCAGTACCTGCCGCTGAGTAATACCCCCACAGCATGATGCTGCCACCACCATGCTTCACCGTTGGTATGGTATTGCGTAGGTGATGAGCGGTGCCTGGTTTCCTCCAGACACGACGCTTGGAATTGAGGCCAAACAGTTCAATCTTCATTTCATCATACCAGATAATCTTGTTTCTAACAGTCTGAGAATCCTTTAGATACATTCTTTTAATTCCAATTCAATTTAATTCGTGCTTTCATGTGTCTTGCACTGAGGAGTGGCTTCCATCTGACCACTCTGCCATAAATCCCAGATCGGAGGGGTGTTGCAGTGATGGTTGTCCTTCTGCAAGTTTCTCTCAGAGAAACCTCAACTCAACCAGAGTGTCCATCGGGTTCTTGGTCATCTCTCTTGCCAAGGCCCTTCTCCCCCGATTGCTCAGTTTGGCCGGGAGGTCAGCTCAAGGAAGAGTCCTGGTTGTTCCAAAATTCTTCCATTTAAGAATTATGGAGGCCACTGTGGACTTGGGAACCTTCAATGCAGCCAAAATTTTTTTTTAGCCTTCCCCAGATCTGTGCATCACAGAGGTGGGATCTCGAGTTTGAGACAGAGACTCGAGTCGCACTCGAGTCGAATTTGAATAGACTTCAGACTCGCCTCCAGAATCAACTTAAAATATCTTCAGACTTGACTCGACTCGATACAAAGGACTTGTGAATATTTCAAAAATGACTCAAGTCTTTAAACCTTAACCATTAATATCTTAAAGGAAGAATTTGATTTATTTGTACGGTTTTATTACATCTGCTTCGCATTTTCCTGTGTGTCCTGATCGACCCGACCATTATCATTGAATTTGATTGTCTATTTTGGCATTAACCCTGAAAAGTGCTGAGTCCCATTAAACTTGACGGCACCTGCCATGACATTTATGCTCAAATTTGGTTGTGCCCTCAGATGCAGAAACTTCAGGAAGAACACATTCTCAAAGGTTAGTTATTAATTAACACAAAAAGACAGCTTATATTGTACAGTCGTAAACATTGGGCAGTGTAGCTACATAGCTCATTAGGATCACTGACCAGAGGTTGCATCAATTGAAACCTAGCGCTTTTATCAATGTGTGTGTATGTGTGTGTGTGTGTGTGTGTGTGTGTGTGTGAGAGAGAGAGAGAGAGAGAGAGAGAGAGAGAGAGAAATAGAGAGAGAGAGAGAGAGAGAGAGAGAGAGAGAGAGAGATTTCTCCCATATTTTTTAGCATCTTGCAATCAGCACGTATAGTTTTTTGTGGAATTTTTTGTGAAGTTTTTGTCAAACTTTTACCTATAGAGCTGGGCAATAAAACTATATAGATCGAAAAAAATATTAATGAAAAACTTTTGAGTAATTTTCAATATTTAGCCTATGTTCTACATCTAGAGTAAAACAGATACGTGTCACTAAAAACACAAGCAGTTTGGCAAAGTAATATTCACAACTAGCTAACTGAATCACAGACATGTAATCAACCTGTTAGGAAGTGTTAGTAGGCAGCCCTGTTGTCATGGAAACCAATAAGGCTTGGTAGCCACAAGCAATTAGCTATATATCCGACTAATTTAATATCATTGTGTACCAAACAAGCCAGCACTGACAATGCAATACAACAGCTGTTGACTGAACACAACAACAACTCTGGCATCAACACCATTGCTCTTTATTTATGTACTATTTAATTAAACGTTTTTTCATGATCTATAGCGCTGTCACGGGCAAGACATTTTCTCTTCTGGTGTTGTTTATTGCCGGTTGGCAATCCAGTTTATGGTGCATTACCACAACCTACTGAGCTGGACAGTGAAACACCCAAAGAAAGTCTTTCAGTGGAGTCAAACATAAAGAAATTGGCTAAATTTCACCAAAACGAGGTCACACACCTTATGTAGACTTAACTCCTACACTGAGTGTACTTTAAAGATAGCTTAAACTACTGAGTTTACTTGTAAACAAACAAGTTATTTTTAATTAATTCTTAAGGTCTAACAAACATGTGGAATGCAGTTCTGCCCCCATTAATGATATGAAATGTACAGTGAATATATATTGTGATAAATATCAATATTGAACGATATGAAAAAAATAATGTGAATTTTTTTTTGGTCATATCGCCCAGCCCTACCTAATGATATTGTATGCTTGTGTGCACATTCTGAGCATTGTTGAACTGACTGTGAGAAAAACTGCAGCACCTTTATTACAGCAACAACAACAACAAAAAAACATACAGGATAAGTTAATTAAGTCTGGTAAATCATAGAATAAAATAAAATAAAATAAAATATATTTGTAACACGGTTCAAGTTCATGGGCAAGGAAGAGGCGAGAAACCGGCTTAACATAAACTAAAGGTTTAATGTAAAACTCAAAAGCATAAACAAACACATAGGACAACGGACATGTCCATGATTAAGCTCACTCTCTCGATCGCCGTCTGCGAGACGGCTTAATTAGCCTGATACGGGACTGGGCGTACGTAATCATGCCCAAGTCCCGCCCTCCACCGTGCCACATTCCTCCCCCGTTCTTTCAGGCTGGGGACCCCCGGCCTGACGTACATCCCCTGGGGGGGGAGGGGGGGAGGGGGGGGTGCCTCCCGCGCGGTCTGCCGGCGGGTCATACCCATCAACCTGGACGAGGGAGGGGCAAGGGGAGGGAAACAACAACAGTTAAAAATAGGGGGGGGAGGTTCCTGCACTGGGCGGTAGCTCCCCTCCCACGAACACCATAATTTAAAAAAGAGGGAAAAGGCCAACGCAGAGCGGTAGCGAGAGAGAGACGAGAGAGAGATTAAAGGAAAAAAAAAAAATTACTCGCCGGTTCTCTGATACGCCGTAGCTCGTTCCTCAGCCACTTCTCCACCCTCTACAGGACAACAGCCGCGCCTCTCCGGGCAGATCGGAGGCAGTCCTCAGCCCCCGGCGGATGGAACGCCCCGCCGCATTCCCGGAGTGTCGAAGGGGCCTCCCCCCGCCCCTGGCAGCGGTTCTCCCGCTCCAGGCGGTTGGCGGCGAGCCCCTCCCCGCACGCGGTCAGCAGTCTCCAACCCCGCCGCGTTCCAGCGGCTAGTAGGGGACTCCCCCGCCCCTGGCAGCGGCCATAACCACTCCAGGCGGTCGGCCAGGAGCCCCTCCTCCCCTCACGGTCGGCGGCCATTCCTCCGCGTCCAGGTGGCTGGGCTCCTCCGTCCCCCGGCAGATGGCCGCGGCTGCTCCGCTGTGCAGTGGCGAGAACTCCGCTACGGCGCATCCCTCTTCCTTCCCGGGTTTCGGCACCATTGTAACACGGTTCAAGTTCATGGGCAAGGAAGAGGCGAGAAACCGGCTTAACATAAACTAAAGGTTTAATGTAAAACTCAAAAGCATAAACAAACACATAGGACAACGGACATGTCCGTGATTAAGCTCTCTCTCTCGATCGCCGTCTGCGAGTGGCCTTTATCCCTCTTGACGGCTTAATTAGCCTGATACGGGACCGGGCGTGCGTAATCACGCCCAGGTCCCGCCCTCCACCGTGCCACAGTATTTTTACATGTTCAAATCAAATCAAATCACTTTATTGTCACACGACCATATACACAAGTGCAACAGTAGGTGAAAGTCTTGTGTGCAGTTCCGAGCAACATAGCAGTCATGACAGTGACAAGACACAAACCAATTACAATATACAACATATTTCCACAACACAATAATAATATACAATGTACAGTAAACAATACACACAATATAGAATACACATACAATAAAAAAAAATTAAATAAGAGTATATAAAAACTATATATACAGTAGATGTATTGTGGAGAATATAATTATGACAGTCCAGAGTGAGATAATAAGATTAATAAAGTGCAGTGCTGATTATTGATCATGAGAGATCAAGTGTTCAAAAGTCTGATTGCTTGGGGGAAGAAGCTGTCATGTAGTCGGCTGGTGCGGGTCCTGATGCTGCGATACTGCCTGCCTGATGGAAGCAGTGAGAGCAGCCCATGACTCGGGTGGCTGGAGTCTCTGATGATCCTCCGAGCTTTTTCACACACCGCCTGTTATAGATGTCCTGGAGGGAGGGAAGTTCACCTCCGATGATGTTTCTGGCAGTTCGCACCACCCTTCGCAGTTCTTTGCGGTTGTGGCCGGTGCTATTGCCGTACCAGGCGGTGATGCAGCCAGTCAGGATGCTCTCTACAGTACTGGTGTCGAACCGTGTGAGGATATGGTGGTTCATTCCAAACTTCCTCAGCCGTCTCAGGAAGAACAGGCGCTGGTGAGCCTTCTTCTCAATGGCCTCAGTGTGGACGGACCATGTGAGTTCCTCAGTGATGTGGACACCGAGGAACTTGAAGCTGCTGACTCTCTCCACCGGTGCTCCATTAATGGTGATTTAGAATCAGGTAGTTCAAGTAGAATCCTATTAGTATCACATATTTTTCAATGATCATACATATATAATTTTTAAGAAGAGTATTTAAATATATATATATATATATATATATATTTATATACAGTATATAAAAAATGTAATGTTTAGTGACTTGAGACTCGAGACTTGTGACGAAAGACTCAAGACTTGACTCGGACTCCACCTTAAAGACTTCAGACTTGACTTGAACTTCAGATGAAATACTTGTGAACATCTCTGAGTGTATCGACACAATCCTGTCTCTGAGCTCTGAAGTCAGTTCCTTTGAACTTATGGCTTGGTTTTTGCTCTGGTATGCATTTTCAGCTGTGAGACCTTATATAGGCAGGTATGTTATTTTCCAAATCATGTCCAATCAGTTGAATTTGCCACAGGTGGACTCCAATCAAAGTGCAGAAACATCTCAAAGATGATCCCGAGAAATGGGATGCACCTGAGCTAAATGTCGAGTGGCATAGCATAGGGTCTGAATACTTATGTCAATGTGATATTTCATTTTTTTCTTTTTAATACATTTAATACATGCAAAGTTATAAAAATAATCAGGTTTTTGCTTTGTCATTATGGGGTTTGGAGTGTAGATTGATGTGGAAAAAAAATAATTTAAAGCATTTTAGCCTAAGTCTGCAACATAACAAAACGTGAAAAAATGAAAGGGTTTGAATGCTTTATGAATGCACTGTATACTGTTGTTAATCAGGACTATGCAGACGTGGCATAAGTGCATAGTTTCCAATTCAGCCATGCTTAGAGTTCAGATCTGTCTGTTTGTGATGCAGCAACGTGGAATCGCTCTTTAATGGATTTGCTCTCCTTGGCTCAAACCATTTATTTTGGCACAACACGCTCGTAGTTTTTGGCTTAAAGGGGGCCATTTCTGACTGAGCCCGGACCATGGCCAGGTCGAGATGAGAGATGTTGGTGTGTAAGTGTATTGCTGTGTGAGAGCGTTGAGCCTGGGGGTTCCCTTTAATCAAAGATGACCAACATTTCCATTTCACAAATAGACACAGATACAACGTCCAAAATATGGCTAGTCTGAGGCATGCCGGTATGTTTGTAAGTTATTTTGTTTTTGTTTCCTTTAATCCAAGGTCATTATTGCTCATAGCTTAAAGCAAACATGAAATAAAAATAGACCCTATTTACTTTCTTAATACACTGGTCATGTGCATGATTCATCAGTGAGTGTTTGTCTTTGGAATCTTTTACAAAATGTAATAATTTGCTCTGACTGTTGGATGAACATTAATATTCTGAATTAAAAAAAATTTGGAATATAAATGATTTTCCTATGTCAATGAATTGAACCATATTGCACAGTGAAAAAAATAAAAAAATAAATAAAAAATGACCCATAGATGTGCTATAGTTGAAAATTATTTAAAATAACACATTTTTTTTTTCAACTTCTGAGAGAAAATCTATTTTCCACATATGTAGACTTTATGTTTATCAGTGTGCTGATGCACGAAAAATTAATGGATTTTTTAAAGCGGCATGTCAAGCGAAACAAGAGACCCTACTCTTTACAACCAGTCAAAAAAATGTAAAGAGGTTTCTTACCAGAGGCACTTTTCTTAGCATTTAGGCTGTAGTAGCGCTTCCTGGAAATCAGTGTCATGCTGTTGTGTCATGTGACGTGGTGTGGCAGAAATGTAACCCTGATATGACAGTGTTGAGTCTTGTGAACAGTATTCAGTCGGTTTTAAATTACTTAAATTATGCATATACAATGTCCTCACATGTGGACACAGGGTTGCACGAGGATATAGCTGGAGATCTTTCCAGATGCAATGATACTATAAAAGCTTGACTTTAGTGTTAAAAAAACAAGCCTATGTAGCTGTTTATGTTTATATTCAAAAGCGTTCTCTATCTACTGTACTCTACTGGGTATTTTCCGAGCTGAACAGAATGGTTATGAATTTTCTCACAAAATAGATTAATTTCAGACTGAGGAACATCGGCAAAGCTACACTGATAAACATGAAAGAGGCAAAAGAGCACATAAGTCTTTCCTTCTGCTGTTGCACTTTCTCATTCTTACATTTCTGTGACCGTAACCACGATGGCTTGGGCCTTGGGCTGACAGGATCAACGTATAATCTTCCCAGGTTCCACATTATAGCACTACATAGAGCTCTGTGTTCCACCCATGTCTAACAACAAGCTTTTCCTCCAGGCTGCAGATTAGGTAAATACAATGAGCAAGACAAAATGGCTGCTGGCCCATTAGAAGTTCCACTTGAATTTTGGCTCGCTATTAGTAGATTTATGAGACTCTAGTACCACAGACCTCTTTCAGTAAGTGTGCGGTGACAGATTGAGCAGTGCCTTTTGTCCTCTGCTGTGTGGTTTTTAAAGAGTCCCTGAGGAATTTTCCACAATGTGATTGGAGATGTGGTCAAAAGAGGATGGTCTAATTGATTGTGGTCTGGCACCGGTCAGAGGGCATATTGAACTATTTGTGAATCAAGTGTTATGGTATGGAAGAAAGGAAAAACTGTACAGTCTAGTGAATATATTACTGAAGTAGGAATGCTGATTTGGCTTACATGCTTTGTTTCATGAGGAAATGCTGAACTGAAATAACAGTTATATTTCTCATGTGAATGTACATCTTTTTTAAACATATCTGTCTACTATTTATTTCCTTAGCGGTAATTATTCTTTTACAAATTTCATTATGTAGCCTAGATTATAAAAAAATCAGAAACCAAGTGGCATCTGCAAACAAATGTTGCTAGGCTTTTTCTCAGGACAAACAGCACTTTTTACTGGATGTATGAAGTTAGTTCATCATCAATTAACCCATTAACCATGGTCCACTATCATTTTAAAAACCATAATGTGTTTAAAAACTTTTGGTAGTACTTCATTTTACTGTACTGTTCTACTTTTATGTACTATATAATTTAAAAAAACAGTAATTACTAGGTACTAACCCTGAACCTAACTCCAACCATAACCATAACCCAAATAAAGTACATGTAGTTACCTAAAATATTACTCAGTACTTTCTTGTTTAAGTCCAATGTAAGTATACTGAAAGTACTCATACTGTAAAATAAAGTGCAACCAAAAGTTGTATATTACTTTTGAACAATATCATTTTTTTAAATAATTTTAAACCTATCAAACTTCCATCCATCCATCCATCCATCGTCAACCGCTTATCCTGTACAGGGTTGCGGGGGGCTGGAGCCTATCCCAGCTAACATTGGGCGAAAAGCGGGGTACACCCTGGACAGGTCGCCGGTCCTATCAAACTTCTTTCTGTAAAATGATTTGCTTGAAAAGTTTACTTGTGCTATCTTTTTTAAAAACGAATGCCACTTTGTTTGATATTTTGTTTCATTCATGCACTTTTAAATGTGGCTTAAGTGTGCAATACAGTTTGGGGCCAATGTTCTTTATATGATGCACAAATTACATACATACAATGTATGCCTCTACAATGTACTGCATGATTTTTCTTCACTGCGGCCTACAATATAGATACTGAAGACAAGGGAGACATTCTTGCAACTTTCTTTATTTAACTAATCTATACTTTTTTATGGAAACGAAGGGGAAAAATCACAAGGTGTTGTTAAATCAACAGAAGACAGCTTATGTTAGGTTTGGGAGTAAATGAAAAGAAACAGACACACATATGGGCTGTTTTTTAGTCCTTAAACATGTGCTTAGGCCAGATTCACACACCATATGGGAGTGGGTGAGAGTGTGGAAGCTCCTAACGCATTCTGAATGCTCCATCCAACAGCCCAGAGTGAGCCAAGATCCCTCTGGTCTGGCTCCGCTTCTACCATGAGCTCATGAAAGCCAAGGTTACTCTTCACAACTGCTTCAGAGCACCTCTGCGCTGTTTTATCTTTTGCTTTGGATATTGCCTCTTGAGTGGGTAGTATACATTCAGCTGTCCACACGAAGGATGGAACATAGACTAATAATGTTTTGTAATGGTATGTTATGAAAAACTTGAGTGTAATATGGAATATGGCAAGCATTATTGTCATTAGAATATATAATACATTATGTTTGTTAAGTGTATATATTTGGGAGGCTGCTTGAGTTAAATTCAAAGGGAAAGTCTGGATAGTCTCCTTAAACATCTGACTGAAGGTGATTTTGTCTCTCCCTGCTCCCAAGAGTCCTGAAACTCATCTTAAGTTGTCCCCGTCCACCTCCTACAGATTTCTTGGGTGTAAAGAGTATTTAAATGATGGAGTCAGTTTTCTGAAGGGAGGAACCACTGACCTTCAAAAAGTTATTATGCAGAGCATAATAGACTGTAGACTGTTCCAGATTTCTGGAACCAATTACCAACCATAGAGAAAGGGAGGCAGAGAGAGCGCGCGCGCGCGCGCACGAGAGAGAGAGAGAGAGAGAGAGAGAGAGAGAGAAAGTCAGAGTTGGTTTAAGGTGAACTGTAATACGTAGATAGAAATGGATTTACAGCACAAAGAATGATGGGAGTTTTCATAGGTGGATCTAACTGGTGATAAGACTTCCTTTAGAACTGCCAGGGTGCAGATTACTAAAGAATATGAGAAATTCCATGGGATACATACAATATAGATCAGTGATTCTTGAGTGGTTTTACTTCATTTTGGCGACATTTTTGTAAAATTATATTACGTGGTTCCTTGCATGTTTCGCAGTGTTTCCGAGGTGAAATGTCCATTGTGTGGCACTTAAAATTAGGTTTGAAGATGAGGTTTTAAAGATTAATGCTCTATCGAGTTTTGAATCAACAAAACCTACCTCCCTACCATAAACCTTAAACCTAAAAAAAGTAGTGTCATAAAAAGCAAGATATGACATAAAAATACAATTGCTGAAACATAATTTAGAGGAGATTCTATGATACTTTTGGTTTACATGTCATTTTGTGTGCTTTTCAGAGCTTGTGCAATAGCTCTGAAAAGATAGCTTAGAGCTATCGCATTCCTGCTGTATTCCTGCTGTACACATTCAAACAAGCTTGTAAAAATAGTTGGATATGTAATGCAAATGTTTATAAAAGTCAGTGACAAAAAAATAGGCACTAATGTCTTGCTGAAGAGGCAGTAATTTGCAGATGTGTTTGGTCACTGTGGCATCACAAGTTCCAAACTGGCCATTTCTATTAAGGAGGAAGTTTTCAGTTCTGAAACTTACAGCATGTTTTTATAGTTCAACAACCTCTTATATGTCAAAAGATCAAGGAAAATTTGATACCTCACATCATGACCTTCAGTGAGCAAGCCGAAGGCGACTGTGGCAAGGAGCACAATACTTCATAAGGGAGAAAAATAACATTGGGGGAACCAGGCTCAACGGGGGTAGGATGGGGGGTGGGGGGGGGTTGGGGGGGGGTGGCAATTCCCCTCTGGCTAAACAGCATGAATATAATGCCAATATTAGTTATTTATGTGTGGTATAAGACATGGTTTAAATTAGTAAACTGAGTAGATGTTGGTGGCCAACTGGAAGCTGTTTTCCTTATGTGTTTTTCTGATTTGTGTGAAACAGAAAAGAAGTCATTGTTTTTGTAGAACCTCTAGTGTTCATTTTACAAGGAAAGCAGTGGTTTAGTAGTGTCTGAAGAGGTGGGCACACTGCGAATTTATGAAGAGCAACTCCGATATATATATATATATATATATATATATATATATCGGAGGATGCTCTCAATAGTAGAGACACTGCTGGGCCTTCTTGGTAATAGAGCTGGTGTTGAGGGACCAGGTGAGGTTCTCTGCCAGGTGAACACCAAGGAATTTGGTGCTATTAACGATCTCCACAGATTAACGATCTCTTTTGTTTTGTCCACATTCAGAGACAGGTTTTTGGCTCTACACCAGTACGTTAGCCACTGCACCTACTCTCTGTATGCTGACTCGTTGTTCTTGCTGATGAGACCCACGACGGTCGTGTCATCGGTGAACTTAATGATGTGGTTTGAGCTGTGGATTGCTGCACAGTCGTGAGTCAGCAAAGTGAACAGCAGTGGACTGAGCACACAGCCCTGGGGGGCCTCAGTGCTCAGTGTGGTGGTGGTGGAGATGCTGTTCCCGATCCGGACTGACTGAGGTCTCCCAGTCAGGAAGTCCAGGATCCAGTTGCAGAGGGAGGTGTCCAGGCCCAGCAGGTTCAGCTTTCCAGTCAGGTGCTGAGGAATTATTGTGTTGAATGCTGAGCTGAAGTCTATGAACAGCATTCGAACGTATGTGTCCTTTTTATCTTGGTGGGTGAGGGCCAGACGGAGGGTGGTGGCGATGGCGTCGTCTGTTGAACGGTTTGGACGATACACAAACTGCAGTGGGTCTAGTGAGGGGGGCAGCTGGGTCTTAATGTGCCTCATGACGAGCCTCTCGAAGCACTTTGTGATGAGGGGTGTGAGTGCGACAGGACGGTAGTCATTGAGGCAGGACACTGAAGACTTCTTTGGCATGGGGACGATGGTGGTGGCCTTGAAGCATGTTGGAACGACGGTGCTGCTCAGAGAGATGTTGAAGATGTCGGTATGAACATCTGCCAGCTGGTCTGCACATCCTCTGAGCACTCTGCCAGGAATGTTGTCTGGTCCAGCAGCCTTCCGTGGGTTGACTCTACGTAAGTTTTCCTCACATCAGACATGGTAAGACAGAGCACCTTGTCATTGGGAGGAGGGGTGGTCTTCCTCGCCACCACGTCGTTCCGTGCTTCAAACCTAGCATAGAAGTTGTTCAGCACATCTGGAAGGGAGGCATCTTTGTCACAGGCAACTGATGTTGTCCTGTAGTTGGTGATGGCCTGGATGCCCTGCCACATGCACCGCGTGTCGTCGCTGTCATAGAAGTGACTGTGGATTCTCTGAGCATGTGCTCGCTTTGCCTCTCTTATGGCCCGGGACAGTTTGGTCCTCGTTGTTCTTAGGGCAGCCTTGTTGCCTGCTCTGAAGGCAGAGTCTCGGGTCCACAGCAGCGCACACACCTCCGTAGTCATCCACGGTTTCTGGTTGGAGCATGTGGTGATGGTCTTGGAGAAGGTGACATCATCAATGCACTTGCTGATGTAGCTGGTCACTGATGCTGTGTATTCCTCCAAGTTGGTAGAGGCGCCATATGTTGCAGCCTCTCTGAACGTGCCAGTCAGTACACTGAAAACAGTCCTGAAGAGCAGAGATGTCTCCTGCTGGCCAGGTTTTCACCTGCTTCTGAAGTGGTTTTGTGCGTCTGATGAGTGGTCTGTATGCTGGAATTAGCATAATAGAGATGTGGTCTGAGTAGCCAAGGTGGGGCGGGGCTCCGCCCGGTATGTGCCTGGGATGTTTGTGTAAAAAATATAAAGCGTGTTCGCCCCTCTTGTTGCAAAGTCCACATACTGATGAAATTTAGGGAGGCACTGTCTTGAGATTTGCATGGTTGAGTTCTCCGACGACAATAAACAGTCCGTCAGGGTGAGCATTCTGCAGTTCGCTCATAGCCCCATACAGTTCACAGAGTGCTTCCTTAGCGTTAGCGCTGGGGGGAATGTAAACTACGGTTATAATAACAGCGGTGAATTCCTGTGGTAAATAAAAAGGTCCGCATCTAACAGTCACAAGATCTAACAGTCACAAGCTCCACCAGCAATGAGCAGTAACTAGAGACTAGCATGGAGTTATTGCACAATTCTGTGTTGATGTAAACACACAAGCCACCACCGCAAGTTTTACCATGCAGCAGTCTCTAAGCTCACACTGCGTAGTCTGCTGGTGTCGGATGTAGTCCAGTTTATTGTCCAGGGAGCAAACATTTGAGAGCAGGATAGACGGGAGAGCCGGCCAGCTAGGGTTTGTTTTTAGCCTAGCATGGATCCCCGCCCTCTTGCTGTGCTTTCGCTTCCTCGTTAACTGCTTACAACGTCCCCTCCCCTGGCCAACCTTCCAAAATTCTAAAAAGTGTACAGCGACAACTCATCCAAGAAGTCACAAAAAAGACAAGGACAACATCCAAGGAACTGCAGGCATCTCTCGCATCAATAAAAGTCACTGTTCATGACTCCACAATCAGAAAGACACTATTAAGACTCATCTAAATTTTGCCAAAACACACCTTGATGAACCTCAAAGTTTTTCAGGAGATTGTACTGTGAACTGACCAGTTGAAAGTGGAACTTTCCCCGTACATCTGGCGTAAATCAAACACAGAATTCCACACAAAGAACATCATACCTATGCTCAAGCATGATGGTGGTAGTGTGATGGTTGGGAATGCTTCGCTGCTTCAGGGCCAGGGTGAATTGCAATAATTGAGGGAAACATGAATTCTGCTCTACCAGAAAACCTAAAGGAGAACATCCGGTCATCTGTCCGTGAGTTGAAGCTCAAGCGCAACTGGATTATGCAGCACAATGCTCCAAACAAGACAATGTTCCAAAGCATAAGAGTAAGTCCACCTCTGAATTGCTTAAAAGAAGCTAATTTAAAGTTTTGGAGTGGCCTGGTAAAAGTCCTGACTTGAGATGCTGTGACAGGACCTTAAATAGGCTGTTCATGCTCGAAAACCCTCCAATGTGGCTGAACTAAAGCAGTTCTGCAAAGAAGAGTGGGCCAAAATTCCACCACAGTGTTGTGAAAGACTGATCTTCAGTAATAGGAAGCATTTGGTTGCAGTTGTTGCTGCTAAAGATGACACAACCAGCTATTAAGTGCAAAGGGGCAGATAGTTTTTTTACAATGGTGATATAGGTGTTTGATTACTTTTTTGCTTAAAAAATAAAAAATAAAATATATATATATTTTATATATATATATAAATAAATATATTTTATATATATATGAAAACTGTATTTTGTGTTTACTTTTGTGTTGGTTGCCTTTCTCATTTATATATATATATATGAAAACTGTATTTTGTGTTTACTTTTGTGTTGGTTGCCTTTCTCATTTGAAGATCTAAAACAATTTAGTATGAAAAATTCACAAAAATAGAAGAAATCAGAAAGGGGGCAAATGCTTTTTCACAGCACTGTATATTAATCACTGTATATTAAAAGGAGATGATTCTATGGGACCAGGTTGCAGATTTTACATTGGACATCAAGTTGCAACTTAATATTACATTTATTACATGTCATTCAAACTACCTTTTCTGGCATTTACTGACAGTCATTTGGCTAGCTTCTACCTATGTAGGTATTAATTGCATGCACAGCATTTGACATCATCAAATAAAGGAAGTGTTTTCTCTTCCTTTTTTGAAAAGCATAAGAATTAGCTATTCTAAGGTGGTGCATATTATTACATTTTAATTACAGACTTCATTCCAGAAATAACGTGCACCAATTAACCATGCACAATAAGACCAATAATGTGCATTAAGAAAGTAAAAGTGTCATTTTAGGTATTTTGATTAATGTTAACTTGAAGACTAAACACACAGAACACACACAAAGTGATACCTATCTCTCCATCTCGCCCTGTGGTTTCTTTTCAAGAGTACAGTATGTAATCAGTGGTTTTCTGTTTGTGGTTTTCTAAGCAAGGGTGTGCATTCTTCCTAACGCCTCTACCCCTTGTGGTTTAGTGTTAATACCACATGCACCGGGACTGGGCTGGACAAACCTCTGCAGGCATTTCTCTCTCTCTCTCTTTCGCTGTGGGAATATGATTCCATCCTGTGAACCCTACAACCTAACAGCCTTAATGCGGGGGCCTTCAAGGTCCAACATGTGGCTGCATTTGTAGGCGTGCTCCATTCCCTCTTTTTCGTTTCCTCTCCCCATTTCTCTTTCTCCCCACGCCAAAGCAGGATTGATGTGGGTCATTATAAAATCACCTACACTATAGGGGAGTAGGCTGGCTGAGACTTATCTACATGGGATTTGTTGAGATTCCCTAAAGAAAGTGGGGAATAAAACATAAGACTGCCATTCTCGAATACCTATAGTAGGCAGCTTGATGTATGCAGAGCTAAATGATATGCAAGTATGTGGCCTCTAACTAATTTACTATAATCCAGAGGGTATCCAGTAACATAGAGTGTCACATCCATAAAATGGAAGAATTGAACATTAAAGTTTGATACATCCATCATGTTATTATTCCATCTTGGGCCATTTTTTTTTCTTTAAGAGTGGATTCAAAGAGAAGATAGTAGTACTGTACAGGACTAGCTTTTTTCCTGGCAAATGTATATAAAAACAAAATGTGTATACACGGATAGTTGAATAGTTTAAAACTATTTTAAGCAGAGTTGTCACCAACTCAGACATACAAAGTATACTTTGGTCACCATTCAGTTACTGTTCACATTGATAGCATCTTTATTCAAAACAATGAAAGTGATTGGTGATTGAGGCTGTCATTTTGTTAACATTGACTCTTGTGTGATCCATGGAAGAAAGATAGTCATACAGGTTGTGAGCAACAGGGAGTAAATTATGAAACTTTTTTTGGGATGAACTTTCCCTTTCGAATGAACAATTTAAGGCAAATAGGTGTTTAGAAACGGTGAAAAAAGAAAGAAAGAAATTGTGACCAGTTACAGGACCTTACAGTATATATGCTTTCCCTTATACTGTACATTCATATACATTTCAAGTTAAAATCTTGATGTTTCAAAAAAGTCCATACATGGACATGTTATGTGTCATCCATACTGTATATTTCCCTAACTTATGCATTGTGATGGATGACAACAAGCAACAGGGTCCTGATGTGATGGAAATGGACAGCCAACACTAAAGGCAAGCCAGAAAGGCTTGACCGCTGGCTACCACACACTGTCTTGATGCCATGTGTTTCACTTGCTGCTCCTGGTCCTGCTTTCAATTACAACACAGACAAAACAAGCATGGAACAAATGTCATTTCTTACAGTAGACTGAAGATCATTTTGTTTGGCAATGGTCATACTTTTTTCCTTGTTCATATGGTATGAGTTTGTTTTTCTTTGCCAATACTGAACATCTTTATATGTTAATGGTTTGGTTCAGCATGCTTAAACTCAAATTATGGAAAATTGAAGGGAGGATAAAATAGTATTAAAAACATTTGTGAAACTGAGGTAATAGAGCTTACGTACAAAAGCAAAACTGAAAACATTTCGTGAATATGAGCTGAACTGGTTATTTACAGTAAATAAATCAGGGTAGTGTTAAAATGTGTGAACAGTTTCTCCATATATTTGCATGTTGAATGTGAATTATTTTTCTTTAATACTTGAATTACAGTGTTTAAGAGGCTAGTTGTGTGGGAGGTTATCACAAGAGCTACATACACAAATACACAAACACTTGATTTCTTGTTTTTTTATGTTGAGTTTAAACCAAAGTCCCATTCAAGACAAGTCGGTCCACTTGGCGGCCATCTTTGAAATGCTTCCAGGCAGCTATTTTAATGAATATAAGCTGCATGAAAGTTCAGCTCCTATCTACTTGAATTGGGAAAGACTGACATTTCGAAAACGGTTGGTCAAGATTATGATTATGAAACAGAAGTAAAATTTGGCAACAGTTCAATCATAAATTGTGTTTCTTCAGCTCAAATCATGAAAAAAAAAAAGTGAAAAAAGTATTCCTGTTCTATATCCGCCATGAGTGTTCCAATTTCTCCCATTAATTTAATACAAGTGCTCCATCTCGGGCTAAATAGTCTCTGGTTCATACAAGTTAAAATCTGTCATTAATTAGAACATTTTAAAAGGACAGTTCTTCCAACAATTATAATACTCTCATCATGTACTCACACTCATGCCATTTCAAACTCATATGACTTACAAAAAAAGCTATTTTGGATGTATGAGGTGTTTTTGTCCACACAATGCAGGTCACTGGGGTTCAAAACTTTCAAATTCCAAAAAGGACATTAAATTAAAAAAGGCATAAAAGTAACTGCAGTGGTTTAATCCATGTCTTCTAAAGTGATACATTAACTTTTGGTGAGAAACAGACCAAAATTTAAGTCCTTATTTACTATAAATCTCCATGAGAGTACGTTGGACAATTGTGAAAATGCAGACGTAAGTTAAAATTACAGTTGCGGGTTGAGATTTTATGCTTGGATGGATACTTTTAAAATGTATCGCAGTTGCCAAAAGGCTCAATTAAAACGCAATGTCTAATTGATGTATAATTATATAGGGATTGAGTACCTGGGAACTGTGCAAGTGTCAAAGTGCCAAGTATCACCGTCTTGAAGCATGCTCTGTTTTCCAATCGGACAAGACGTCAAGATATTTAGTGAACAAGAACTTACATTTTGGTCTGTGAAAGTGAGTAAATGATAAGAGAATTCTTATTTTAGGGTGAACTATTCTTTTTAAATTTGAATATTTTAAGACAACCCTGCTATTGGGATATGTTGTCACACAAGGTCAATGTGTGATCATTTAACTTTGTTTTATTTATTTTTTCCATTATTATAATTATTATTGTTATTTTAGCCAGGACAATGTATGTACCTATTCAAAAATGTAGTTTCAAAAATATGCCTACTTTTAGAAATATTCACTAGAATAAAAATTATAATAACTTCCTCATGTTCTTTTGTACATTAAAGAGGTTGTCACTGCTCAACATCTACTGTTTAATACTTAGTGTCACATAACTTTTCACATCCAGGGACTATATAGACTACGACACGCCACATTCCTGTAGACAATGTGTTTTAACCATAACAACATGACACACACAACATTAATAGATTGTTACAGAACATTCATGAGATATCATGAGATGTTAATGATGCTTTCATCAATATGTCATAGTACCAAATCCAAATGAGGTGTTGATAATATCTCTAAATATGTGTTGATCACCATATTAATCAATTCTTCTCAACTCCAGCAGTGACACATCTAGATGAACAGATGTCTATGCACACATGCATACTGACACTGTGTCGTGTCTGACCACAGATGTATTATAGAGATGTGCAAACTGCTGCAAAATTGGTTTATTATAAAATTGACAGGTCCTTTTGTTTACCCGTTAGAAAGGGCCCCCTTCCAAATTCTGCTTCACACATGGCCATTCGACATTGGACATTTCAGCTCAAGTTGACAGCTAATTGGACAGGACCTATTAGGCATGTGTCTTAATATGTTGACAGTTATTCTAGGCTCACATGATAGAAGTTACCAAAAGTGTCAAATTACTATCTAGAGAAGAGTTTTATTAAACTGGAGAAACTACTAAATCCATCTCAGCAAGTAAATGTCTACAGCCAAAGCATTAACAGCAAATCAAGTCAAACTTGCTGTTTGTACAACACTACCATGTACTTACCAGCCCAATCAAACAATTTAGATATGCACTACAAATATCACTCATATAACCTTTAAGAATACATGAATATTGCTAAAGAATTGATTTTATTGGCTAAATGTGTGGCAAGACCAGCCATTAATTCTCTATTATGTCACGTTTCACCATGACAACGTCGGTTGACAGACAGAGACTGATCACAGGTGCGTGATTTGCCCACAAATGAATGGGCCTGACATCTGGCACTGGGTTGTTCTATTAGAGCCAGAGGCGCCTGTGCATACGTCAGGGACATCAGAGCAGCAATCATGTGTCAGGTTCTCTTCAGAGAGAGAGATTTATGAGTTTATGAGGTGTAAGGCAAAGAACTGGAAAACTGTGAAGTGATTTCACACATGAATTTCCTATTGTGAGTGAGTACTTTGTACCTCAGTAGTACCTGGACTTTGTCTGTACTCTAGTCCACACCCTGAGAATTAAATGGGCTATTTTGCTAAAGGTACTCAAGGACTATTCATTTGAAGATGTCTGAGGATCTTTTCTTTTCAGTACACATCTCAAGTGTCAAAGGTATTTTTACACTCCAAAGTGTTCAATCTTGCATCAAGGTTTGTTTTCCCTCTGCTTATATGAGTAGTTAATATGTAGTATTAAGTAGAGGTAGACCGATATATTGGTTTTACCGATTAATCAGTGCTGATAGTTGCTGTTTTGGAACTATCGGTTCTCAGCAAAAATCAACACTGATAGATGCAATAGTTTTTGCTTGTAATTGAAGCAAGGGCATGTATATATATATATATATATATATATATATATATATATATATATATATATATATATATGTAAACACCGATCAGCCACAACATTAAAACCACCTGCCAATATTGTGTTGTTCCCCCCTTGTGCCGCCAAAACAGCGCCAACCCACATATTCTTCTCACCACAACTGTACAGCGGATATCTGAGTTACGGTAGATTTTGTCAGTTCGAAACAGTCTGGCCATTCTCTGTTGACCCCTCTCATCAACAAGGCGTTTCCATCTGCAGAACTGCCACTCACTGGATGTTTTTTGTTTTTGGCACCATGAAAATTCCAGGAGATCAGCAGTTACCGAAATACTCAAACCAGCCCGTCTGGAACCAACAATCATCCATGCCATTATCTAATCAGCCAATCGTGTGGCAGCAGTGCAGTGCATAAACTCATGCAGATACGGATAAGTTAATGTTCACATCAACCATCAGAATGGGGGGTGAATACACAACATCATTGTCTGTGCCCATCAAATTACGGAAAAGCTTAGAAAAGTTTTTAACATTCTATATATCGATTTTAAAAACTATCGACCCATTAATCAGTTATCTGCCTTTTACATCACCTTAGTTATCGCAAAATCCACTATCGTCGACCTCTAGTATGAAGCTCAGGGTATTATAATTTACATGCAGTATATGTAACTTACGATATACACTTAGAAAGTTGTTCCTTGTGGTTAAATTGTTAAATTGGTCAAATTATTGTGGCTGTTACCATGTCATAAATTGGGGCCATGGGACAACGTCCTTGTTCCCGGATGAAATATGTCTGGCAATGTAAGATATTGATGTACAGTGCTGGGCGGATTACTTGTGAATTGTAATCAAGTACTGATTACAAATAAAATTACATAAAATGCAATCAGTAACATCATTTCGTAGATAAACTGTTTTGGGTAATCTAATCTGATTACTTTTGGATTACTTTCAACCTAATTCTATTTTATTTTGTCACATCCATTTGAGTAGAATAATAATTTTAACATAAAACTACAAAGGAGGGAGAAAATGTATTCCATTCTTTATTACTAACAAAAAGAGCTCATTATGACATTTTCAAAAAGTGCATTCATGAAATAAACATTAAATCTAACAGCAATGACAGTGCATGGCCAAATTTTAAAATTCAAAACACTGATGTTCAAAATGTTGTTAAAAAAAAAAAAACTTCTCAATGACCATAAAATCAACATAAAACAATCATAAAATAAACAAAACGATAAAAGAGAATGATTAGGATGATCAGTAAAATAACAATTTTTACTGTTGCCTTGTTAATACGTAATTATGTATCTATATAAAAGTAACTGTAGTCCAAAAATTAAAAATTTTTAATTTTTTAAATTAAAAATTAATTTAATCACATTTTAAGTACTTGAGTTTTGTAATCTGATTACTTAATCCAGATTGCATGTAATATGTTGCTACCCAGCACTACTCATGCACAGTGCTTTAAAAAAGTCCAAGAAGTAAGTTCTTCCTCAAATGCGGTACACGCTCTGATGGTATGTTGGTTTGAATCCAGGGATCTTTTCTTCTCCTGATAAATGCTCAATAAACAATAGACTATCCATGTCCCATAGGCTTATTGAACACAGTTGTTGCCTACTGATTCATTTAAATTCATTTTTAAAGATAAAGATTTGGTTGTGTCTGAATAGCATAGCCTAAAGTAATAGCTTATATGCAACTCTTTCAAATTTTGAAGAAAATGGATTAGGATACGTTTTGAGACTCTACAACAGTGTCAGAAATTAATTTTGACATTAAGGAGCAATATTTTCCCCCTGGATTTCAGGGGTATTTTTAACTTTATGAGTAAAATTTGGTATCTAACCTTATAAAACAAACTGTGACTCATCTGTTCATAAATGTATTAATAAAAATGCTCATGCTTTAAAATGTATAAAACATTTTTGCCCCAACATTTTTAATTAAGGGGAACTTTTTTTCTCACTATGTCTTTTTTGCAGAGCTCCCTTAATTTCTGACCCTGCTACTTACAAAAGACACAAAAGTTAGGTTCCTAATGGAAACTTAAAGAAATCTTGTTTTTTTCCCCCCCAGCTGTCTGTTGTTCTCAAACAGGTCAACTGTACCAGTTTTATATTGATACCGCAAAGGAATAAACAGTTAAATAATTATGAGCAAATGGTGGCCTTATTTAAATCCAGAGTGACAGAAAATAAGGGAAAGTCATGCACAAGTTATTCTATGGGTTAAAGATATAAACATGTTTAGCCTTAGATCTGAGTCCAAGCAATTATAATGTTCCATACATAACACCCCCACTGCTGTATGTGGCTTAATTGTTGTCGAGCAGAAGTTGGCCGCCTTACATAAACCATAATTACTGAACAAATTCCTCATCATCGAGGCAAACAGAGGAAACGCAATATGTGGGTGACAGTGTATATAACTCGAGTTATTCATCACGCAATTAGGTGGACGTAAAAGTCAATTTCCCCTTTACCAACTGTCACATTTACTCTTTCTGCGTTGCGTCTAAAAGCGTGCTCCATTTCCCGCGCGACTCTTTAGTTAGTTTCTGCCACAAAACTCCAATACGCCAATTAAAGCACAACAATAATGAACAATAATTAGAGCGCGCGCCAACGGATGAAAGAAAAAGCCAGAAAAATGAACGGGAAAACGAGAAAGGTGTAGTTGCACAGCGCTTAATTATTATTTTTGCGGTTGCAATCTTTAATGGGAATTGGTGTTAACGCGGGCCAAGTGCTGATATGTTGCCAGGCGCTGTTTTAGAGCGCGTTGCCCGCTCTCGCTGACGCCAACCTAGAAACAGCAGGCGACCCGCGCACCACTCAGCTCTGACCAGCGCGCGCACCTGCAGCTCATTATGCTGCTTGAGGTACTTAATGCAGAGCAGGTGGGAAGGAGTACAGGCCTCAGATGGGAGAAAACACGAATTCACGTAACAAATACAAACACGCACCTGTCGACACGTACATATAGAGTAATTTAAACTCTCCACAGCGTACTCACACATAAACGCGCGCGCTTACATCAGTTTACATGTCATAGATCATACACAGAACACACACTCATGCACAGCTATCAACACATACATTGCACTCGAATACATCTCACACACTTCACCTTTCACTTTAACTAGTCTACGTGGTGATTTTAATTCATACATCCAAAGTGGCCAAATTAACAAATGGAGGTAATGCGCTCCTCATTCCAATAAATTGCCCTGTCATACTAACACATGGGCTACTCATGTGCAGCCAATTCTGTGAACCTGAGCAAAGGTCAACTATGCAACCAGCAAGTGCATTTAGCACTTATGCAGCCAGCAAACTCATCTGGAGCACCCAGTCAAATGTAACAATGTAAAAGTAGAAAACAAATAGTTTGAGTATTGTTTCTTTGTTTTTACTGCTGGTAGCAATGATGTAGGACTATGCATAAAGAGGGGTAGATTGGCAAGATTCAGATATTTATTCAGTATTTCTAAAGTTTTACAGTAACTTTATTACATGGATTGTACTGACTCTGCATTCTGAATCGAATAGCTGTGTTAGAAGCCACTGTAAAATGAATTTAAACCCACACCTGTAAACCAACATTCTATAATTGATAATATATCTATATAATAATACAATACAGTGCAATTATTATTATTATTGATAATTAAAATATTTATTGACTAGTATTTGAAAAAACAATAAAGAGAATGTGTACTTTTGTACCAAAAAAAAAAAAGAATGTGTACTTAAACTCACATGAAGTTTGAAGCACTATGAATGATGTAACGTAATTAGAAATTAAGGAAAAACATAAAACTATTGATTTGAAGTTATAAATAATCAATATATTTTAAAATATGAGGGGCTTAAAAATAAGGGTCATTCGGAACTCACCCTTAAAGTCATTTTTATTAGAAATTCAGTTTGAAGCATCATTCAGCATGACTATCATTATTGTTCACACATTAAAGTGCACTTCATGGGCGGTTTACCTGTTTGTAATGCAGGGTGCAGCAACATTTTTGCAAAGCAGAATGACGTGCTGTATTACATGTTTCGCTGCAGTTTCCCAGTGAAATGTCCAGCAAGGGGCACCAAAAGCGAGTGAGATGATGTTGCAATCAGATGAGGTATTTAAGGTGAATCTTAGATTTACATTTTAATGAGTAAAATGTACCTCCCTAACATAAAACTTTAACCTAAACCTAACCAATTGTGATCTAAAATCAATCTGGTCTCATAATGTAAACTTGACTCTATATACATTTTTGAAAACTTGTTATATGCGTCACCAGGTAAAATTCACTGCAGTAGGTTCCAAGTGAAATCAACACTAGAGGCACTACAACAACTATGTTTCTTTCTATTACTAAGACCCTGCTATGTTATGATATCGACATACTAATGCATAATTAAAAAAACAACACATTTTAACCCTTGTATTACAGACACACCACACTTATTCTAATGCAATTGGCTTGTGTGATAGCTCACTTCATAGAGCACTGGTCTTTGAGTTTAGAAGACTGCAGTTAAAGACATTTTATCCAAAGCAACTTACAGTGCACTTATTACAGGGACAATCCCAACGGAGCAACCTGGAGTTAAGTGCCTTGCTGGCGATGGTGGTGGCTGTGGGGTTCAAACCAGTGACCTTCTGATTAACAGTTATGTGCTTTAGCCCACTACGCCACCACCACGCCAATCAAGAATGCAAGCATGACATGCCAGTGTCATAAAAGTGACACGAAATGATGTGGTTGCCTCAAATAATGTGCTTTTCATTTTGCATCTGCATTATAAAACACTATCGGTTAAGCTTAGGTGTTGGTTGGCTGGTTGCTTCAGAAGATGTGCTTTTGACCTCAACACAACACACCACACACATTCAGTGTAGACAGGGTCTTAAGAGTAAATGTGTGTCGATATAACGTGGCACTTAAAATCAGTTTGTAAAAAATGTGTTATAGTTACATTCATTCTATGAGACTAGGTTGGTAGTTTGAGAGTGTAGGGACAATGACTTAGTTGCGTCATTCGCAGTGCATTATGAAAGTGGGTGGTTGAGCTCTTTTGGTGCACTTAGTTTACCACAATTCTCTGGTTGGTGGATAATTTCTCCTCAGGATCATGGGTAGAGTAGTTTTTCACCAGAATTTCTGTTACAAAATTAAAAAAAAATAATTAACTTAGTAATGTGGACTGATGGATTTAACAGAAGCATATACCATCAACAATCTCAGAGATCATGGTAGGTCTATCTTTAAAGTTTTATAAATTAATAATCAATTCCCCTATGGAAAAATAGATTTTTACTTCCAAAAAAGACTCTTTATTACAGGTGCACAATTCTTTTTCCCCATTAAAAAAGTTTTACTAAGTTATTTTAAAACATAAAATCATGACAACTCATGACAAGGATTCTAGTCATATCAGTAACCTTATAAAATCTGTTTTTTGGGGCAGAAATGTTACCATGGTTAAGGGAGGTTTTGGTGCATTGCATTGTGCCTTAGAACACCCCTTCCCTTGGTTGAATCACTGTAACGCATCAGCAGCAGACTGAATTACTGCATACTTGTGGAAGACACATTGTGGGGCCTAGCTAAGTTAATGGCTCTGCTGAAGTTGTCACGTCAGCATAATGATAAAATTTAATCATCCACTGCATGTCTTGTGTGTCCTCCATATTTTTCCACTAAAGATGCAGTGAGCCAAACAAAGCCAGGAAAAAAATCTTCCAGAGAAACGCTGCTCTTCAGCACTGTAATAACAGACTTTGTGGTGACATCTGCTTTAACTTAGCCCCAAACACCCGAGCATTTAATAAAGCAGCATCAGTGTTGTATTGAGGATGAGAAAATGAATGTTTTTTTGGAAGGAGTGGGGGAGGAATTTCTTTCTCTCTTCACCATGTGAACTGCCTTCAAGAAGATATCTTGTGTGTGTGTGTGTGGGGGGGGGGGGGGGCTCAACGCTGCCTGTTTTACATTTGTTAGTGGATGAGAATATACAACAAATCTAACGGCCAAAAACCCCTAGACAAAAACCCTTTTCCTACTCATCCCATACACAGACATAATTGAATGATCAGCCACGTATGTCTGCTGTTGCAGACACAAGCAGTCGCTTGTCTGGTTTTGGCTCTCACATACATTTGTATTGGAGGTCTAAACGCTGTATTGACATTGCTGATCTAGTCTTATAACAATGTTCAGTTTGTTCTATATGGATATTGTGATGTAATTCCATTATAATGACTCAAACAACTAATTTCAGACCCACTGCCCTGTCTATGAGGTTGATTAGTCATGACTGATGAAGATAAATATATTGTGTGAGGAAAAGGGAGAGTTTGTCTGGGATGTGACCATCAATCTGAGAGTTTAGGTAAAGGGAGCTTCATGACAAACAGGTACAACTGGTGCACCTTCATGTACTTGTCTACTCCATCTAGCTCTATGCCATGGATCCATACTTGAAGGGACAGTTCACCCAAAATCTTGTTGTTCCAAACACATATGACTTTCTTTATTCAGTGGAATTCATAAAGGAAAAGTTTGGCAGAAATTTTGAGGCCTTAGACTCCATTTACTTTCATTGTATTTACTTTTTTGTATTTCAAAAAGATGGGATGAAAGGGAATGGTGATTGAGGAAGGAAAGTCATACAGTTGAAGACAGAAGTTTACATACACTTAGGTTGAAGTCATTACAACTATTTCTTTAGAGGTGACGTAGTGGGCTAATGCACACAACTGTTAATCAGAAGGTCGTTGGTTCGATCCCCACATCCACCACAATTGTGTCCTTGAGCAAGGCACTTTACTCCAGGTTGCTCTGGGGGGATTGTCCCTGTAATAAGCGCACTGTAAGTCGCTTTGGATAAAAGCGTCTGCCAAATGCATAAATGTAAATGTGAATGATGCAAGTAATTCTTCCAACAATTGTATACAGACATATTGTTTCACTTTTAATTGACTATATCACAATTCTAGAAGTTTACATTCACTATGTTAACTGTGCCTTTAAGCAGATTTAAAAATTCCAGAAAATTATGTCAGTCCTTTTCTGTCAAAGCTTCTGGTTGGCTAATTGGCAAATTGGAGTCAATTGGAGGTGCACATGTGGATGTATTTTAAGGCCTACCTTCAAACTTAGTGCCTCTTTGCTTGACAATCAAAAGAAATCAGCCAAGACTTCAGAAAAAAATTTGTGGACCTCCACAAGTCTGGTTCATCCTTGAGAGCAATTTCCAAAAGCCTGAATGTACCACGTTCATCTGTACAGACAATAGTATGCAAGTATGAACACCATGGGACCATGAAGCCATCATACCGCTCAGGATGATGATGAATTATGTCTCATAGATATTAACATATTTTGGTTCGAAAAGTGCAAATCATCCCAGAACAACAGCAAAGGATCTTGTCAAAGTGCTGGAGAAAACAGGTAGACAAGTATCTATATCCACAGTAAAACGAGTCCTACATCAACATAACCTGAAAGACTGCTCAGCAATGAAGAAGTCACTGCTCCAAAACAGCCATAAAAAAACAGACTACAGTTTGCAAGTGCACATGGGGACAAAGACCTTTACTCTGGTCTGATGAAACCAAAATAATAAGGCTTGCAAGCCAAAGAACACCATCCCAACCTTGACGCATGGGGGTGGCAGCATAATGTTGTGGGGGTGCTTTGCTGCAAGAGGCACTGGTGCCCTTCACAAAATAGATGGCATCATGATCAAGGAAAATATGTGGATATATTGAAGCAACATCTCAAGATATCAGCCAGGAACTTAAAGCTCAGTCTCAAATGGGTATTCCAAATGGACAATGACCCCAAGCATACCTCCAAAGTTGTGGCAAAATGGCTTAAGGACAACAAAGTCAAGGTATTGGAGTGGCCACCACAAAGCCCTGATCTCAATCTAATAGAAAAATTTGTGGACAGAACTGATAAATTGAAGCGAGCAAGGAGGCCTACAAACCTGACTCAGTTACACCAGTTCTGTCTGGAGGAATGGGCCAAAATTCCAGCAACTTATTGTGGAATTTCTTGAGTACTCTTTTAATTGGATTCTTTCTTAGTCTTACTCAAGTAATTATTTATGTTAGCACTTTTACTCCTACTTGAGTAATAGTTTTTTTAAGTAATTGTGCATCTACTTAAGTACAGTTTTTTGCTACTCTACCCACCTCTGATTGTTGTCCCATGTTTCAATTTTCATACAAATTTCCTACAATTTCCCATATCACTCCACAGCCTTTTTCTTTTTGGGGGGGCTTTTTGCCTTTTATTTATAGGACAGTAGAGTGTAGACAGGAAAGTAGGGCTCAAAGAGGGGGAGTGGGAAAAGGATATGACCCAGGTTGGGCTCGAACCTTTGTCCCTGTGAGTGAAGATCTCTGATGGCACATTCTTTTATTTTAACATAAAATAATTTAAATGCAATTCCATACTTCCCTCAGAGACCCATCATAGCAGAATTGATTGTTTAAAGCAATTAAATAATACCTATGTAATAGTCACCTCAAAGCAAAATGTGCTTAAAACAAAAGATTATATATATGAAGTGGGTTAAAGCACAGAACTGGTATCAGAATGTTGCTGGTTCGATCCCCACAGCCACCACCATTGTGCTTTTGAGCAAGAAACTTTACTCATTTTGCTGTGGGGGGATTGTCCCTGTAATAAGTGCACTGCAAGTCATTTGAATAAAAGCTCTATTGTTGGATAAATGCATAAATGTATATACAGTATATATATATATATAATCATATAACATATAACATATAACCAGTGGCTTCCTAAAAACATGTTCAAGGAGGAAAAAAGAAAATCACTATGCTGAGGGTTATTTGATAAGCCATGTAATAAGGGGGATAATGTAAAATCAGCCGATCATAATCACTAAATAAACCCCTTCAGAGTGATACAAATCCTGAATACCCTGTTGAGAATGTGCATTGTCTCTTAAATATTGAGATAATGCTAACTTTTAATACTGTAGATATTTTATTGGGGTTTCACATATTCAAATACTTACAAAAAAGGTATCACATTCACAACATAAACAGACACAATAGTTGCATTTTCTTTTTTTAGCACTGAGCCAACCAAGTTCTTGAGTCAGCACATGAGGGAATTTTCTTCAATCCATCTGTTCCACCTGTAAGAAATGTCACTGCATTTTGGAGGAAAGGAGGAAAGAGTTATGGTTAACTGATTTAATGTAATTTGTGTCTACTGCAATTTTCTGATGGGAACAAAGTAAGTCAGATAAAACAATCTGGTCCCAAACGAATATATTGATTTCGTTCATTTTTTCATAGCTTTTTGACATAGCTAGGACATTTTCGCTGCTATAGCAACATGATCACTCGAGAAGTCATGTTGCTACCGAATGTTCCAGTGCACTGACTGAAATCGTGTTCACATAATTAATGTCGAGCATGATTGTATTTTCCCTCTAAGATTACATTTTTACTCCACTGATGGTTAGGTTTAGGATTGGGGCTTGGGTTAGGGGGTAGAGTTCATAAATTATGCATTCCTGTTGACTGCATTACATCGTTTGCAACTAAAACAACTCAGTTCACGTGCTTTTGGCGCCCCTCTGTGGACATTTTACTGGAGCTCACATGTTAAATAACATTTCCCGCTATGGCCACTGGGGGCTGTGGTTCAGATTTCTGTAAGCGCAGAACAAGTTTAGCTGAAGAAATTTCAACCTACTGTTGCCGAATTGTCTGGTAAAAACTTCAAAATACATTTAATTTTTCAATTTACTCACTTTCCTCACTCAGATATATGGCTGGTTATGTTCAGCCATTGTTAAGTGGGAATCATTCCCTCATCCGGTGTCATTTATTCCTTTTTCCTGCACAATGTCTTCACAGGGGCTGTGCTCATACCTCACAGAGCTCTGGATCAGTTTATGATCTGTAGTATATTTACAGAGGTTCATGACAGCTGTGTAAGAGAACCCAGCCATTGGTATTGAGAGAAATACTGTGCCCTCGCCATCTCCTTGCTCCAGTTACAGCTAAATGTTCTCAACCAAGGCCGTGGAATGTCTTCGGAATCATAAATCAATGCCTTGATAGAAACTTGGCAGCCATGGCTGCAGTCCTGTTCCAATGTAATGTTACAGTAAAGTGAACTTAAGGTAAGCTTCACTGTTGAACAGTTTGGAATTGTATAGGGAGGCATGTTTAAAAGTGGTGAGAAATAATTGGATTTGATTATAACTGTGAATGTTCCCCTTTCCTGCCACCTACTGCAAAAAGCCTCATGATCCAGAGAGCCAGTCCACATTCCAGCAGCAGATAATGACAGTGATCATCGTGGGGATGCACAGATCTTTCCGTGTCAGCATCTGCTGTCTTTCATCTCCACATCACAGCTCGCTTGCTGCGCTACACCTCTAGCTGACATGCACCATATAGAAATCCCCTTCTCAACAAAGCGAATCCCAAGGCTATGTAAGAATGATACTGTGGGAGTGTGCGAGTGTCTGTGGGTAAGATCTATTGAATAGCCAGTCACGGCTCAATATGATGTTTGTTTGTTACCTCCCTTGTCTGTGGCATATGCAAATATATGTAGAGTGGGAGGGGTGGATGTGTGTGACTGTGGGAAAGTGAGGGAGCTAATCCTGAGTGTTTCACAGGGGACGAGAGGACCATTCAGTCGCTCACCCCTCGTGCAAGCCCACCCCACCACTACAACTCACTGCATGCCACTTCTCAAGACAAGGACGTTGTGTTTTCTCTTTGTGTATCAAAGTCCCCTCTTAGCCCAGCCCCCCACCCCCCATACACACAAACACTTTAATGCTGAACACCTGTTTCTGTACACACACATCCCGCTGATGTGCAGACATGATAAAATCCCACGCTCCCATCTACTGCAGACCACACAAAACCCTCTTCGTGGGTAAATCAGCAGAGTATCTTAAAGGAATAGTTCACGAATCAACATATGTCAGATTATAATTTGGTATCTAACAAATTATTAATACATTTGCTGAAAATAAACCACAAAGTGTGTCATTAGTTGGCTGTCATATATAACAAATACATTTTATTGAAATCAAGCACTGAAATGTAAATAACTTCGCAAAATTATTGTTTTCCGTAATCTATCACATTGACACTTCAAACCCTTCCAATGTCTCAACTTGGGTATCATTTCGAGTTTCCAACCAGTTAACATGACTTTGTTTGGTTATCCATGGGCTTAGAAATTGTAATTACAATATTTCTCTACTTGAAGGCTGCATTCAAATTTGGCCAAAATTTGGTATCTTAGAGACATTTACGAGACCTAATGATGTCTTAAAGGGATAGGTCAGCCAAAAATGAAAATTCTCTTTTATACAACCCTCATGCCATCCCAGCTGTGTAGGACTTTCTTTCTTAAGTTGAACACAAACAAAGATTTTTAGAAGAATGTCTAGCTCTGTTGGTCCATACAATACAAGTGAATGGTGATCATACCTTTGTAGCTCCAAAAATCACATAAAGGAAACAGAAGTAATCCATCTGACACCAGTGTTTACATCTATATCTTTAGAAGCAATATAATAGGTGTGGGTGAGAAACAGAATAATATTTAAGTCAGTTTTTACTCTAAATCTCCAGTTTAATGTTCACTTTCAGATGTGAAAGTGAAAATAAACAGGCACCATGTGACATTCCGATGTAAAAGTGAAAGTGGATATTTAGAGTAAAAAATGACTTGAAATTTAATGAAATTTTGATCTGTTTCTTACCCACACTTATTATATTGCTTCTAAAGATATAGATGTAAACACTGGAGCCTTATGGATTACTTCGATGTTTCCTTTATGTGATTTGAGAGCTACAAAATTCTGATCACCATTCACTTGGATTGTATGGACCTACAAAGCTGAGATATTCTTCTAAACATCTTTGTTTATGTTCTGCTGAAGAAAGAAAGTCATACACATCTGGGATTGGATGAGAATAAATGATGTGAAGATTTTCATTTTTGGGTGAACTATCCCTTTAAAAGACTGCCTCTGGAGGAAGCTCACTAGGTTTTGTACCTAAAATCTCAAGCTTGCAACTCAAAGTGTTGCATAATAGAATCATAGGAACACCTGAAATGATTTCATAACAGGTTTAAAAAACACTGTTTCCAACTTTTTCAGGTTAACCCTCTCATCTGATCTTACCCATGCCTGGTAGACAGTCCTGTGCAATGGCAGTAGTATTTCATAATGGGGCTAACTCCACCTATCCTTGTTTGGCCCCCTTCTCTCAAAAAACAAAGGCAATCACTCAGAATCCTGTGTAATTCTGCCCCACCAGACACTATCGGTCTAATTTGTGTCTTTTCAACGTCATCAAATCATCCACAGCAGGCCTTGATAGAAAAAAAGAAAGCCTTGGAAAATATTTGGGACACCCCAATAGCCAAACCCTACAGACTTCAGGCGAGCTATTTAAGCCAGATGTTTCCTTAACTGACCAATTTTGATAAATGGCATAATGATAACCATTATACATTGGGGTAATTTTATATCAGCACAGCACCACATTGTTTTTGTTTCGCAGCCAAACAAACACTGTTTGTGCCCATGGCCAGGCGCTGGTTGCGACCTAATTGATAAGCAGACAGTAAGACTGTGGTTTTCATGTTCGTCCAATGTGCCATCCACAAAGACCTAAACTAACTGTCTTATTCTCAACCCTGAGTGAACTGAAGGATTAGAGAGATGCTGAGCTATGCCAATAAGTGCATTCAACAGTACTTATGGCTTATCTTGTGGGCACAGTGGTGGGTATATGCAGTTATTGTAATGGCATTGTGTGTATATGTTGAACATGTTAGCTGTTCCCTCAGGAAATGACATCAGTAGAACTTACCTATGCATACTGTATATTGTTGTTTAGAGTTGGGCAAATGTAGTTAAAATTGGGGCAAAGTAAATCACTGTGATATAAGATATCCAACACATTCCATAAAAACTCTTTGTTTTGCATACAGTATATAGTCTTACCTCAACATATCAAGATTTGCCTGAGACCTGTTCCTGTCATAATTGATGTTTAATCTAGGTATGTTTGGTTTTGTTAGGGGCAGATTGTATAGAAAACCACACAATGAATGATTGTCCAATTAAATTTTCTGGTTGATTATGTTTCGTCTTGAAGCAATGTGGGAAATTTTATTCATATACAAAAAGTACTCTACTTTCATAGCTGGGTCTTTGATTACTTTAGTAAGAAAAATACACCAAGGATAGGCAATGGAAAAGCAATGGGTCCAGGCAACGGTTGCTTTTTAGCATAGCTCATTTTATTGTTTAAACAGTTTTGCATAGGAAATATATCCACTTCCAGTAATTGACTGCAGTAAAACAGCTGCTAGCAGTATAGGCTGGATATAACCGTAACAATCACAAAAAAAGTCAAGCGTTATTTACACTGATTTTTAATCTTGTGGCAATTTTAGCCCCTGCACCAAATGCAACCAGCTTGAAGGCAATGCCTACTGTTTATAGCTGCGAAAACCAAAAAGTGAAATCAATAGATGAAAATAAAACAAGGCCTTCATTATACAGCTTCTTGAAGGACACCTGCGTGTCTTAATCTGTGAGTAAAAACACAAAAACTCCATAAAGTGTTTCTATAATGTACATTCAGAACATACATTAATATTTGCATATGACCGCTGTGTTTCCACAATCCCTACAAAAACTGTTACAATTTTATAACATTTGTTGGTTTTAGTGTAGTTGTTGTCATGCTATAAACCAACCTACCACAAAACCACTGAGATTGCAGTGGGCATAAAAGTGCCACAAGAACCCCCCCTCCCCCCTTCAAAAAGAAAAGAAAATTAACTCTGCTGTGGAACTTGCAATCGTTTTTTTTTTTTTTTTTTTTTTATCTGACATTTTTTTGTCATCTATTATAGTACTAAGTGTAGTCTAGAAGAACACACTGCCCAACTATTACTTTTTCTCCTTGCAATAGAGACTGGGGGAATCCCATTTGACTAAAATATCCAAAATTGAACAAAGCACAAAAACACAAATCAAACATAGAACCAGGACCAAAATAAGCAGAAACATTTCAGGGGGAAAGACATGGGGTGAGGCATCCCACAGATTGAGTTTTGATTGAACATTTATTAAATTCCCTAAAGAAAATTCAATGCTTTTTCTATTTACAAGGGAAAGTCCACTGAGACATTGAGCTGAAACAGGCACTGCTTGAAAAAAATGTTTTTTATTTCTTTCTTCTTTTTTTTTTCTTTTTTTTTTTTGTAAACGTCTCATAAAATGCTGTTTTTGAAAATGTTCCTGTTCATGTCGATGATTACTCATGCTGTTGGAAATGCTCTAGAAATGGAAATATGAGAGTGGATGTGGACAAAAATGTCCTCCTTCCTTTCCCTGCACTAACACACAGAAGAGCTGAAAATAGACATTGGCATGGGTTCCACTGGTCCACCTTGCATAAATGATCTACATGTAGAGCCATTACCATGGCTTTCACAACATCACCAGGTTATCTTACTGCTATTAATATGTAATTTCTTAACTCATTTCTGAAACTACCAATGAGATCAGCCCTTTGAAAAACAAACATTGCTACTTGTACCCCAAAATAAAGTTTCAATTGACCATCGTATAAGCATAACTTTGTATGCTGTGGTGAGGGGCAGTGCTCTGAGCTACCAATGCAACACTCAGTCCGACTGTGAACACTCGAGCATCATAACTGCTTGAAGTAATCCAAACAACAAACAATGTGTTAATCAAAGAGCTAGTGGGAACTGCCGAAAGTGCAAATGCTCAGCTGTTTTCCTCTGTGATGGTAACATAAAAAAGATGCCTGCGTGTCCACACAAAGGCTTCTAGGATTTGCACTTCTCTCCGTACTGAGCCTACCCTGAAAACTACACATAAAAATGCGACCAGCATTCATTCTAACACGGCAATCCCTGCCCAGAGCGGACATATGTAAACACTGCAGAATGGAGATGCCTACGTGCCAGTATTGGCATGTATCTTGCCGAAAAATGTCACCCTTTCAGCAAGCGGTCTGTATATTGTATGGTGGGTGAGCCTCCATTGATGGGGAAAATAATGCATGCTTAATTTTGCAAAAGACAGTAGAATATTTTGTGATGTCTTCAGCGACATTACCCTGGTACTTGTTGTTGGGAGACTCAAATCAGGTGCCTTTAATCTAAAGTGACTAGGAGTTCCCCAACAGTAAAAATAATAATAAAAATGACCCTACTTAACACAAATTTCAACATTTCTTTTCCCATTTTCAATATCACATAATCACATCAAACGCACCCTATGGCCACAGAAACAAAACAACACTTCAAACATTTATGAAATGTCTCAAGGATCCAAGTTAATCAACACGAAATACAACAAAAGACCTTCATCATTTTGTTTTAAACATTTACAGTCCCTTACAGGAATTAACTCCACTTTATAAGTACAGGAAAACAAAAATAAAGAATTACAAAGTCAAACTCTTTCTTATTTAATGGACAGCTGGAGAGTTGTAACACGAATCTAAACACATTTTTTGTTTGTTTTTTGTTTCGCTAAAAATATGGACATCATTTAAATTCACGATTACGTCAAAAGTTTTTTCTTTTTACAATCGGGGAAAGAAAGAAATTTACAGTGTACACACTTTTGTCAACAAGGCAGGTAATTCAACAGAAGACCCTCATCTACTCTCCTCTTGTAGTGTCAGAGTCATCCTTTAACAAACACTATGACAAAGTCATCTACACACTCACATTTCACGAAGCTGCCAGAGCAGATTTTAACCCATAACGATGACTACCAAAAACAATTGCTATTACAACGGCCATGGAGATGGCCCCAACCTATGGCCTCCTTCACTGTTTTCAGCGCACCTTAAAGGAATATTTCGGGTTCAATACAAGTTAAGCTCAATCAACAGCATTTTACAGGCAGATTACCACAAAAAAATAAACATAAAAGCAAAAATTAATGTTAAACTGAAGCAATGGTAAATGGACTGCACTTATATAGCACCTTTTTTAACCTTAGATGTGTCATATTCACCCATTCATACACCAATGACAGCAGGGCTGACATGCAAGGTGCTAGCCTGCCATTGGGAGCAACTTGGGGTTCAGTGTCTTGCCCAAGAACACTTCGGCATGTGGAGTCACGTGGGCTGGGAATCGAACCGCCAACCCTGCGATTAGACCCGCTCTACCACCTGAGCCACAGCCAACCCCAATTACAATGGAAATGAATGGGGCCAAATTTTGGAGTGTTTAAAGGCAGAAACATGATGCTTATAATTTTATTAAAGCACTTTAATTATTCTGTTAAAGAAAATATATTTTTAGATTTTTATTATTAAGTATTTTTTCCATTGTTTTAGGGTTTACCACTTTATGCCATCAAGGCAACCAAGTTGTAAAATTGGACAACTTTAAACGGAAAAGGTTAGTAAGTGATTTTATCACACTAAAATCATGTTATCACACATATTGTTTACATGTTGTGGCCATACTTTCAAACAGTAAGCATTTGAATGTTTATGGATTGGATTAACTTCCATTGCAAGTGCTTTACTAGAACTAGGGACTAGTCTAAACACATTTTTGTGATAATCAATATTTTGTGTGTACTGAACCTGGAACATTCCTTTAAGAATACGAGTATTACTTCTATGACCCTGACACTCCCATCACACCAGGAGAAAATGCACTTCAGTGGCATTGCCAACGTCCAGAAGACTGCAAAGCACTTATTTTACACAATTTAAAAACAACTAAACGCGAAACAGTGCACATTGAACGGGGTGTCTTTTTTTCTAGTTTAATTATTAAATCTTAAATGAGGAAGGAGAGTGGCAGCTTGACTTGAGGTCTCTGAAAACAGACTGTATAGTGATTTAAGAGCTAGAATTTGAAACTACAATTAATATAAAGGGGAGATTCAGTGTGTTGAATTGCTATTATAAAAGGGTGTATTTGAAATGATGCTGTAATCCCCTGTGTAGCAAAAAGCCTGAGTTTTTGTTGTTCTGTATTTAATTGGAAGGACACTATGGGTGGATGATTGCCTATGAGCTGTAGGTGCAAAACTGTTTTATTTTCCAACAAAGATTTCCTTGATCCTCGAGACCATAAGATCACCTAAATATATAGCTTATGAAACAACTCCAAAACAACAAATATCAATAGAAGTAACTTATTGTCCCCATATGGGGTTTTATCCGTCTATGAACTACGATCTCAATAAGGCGGTAAATTTAAATGGATATTTTCTGATTGTGACATATTTTACACGCATGAACTTGCGTGGTGGTGATTGTAGCGCATTTTATAACAAGCCACTTGTTAGTTTAAGGCATCTACTTGGGAATTGCATATAGCTGCATTGTTTATTCTGCAGCGAGAACGGGGTAGTTACTCATGGGATGAGAATATTTCTGAAATGACGATGCAATAATATTGAATAATTTCACTGGTGATTGTCGCTCTCAAGTCAAGCTGTCTCCCCTATGAATGTTATCTTCTTCCGGGAGTCAAACTAGCACCCCAGGTGGAAAGTTTGAAGGAGTTTGTTAGTCACAGTAGACTAATCAGTGACTTTGCAGCCATATTAGACCAAATGGTGCATTCTTTACAGACATGCTTCAAAGTCAAGAAAAACATCCTCCCCTTATAGAGAATATGAAACAAAACGACTCTTACATGAACCTCTCCACCTTTTGGTACACTCAAAGGGGAAAAAAAGACCTTGTCACATTCTGCATAGAGAGCAGTTCCCACTTTGGTCAATTAAAGGGGAAAAAAATAAGGAAAAATAACAACAACGATGTCAACAACAACAACATCAACAAAATAAATGTTTACACTATCTGTATTTATGTGCTAGCTTCTAATAATCCACATAGCTAAAAGCACTACCTACATAGGCAAAACTTGGTATTGCATAATTGTTATAAATCTGGACCCCTCCCTCCCCAATAATGACTGGAAGATGGAAAAACAAACACGTGATTAAAACAGAATCAAAAATGAAAACCACTGAAATACTGGAAAAATAATGCTCGTAGATTATAAACTTTAGAACGACAACTATACACAGCCTTGATATGCACTGTAAATGTGAGATAAAGTAGTAAATGAAGCTAAAAATCAACAATGTCTCAATTTCATCCAGAGTACAAAATAGTTATTATCATAAAATGGTTTCTTTCTTTCCTAAAACGGTAATAAATGCAGCAAAAACAAGTGTAGTGATGTTTTCTATAGTCGAAGGCAAGGCACGTAACGTGGACTATATACTGTATTTTCGTGCAAATTAAGATTATTGGAAAGAGTAATTATAATTATAATTATAATTATAAATATGTCTGATTGGAGAGGCAATGGCATAGAAAATGCCGGGAGCAATCGTAGATTTCTGGGACTGCAACTGTTGGGAACTACCAAAGTGGGCGTGAAATAAGCACCTTGAGATCTCGCCTCAACCTGCAGATTAGGGTTGAAATAAGTACAGATTTTACACACAACATACATCCACATTTTGTCTTGAAGTACTTCACCAGCCTGCGTTCATCTAGTTTCTCATGATATCGAAGTGTAAACAGTAGCTTCAGAAGCTAACAGCCGACTAAACATGCATACTAGATTGGTGAGTAATGTGCCAAAATAAGCCTTTTTATACACGCAGTGTGTTTGAGTCTTTTCACCTATTTTAAGTTTTCATTTTAATAAATAAAAAAAAAACAACCCGCATGTTTGGGTACGGCTCAATATAAGTGCTGTCTTGTTCGTGTTCAGTTCTGCTCACGTAAACGTTCACTGTCAGTCCCACATTTCCACCCTCAGCTTTCTGTAGTATACCGAATCGAGAGTGCAATTTTTTTAATCGTTTTTCTTTTTTATGTTTTACGTTTAAGTTCACTTAAAAAACATTTACTCCCCCTTACTTTAGAGTCTGAGGGCAGACAGACTATGATAGCTTCCCTTCAGTAAAATCATTTAAATTGCACTTGCCTCTTATGAGATTTTGACTTTTTTTTTTCTCTCAAAATCCTTTTCAAAGGATATTAAAAAAAATAATTAAAAGGGGTTGTATTTCTTATCTAGTAATACAGGTTTTTCCACTTTCATTGAATACATTTTTCTTTTCTTTTTTAGAGTTCATAACTCTTCAGAATAAATTCCAACCTTTACCTTTAAAGGAAATAAGTACAGGATTGACAAGATTGCAAATTCCAAAAGATTTTGCACCACGTGCAAATTAAACTTAGAGGGAAATATGAAAATAAAAACATTAAGTTCAAAATTGTTCCTATGTTTATGTAATGAATAGGATGAACCTCTGTTTGATTAAAGTTCGTTAGAATTGCAGCCAACTTACAAACCGTCCAGCCAGCCAGCCCTTGTGTGGCTGCCCCCTCCAAATCATTTCGTAAACCAAGACTAGTAATCGTGACATAAGAACAAGAGAATCACTACGAAAGACTAGCATGTCATGCATATACACAGTAAGGCATCTAAAGTTTTGTATGGTAAATATCACAGTATCTCAGTTTAGGGGCCTCCGTACACAATGACTGACTGGTGTGGAGAGGCTCACGTCAGAAGAGAACACTTTGACCCCACTCACTCTACTGCTCAAAGCCAATGTCCTTTAGAGGATGGGACAAAGGTCCAGGTCGATTGTATAAGTGCTGCTTGCTGGTTTGTCCGAGGACCTGTTGCTCCTGGGTCCAAGTTCTAGGCCCCCTTCAATTGCTTGATTCTGCCTGGAGGAGCGGCTCACCAATGATGTTTATGCTGTAATTCTGGACATTTGTTGGCAGAATCGGAGTCCCGTTCGACACTTGGAATGGAATTAAGCTCGCCCAGGTACCAGGACTGCAGACACACAGAAGAAAAAGGGATTGTTTGAGTTATTAATGAATGGTGAAAATGTCTTTTAAATATCATGTGTAAGTAAGATTCAAAGGGGAACATCAAAAAGCATTTTTACACAATATCCAATGTTTAATATACACAGTATTTTGAATAAGTATAAACTATATGTTCAAAGGGGAACATCAAAAAGTATTTCTGCACAATATCCAGTGTTTAACATACCTACTGCTCTGGTTATATATACAATAAACTATATACAATATAGCTTCAAAAGAGTACATCAAAAAGTGTTTTTGCATAATATCACAATACAAGTGTCTATTATTTATTAAACTCTGATTATACACATTTACTAAATAGACTCCTGTGTATTTTGTTCAACATTTCATCATGTTATATTAATTAATTTTAAGAATTTTTGCTGACTAAAATGGCATTTAATTTTATATTTTAGTTGACAGTGTGCAAAATGGCAAATACATGTATCAAACTGTAACAGACCAAACTTTTAACAAATATTCCAATATTTAAAATAATTTATATTTAATTATGTATTCCTGATCTATTCCATGTAAACTGATAATGTTTAATAAGTAAGATTAAACAACAAGATAAACTCCTGAAATAATAACATATAATGAATAAACTGAAGTATTTACTCTGTTGTGAATTCCTCCAGTTTAGACAGTTTAGGACACTAAATGGCATTACGTGTCATATGCACTACTATAGTACAACACACACACACACACACACACACACACACACACACACACACACACACACACACACACACACACACACACACACACACACACACACACACTCTGTATGGCTCCTTGTCAGTTTTGAAAGTTTGTAAATGTAGGAGTGTTGTAAAATATATATATATTTTTAAATGGTACATGAATACATTTAATTATTATTTGAAGTAAAAACATCATCAAATTCTTTAAATCAGTAAATGAAAGAGGCATATCAGGTCTAGACTTTTCCCACCCTCTTTTGAAAAGCTACTCCTTTGCTCTACACACATGCACACACAAAGAGTTCGGCATCGTGTCAGTAAACAGGATATCCCAGAGAAACAAAGCACCCTTAGTGCAAATGTACGGGGGAAGTTTCCCCAAGAGCATGCACCATTTCAGCCCCCTGCAGCTGACACCCACTCTGATCAATAGGGTGAAGTCAGGGGGACCATCTACACAACTTTCCTATCTGTATTCAGCACATGTGAACAGCACAAAAACACAAGACTGTTAATTGCGAGCTGTGGTGCGAATCTTGGATGCAAAAGCGCCAGTGTGCACAAACAGCATGTTGTTCCCTGGGGGGAGAACAGTGGGGCTGAATGGTGTGTACATGTGTCGAATAATTAGGCAGGCCAGAAACAAGAGCCCTGGTATGCCCCCCCCCAACCCCTTCCCCCGTCTTAGTCTGAAATACCTGTCTCACCCAATCACCGAACACAATATTTCTGCTTGGAGATTACAGACTAAACTCCTGCTCTGTCAACAGTGCCCAGCACACACAGCCACCTCTTTGTTTTTGCACCCTTCTTGTTTCTCCAACCACCCCCCCCCCCCCCCCCCCCCCAACCAAAAAAGAAAGGGGACAGGGCTTGGGGAGGGGTGGAGGGAGGTGGGCTGAAGGAAAGAAGACTGTTGTGTGGAAATACTTTTCCCTGGGATCACTGCTTGGGCTGCAGGTGCAAGTCTTTAGCGAGGTTTTCTTTTGGAGTTTGTTTGTTTTTCCGAGGGGGAGCTGACGGCTGGTGAAGGACAGGGACCCAGCGGATGTGGAACAGTGACTTTATTCTTCCTGAGGCAGCCTGGGGTGACAGTGCTGCCTGGAGCTCTGAATACAGCTAATGATTCTGTCTGTGTATTTTACAAATCACTCACAACCAATGACTGAATCTTGGTTAAAACAACAGGGCAGCAGATTATGCATTCTATTCTATATGATTCTAATGTTGCAAATGTAGTCAGACTTTGCCAAGAAAGAGACAGAAAATAGGTAATAGGATAAGAAGAAAAGAGAAAAACAAAGGACATTTTAAAGGAAATTTAGTTTTTACCCTTTTCCTTTTCCATTGTCCTTTTCTTTTACCCATCATTTCTCATATTTCTTTATTTATTTACTTAACTTATTTTCAGAATTATCTATTTCGGTACTATAAGTACTGTATACACTTTGGCAATATAGTAAATGCTGAAAATCATGCCAATAAATATTTGTGACCCTAAATCGGAGAGAGAGAGAGAGAGAGAGAGAGAGAGAGAGAGAGAGAGAGAGAGAGAGAGAGAGAGAGAACAGTATAAAGAAACAGAATCACTACACTGAACTCACTCTGAAGGGTTAAATATCTCACATGAAGAACTAACTGGGCTGGGTCTCTTCTCCCCCTAAGTCCTCACTTACCCTTTCGTTTAATCCTGCTCCTTCGACTGCCCCTTTTCTCTCCCTTTCTCCCTTTCATGCCCACTAGAAATCATCTAACAGGAAATGAGAGATTAAGCGTTTCAGAGATGCTGACAGGAGACTTGGACTCAAATCAGACTCAAGTCACTATTTTGAGGATTTATGACTCGATAACTATTAAAGTACTCTAAAACTCGGCTTCAACATTGTTGCAATTACTTGGAACTAGGGCTGACGACTTGATACCAGGCATGTCTTTGTATTCTAAGCTTTAACCTTCTTACTCTCCTAACTCTCTTTTGAGGGTGATTTGTTAGGAAGTCATTAAAAAGGGAAATCGGTCTACAACGCCATTGAAAACATATGGCAGTAGATCTGGTGACCTCCTATGAAAAATCGAACCGCATTATTGATATGGAGAATTCAACATTTTTTCTTTATCTCTGAGAAAACAACTTTATACTGATAAATTCTGATTTATTCAGTTATTATATGTACACTAGGATTTGATGTCATCTAGAAAATATACCAACAAATAAGGCCTTTCTTAGCAACATTTCTTAAAAACTTAAGGCAACTCTGAGAGCACATGGACTTTAAAGACTTTCCATCAGCAAATACTGTTCATGAATGCCATGATTACTAACTTTGCCATTTACAAAAAACATAAAAAGATAGGTAAGCAGTTAGCTATGCCAATCCTACTTAATTAGTAAATAAACACGTTGACATTTGCTAAACTATTGTTACAGTGTTTTAAGAGGTTTCAATGTTGTAGCAAGTGTCCCTGGGTGGTTGCTAGGCAGTTCCTAAGGTATTCTAAGTGGTTGTTAGGATTTTGCTAGGTGGTTCCTTACTGGAACAAAAGAGTCCAAAAATCGTAAGAGCCCAGCCCACACCTCTCCTAGACAACCTGTACAATTTTAAGTATCATTCAAAAAGCAGGGATTTATTCAATATTAGTTTCTCTCTTCTATCTTTGGACACTGGGCTGCTTCAGTAAAGGATTGCTAATATCCCAACAAAGACAGTCTAGCACCCCTCTAGGCCTTTAATAATCCTAAGTACTGTTGCCTTAAACTGTGCCTTTGCAAAGCACCACTATAACACTATAAGTGTCTGATTGACTGTCATGGGGAGGGGTGCAACCCCTCTTCCAAGTTCAAGGTTCAGTCTGGTGTTACCTCATGTCTGGTTTCCCCTGGTTACCAGACAGCTAGAGATGTGATGGCACCCTACACATGTATGATGGGTGTCATGTTGAATAAAAGGAAGAGGAACAAACAACTTTCCATGCACTTGCTTTCCCATCACAGATTCTTGCTTGTTGCAGATCTCTCCCCATTAGCTGCTTAAGGTTCTTTCTACTCAAATGTCCACCCTGCTGCAGGAGCAAGCATGCGCCTGCTTAATTTTGGGATCAGGCGTTAATTAGATTATCTAATGCCATCTTAATGGATTGCTGACCCATTTCCTGCAGGATGGCAACAAGCAAATCTGGCTGAAATTCAATTTGGGTTGAGTTATGGACTGGCATGCATCACACTGCGTCACTGCAGCTTTGCTAGTGCATGCAAGCAACAAATCACATTTCCATAAGCCATTGACCTAAAGTCAACTCTTCAACTGCATTAGCCTTAATTTGCAGCAAACTGCCTTGCTTTCTAATTAGGTTCTGCCTAAAACACTTCTCTCTCAGTCAGTCTGCAAGCTTTTTTTGCAGAATCACAGTCATTTAAAAACTCCTTATTAAAAACCTCCTTATTTGACTATTCAATGTTGATTGTAAAATCTCTGCATGTAATGCAAGATAAAAGATACAGTCTAAGTCCTCGCTGGGGTACATTTCCCCCTGTACTCTGTGTGGTCTATTAGAAGGCCAGAGAAGGGGGTGGCCTGTTACCCTGATGCCTGCCGAAGGAAGAGAGAGTGTACTCTCCCTCTCCATAGAGTTACTGCAGAGAGGAAGTGCTGAGCAAGGCCTTTCTCACTCCCGCTGCAGAGAGGTGGAGAGTAAGCAAGGGACTTTTAGTGTGTAGGAGAGGAAGACAGAGAAAAAGAGGGGGAGATGCCATTTTATAGGAGAAGGAAGGATATGGCCCAAGGACAAAAATCACACTAAACACACGTTTCACAGAGATTTGTCCAAACACACTTTATAGATTAGCTCACCTGAAACTTCTGTCGTTTACTCACCCTCATATAATTCCAAACTCATATGGCTTTCATTTTTCCATGAACCACAAAATGTTAGCTTTTTAAAGACTGTACTGGTCACTCCTTTTCATGTAATTACAATAATTATGGGGACTGGAGCTTTCAAGCTTTATAAAGGGTGCAAAAGTACTATAAAATAGGCTTTCAGGTCTTCTGAAGCAGGAACAGAACAAAATTTAAGTCTGAATCACTCAAAATATTGACATTCGCCCTAGCTTATCTTGATGTGTTCTTGAAGAAAAGTAGAGATGTCCAATTTGTGAACATTTGCTCTTTAGAGTCTGATCAAATTCAACACTCTGAATGAATGATCCAGTCACAGCAGATCTCAAGCTGACAGCTAAATTTTGCTTTGCTTCTCAGCAAAAGCTATCATAAGACTTGAAAAGACTTGTACTAATGCACACCAGTAGTGTAAATGACTATTGTTTGTATGGTGTTTTTGTATCCTATTTGAAGCTTAAAAATGCCAGTCCCCATTCAGTGTTATTACATGGAAAGATCAACCAGTTTCGTCTTCAAAAATGTTCTTTAAGCAAGTCAAATTTTGAGAGTTCAGAATGGCATGAATGATGTAAATTCTCAAATTTTTTTTTTTTTTTACCAAACTATTTCATTATAGTTTCATCACATTATATTAGATTGGCTCAGGGGGGCACTGTAGTGCAAAGACATTCAAACCATATGATCAGGGGCATCACTAGGGCAAAATATTTGGCTTGAGGTCTGAATGATTTTGGTGTAGCCCCGAATGATTTCTGTACGGAACTCACACGAAAACCTGCCTCAGCCGCACAGCACAGATGAATCTTTCAGATCAACTGTCCTGAATTGATGAAATTATTTTCATCTCGAGTTCGGCACTTATATGCGCTAAATATGCTTCTCATCTGAAAGGCACATTTGTGCTGTGTAATTAAAGCCTGGTTTTCACGTGAGAGTGACACGAGCCATTACTGTACCACTGGCGCAGGTGAAGTGATCTTCTTTCCTTCATTCTACTGTATTCCTGAAGCGCACATGTCAACCTAGGATATAGGATAGCCCAGAGCGGATTACTTACACAAGGGAAACTGGACTTCCCTCGACATCGCAGCACAGATGAAAAAATTGATGCAACCTATTTGACTTCTCATGAGAATTTTCTAGTTTAAAGCGCTGTTGAGGATGTCAAACCTCTTGAACAGCTAGACAGCCCCAACATTATAAACAGCACTGGGGATGAAATGAGAGGTTAAGATTTTCAAATTAAACATCACCTTTACTAAAAATGTATCACGATTTTAAAGCAGTAATAGTAACTGTGGTATTTTTATAAAAATGCATAGATATTTTTATATTAAATAATCTATTAGGAAGAATTTATTAGACTTACATTTTTCAATGTGCTTATACTTTCTTTTTCATAACAAAAATATAATTTATTATATAAAATGCTTTGAAATCCCAGAAAGAAGCCCCTGGTTCAGAATTATGCAAAGTAGAAATTTTAGCTTTGCTTATTAGTTAAACAACATGTATTATCACAAAATCAAAAAGCATCTGTAAAGAACATTCATGTAAATGCATACCTTCCTTTCCATTTAAATTTCCATCTTTCAACGGAATTTTTTTTTAATTATATTTTGATTAAACAGTGCAATGTTTTAAAGCAGAGGGGAGGATGAGAGTGATTAAACAGAATATTCCTGACTGCCTCAGCTATGAAAACACAAGCTTAACAGTGACCTTTGCAAATATTCAGCTCTCTACCATCAGTGAGCCTCAGACAGATGCTTCCGCAGTAATGCAAGAGTTCTGCTATTTCCCAATAGTAATCATCTTCCTAACTGCCATTCTTTCAGAAAGATAAGGATTTTAACCATTAAATGCTCAGATTTTCTATATTGATGCCTATTTAAAGGGGGATATGTTGCTTTAAGAATCCTACAGCATCATTACAGATGTCTAACTGACCAAGAATTTCAAGGGAGGCAGACCAAGGTATTACTTGTCATATACTAACAGACAAAACCTTCATATTGTTCATATTATATCAAAACCCTCAAGTTCATATGGAAGAATGAAATATGGAATTGTGCTTTACTAAACATACTGAACTATTTTAGTGAATTATAATTCATTATAATGGGCTCTGTGAAGTTCTTATGAATTTGATTGCTCCTCCAGATGTGCACGGTAACAGTCTTACGACAGCCTGAAAAAGGTTTGTGAAGTTACACTTACTACAGTTTGGGAGGTGTTTAATAAAGGGAAAAGAAGATGGACCTACAGTAGATGTGGAGATATGGTTAGAAGTCAAAATGAAAATAGTACAAATTCTATCTTCTGTCATGTTGTCTGAACAACTTTAACACTTAATGACAAATATAGCCATTGTGTGAATGAGTGATGACACAAATACACTTGATTATGTCTGGGTTTTTTTTTTGTGTTTTTTGTGTTTTTTTTTTTGCAATAAGTGTAAAGCCACATTAAAAAGGGGCTTGATCTGGACTGGGTTGGAGAGGGTGTTAAACAACTGCAAACATAGGTTGCACAGTGCACACAGTAATACTTAATGGAGAGGTGGGTTAAAAATAATAGAAACGTTTACCTTTGCCAAGAAATCCCCAAAGTCTCCTCTGAGCCATATGACCTGATGTTTTGATTCACGGGCCAGTCACAAATCCTCAGCTGTCAATCAAACACCTCTCAGTCAGACAACTGGGCTAGCACAACGGCACTAACAAACATTTAGCATGCAACAAGACCTGGAGCAGCCTAAGCTCATCTCAACACACATATTCATACATTTATCTCATGTTAATCATTACTACATATATGCAAAAAAAATAAAATTTACCACTAATGATAAAGATTAATAATTCAGTATAATAGATTAAATCTTAAACCTTAAATTCAGTTTCTGGGCCTGGAAATTGGCCTAATTTATATTACAAATAAATTCCATTTAAACTGAAGAAAGTTGCCATCAAACAAAAAGCAATTGTCATAAGTGGCATGCAATACAATTAGTGGTCTAATTATTAACCGTCCTGAAAGCAAAAGAAGAGGTTAGTATACAAAAATGGGGGCTGGGTTACATGGAGGTCATTCATCTATACCAGAATGCAACGGGAGGACACGCATGCATTCCAAGTGGTGCATGCAGTCTGTAATGGTCACTTCTATGCTGTTAGATATTCTAATCAAAGCAGCCAGTTTTCACTGAAGCAGAACATTAAACATTCTACGTGAGACTAATTTTGGTTGATGGAGCCGAATTGTTATTATTTGGTCCCTGGTCACAAAAAGCAGTTTTTGGAAATGTAAATGTGAATGTGGGGAAAAAACAAATAAATGGTCACATTTACACACAGACACACATGCATGCAACAAGTTGTCTGCATGAAAGTGGGATAAGCACAAATGTGTAAAGTTTTCTACAAAAAAAATGTAATATCCTTACACACACAAAACAGGTTTACAGTAAATGCCACAAGCAATCACATCCTGGCGCTTTGTCAAACTTTCCATTTTGCTAATGCATGGTGCAAAACAGTGGTCAGACTCACAAGTTGTTTACAAGCTTTCATCAGGTACATTCACTATGAATATTCAATGCCACTTCTTCTCTGTCAATAGCTCTAGACATTTCTGGAAAGCACCTGTACACAGCCGAATCAAATCCATTTCCATCACAATAAATCTAGCAAGGTGAACAATTGATTTTCTATATTTACTTCAAAGATGCTTTAGTGCTCACCCGGAGATTCGGGTGGCTGAAATATCAATTTCCCAGAGTGAAAGCCACATAAATTAAGCGAGTAAACACAAGTGCTAACACTGAACAGGAACTTAAAGAAATTTCACGACTAACTCGTTGGCCCTGTCATGGGAGCTGCGGCAATATATCAGATTATATATAGTATAGATCCAGCTGGGAAAGCAGGGAAAATCTTTTACATACTGTACATGTTATAGAACTGAAGCGGAAAAAGCTAAAAATGATACTAAGCTAGTCAATCAGACATTTTTCAAAGCCAGGTTTATCTATGTATTTTGCTAATGCTGAAAATACATAACATTTTGGTAAATAAACAAGTTTTGGAGAGTAACAAACTAAAACAATTTTCATTATCTTGTAGTTTTCCAGTAAAAAGCCACTTTTTCCAACAAGTAGCAGTGTAGTATGGCAAAACACTAAATCACTGTTTTTAATGTCATATTGTAATTCACCCTTATTGAGAGTAGTTCATTTAAAATCTTTGTTTTGTTTCTAGAAAAAAAGCAGCTGTGATTAGATTATAAATTAAACAATCAGATTAGCAAATTGTTATATATTTATAAGGATATTGCCCCCTTAAATAGCTTCAATGTAGTTAGCTACTTTTTGTTCATATTTTTCAGTGTAGCTAACTACTTTTTAAAAGGGTAGCTTGACTGTATTTTGAATTTAATTGCATTTAAACTACTTCAACTATTTTAAACATTATTGCATGTTCTATTCGTACATCAGGTCTCTAAAATCTACTGTGACTATTAATAGAGTATTTTCAGCATTTGAGTATTTGAAAAATAAATTATTTTAAGTGGAGTTCAGCTGAATGTGCTCTAAAGTGTGAGTAATAGAGAAATATGTGAGGTATTTTCACACTGCTTCTGCAGATATCCACCTCAGTCAGTACTGTCAACCCTGAATTAACAAACTCCACCAATGAGCGTGATAGTGTGTGTGTGTGCATATGAGTGTGTTCTCGAGTGACCTGAAGCCAGGAAACAATGGCGATGGGGCAAAGTGGAGGTCAGCTATCACACTGTTTTGGTAGTGCACATTCCTTCATCCTGTTTTGGTCGACCCCACATTTTGTAAAAACACACACTCAAACAATATGTGCTGAAAAGGTCCTAAATGTGTTGTACTGCATGTCTCCTAAGTGTATAAGGTTACCAGTTTTACAAGGGCAACAGGAGGGGTGATTTCAAGTCTTTAGATTTAGTTAAAAACGAAGTGTGTGATTATTGTGAGGTGACCATACTTTCTCCAATCCTAGCTTAATATCCAGAGACAACTATAAGTAAGCCATTTGTAGGCTGATTTCCCAGAAAAACTGCTTGTCTGAGCATCTTTTTTGTGGGGGAGGGGCTCTCTGTTTGCTTGAACAATGAAAGACGGGGAGTGTTCAGGAAAACATATTAAAAACAATCATTGTTCCATTTGGTGCCACTAGAGGAAAAGAAATTATGTAAGCCAAATTTTTTTTTTAAATAAATAAAATAAAAAAAATTATTCTGTGTACATAAAATCTGTACTTTTTATGCCTATAACTACATATTGCATAATAAAAAAATTGCTACTTAAAAATTGCTGCACCGCTCTTATGTCATATTTACAAAGGCACAGCTAAATGCCACATGATATCTCTGTATCAAATAAATAATAGCATGACCCCAGCAGCAAACGTAAGGTCAGTAGTGAGCTGCACAATCCAGGCCCAGGCTGCACATAGGAGTCATCTGTCACTGGCACATTCAGGTCATAGAGGTACACTACAGCAACCATAGCACCTTTACAGCTGTTGGTGGGTGCTGCTTAAGCATGTTGGTATTAGATAAAGCCAAATAAGATTATGACCACTGATTACAACTCTGGGGGAGAGAGAAATAGAGAGAGAGAGAAGCAACATAGAAACTGAGATAGAAAAGGAAGGGTCCCTGGGGAAAGCAGTTAATGAAATCTTCCTCTCACTGGTGTTTTTACAAACACATTACACTAGGTATCAGGCTGGATTAGGTGTTGTTGGGTCGGTCTTAAGCATGAATGTTCATCTGACATCCTCCCCTGTGTGTTTGTGTTAGGAGTAAGTTTTAAATGAACTGGATTTAAAAACAGTGCCATTGTAAAATGTATACTATAAGGACACCTGTCTATCATTGGTCTGCTGACTGTCTGACTGGTTTTCTGTCTGTCTGTTGCTAATTTAGCTCTATAAAAATTATACCATATCACCGTTGGACAAAACATGTGCCCATTCCTTAACTGCACTCATTAACGTTTTCAATTCATATAGTGCACATTAATATCATTCTATAACCTAAACAAAAATACTTTTTCAAAGTTATTTGCATATATTTGGACAATTTGAGATTTTTGGCATTGTCCAACTACCCTATAAAGAGATTAACAGATGTATTATCCTGCTCTGGCGTCAATTCCATAATTGACTAAAGACATGTCCGATGATGCTGTGGCACACCGCCCCAGACCGTGACGGACCCTCCACCTCTAAATCAATCCCGCTCCAGTGTACAGGCCTCGGTGTAACATTCATTCCTTTGATGATAAACACGAGTCTGACCGAACCGTGACTCATCAGTGAAGAGCACTTTTTGCCAGTCCTGTCTGGTCCAACGAAGGTGGGTTTGTGTCCATAGGCGATGTTGTTGCTGGTGATGTCTGGTAAGGACCTGCCTTACAACAGGCCTACAAACCCTCAGTCCAGCCTCTCTCAGCCTATTGCAGACAGTCTGAGCACTGATGGAGGGATTGTGTGTTCCTGGTGTAACTCAGGCAGTTGTTGTTGCCATCCTGTACCTGTCCCACAGGTGTGATATTTGGATGTATCGATCCTGTGCTGGTGTTGTTACACGTGGTCTGCCACTGCGAGGATGATCAGCTGTCCTTCCTGTCTTCCTGTAGCACTGTCTTAGGCATACAGTGCGGACATTGCAATTTATTGCCCTGGCCACATCTGCAGTCCTCATGCCTCCATGCAGCATACCTAAGGCATGTTCACGCACATGAGCAGGGACCCTGGGCATCTTTCTTCTTTCTTTGGTGTTTTTCAGAGTCAGTAGAAAGGTCTCTTTACTGTCCAAGCCTTCCGCCTGTAAGCTGTTAGTGCCTTAACGACCGTTCCACAGGTGCATTTTCATTAATTGTTTATGGTTCATTGGACAAGTATGGAAAACATTGTTTAAACTCTTTACAATAAAGATCTGTAAAGTTATTTTGATTTTTTACAAAATTATCTGTAAAATACAATGTCCTGAAAAAGGGACGTTTCTTTTTTGCTGAGTTTATATTGATAGATATCTCAGAAAAATGTATTTGGCATTATTAGACTGTGTTGTATATACAGTATATCTCAGCATTATATGTACCGTTGGCCACCATGCACCCTATAGATATCACCACTTGAAAAACTTTTATCAGTTGACCACTGAAGCAAACTGGGATCTTTTTCTGCAATAAACACACTGTAAAGGCTATGGCCTTGATGTATTCCACAGTGTCTGCACTCCGGATGAATTGTCTTTATGGCTTTTCACACAGGAAACTGTCCATTACTCTAATAGCCGCCATCCCAAATCTGGTATTTCAGAGTCTGAGCACCATATCATACTGCGCTTGAACATAGAGCATCATATGTCATGTGCGCTGGCGACAACAGCCAACAAGCATACTATATGAAAGACCTGAGCCACAAATCACAAGCAGCAACATCTCAACATCTCACATAGGGGCCACAAGCCTACAGATGGTTCTTCTAAATGAAATAAGCTTAAACAGTTGCTATGGGACCAATAGGCGAAGTGATTATGTAATGTATGTATTGACACACCCGTTTGATTAACTGACTCCAGTAAACAGGGGCTAATGAGACAGCATGAATGTTTAGGTAATGAAGTCATTATAGTGGGGGTGTGTTTCAGCATATACACAGACCCTCACAATTAATTTTAGAAGATGTTAGTCTTTAGAAGAAGAATGAAGGGGTGTGAATCAGCAGGGACCTGGCTATCTGTGTCACGATAATAATATTGCAATTCTTTATGTTTACTTTATTGTGACTCAACAGTCATTTTTCCATCCACATTACGATTTTAATTGATGCAATATAAAAAAAAAAAAAAAAAAAAAATTAGAATATCGCATAAACCATTCACGAATAAAGCAGCGTTTCCATCCCATATGTTCAAGAGAACAAAACCGTCACTTTTGGGGAAATTGGCACAAAGTGGAAGTAGCAGCTATTGGGGAAACACTGTGGCTCTTTTGATCGATGTAATAAATTATTTGCAGTTTAGAGTGCACAAGACTTCTTTAATGTGCATCTACTGTAGGACTTTATGTGGTAAATGTGTTTACATCATAGTTTATATGCATGTCTTCTTATTGAATAAATGTATCCAGCTCAAGTGAGTGCATACGTTTTTTATGCAAATTTTTTAGATTTTATTCGCAACTTGGTGCTGTCATCCAGCATTTTTAAGCAATATCCCAGCTACTGAGATATACTGTGAACTTTTACTCACTCTCATTCATCTTGAACTGGATTTTGATGCTTTGTGCAACACGTGCCGAACTTCCTGCAGTTCCAAACCATTGCAGTCTAGCTGTACAGACGATCTGTACAGACATCCTTACAAATAAAACAATGAATAGACTTGTATTCTCACAGTAGTTCGTACAGAGTTTGCATTTTGGTTAAATAAAAATGTAAAATAATATTTTTCCACCACACTATATTAATATAAAAAATGTGAATGAAAGAAAGAAAAAGGTAACAAACAGAAATGAGCTATGAGAGCTACAGAAAGATAAAAGAAGCGTGGATTTGAGTGAAGAAAGAGAATGAAAGGCGGCATTAAAGAGTAAGACAGAGCCCCGCTGCGTGTCTGGAGATTTCTCTAAGGTCTGTAAGGTGACGCCACGGCAACGACTGTAATCCATACACCCCACGCGTCACACCGCATGCCCTGACAAAGGCCCAGCAGGGGAACACAGGTGTCAATACATCTCATAATATCCTATGATAAATCACCAAGAATAAAGGCTAGAGTATACGGGAGACGTTATTTACCCAACAAAAGCACTGGCTCAATGGCCACAGGTTAACGCGGGTCAGGACTTGCTATACAAATCTCACTTCAGAGGACAAACAAAAGGCTCATATAAACATGATGGATGGTTGATATATCATCCTGTCTACATCTGATCCATCTCCATGGTAAGTGAACTACGGCTAAAACAAAAGGCATTAAGTGAGTGGTCAAGTCCGTATTAGAGTCTACAGCAGCTGCGATGCCTGCATGTGATACCTGCTAAAAGACATTATAATTAACATCCATCCATCTATCATTCATGAAGCTCACTCACTGAATCACTCTATGCATCCATTGTTATCTCAATTTTATCAATATATCACTTCCTTTATTAAATCTGATCATCCATTAATTCATCTATCCACCCCTTAGGTATCTTTCTAAAATTATTCTCAATAAAGAAAGTAGTCCCAAGTTTTTAGAAATGAGGCAGCCTGAAACATTGTCCCTGGTGGTGAGCTGTGCATATTTTGACCCCGTCCAACTATGCCAAACCAGAGAGCAATAAAAGTGAAGCTTGCCATTACTGTAACTCAGGAGCGGGGCAAGAGAAAACCACTAATTATGATGTCGCCGCGTGCAGATGAATTCAATTAGAGGAGGGTGGAAAATACTGGCCTCAGACCAGCCCTTTCATGCTGCAGAGGGCCGTCATCACACATACTTACATGCACAAGACTATTTCTCTTTTTACTTTTTGCCAAAAAGAAAACATTTAGCTAAAAACCTTTTAAGCCTGGCCTGACATAAACCAAATCACTCATGTTAAGTACTGCACTTTGCTGTACATCATTTTATTCATTTGAAAACAGAGCTAGCTATTGTACCACAGTAGTTTTTACTCTGTAAGACAAGATCAATTTTACATTGGAATAGGCCTCAAGGGAGGTGATCACAATAACGATTCAAGTCCTAGAAACATCCTCTGCTGTAAATGAATCAATCAATTTCATTCTAAGAGCGAAATACTCCTAGAAAATGTAATAATTTTACACTGTTATTCTCCAACAGAATGGCCGTAAAATAGAACTAATTATACTATTACAACTAATTTATACTAAATAGGCATTATGTGAATATAGAAACTAAGTATATCTAAGTTTTTGTCATTTCTATAAAGTATTCCCCATAAAGTATTTTAACACTTCAGCTACAATTAAAAATGTAATAATTTCATTGCACTAGATTCCAGATTTAATTTATTTTAAAGAAAAAAAATGCATTTCGACAATTTTTGGTTGTTAACATTAGTGGAACATGCCCATAGTTAATGTGATAAACTACACTTGTGGGTACACTACTAGGACACCTGTGTGCGCTTGAGGGGAACTGACTTCATACATCCACTAAAAATCACCTCGAGACCAGTTGGTTAAAAATAACTGCAAATAAGACTCAGAAAAATCAAGTTAGTATTGAGAAAAGCTCTAGCATCATTTGCTTGTAGACCACTTGGTTTCATATTTTATCTAAAGCAACGGAATTCAAACAAGTCTAAGTCTGTCCTAACTGTCCAAATACATCTTGCGGTTACTGTATATATTGGGGGTACTTAAATGAAAATGTCTGACAAAGGGTTTAGTCTTAGCATATTTCTGAGAATTTTGGATTCTGTATCTATAGATTTATGTAAACCAATGGCTTCTTCATAATGGTGACATAAAACCACACTTGCAAAAACCATAAACCTATAAAAAAGACCTTGGTTCCAGAGCAAGTGGAAAGAGGTTTTCAATAACAGTGAGTAACAGAGGAAACGCCAGTGCCATTAAATGTTTAATAATACATTTTATGTTCTATGCAGTGTCTGTATGTTGTATGTATGCCCTGTAAGTGCCTTTGATTACCAAACGATGACAAATCAGATACAACTTTCAGACAGCAGGAGTTTTCACTTTGTTTTACAAGTGAAAGCTATCTTTGACACTCATCAGTGGAGCCTCAAAAGTGTCTAATATTCATGACCATATTTTTTTTATGTATCTATCTTATGGCTCTGACAACTGCTGGGAATGCAGAACAGCTGGATGGGGATTTGAGAAAGGGGGGGTGGTAAAAGTGAAAGAGAGGAAGAAAGAGACAGGTAAAGGAGGTGGATCGTGTCTCACCTGTTGCTGGTGAAGGAAGGCTGGGTCTCTGGGGCTCAATCCCACAAAACGGTTGGCAGTGGGGGTGCCTGGAGTCGAATAACCTACACGTAACGCAGACATTCAATCAATATATTATACAGAGTATTGTGTAAGCAATGTATTATAATACATTGCATACGCAGGTAGTACAGGTAAGTTTAACTCACCCTCTGAGGATGTGGTGATTGGCTTGGTGTCGGTCATGGAGAGAGACACTGGTCTGACCGTGCCATGGTGGGGAGAGGGGGCCAGCACTGGCGTGAAGTGACCAGGAACTTTCCCCAGTACCTGACCACTGCTGTTAGGCTGTGGCATGGGTAAAAAAAAAATTCTGTTATTATACCAGGCCTCATGGTTGATATTTTTATACTAAAATGTTCCATGAAATGGAAATTGAAGTTGACAAAATGAACTTTTAGCAGACAAGCTAGTTTAAAATTTGTAAGAATTTAAAACTTTTGTGAATCATCGCAGTGGCTTTTAAAAAAATACCAAATCAAACGCTCTTTAAAATTATAATGTAATTTATAAATGATATTATATACTGAACATTTCTAAATTATAAATACCACAGCTTTCAACTAACTACATCAAGCTGAAAATACTATTGCCTATTAAAAAAAGGACTTTAATATTTCCCAACCAAATTTCATGTTTCAATAGGAAATATCTCACGCAAAAATAAAAATTGTGCTGGACAGCAAATGAACATGTTAATTTTCTGGGATTTTGTCAACTGCAGGTAGATTAACACAATCGTATGATGTTTACCCATCTTACTTTAGCATCAAAGCTAGACAGCGGAGTGTGCATGTGTAATGACTCAAGTCAAAACAAAAAACAAAAAGTGATGGGACTGAGGGACAGAAAGAGAAAGAGCAAGAGCAAGCATTTACCTCCTTCCACTCATGTCTGCAGGAGACAGACTCTACAGAATTCACATAGTGGGCCCTAAGTTCAAAACTCAAACAGGCCTTTATGAAAGAGAATGGGGACCATGGGGTTGCCCAATGTGAATAGAATGTTTAATTAGGGTGTAATATAATCTGCGTTAAAGCAAGCATAAAAACATCTTGGCTCCAATCCACCCGATTATATGCCCTGTGCTATTTGCAGAGTGATCTCCACCCACCAAGTGCCGGACCCCAGCAATGGTAAATATTTACGACCTTTATCGTTCCCTGTGGTTTCTCCCGAGTAACAGTTCCAGCCCGCTATGCCTCGTCCAGTCTAAGAGCCCTTTGTTTACCGTGTGAGCAGCGGGGAAATAAAACTTGTATCGTGACCTTGCTTCCATCACACAGACAGGGAAGAAATCCCTCAGACAATCAGCACCGTGTTTCCCAACATATCAAATGACATCAATAATGTATATTTCTGCATTCTTCCAGTGTACTAGTTAAACAGCTTTTAAGTTCTTAGTTGCACAATGCATTTTTTTTTTTTGTAGATTTATACTTACCCTGCCAACATGACATGAACAAATATGTTTTATTTTCTTAAATGTTACATTTTCTTAACATTTGCAATAAAACGAGACAGCGAACAGCTTTAACATAACGTTATGACAGCTATATTCTCAAAATACACTTTTGCTGGAAAACGTTTGCTACAAAACTTAAATTTTGCCAAAGCCTCCACTTTAGTGACAATTTTAAATCAGAAGAAATCACAGAAAACAAAATGCTTAAGTTTATAAGGCATTAAAAAACATGATGAAATTAAGACTACCACTCGATAGGGCAAGTGACTATTTCATTTTCTGAAACTCCCTGTCTTGAAACTATCTGATCTCTCTAATTAAGATACTTGGTAGATTAACCACTAAATTAACAACATATTTGGCTTGCATAGGTTCTTCTAATTTTAGCCACAAAAATTAGGTATCAAACTTCAAGAAAAGTGGAAACGTAATCAGTAACTTCCCACAATATCACCCAAAATGAAAGGAGTTTAAATTTCCCCTTCCAAAAATGTTTGGATAACGTTTCCCTTTTTTTGGGTGATTTTGTGGTGATAATTAAGATGAGTGGAACAGTATGGGTTATTTGGCAGTAATCTAGAGAGTTCCTTTAAACACAGTCTCACCAAGAGCCCTATCCATCACCTGCTAAGGAGTCGTCATCCACAATGACCACAGCAGAGACAAACTACTGACCAGGTTTTAAGTTCTTAAATTGACAGTAATGAGCTAAAGTCCTCAAAAACATGTTTTAAAAGCTTAATTTATTCTTTAATAAAGACATGATTGCCTATATATTAGTGTGAAATAAAGCAGTATAATGGCACAATAAACACAAAAATGATTCGCCTTAATTGCTTACTTTGGGACGTCCATTTAATCGTATGCAGAAACAGTAGTTTTCATAGAGTTGGATCCACATTGAGCACATATGTATTTGTGTTAATGCGGGCTGGCATAGTTGGAGTGTTTATTGACTCGTTTTTGCTGTTGCGTTTTCCCCCTCTCTCTTTTCGTTCTCCATTCGCTTCATTTACGCCGGCACTAGTAAACAGAGCCGCCGCAGTGATGAAGAGACCGTTGTTTGGCCCTGTGCACCACTCTGAGCACATTTCAACAAGGCGCCGAAAGAGCAAACCACTAATGATTTTGTGTTCGTTAGCTAAACTGGGTCAATTACCGTGCCGAAACAATGTGGCCTGTTAATCAAACTTGAGCTTGCAGTGGGAACAATAGAGACATGAAGATAGACAAACAGCGAGAGGTAGAGATTGAAGGCGAAGGAATTGGAAACTCACAAAGCTGTGCTAAAGCACCTTTGTGTTTATAGAATGTGCTGTTACAATGAGTCTCTCATTAATTTAACGTGAAAGAGAAGCTTCAGCTCATGGTATGGTTAACATATGTGACAACATGATGATCTTGATTGGACAATTTACGGCTGCTACGCACTACACACACAATGCATGTTTTTTCAACAGCTCGTGCGTGCATGTCCACTGGGAATAAAAAGTCTGAAAATCTGGGAGTCAAAATCAAATTTAAATTTGGAAATAAACAAAGTTTTACAATTCATAAAATGTAAAACAAAGAAATGTTTTGATGTAAACTGAATAAGAAATGGTTATGATTCTATGACTGTTAACTCCTTTGTACTAAAGGTCAGATAATTCTTTAATTTCATTGAAGCACACACAATGCTCTTTGGAGCATTCTCAAATCATACTGTTAACGTTGATCATCAGGCTTTGCACAAACTTGTGAAGTCCATGCGAGCTCGAGAGCATGCAGATTTTTTTTTCTGAAAATCATGCTCAGTTTTCAGTTCAGCAAATTGATATGCTGATACTAACATTTCTAATAAAAAAAAAGAGAGAGAGAAATTAAAAATAGATGCTGTATGTGCATGTCTCAGGAAAGGGACCTTTTCAATTACATTGAGACGTTAAACTAACACCCTGATTAACAGCTGGTATCTATTAAATATCATGGACAATGCATACGCAGTTGCTCGAAATAACGGCTTTGGTCCAATAGAGATAAACACTATAGTAATTACGTATGATTGTGTTAGAGTTAGGGTTCATATGTGTGTACTTGAGTAAGCCGGACTCACCTGGCTGCTCTGCGGACTGGACGGGTCATAAGGCTGCATGTAATTCTTGAGGGTGTCCGGTGGATTGAGGTGTGGAGGGTAACGGATGGCGCTGTGAGAGATGTAGGGCGAGGGAGCTGGGGGAAGGATGGCAGGGGCGGAGAACTGCAGCGGAGAGTGTGGAGGTGGACTCCTGGAGATTACTGCAAACAAATAGAGAGAAAAGCACTCAACTAATAGATTTTCATTTGAAAACAAGCAAACCTATTGCAATTCCATAAAATGGTTCTCATGGGTTGTTATGTCACGGTCCTGTCACTCTGTCAGTCTAGGATTTGGCCTGACAGGTCTGAGGAATTATCCACCCATGTCCGTCTTTGTGTGCACGCACAGTCTCAGTTTTATTCCCCGCCGTGCGCTCTTTAGTCTGTTGTGTTTCATGTCTGGAGTGTGGTGTCTGGGTCCGGACTTCCTGTCTAGTTCGGTTTCAGTCTGTGTCGGGACCCATACATTCATACTCCTTGTCTGTCTGTTATTGACGTGGGTGCTTCGTGCTTGTGTCATCTTGGCATGCGTCATTAATCTATGTCGGTCTTTGTGTCTGTCTCTCGCAACCTCGGATGTGCGTTGCGCTCGCTTTGCGCTGCATGCCCAGGTCGCGAGCGGTCTTCATGTTTGTGCTGAGATTCTGTCACTTCGGTAAACGTTTTTATCGCCTCATTGGTTTGGCGATGTTCTCTCATGCCATTTGGATGTTTTGCCTTCTTGTGAGAACATGCGGCTTTGTTATTGTTTCCGTATCGGCACGTGTTTTTCTGTCTTACGTCACACCCCACCTCCTTGTTTGCTCATTATTGCTTCATTAGTAACAACAGCCCTTTATTCACCTGCTTGATTTCTCTCCCTATTTTAGTCTCCTTGTGTTTGCCAGTTCATCTTGTTCTCTAGTCTGTCCTGTATGTGTTCTCTGTGTTCCATTCGGTCCTGAATCCCCATTCCCGTAGCCTGGTCCGGTCGGTCCTGGTTATCTGTATTCCTCTGCCCCAGTTCCTGGATTACTTTTTCCCCTATGGGGTGGTTTATGTTTTTCCCCCTCGTGAGTTTGTTAATAAAGTATGTTTGGTTTTGAACTCTGCACTTGGGTCCTCATCTCTGAAACAACTGTGACATGTTATCACTGTTTGTAGGTGTTCATTTTGAAATATGCATTTTGCCATACCATTGGACCAATCAATTTTCATTACTTTTCCAATAGTTTATCATTACCGTTTTAAGATTAATAAATATAATTTTAGACAGACTCACAAAAATAAATTTCAAGATTATAAAATATTTTACTTTACTGAGTTAGAAAAAAAAAATATTATTCCATTACTTTTTTTATGATTGTATTAATACTCATGATTTTCCAGGCCTGGAAATCACATTTTTAATTCTTCCAAATATTTCCAGGTTTGCCATGACTGTGAGAACCCTGAACGTATCACACTTTTTCATAAAACCTTTATTATTTATTATTTAAAAAAAAGCCAGAATGTTAAACAGTTGTTATAATTTAATTTAATTTAATTAGATGTTAGGTGTTTAATTAGTTAGATGGCCGCTCAGAGCTTGGAGAGACTTTCTGAGCTGATAAGCATTTTGAAGTCATACCACTGTGGCCGACGGTAGTCAGTCCTGGGTGGTGGTGCTGGGGGAAGGTGCTAAGCCGAGGTGAAGAGTCCTGTGGAGATGTGGGGCTGAATAATGGCTTCTCTGGCTTCTTCATGGTGGGAGAGGACATGTCTGCTGAAAAATTCAAATAGAAAGGGGAGGTCAGAAATAAGCTTAATTAACAGATTATGAACTAAATTCTTGACCAAAGACTTGATAGTATAAGTCAAGGCTACGAAGAGGCAAATTTGTCACTATGGGCCAGTAGTTCAGACTTCAGTACTTACTCTGTCATTATTTTCACTGGCCCCACCATAAAAAACTAATAATAATAATAAAAAAGCAAAACATTTTGGCAACACTTTCTATAAAGAAAAAAAAAGGCAATACTGTGTTTTGTTTATAATTTTCAACCCATTTTAACTGACTCATCCAAGACTTTAAGTCATTCTCAAAATTTCAACAACCTCATCTCTTAGCCATCAAGATGCAGTAACTTTACCATAGTGACATATTTAAATGAGTGGAATTTGCACAATGTTCAATATATCATTGAAATCCACGTATGCAACGCACATGAACATGGTCAAAGACCTGGCCTGAAACTCTTTCACACTGGCCATCCTTATCATTGAGTCCAAGAAAGTAGAGCCAACAACATAAAGTCTCGCTTTTTTATGACATTTTGCATGGCTTGATTTGGTGTCTCTCCTTCTCGCTTGCTGTCTGAAATGCAGTGTATCATCTATCTAGTTTGATTGTGTAAGAAAAACATTGACTTCACATCACATCTACTTCCAACAAGTTACAAAAAAGACTCTGATCATCTGTTTCTCCAGCAGACATGGAGGAGACACGGCGCTTGGCCTGCGTGTCTCTGGCGCTCCACCCTGACAATCACAGATGAGATGAGAAATTGAAAAGAAAGGGAGGCAGATGCAATGAAATAGGAATAATAAAATGAGAAAAGGTGAGGGAGGGTGAAATATAGCTAATGACTTTTCAGCAAGCACTTTTCATGATGTGCAGACTGTCTTGTGATTGTGTGTTTGGTTTAACAAGGCAGCTTTGCATGAAGGAATGCATCGCTACACTACGTCTTTGTATATTTAACTTCATACAGTAAATGATCCATCTCTATTCTCTCTCTCTCTCTCTCTTTCTCTTGTTTTTTGTATTGTGATTGAAGGAAAAAGTTAAGTTATCATGTCTCACAGTACAAAGGCATTGGAATGTAGGGGGAATTCCGTATGTGACTATTTGCGTGTATGTGTGTGTGGACGTGCTTAGCTATAGTTTGGGGACAAAAATGTTGCTAAAAGTTCTCTAAATCGGACTAATTCTGTCATTAGGAACATTCAGGAATGTCTTAATATAGAAAAACGATTAATTATAAAGTAAATAATCTATATGTTCCTTCTCCACAGCAAATGATGACCACAGAAAACAAGGAAAATGTGGTTAAACTGGACATAACTCATGAATATATATATATATATATATATATATATATATATATATATATATAATTTTTTTATTATTTTTATTTTTATTTTATTTATTTTTTTATGTCTACAAGCATAAAGGTAAAAAAAAAAAATATTTTTTACATAGTTTTCAAGAAAAATAACTAGCTTTACTGTAAATCGGCCATGTAATCTTTTCCTGTGCATAATCTGAAGATAAACCTTATGCTCTTCTGAAAGCTAACAAGGATTTTAAAAGAGTGACCTTACTCTTTTTGACTGCACTTTTTTTTCTCCAAACATGTCAGCATTTAGCCTTTGAATATTTTGTCACCACACCTGTTGCAACAGAACATGGAAATAGTTCTAAAAAAAAAAAAGCCGCATGGAATTGAGTTCCCCAGGAGTATGAAATAGGAAGAACAGAAGAAAGGTGGGTGGGAAATCAAGAGAATGAGAATATAACAGAAACAGCATTACATGTGAGTAGTTTTTTTAGATTTTAGGTTAAAGTTAACCAGAAAGTATAAGTGTAATTTGTAGGTGCTGTGACTGGCCATACTGTCTTCACTTGTTCAATTGTTCTGTTATATAAAAAATATTTGAGAAAAGTACAAATAGTCCATGTAGTCTCTTAATTATTATGAGGTTATAAAAGCTGCATGCATAATTATAAAATAAATAAGCAAATGCTGTTTAAAATAGTTTTAGATGGAGTATAGCATGTTAACTACCCATATATATCCCAAAAAGCACAAACAAACTGTAATATGTTTGTGTAGAGACTTGGGAACAACTGCTCACATCTGAGAACACAGATCAGGAAAACTTTTTTTAGGCTACAACAACAGTTGGCCATCAAACAATTCCCAGAGCTGTTCCATCCCAATAAAAAAAAGACAGTGACATGGAGTGAGAGAGCCAATTATTTTGGGGTGGTGGCCATACGAGATATCTCCTCTTCAGAGTTTATTTGATGGAAAATCAGACAGTTATATTTCTGTTTGAGTGTGTTTATGTATGCATTTCTCTGTGCACAAGAGGAATGATTTGGCTGAGGCAGTTTCCGTCTGCCAAGGCCTCATATGGCTTTAATATGCATGCTTCGCTCCTTCTGATATGAGTTTTACAAAACAAACCACATTCTCATGAGCTCTATCCCTCTCACTTCTACCCCATCCCCCACTTCACTCCACTCTCCATCCCATTTTCAGTCACAACCGCCAAATTACTATTATTATTATTATCATTTTTAATAATAATAATAATAATAATAATAATAATAATAATAAGTATAACAACAGCAATGTTATTGTTGACAATCTAAGTTAATTATGACAAAGTAGAATCTTTCCAAATAGAGATTAGAGATTTCTACATTTATCGGTTGACCCATAAAGTGCGAGTACTAGTAAAAAAATATCATTTAAAAATAAAAAAACAATTAGAGCAAGTACGAGTATCGATACTTCCACTTCAGTACTCGCGGATACGATACCTTTTTGTTTTATTTTTACTGATTTTCATATCAACAGTTTGTTTTAAATGATCAAAATGGTGTCTAAATAATGACACTTTAATCAAATGAAAATAGAACAATTAATTGATTAATACTGTGTTATTTTTATCAAATGATTTGTGCACTGAATGTTTATGGAATGACATTTGTACAGCAGATGGTAGGCTATCGGTTTTTGGTATCAGAGCATGGGTCCGCATTATCGGACCTGATTCTGATACCAGTATCTGTACTGGGACATCCCTAAAAAAGATTAAGATTACATTGTTCTGTTACATTGCATTACATCCACAGGCAACATCGCAAGAGGAAAGACTAACTTTTCACAGATTGCTTATCAATGATCTGTTCACTGGGATATTAAAACATCCATTGCGTCACTAAAATATATTTCCCCTGCTGATTTCAGACCAGCCGAGGGATCCGGTGATACTGACGTCATGTGAGAGGCAGTTTGAACTTCACCCTTGTGACCGTTAATACACAGCAGGACAGAAGCAAACATTTTTACTAAAAAAAAAAGTTTTAAATATTGAGCGTTTCGCTTCAGAAGACATTAATTAATCATTTGGAGTCGTATGGATTACTTTTATGATGGCAAAATGTGATTTTTGGAGTTTTAAGATTATGACACCCATTCACTTTTTTTTCTTTTTTTTCATTTTATGGACCTTCAGAGCTGAGATATTCTTCTAAAAATCTTAATTTGTGTTCTGCAGAAGAAAAAAAGTCATATACATTTGGGATGGCATGAGGGTAAGTAAATGATGAGAGAATTTTCATTTCTGGGTGAACTATCCCTTTAAGGAGGATAGGAAATCATATTATATGTAGTGAGTGCACTGAAAAAATTTCTGCCAATGGGGTAAGAAAAATAAACTTGTTTTCCCTTTGAATTAAGTTTATTTTTCTTACCCCACTGGCCGAATTTTTTTCTCGTTTTAATTTTAATGTTCACTTAATTTAATTAGATTTCTCTCAAAACAAGACTTAAAATCTGATGCCAGTTTGCTTGTCAAGTAAATAAATCACATTTTAAGAATGTTTAGATATTTTTCCTGGAAAACAAGACAAAAATTCTTGTCTTGAAAATCATTTTTTGCAGTGTGTGTCCTGGTTTCAGAAAAAAGAATATGGGATTTGGAAAAATCGGATTAAATACACTACAGAGTTTACATTGAAATAGCTGAGGGCTGTTTTTTATTGCTCAGTTTCTCTATATTTCTCTCTCTCTCTCTCTTTCTGTCTCTTTCTCATACTGGCCACCTGTTGGTCGTCAAGGGACAAGTTCTAACAGACGCTGTCACACCTGCCTGCCTCTATTTCTCTGTCTCACACAAACGTTTATTACATGCTGTCCCACTTGTGTACATCCTAAATCACGTAACACAATCTGATCCCACACATAATGCACAGACTTCATTAAGCTAAATTCTGAAACTCTGAAAAGAAATGGGAGAAGGGCATGTTAGTGAGTAACAAGGGTAACTAATTCTGCTGACTGTTAAGATCTCCCCTTTCATTAACCCCTCCCCCGTTCCATCTGGATCTGGTGTCTAAACACAAAGGTCATAACCCTGCCCTGACCTTTGACACACCCACTTCAGAAGTCAGGTCAAGTTCAATGATTGCCACACGCCAGACAAATCCCCCTTTATGAGGGGGAAACCTGGCTAATCAATTACCTACCCATGCAGACAGCATACACGTCGAGACTGATCTACATCTCAGTGATTGTTTTTATACTTGAATTAAAGCAGTTAAGTTTTTGATTATTTTAATAAGTAATACAAATTAAGTAAAAAAAAAACATTTAATAATAATACTCTATTCTAGCATAATGTGCCGAGAAAACTATTAGCAAGCGTAGGTTGAGTTCCCTGAAAAGTGAAACTCCATTATCGTGTTACAGCAGGTTTTTGCACAGCCGAGCTAAAGTTTTCATCTGTCTGTATAATTATGCATGACACAATGCGTAATCGAATACTTCATTGAAGGACGTCAAATATGCCGGATTAAATACAAGTGATTTCTGTATTTCGGAACAAGCGCACAATGCCAAGGTCAATTCTGGTTTGATTAACGTGCGTAAATGCAGGACGAAGACAAGCTACAATCAGATTATTTAGGTTTGTTAGCTTGACTTCGCACAAATTGGACTGATGCGATTGAAATCGAACATTTAAAGTGCATGCACATAATAGCATTCATTCAAAACACTGCTATTTTGTTTATTTGAGTGACTAGAAAATTGGGTCACTAGCTCATCTATGACATCTAGACATCCAGCTAGAGCCTGGACTTGAACCTGGTCTCTGGAGAGACCAGAAAATGGCTGTCCACCGACGGTCCCCATCCAACCTAACAGATCTTGAGAGGATTTGCAGAGAAGAATGGCAGAAAATCCCCAAATTCAGGTGTGCAAAGCTTGTCGCATCATACCCAAAAAGACTTGAGGCTGTAACCACTGCCAAAGGGTGGGAGCTTCAAACAGCCAACAAAGATATGCAAAGCCCCTAACCTAACCCTTTTCCTGAGCTCTAACTGTGTGCGGAAGTGTCGACCTCTTTTGGAGTTGGCCCAACACCCTTCTGGAGTCACCCCACAATCTTTTAGAGATTCCCCCCTTTTTGAATGTTCTCAATGGTCCAAAAAGACGTCCATCCAGCACGCGTTACATAATAATTTGTCAGGCACTGTCAAAATAAGTTTGGGTTGAAGGCCTCTATTGCACATGTAGAATAACCGAATAATGATTTTGGTATTCGAAAACAGGCGTGTCGGAAGGTTAACCAAATATCGACTATCAGTGCACATCCCAAGCATTTAGAGTGTGAAACTTGTTTAGAAAGTGTCATTATTTTTTCAATTCCCTTGGTGCCACTAGTGGTGCAGAAAAACCACAGCTTAAACTTTTAAACTGGGAATATTTTGGTATGTTGCTTTAAAGAATAAAATATGGGCTGCAAAACCGGTCTTGGAAATGTAGCAATTAAACTACTGAGATATGAAACCGAACCCAGGACTGGCACACACATGCCCATACAACACAAGACTGGACAGTTCCACTCTGTCCAAGTGTGACACTTCTGAGTCTTATCAGAAGTTTTAATCAAAACAAAACAATAAAACTGGCTCTTTCTTTCTGTGAGAGTTCAATTTAACTGCGCAAGAACCCTGAAAGCTTTTCTGTTGTTCAAATCATGAGCTTTCAGAAGGCTGACAGAAGTTATGAGAATACCACAGGCTGATGCTGACTAGTGTGTTTTTAATCAGTATTGCATGAAGACTGGAGTTCAATGAGTATTTCAAAAGTGAGAGCAGGAGAGAGGGAAATAAAAAAAAATAAAAAAACATAAAAACATCTTGACAGTTGAAAAAGAGAGAGTTAGGTTTAAAAAAGCTGAAGCGGTATAAATAGCTCTAATAGTGCTCAAATGGAATAAATAAACTATGAGAAATCGCTTGATGAGCACAGTTTTCATTCATATGTTGACATATTTCCTATTGAAATAGGAAGTTTGGGTCTCTCTCTCTCACCTTGGTCTCTCTCATGCCAGGGTCTGCTGGCCGGTGAACTGGGGGATGAGTAGAAGTCTGGCCCAGTGGGACTGGTCTCCATACTGTCCTCTGGGATCATCTTAGGCCGCTTACTACAAAGGAGAGATGAACATGCATTAATAATGAATGTGTATGTGTGTCTATAATTGTAAGTGTGTTTGAACATCCATACTAACCTGCCAGGTGGGGATGAGAGGGACCGGTGTAAACTCACTCCAGAGTTCATGTCTTGATAATTCAGTTGGCTTGGCATGTCGGCCATCGTGAAGTTTACTCCTGCACCCTGCGTGATGGGAGCTTAAGAGACAGAAAGAGAGAAATAAGACAGTGGAAATAAGCAATTGACAGATTTAGATGCTCATAATTGTGCATTAAATAGAATGTCAAAATAAATGGGCTTATCAACTTTTAAAAGTATGAAAAAAACTTCTTCTTTATATAATATATTCTTCGTTATTAATGCCAAACACCTTGTGTCCGATCATACTATATGACTATTAGGTGCAAATTCATCTGCAACTAACCAAATTAGGTAAAAGAAAATACGATCCAGTCTATGTTTAATATAGTTTCACATGTAACGGATAAATATGATTTGTGTCAACCACAAAGTGTTTTGTTGAATTACTTGGATTGAGAACCGGTAATTGGTATGGAGATTTTGGCATATTGTTGAGCCTATCAATTCTTGGTAATAATAATGCATTTAATTTTTGTTTACTTTTGTTCGATAAACACTTTTGCTACTGTGTTGGGACTTAGATCATCAATTCAGTATAAGGAGTCAATTAGCTAAATCTCATTTGACACACTCTCTCATACACACACAGTTAGAAGCTGTTTTCAGAGCAATATTTGCATAAAGGCAAACCCAAACATGAATGTAGCTGTAACTTATTCTGAGAGAGAACAGACCTAAGGGCTGTAGCAGTCTAAAGTGTGTCAAAGATATCATATCTACACAAAAACCACAATAGCCTTAGCACCGTTCAGTGGTCTAACCACTGTCACCACCCTTTTTGTTTACATACAATAGCATGCCACAGCTAGTTTAGTCTTTTATGAAGGGAAAACTCTATATGAGGCTGCCTTATAAAGCTACTATTCATCAAAAATACATTATATACCTAATATGTCTAAGTTATTTAGAAGCTGTACTGTGGCAGTGAAAAACAATTGTGCAATTTAAAGTAGCATCTTTTAATTTTTTAGAAGTGTTATTAATATCTATTTTTTTCAAAGCATGAGATTCCAAAGATATCATTTCGGTGATAATATGATGTCATTCAATTAAATTAATTTAAATAAAATGTTACAATACATACGTATTGTATGTTGTAAGCAACTTTACAAAGAGTGGTGCATTACAAACTCTACAGGTTTGAGGAAAAACTTTGTTATTTTATGAGTTAAAATTTCTGCATGCATAACAAAAATATCTCTTTTTGAATTAATATGCAAGGATATGTGACTATAAATAAGACATTCATAATTTTTTGTTTACAAACCTTTATTCACATAAACATTAACATTTTGCTAGCTTGTTTTCTTTGCAGATGATTGAGGAGATACAGTCTTAAAGTTTAAGCTTCAGTGAGTGTGTGAGAAGAATTTTCAGTAATGTGTGCATGTTCTCATGTATGACATGAGATCGTCTGAGGGTCTAACCTGAAGAAAAAACATACTGTCAATCTCTGACTTACAGCAAGCAGGTATGGCATTTGTTCCAGGATATTTCTATGTACACTCACAACAATCCATTGTTCTCATTGTAACCTCATTTGAACTACACCACAGCAGGACAGAATGGCCATTATGTTTTACATGTAAGACCTTAAGTGTTTAGTAAACCCTCAGAAAGTTTAGAATGTGTTGTTTTGTTTGCTAAATGGAGCTTTCTGCATAGCCGATCGAAAATGGTCACAATAACAGCAGAGTGTGTTTATGTGGGGCAGGTCATGAGCGTTCTGTTACATGTAGGTATGACATGGATCAGTTACAGTGTCACAGAGTGCATCACACACCCTTAGGGTGAGTACGAGTGTCTTTGTGTGTGTGTGTGTGTGTGTGTGTGTGTGTGTGTGTGTGTGTGTGTGTGTGTGTGTGTGTGAGAGTGTGTGTGTGTGTGTGTGTGTGTGTGTGTGTGTGTGTGTGTGTGTGTGTGTGTCAGACCATGACAACCCCATTGGAAATTTGTACATATCTTGACTGAGTGCAGTATTGTCCTCAGCCATCAGAGAGAGAATCCTTTTGGAACATCTGTCATTGACTTTGATGAAGGCAGGCATGTCTACACATAAACTACTGCGTGCTTGCGCACTAAAACCGCATGCGCACACACACATACAAGAGCTGTCAGACTGGATTTTCCACACTTGTTCTGGGCAAGTCCCTCCCTTGCTAAATCGGGTATACTTTAGCATAAAGCTGATTGCCATGTGTATTTACTTAGCTATACTGTGGGGATAAAATTGTCCCCCAAAAGTGAGCTAAATCTGAAAATATGGGGATATCTTTAATAAGGAAAAATAATTCCTTAGTAAATATGAGCCCCGATATAATATGTACTGTATATAATTGTATATAAATTAAATTTATAAATGATAAAAATGTTATTGTGATGTAATGCAAAAAAATTTTTTATTTAAAAGCATTAGAAGACTTTGGAAATGTCCTTATTTAGATGAATGTAAATGTGTGTATAGGTAAGACGCTGCCAATATTGTGGGGACCAGCCAAAATGGCTTAATAAAAATAAATAATGTTTTAATTAAATAACATAAAAATGCAGAAAGGTTAGGCTTAGAGATAGGTACAAGGTTAAGGGTTAGAAAATATCATTAGCTCAATATAGAACAACAAAAGTCAATGGAAAGTCCCCACCATGACAGAAAAAATGTGTGTGAATGTGTATAGTGTGTCGAGACTTACTTCTGGACACTCTCACCAGCTCCGAAACACTGAAGACCCCTGATTTAACAAAGCTGTCTTCCAAGTAAACTGTGGGAAACAAAAGCATATTCCTCAGTGACATATTCTTACCTAACACATACGCATAAGGACATTTCAAATGCTGCATGTTTGGTAACATAGAACAAAAATAATCTAATCTCATCTTTTATTAATCTACAATCTTTACTTTCAGGGATTTGACTAACTAAATGTATTATAACTAGATGGATTCAATTCAGAGATTTTGTTCTCTGACAAAAAAAAAAAAAGCCAACCATGCTTATCATAATATGTAACATCGCATTCCAGACTTAAAAACAAAACAAAAAAACCCTCCAGATGCCAAAAAAAGTTCAGGCCCACAGGGTCAACCACACAGTGCATTCCAGGACATCCAAATCTTTCCCATAATGCACTGCAATGCCCAACAGGAAGTGCAGAGATAACCAGGGTTTCCACGGTAATGCTAGATGAGTTTGAATCATGGCTTGAGAGCTTTATTTTACTTGGCAGGAGAATATGCACAACCTGCCCATAAGGTAAAGAACTAATTACAGTCTCCATTATTTTAATTCTTTACACATTACATAGCAGCAATCGTGGAAGGAAAAAAGAGGAAAAAAAACCCACAATTGAGTCCAGGGCAACAAACAAGACAAATAGTCATGGTCATAAGCAAAGTCACTCTCAGTGTAAGTGCAAACTAAGATTTGACAGGGCTGGTCATGTCATGACGTTGCTTGTTTTATATAAATTACCATTTTTGTTTTTCTTGTAAAATCACAGACATGGCATGGTTGACTTTCCAGCTTTCTTTCATTTGTGCAGAACATAGAGAGAAATTATGGTCAAAATGAACATAATTTCAGTAAATTTCTTTAAAAAAAAAAAAAATAAGTTGAACTTGTAGAGGATACAAGATTGGTTTAGGCAGAATGCAATAAGAAAGTATGTTTAGTTTATAAATCAAAAATTATATCTATTTTGCAACCTGTTCTGGTTTGTGTGGTACAGACTGAACAGCAGTCATAGGGTCCTCACATTTTGGCCATTACATTTCCATGAATTTAGCAGTGATTCGTAATTACTGGTTTCTAAAAATCATCTTATAGAGACTGCAATCACGAAGAGCAATTTTTAGCTGGTGAAATATTTTAGAGAGGAGCATAACTAGAATCATTTATATTGACAGTAGAAATTTGCATGCCACTTTTTAAGAACTTTTCCATGCCTGGAAATCACCGTGTAAAAATGGACTTGGAACATGACTTGATGTCAATGACTTAATGTCATTGTCGATTTATCTGTATCGTGCTTTAATTGTTTCATAGAGCGACATTATTTTCAGAACACCAGCAGATTGGGTATAATTACGTAAAGACTTTGATTATAGATGTGGGTGTGATTGTATGTGCAAATGCATTGATGTCCATCAGCATGTTTGTGCAAGTGTGCATTAACATACCTGGAGGGTTCTTGCCAGGCTCATTGTTGCTGGGACTTCCTGACTGCTGCAAGTCTGTAAACACAAATAAAGGCGGTGGATTAGAACACAAAACCCTAGAATGATCAGCAGCTCTACATACTGTATGAAAGTGCTGCACCTCACTATAATTTATCATCCTGTTCCAGTGCTTTCCCAAATGTTTGTTTAGATCTTATTTATAGCTTTTTGTAGTTATCTTGTACATAAGGAAATTAGACAAATTCAGTATTGGAATTACACAGACACACTATACATATAAAAACATGTGTGTCTCCATTGATGCAGAATTGCATGTTTGTATGAAATGTAAAACACTATAAAACAGCCCAAGAAAACCACTCAATATATGTGTTTCAAAGAAAGAGGAAAATTGTGCATTTCTCTGTAACAGACAGCAGTTATTGTCATTGCTGCCCCATCGTTCTTTCCAGGAAATAAACTACAGTTACTCTGTCCTGACAGGACAGGCCAGATGTGTGTAGAAACATGTTTTTTTCTTTCAGTGAGGGGGAACGAGTGTAGAATGAGGGAGGGAGAGCAGGAAGGTGTAAGAACAGGCAAAGGCAAGGCTGAAATATGCCTCACAAAAGTAAAATGCCGTTTTTGTCCATCCGCAAGGACACACACATACGTACAACACTTAAAAGAATGCGGAGGAAAAGGTGGAAATAATTAGATGAATCCTGCCTGTTGTTGATGTATGCTTTAATGTTTGCATTGATTGATTATGTTACCTTACCTTACAGTACCTTTGGGAGGACGATCCCTACATTCTACAGTGTTAATGATACACAATGGCACTCATTCATCTCATCCTTTCATAAACTTGTTCAATTATCTGCTTTTTCCAAGATCACAACTGAGCTGCAAAATCACCACATTGTGGTGCAATCTTGGGAGACAAAGAGAGGTTTCAGGGATTCTGCCCACTACTTTGATGACATCAACCTCAACTGCCCAACTCACAAGCAAACATACAGTATCAATGGCAGCACGTGCTTCAAGAGAAACCACTGTGAAGGAGGATCAAGATATGGTCTCTACGAAATGGTAAGTAGTGGATTTTCATTATATATATGTAAGAACCCACGCACACCAAAACAAACTTTACAAGGAGTCAAAAATGAAGAATGTTGGAGCAGTGAGCAAGTGTACATGTTTTTTTCTATTTTGATTAAGTAGTGGATTTTTCAACAGCTGATGTTGATACCGATATCAAAAGTGGCTGATGGTCGATGTTATACTCGCTATATTTTGCCCCGCATAGGCAAAAGCAGTAACTACAAATTGTGTAAAAATTTTGTTATGAGTAAAAACGAGTCTTTTATACTATGAGCTGTCTTCTGACACACATTTTTGGCTCACCTATGCTCAAATTTAGGGAAAACAGAGTGAGACTTTTTTTTATCCATATTTGGCTGGACAGTTTAACGATAGCAAAATAGCCTTTCATAAAATTGCTGAATTGAACACTTTACCAAATTTTGAATAAAAAAATACTTCAAAATCTTGAGGAAAAAAGAAAAGAAAAGTTTATTAACCATTGGCAAGACTATCAGTAGATTTTGGAACTGACAAAAGGGAGAGCTAACACTCCTCCTATCAATCAGTGAAGTGGATATGATTATCAGCCAGTTTATCAGTCTCTCACTAATAATACGAATAAAACTGCAAGAGAGAAAATGAGCTGGGACATCACTCTTGTTCCTCCATGAGCTCCATCTCAGAACTGAAAGTTAGAGGGGGAGAGTAACTGATAGAGAGAAATAAAAAAAGATCTGACCATTAAACAGATCTGCAAAAACAGAATGTTCTTGGCTCCAACTCAACAATGACAAAGAAAGGGAGGGAACACCATACATTAAGAAGAAAAAAGGTTGGAGAAAATGTAAGATAGAGGGAGAGGGGTAGAAAGAGACTACAATAAGAAAATCACAAACTTGTGGTGTGTCTGGTACATTTGTGAGGAATCTTAACCCTTGAGCATCAATTTAAATAAGTTACTCAGAGGTCCTTAGAGGACAAACATTTCAGTGTCAAAAAACTGCCATAAAAATATTATATATTAATGTTATTTTCCACTTTCACTGACTTTTTTATTTTTTTAACCAACATTAGTCCTGCGCATTGCTACCAAATATTCATTCATTTTCATAATTTTAACCATTTAAATGCCAGTTTGTTAACATAATGCCACTGTTGTTTTTCACACACAAACACACACACACACACACACTTCTCAATACACACATACAAATCACACTCTGACATCCATACCAACATACCTACACAATTTTAGCCACATCATTTATTCAATTGGCTTGCAGTGCTCTATAATACAGCAAACAGAAAATAGGAAAAAGCATGTATGTGCTCCATAGGCTAAACAAGAGAAAAATGGTGCCATCTGGTAAGGAAAATATACAAAATTTTATCAAAAATGTTAATTTTGAAGCCAGGGCTCCGGAATGAAAGCATAATATCACAGAATTCATGATTTTATGCTTTAATGGCGCTGGGATCAAATACTGTAGTTTTAATTGGTTTCAATGGGGACATTTTTGTCCTTAAGGCCCAGAGTGTAACTATTTTTTGTACACAGTGTATTATAGATGTATTATAGGAACTGAGGTTGAAATATCAAAATTCCCCCAAAAATACACACCTTTGGCAATTGGCATTAACATAGCCAAAATTATCGAAAAAAATTAAATGAAAAAGACAAAAATGTCCCGAAGGTCACACAAGGGTTAAAGTTATCTTTGAATTAAGCTAGGGCAATTGTCGTCTCACTGCAATAAATAACATCTTAAGTGGTGTTTGAATCAGGAAAGCCTATTGGACCGAAAGCCAACAGCTGAACCTTTGATTGGATGCAGGCAGGTTGGCATTGTGACAGTTCCCGTTCCTATGCCAACTATCCTCCCCCCACCAATTCACGTGCAGGTTTTATGCCATCCATCAGTCTGGTTAAAGACATCTCCTCCCATGCACATTGCCCCAAGAGAAAAAAAAAAGAAGAAATCGAGAGGCTAGAGGAACAGTTTGCATCGAAGGTACAATCTAGCATAAATGTTAAGTGATTAAACACAGGACACAGACAACTTAAAACATCTCTGATCTAGATTTATTCAACATTACCGTAAGTGCAACATCAAAATCACCAGTCATACACTACAGGATTGATGATACAAACAAACTATGCCTCATTTCAGCAGGATTTTCAATAATTTTGTAATAAAATGCAGAAGTTTAAGTTTTGCAGTACCATAGCTACAAGTGCCAATTCTTTTGTTATTATGAACCTAATAACATTTTAAAGTACAATATGACAGACTATGTATACATATAAGAGTGTGTGTCTGTGTGTGTCAGAGGTTGTGTGTTTTACACATGGTGGAGTGTTTGAATAAGCGATCGACGGTTCACTTTGAAAATAAACATTTATAAGCCACACATTTAAACAGTTTGGCTAGGCTAGGGCTATGTTGAGTGTGTGTGTGTGTGTGTGTGTGTGTGTGTGTGTGTGCGTGTGTGTGAGAGAGAGAGAGAGAGAAAGAGAGAGAGGGACAGCTCCCAGAAACACTGTGCTTCTCCAAGCACAATAACCCTTGGCACATAACAGCCCTGCCACTTGTTTAAACAAACAAACTGTCCAAGGAGAGAAAGAGGAAGAGAGAAGGCAGGCTGAGGAGGGCAAAATGAATCTCTCTTTTCTATCTACAGTACCTGATAAAGAAAGAGAGAGAGCGAAGAAGAGATAAAAAGGTATAATTCGATTTCTATGAAAGAAAATTTGAGTTGTGTTTGCTCTGAGATTCATAAGATTTTCAGAGCGGTAGCTAGGGCATTGCTTTGGGTAATTTATCAATTTTGTCAATTTATCAGAGTAGTTGTTTTTGCTTTTCGGTTATGTTCGATAGTTCATTTTAGTTTTTTCCATCCCCATGGGCAGCTTTCTTCTAATCATTAGTTATCAGTATCAGCAACATCCTATATCGGTCAACCTAAGCTGGCTAAGGTGTTCTGGGTGGTTGCTAGGTGGCCTACCACCAAGTCTGTTTGATACTCTCGAGATGTCTTGGGTTAATTCTTTAATGTTTAATGTGGGAATTTGATTGCCTGTTTTATGGTCCACCAGGTGAATATCGTAAGGCCAATCACTTAGAAAAATAATAGCACTCCCTTTTTCAACAAGCCGCAAAATTTTAGGGATCATTCATATCTGTAGTACAAACAAAGTGCGCAAAGGTTTAATACTTAGGGATATCTTTGTTTGCATTAACAGTCTAATAAAAGTCTAATAGGAAGACACTTGATCTAGGATAATATCCAAATGAATAGGAGTAAGATGAGCTAATTTCTGGATGAACACATTTGAGCTTCATAAATACGAGTGGTAATGTATCCTTGTGCCACCCTATCTGCTGGATCTCATCCATACAACTGTCACAATTACACAATCGGGACATCTTCCACCTGCAAGGTAATGCAATGTCTTTTTTCAGGAAGAATATATCCCAATACCCCAATCTTGGATCTATAAACCCAAACATGCAAGCTCACACACACCTACTCTTGGCTCTGTCCCCATGTAACCCAACCAGCCTCTTGTCTTTTTTTTGTGCTTGGTTGAGAGCTATCACATACTTCAGCAACTTTAATTCACTGTATCACACCCCTGGCCCACCCCGCAAATGCACGCGCAAAATCGACCCGCCGCATGCATACCGTCGACATTTCAGGAGGAGGCGTCTGGCAGCCATTTTAGAAAGCTGCACACATGTACTGTTCTGCTTGCCAAAGAAACCAGGCCTGAGCCAAGTTCTCTCTCTCTCTATTTTTCTCACCCTATCCTGAGTCCTGAGCCAAGCACCCAAAGAAAGCAGAGGGAGGGAGAGAGAGAGTCGAGGACATAGAGAGCGAGAGAGATTGAGAGGCAGAAATATCTCCTAATTATGGGCTGCCCTGGCCGAAATGTTTTGAACGGTACAGCTGCAATCATGTAAATATTGTCTGTGGCTGAGTGACACCCAGCGATTGAGTGTGTGTGTGTGTGTGTGTGTGTGCTGGTCATTGGCCGGCATATGGACCTCATAGTATGATTATGACAGCACACGTACCCAAAAATGCACAGAGGCAGATCTTTGTTTATTTTTCCCTCTACCAATCAGTCCATGCTTCTTTCCTTTTCCATCTCTATTTATACTTCCACATCAGCTTTTTCTCTGCCTTTCCCTTTTCAGTATTTACATCTTTACATCAATCTTTATGATGAATATCTCTAAGTCCTTTTTTCTACCTGTTTCACTTTCTCTGTCTCTTCATTTTATTTTCTCAATTTTTTTCCTTTCGCTTCTCCCTTCTGGCAATTGTTGATAAAACGCACAGTTGTTTATCAAAGTTAGCTGTAACCCAAACACAGATATAGTAAAGAAAGCAGCTTGCCAGCTCTAGAGACAGAGAGATAATGTCATAACAGGATTGTGTTTGTGGGCAGTGCACATAATAATGGTCATCTCTCTTTTACATTTACATTTATGCATTTGGCAGACGCTTTTATCCAAAGCAACTTACAGAGCCCTTATTACAGGAACAATCCCCCCTGGAGCAACCTGGAGTTAAGTGCCTTGCTCAAGGACACAATTGTGGTGGATGTAGGGTTTGAACCAGCAACCTTCTGATTAGCAGCCCTGTGCTCTAGCCACTACGCCACCACCACTCAACTTTTAAAAGCACACCAGTATAAGGACTGGTGGTCATATGCCTGTTTTAGTTTGTAGCATCTCATTCTAGTAAATGCATTTAAATTTTTAATTAATTAATGTCATTTATCAATTTAATTATTGAAATATCATACAATGAGCAAATTAAGTGCATCCTGTTCAATGTATTTATGGCAAAGCATTTTTTGAAAACTACATATATTACATTTTTTGTTTTTTTCACTACACTCTGTGGTCAAACATTAATGTATTAAGACCTCTAAACTACAGAATTGACTGTTGACTGTTATGCAAAATCCACCGCATGGTACAGAATGAATGTTCCACTCAGATCTGAGTTGTAATATATCTCTCATGGTCTATTTTTATCTGCAATTAGTTCCATTTGTGTTATTTTTGCATGTAAAAATGCCTTTTCTCATGGCCAATTGGTTGAGAGCTTCTCTCTCTCTCTCTCTCTCTTTCTCTCTCTCTCTCTCTCTCTCTCTGTGTTTGTGTGTGTGTGTGTCTCTCTCTCTCTCTCCCACACACACACATACAGCGCACTCAAAGCTTCAGAATCAAAGCAAACATTTACAGTTCAATTTAGGAAATCTTCTAAATTTTGTATTTTTTTGCTTGGATTAAAGAATACAAAGAAGATCTTTCTGATAAAAGTTATTTACTGATGGTATCTCATCACAAATCCAAAAGTCTACATTATTCCAAAAAAAAATAAATAGAAACTTAGATTATTTTTTCATTCAGTTTTGAATCACTTATTAAAATTTTTGAAATTACATGCCTAATTAAACGTGTGGCTGCAGTTTCCCAGTGAAATGTTCAGCAAAGTTGCCAAAGGCGAGTAAAATGGTGTCGTAATCACGCAAGAGTTTAAGGTGAATCTTAGATGGAGGTTTTAATGAGTAAAACGTATCTCCCTAACTTCAAACTTTACCCTAAACCTAACCAATAGTGATCTAAAATCAAAGGAGAGGTAGACAGAAAATGGACCTCCTTACCCTTAACCAATGCCTAAACCTAACCGATAGTGTCCAAAAACAAAATGGGAAATGAAAAGTAAATTTTCGGAACCAAACACATCATATTGTGTTGCTTCTATGACACTTTTGTCTCACGTGTCAGCTTGCACCCTTAACTTGTCTCAAACAGTGTACTTCAGAGTCCAAAGTCCAACACTTCATCAGGTGAGCTGCCGCACTGCCTAATCACATTTGAAATGAGTGTGTAAATGTAGGTGAGTCTATAATACAAGAACATACATACATAATTTTTCAAATAATGCGTTATAGTAAAAGTGATTTTATATCATAGCATAGCAGTGTGTGAGTAAAAAAATTAATGTTTATAAAGTCATAATCAGCCACTGTAATCGTGATTTGTGTGAAAGTTAATAAAATGAACAGTTGTTGTTACACCTCTTGTGTTAATTTCAACAAGAAACTACTGCGAAACGAAGAATCCGGCACTTAAAAGTTAGTTTGCAAATTCTATGAGACTAGATTGCCTGTATGCCTGAACATGGTCGTGTGATGGTTGAACTGCCGAGTGTCTTTAAGAGGATTTTCTGTGTTGCGGAATCCAGGCTCTGTAATTGGGACAAGTTTTTATTAAGGGCTCTGATTAGATTACAACTCCACTTTTCTCATATCAAGTATCCTTTCAAAAGCAGTGTCTGCATGTCACAGATCAGACTACACACACACACACACACAGAATTAGCTTTAGCCAATTCTTTCTGTACACACACACACACACACACACACACACACACACACACACACACACACACACACACACAGACAAACAACGACCCTCTCACACAATCTATCCATAACACATGCACATTAACAGATGGTTTGTGAAAATGGGACCAAAGCTTGAGTGAGTCTTTTCATGGAAAGACACCCCCACCCCCCCTTCCAAAAAAAGAAAAGTTTCTCCCCAGCCACACATCCACATTAAACACTGGCCTCTGTTTCTCGCCTGAGCTTAAGCACTTGATTGCAGACATGAAGAGGGGAGGCTAAAGTCACAGTCTCTGGGATGAATGAGAGATTGAGCAGAAAGACAGGGGGTGGGAAAAAGAGAGTGAGTTGAAAAGAGGAAGATAACAATGGTTAGACAGGATGGGGATGTTAAATAGCATGAGGGTTGGATTGAGCTAAGACAAACTAGAGATAGAGAGAGAGAGAGCGAGAGAGAGAGAGAGAGAGAGAGAGAGAGAGAGAGAGAGAGAGAGAACAAGAATGAAACAAAAGAGAAATTGTGTGTGTGTGTATGCGATGCAGACTGCCTTCTGTGGTCTCAAAAAAGTTGGAAAGAAAAGAAGTGTCTGGGAAAACAAGTCACTCAGGCCACCATACACACACACACACACACATGTGAATGCAACTTCAGGCACACGTCTTCACAATAACACACAGCTATGCACTGTGTTAATAAAGACATACAGGCACAAAGCGTTTACAATGGTCGAGACACACACTGCATCATGCAGAGATCTCTGATGTACACATGCAGTTCCCATGTCAAGACAGCACTGAACCCAGGGTGGCTCATCAGTCACATTAAAAGTGACTGAAGCACTGTGACAGCACTGAGACACTGTTTGTATGTGTGTTTAACAAAGGATGCCTATAGAGCGCGCATCAAATCAAACTGGCTCACAACTGCTGTGTCTGTCCTTAGAAAGTCTGGTTTTATAGAAACGCTTTTGTCACACTTTCTTTCCAAAGGGGCCTTGGATCTCAGTCATCATAACACACATCAACAAGATGACAAGTGTCGACCAAACCTCTCTGAAATGCCCCCCTGACAGCATATCACTTCAACTCATATTGTTGTTTGATTGGCCGAGTGAACGGTCCATTTGCATGAGTGTGCGGCTGTGTGTTGAGTCGTGGTATGCTACCGTCTCCTTGATCCATCCGTAGCTGTGGTAAATATCCAAGCCTTTTTGTAGCCGTCAAACGTGAGGAAGGGGAGGAGTGAAGAGAAAGAGAAAGGGAGGGATGGACAGAGTGACACTATAGATTCAATTATGCACACATATCCCCATTTATGGAGTGTTGCACGGACAAGGAGGGGGACGGAATGTGAACCAATGACATTCGGCTGTACGTAGCTCCTGTCAGGAGAAACACTAATGAGGTGACACTCAGTGTTTGGAGCCCAGCCAAAACAGTCCATTAACTCTGCACAAGTAGTTAAGAGAAGGAGAGATGGGGAGGGGAATGCATCAAGAGAAATTAAAGAAAGCAAGAAAGCAAGAAAGGCGGGAGAGAGATAGAATGACTGTTGGGATGTAGTTGTGAATGCCATGACGGGAGGCCAATGGCCATGAAGAGTACCGGTATGTTCATGACCGGTAACAGTGGTGTGTGTGGAAAGTGTGTTGGCACTAATGAAGGTCCATGCAAAGCTTCAAACTAAGCTACAGGTATATACCTAGATGAAATGGAATGAACTTACAGCATCTACGAGAGGAACGCACATTAATGACACCACAATGTCAGAAATACTAATGGTACATCTTTGAAGGAATGTACTTTGATAAATACAAGTTCATCTAAATTGACAGAATTTGTGGCATAATGTTGATTGCCACAAAAATATTTAAACTCATTACTTTTTTAACTCATTACTAAAAACTGTACCCTCTTTTTGACTTTCGGGTAATTATTCACCCCCAATGAAAACCATTTAAAATATTAGGTGCCGTAATATTTCTTTCTGCCATCTAATGATTTAGGAGAAATTTATGTTCAATAGGTCTTTTATCATTGGGGGGCTTTTAGCCCCATTTTACCCTATCATATAAAACCATGAAAATAAAATTATTTACCAACTTATGACTAGTACTGTAGAAAAATATTCAGTGTGTGTGAATGTGTGTTTGTGTGTGTGGATGTGCATGTGCATGTGTGCACAAACTCTTTTTGAGAGAAAATAATGTAATAATTTATTAAGACAATGGAAGAAACAATTTGTTCTAAATTGTAATTTCTCTTAAACAATTATATATAAATTGAATTTTCATTTTATTTAGTTTGTACTGACGGTCTTGACAAAGTCACAACATTTGGTTCCAGTACCATAAACTATGTGGTATTTCTAATGTATTCTTTCCCTGTCCAGTAAAAAAAATCACCTTAAGACAATAAAAAAACAAAAAGCCAATAATCGTGGTTACAGTAAGGCACTTACAATGGAAGTGAATGGGTCCAGTACATAAACATTAAAATACACGTTTTCATACATATAGCAACAAGACGTGAACATTATACACCGATCAGCCACAACATTAAAACCAACTGCCTAATATTGTGTAGGTCCCTTCGTGCCACCAAAACAGTGCCAACCTGCATCTCAGAATAGCATTCTTCTCACCACAATTGTACAGAGTGGTTATCTGAGTAACCATAGACAGTTCATAACAGTTCAAACCCGTCTGGCCATTCTTTGTTGAGTTCTCTCATCAACAAGGCACCATTCTGAGTAATATCTTGAGACTGTAGTGTGTGAAAATCCCAGGAGATCAGCAAATACAGAAATACTCAAACCAGTCCATTTGGCACTAACAATTATTTGTATTTTTAATACATGTAAACAAGATTTTAGTCTGATAAAACTGCCTACTAACCTTATCTGTGTAAAGTTATATGCAACTGCATTGTCGGCATTGCCGGTAACGCCTGTAAATTGGTAAATTATGTAATGCTGGGAAATTCCTGATTTTCACACTAAAACATGTTAAGACATACTGTATAATGTTCATATCTTCTGGCTATACTTTGGAAAAATGTTTTGATGTTTATGGACTGGCCCACAGGATTTTTGATAAGGGCTGGGTCAAAATTATTTAGTGTGGCGATTAATATAATGGCAAAAATGATGTCAACTATTGAACCTGGCACAAATCCTTTAAGCCTCGATTTTTCCCAGTTCCCAATGCACCCATATTTATGACCAAAAATAACTTCGAACATCACATTGTAATTACGACTTCTGATTTTGTAAGATGAAACTTCTCAAGAGGACTTCAAGGCAGCATAAGATCATGATCTCTTCCTGGTTGGAAGAGTGCAGAACAAGTCTTTCTTTCTGGGAGAGTGTCATTTTACACAGTGCAAGCCTTGGCATGAATTAACCTCATGAACAGTACAGATCTTAACACTGTTTGTTGAATGAACCAAAATGAACCATTTTAAGCAATATTGATATTTTTAATGCTTCTTTTATTCATTACATTCTCACTAGAGCACTGTTCCCACAACCTCAAGATGAAGAACACAAATTAGCATTGCACACTTACTGTACACACTATATACACTGTTCACACGCAGTGTGAGAAGAAATCTTGTTTTACCACTTTGTTATGCTTCGATTGTCAGGACATGTCATAATAAGTGCATCATTGTTGTAAACCATGAACAGTTACTCTCCTTTAAATAAATATGACAAGAAATGTAAATGTAGCTTTCAGTAGAGCAGTATGAGCAATGAGCACCCTCAATTACTCTACAGTCTAGAGTCTACGGTATCTAGAAGGAAGGTTCGATTTATGCTAGCAGTGGAGGTGAAGCCAACATATTTGCATATTGTAGCAAACAGAAACCAAAGCAGGTTGGTCAGGATTTACACAAGCATGTTACCTCAGCTGTTTCTGCAGTTTATTAAAACAACATTAAAAAGTGGGTTCTTGACTTTCATAATAGACATATTGAGGACATATTTGTGGCTTTAGCTTTAGCCAATTATTCTTAAGTTCCTGAAAGCAGAATTTTACTGCTTCTAAATTCTCATACTTACACTATGCATTAAAAGCATGTACTTCGCTAATGATGGGATAGTACATACTTTTAAGTGTACAGCTATAGAGTATGCCTGTATTGGGACATACAATTTCCACTTCCTAAAAAATTTGGACATTATTAAATATATGCTAATAAAATAATAAGTGAGTAAAATAAATTCTATTCACCCTTTGCTATATTGAAACACTACAAAAACACATTATTTGATGTTTTACCTTGTGAAATTAAATGTAAAAGTTTAAATTATATACACAGTTCAAATCAGATGATGACTCCTAAAAAGTTGCAACAGTCGAGTGTTGCATAATATGCTGCTTTGCAATCCTTGCCATTTTTCCTCACCAAGATAAAAATCATATTTGGACACATTACTTCAAATCTAGCATTTTATGGTACGTGAATTGAGATGCTGAAAAGCACATGGACCAGCATCCCTTTTACAACTCCATTTCCTTCAGCTGCAAGTCATCACTGTGCCAACCTCAGCTGATAGTCAAGCTTTCGTCTGCGGTAAGGGGCAAAGGGGTGTCAGCTCAAGCATGAGGAGGCGGGGCAATGTGCCAGCACAGTAGAGTAGTAGTACCCAAGTATGGCCTCACTCCAGCTGGGCCAGAGGCGACAGACAGCCACTGTTTAGCACCCATACACACATAGAAACACTTGCACACACCCACCCACAACCTAATTAGGATGTTGAGGGAATTATTGGATCATATAATGCCACATCTAAGGCGAGATCTTGGCCAGAAACAGACAAAGGAACAAAGCAAGCACTCATTTAGACAGCTCCACTGGCACACACTTTTTGGAACAAGATGGGGGGGGGGGGCATTACAAAAATAAAAACTGACTCCCAACATAGCCAACAGATATCAGAGCACTTTTATAATGCTACGACACCACTAATTTCAGTGTGCAAAAAGAAAACCTTTGCAAGGGATAGATACTGCAGGTGTCTCTCGGTACAACAGCCCTATATTATCTGTGAATTGTTCTTCACTTTCTGTGCCCTGTCTAGTCTGATTGTCCCTTGATTAATGGGTAACAATCATCTGGTGTAAAGCAACAATGTCAATAAGCCAGTATAATCAGGGAGATACAATTCAGAATGCATGTTAAAAAAATAAGTCCTGCTGTCCCATTAAAGGTGAATCCTAGAAAATAATAGAAAACATTTAGTTTTTAGTCCCTGTTACCAAGTACTATGTTTTAGCAGTATTCAATATTATATGGGCAAAAACCATGTCTGAATGCCCTTAAAAACATAATTTAACCATGGTTTTATCATTAGGTGGTAAACCAATGGCCTTTATTCAAGGTTTGCATTGGTTGATTTTTGACATCAATGGCTGTTTTTCATGGATAGATTCTTGAGATATTATTCATAAAGCTTAACGAGTGTAATATTTCCAACAGATTTGCAGAGGCTGGACGGCATTCCCCTGAAAAAGTATTTACTGTGAAGAGCGTCAAAAAGCCAGTGGTTGATGATTAATACCAGGATAATAAAAGTAATCTCTATCATCACTCTGGAGAGCTCACACAACCACCACAAGGTCAGCAAGCAGGCGATCGGCCAATCGACCAGTCTTGCTGCAACAACAGCCTCAAAGAACCCCGGCTAGCCCTCAAGAATGGAGAGACCCAATCCCATAATTCACATGGCAGGATCCCTCGTCCCAGGCAGACACTCAGGCAGGCAAATCCTCCATGTGCTTTTTGGCTTGCCAGGGTGGCCTTGGGCTTCAACAGTAACATGTGGTTTGGCTCCGGTGCTGAGTTTATATGGGCAATGGTGAGAGGAGGAACAGCTAAATGAATTTCAGATTCTGTTGTTCTAAAACCATAAACAATGTTACGCAAAGCCTGGCATTAAGGAATGGGGTCCTGGCTCAAATTGCGGAATGCTTCTAAAAACAATCCTATTATGCAAACAGCTTTGTCTTCATCCTTCTGTAACCTGTCAATCACTCGAGTAAATGACTTGCATCTACTTCTGGTGAATGACATACATGTCATTGTTAGAATGCTCCATAGGCCATTTGATCCCATTTGAGAGATTTTAAGTTTATCAGTGCAATACTTTAAAAAAAAATCATTAAAATGTAGGAACATCATGCACTGTCTATTTCATTCTGTGGTTCCTATAAATGTTGCAAATCAGGGTCTCTTTTAAGCAAACATATAAGGATAAAAGGAAGCTTGTGAAGAAGTTGACCTTCAAGAACTGCAAAGAGTGTCACACTATTTTATAATCACACATTGTCTACAATAAGAGTTACAGCAGGCATTCCTATGCAGTGTGGCATAGGCCACCCTCCTTCGCTTTAGGGGATGGAATGCAAGAGGTCTTTGTGTGTGGTTCAGTTTTTTTTCGGGCAAGTTGCCAAAGCACTAAAATGATATGAAGAACAATGCCCAGCTGTCATACAGCCTAATTCAGAAGGCTGTTCATTCACCTGCACCTACAAAGGTGTTTTTTCTTAGCAAACCTCTCAGCATACGCTTTGAGGGACAGAGTGGCAGAAGAAGCAGGGAAAGGCTTAAGAGAAAGGAGCGAGGACGCAAGAGGCAGTGGTGGGAGGCCTGAGATGTTAGTTCGCGGTTTTTGTTCACTTGACCTCAAAAGGCAAGTTCACATGTTAATCACATAAGAGCTCTTTTGTCCGACCGATGTAGCCTCTCCCTTGTAAAAATTAAGAGGTGGAAGTGGTCTGAGACCCAACAGCCAGCTTTTACAAGAGCCAGCTCAAGAATTTCCCATCCTGCATTTATTTTACTCCTGTTGTTTTTTTTTTCTGCCACTTCCTCTGTTCTTTGTGACTGTCTACTTGACTTAATGGTAGGGGACTTTGAACTCTCCTAACAGCTAAACCTGCCACCTTGCCCTTCTGTTGTCCATGCATGCAGATTTCAGTTTATTTTGCAATGCTGATAAATGGGTCAAGTGTGAGCACAATGTCATGTGTGAAAAGTGACCGGAAACTTCACTAGCACTGCTCAGGAAAGCAAAAATCCTGACGGAGAGTGGGACATTATGGTTTGCGTTTTGAGTAAGGCCCTATGATTTCCGTGAAGCAGAAAATCCGGACAAAATCACAGAACACAGTCATAAAAATAGAATTTGATATAAAACATGAAATTTCACTGAACTTGGCTGTGATTTAATAATATACATTTACTCTACATGTGCTGCGCACTTCAGTGTCAATGAGCGCTCTGTTCTCTGTCATATACTGCACACAGAGAGCGTACATGATGCTCATGATGCTGCGTTTTCAGTGTATGAGTGGTTTAGTCTTTCAGCTCTCGTTCATTCACTTTGAAGCATCCAGCACATGCAGGTTTTATATTTATTTAGTCAAATCGCAGTCTATTGCGGTTTAATAATTGCACTTGGCCAAATGGCGAACTACTTATGTGGAGATTAGAGACCCGAGACAAATACACACTGAAACTCAAGGGCCTCACACGGTTTTCCACCAAATAAAAGCACGACTTAGCCCTAATTGGACGTGTGAAATTAAAACATTACAATTACTTAGGAATTGGCAATAAAACGTTATTGAAAATTATTGAAAATCCTCGATATCAGTAATGTTAGATTTTTAGCTATACGTTCTACATCTATTCTAGATGATCAGATCAGGTGACACAAAACATTTTTTTTACTTTAAAACATGGGAGTTCAGGAAAAATTTTAAAACACTGAATTTGGGAAATATACAATAAAACAGCATTCACTGGGCCCTATTTTTGAGGGACAAGACTCATAGATAGGTTTTAAGGAAAATAAGTGTAAAAAAAAAGAACCCTACTGAAAAGAACAGCTTAGGAAGACCTCCAGTGCATGAAAACATCTAGACAGCAAACACATTGTTTCCATTGAATCACTACTGCTTGTTGGGAGATCAGGGCTCAAAGGCACACCCGTCTCTTCACCTAGAGAAGCCAGAACACTTTTTAACTTCTTTTTACAGCCCAGGTACGCTACCATTGTGTGCATTAATTATTATTGCCCGCAGCAGTTTTCCATCATCTAAGGAAAAACCCCAGCTACATTTTTACTGCCCTTTTTTTCCTCTGCCCTATATGGCGCTGCCATAAACATGTAGACGTTTGATCAACTCAGCTTTTCATTTAGTTACACAGTTTAACTGCACATATCATGAATATTTATCAACATGGCCAGTGCTAGAAGTGTCAGTTTAATTATAATGCAACAGTTCCTCTACCAGAACTATACTGTTATACTGTAGTTTCAACCAACACATTCATTTTACAAGTAGAAACAATAACATTTTATAAATGATAATGAAAACAATTATGTGTGTTTTGCTAAATATTCACCAACATTTTTTGCATAGTCTGGGGGGCACTAATAAATCTAGAAGCAAACCAGGAATAAATCCACATGTTTTAGACACTCAGCTACAAGATCTATAACTCACGCTGCTCTCCACTCGTACAGTGTGTGAGAAAAACTGGCCATTTGTGTCTATCCAATTAGGATTGCTTTGCAAACGTAACTAGACTGTAACCAATGTAAGAATCAACAGGCCAGAAATGTGTTTCCCCCTAATACATATTTTTGCTTTATAACATTAAAGGGCTGATGCTCAAGTGATACTCCCCTAGTGCTTGGCGAAGCTTCCCTGCCGAGACTGTAAAATGTTATCTGTACTAGAGCTGCCATTGCATCATGGGAACTGGAGAGGATATCAAAGAGTCACCACTGGATTCGACACAGTAATTCACACACTTGGCAACTGCTCACATTAGCGCACACCCCAACTTTCAATACAAGAGTGTGGGACAATATTTTTCTATGAGAGAGCCACTTTTTCCTAATGTTCCCAAAAAGTAAGGTCAATGTCACTGCTGAAACCAGTGGCAGGCGTCTGGCAGCAGGGCTTCAGCCGTAGTCCCAGGCAGTTGGCAGAGGTGTTGCAACATTTCCCATCCGTGGCCCAGGGCCCTAATCCAAGCCTCAAAATTTTGGCATACTTCACCTGGAACAGCCAAGGCCTCCATTTGTAAACATTCACCATGGCAAACTCAGGAGGCCATAGCGTCACACCACTAAACATACAGTAAAACAGATCCTCAGCAAATTTAAAGCTGTGTCAGAAGGAAATGTTGGGGGAAGGGGCCTTCATTTAAGCTATTCATGCTGAGCACAAAAAGGGCGGGGTATGCAAGGTGGGTTTTTATCATTTCAAAGAATTATACAGATCGTATGTCACCATATGGAATTCCTTTTACACATAATGCATTTCCTTCATGGAGATGGTCTGTGAGAGGCCATATAGCATGTCTACAGGGAGCACCTTTTAGGACTGAGAAAAAACTTCACTGACTTTCAGTGCACGTGGGGTGGGGGTGGGGGCCTCTGGCAGGGGAGTTCTCTGCGCTGAAATATGCCATATGCACTCGTTGAACTGGGGCCTGCGCAGGCTCCTCTCAAGGTTAATAGAAAACTCTGCACACCAAGTAGCTAGAGCAAAAACAAACAGTGCAGAAGCAAACTCCTAGAAAGTTCTGCCACAAGTTTCTCAAGCATGAAGTCTGTGACTTGCTGGGAAAGAGAAAACCTTTGAATATGTAAATATAGTCAAAATAAAACTCACATTATGCTTTGCATTGCTTAGTTTGCTGTATCAGTGTTCACCCAGAAGTTAAAATTATGTCATCATTCATTCACTCTCATGTTACAAACCCATATGTAGGGTCTGGAATCAATACAGATTTACTGATTTGATTCACAAGCTCTCAATTTGATTATGATTTAATCAGTTTGATTTGATTGATAATGTTCATTTTGCTTACCTAAACAGCAATTTGACATTTCTCAATACCAACAGAATAATAACTAATTTAAGTAGAAATTATTTCAACTTATCAAGTAATTATTCAAGTAAACAGAGAAACAAATAAGCACTAGAACAATTAAAAACAATGAAACAAAGATACAAATTAAGAAACCTGTTTTAAACTTTTTAACAGCAATATCAAGTATTCAAGTCATGAAATGTAACATAAAGCTACTGAAATTACTAGCTTTCAGTAATTATGATTATGACAATAATACTTTTGAAAGCTACTTAAGTTATCCATCCAAGAGCATCAAGTGATTTTCTTGTGTTCGTTGTTTTCAAATAATATTGACAAGGCAGATCTATTAAGCTGCATTTACACTTTAAAGGCACTGTCATTGAGCACACACGTTTGTTTCTGACAACCTACCAGTCCAGGATATGATGTCACGTAGGAGAGCTTCTGGTTTTAGTAAATAACACTTCACTAACAACATGTGCTATAATAAAAATTCCAAGAAAAAAAAAATATACTGTCAACTCACTTTCTAGCAACAATAAATAAAAACACAGCTTTGAAACATATCCTTGGAATTGAGCTGAGATATCAGTGTGTGACATTTCGATCTTCTATTGGTCACGTGTCCTCTCGTCATGCATATTCGCAAATCAGAGTTGGAACTTTGGTATGCAGCGTTGTCCGAAATTTCTTCGCATGAGCTTGCATTTCAGGTCTCCTGCGTTTGAATGGGAGTGAATGGATGCAAAGTGTATTGTCACCACCCCTTAAGTCACCATTTTTGTTGTGCATTTTTTTTGTGCCACAGTTTATGTTCTCATTAGACATAAATGACTGTGTTCACATTAATATCACCCTAAATACTGACATTTTCACAAAGTTTATTTTACTGTTTATGCGTGTATCCTCATAACCACAGTTTTGTTTCTATAGAATGAAAGTGAATGGTGACTGAAGCTGTCATTCTGCTTAACATCTCCTTTTATGTTCCATGGAAGAAAGAAAATCATATGGGTTTGGAGTGAGGGCAACAACATAAATGAAGGCATAGTTTTCATTTTTTGGGTGAACTATCCCTTTAATGTGTCAATGACACTGTAACTATGGCAGTGATTGTCTCCATCCCAGATAACAGAGCTGCTGCCTTTGACACTAAGCTTCCTTTCCCTTCAAAGCGGCAAGCGGTGGGGTTGCGCATCCGCTGCCGCACCCCTGGGCCCTCGTCCACACAAAGGTAGGAAACGACAGCCACAGCCGCTTGCATTGTGACCGTTTCTCTAAATCACATCTTGTTTAATGCGCCGCTCTTTATGCAAGTTTTTACAAGAGGAAGCCATGAACACAACAGCGTCCTGTAAAGATATCTGCCCATAACCGTTAGAGTGCCCGGGACAACCAGGCAAATAATTAAGCAACGCCATGGCCTATTCTGGTGGCATTGAGTTACGGTGTGCAGTAAACAAAACCTGCACATTTACAGACAAAAGTCACTGAAAAAAGGAAATGGATACTATCAGACCAAGATAGTAGAATCAAAGACAAGGTTCAGACAGTCCTACACAAACAAGGTGTGCTTCATTGACTAGAACCCCTAACGCATTGTGACACACTCCACAACTACTTATTTATTTGAATACATCTGAATATTTTGCAATAAAACTAAAATACTGTATATTGTTTATATTGTTATAAGGGCTGAAACGATTAGTCAATGTTATCGGCAACGTCGACAATGAAAAATTGTCAACAAAAATTGTCATTGTCGAATAGTCGCTATTTGATTATATTAAACTTGAATGATATGCGCGAGACCAGCACTGCAGTTTCCGCCTGACTGAGGAGAGGAAGAATTACACAGCTCACAGTCCAGATGCACTCTAAACTTTCCAAACAGCTTCAGGTGATGTAGATCGCAAAGTATTAGGGAATTATAAAGCAAAAATACAAAATAAGTCAATACAGAAGCACTCTCGTTGTGGAATAAGTGGATCTGGAGCAAAACTTGCGTGTCGAGCTTCTTTAAAGGAAACACCCCAGCGTTGCATCTTAAATGCAGTTATATTTAAAGTGTTATAGCTTTAATAAAGTTCACATAATATGGAAGCAGGTCATGTAAATATCAACAATTTCCGAAACTGGCATTTCTCTGTGCAGTAAATGCCACTTCTATAAGTTGTGCAAATGTGCCGATCTAAGGTGGAGAGATTGAAATTGTTTCCGGCTGATGCGCACTCTGTCCTGGGGACGTTCATCCGTCGAGCACGCACTTACTGCAGCTAGATTATAACGTGATGGCTTGCGACTTATTGAATCATAATAAATGTCACTGTGCATTTCTTGTCACGAAGAAAATTGGCAATACGCAGCTTTATTAATAGGAGAGAGTTTGTTTTTTTGGGAGCTAAAGATGGATTGAAGTGAACAGAAAGGTGAGAGAGGGTAGTCTTCGCCCTATTATATATACACTGCAAAAAAATACATTTTTTATTTGTTTTTGTTTTGGCTTATTTTCCAATAAAAATATCTAAACTCCTTTAAAGGTTTACATTTATTTTAGGAGCTATACTGCAGAAGAAATTTTTTTTATCTGAGAATGTTAAATACAATGTAAAAAATACAAATATTTTAAAATCCTTCAAAAAATTTGCATTCACCTGAGAAGCACCATTTAAGATATTTAGACTTGCTTTTAGAGAATAGATCTTGAATATAAGTATATTTTTATTTTAAGTATAACTAAGTAAAAAATACACTTACATACAAAATACACTTACTGTATATTTAAGATACATTCTCTAAGAGCAAGTCTAAATATCTTATATGTTGCTTCTCAAGTGGATGTATCTTGTTTTAAGGATTTTTTGACATTTTTAAATGGAAAACAAGACAAAAACACTTGATAACAAAAGGATTTTTTGCTGTGAATTTCTTTACTGAATTAAACTTAATAAAAAGTATTTTTTACCTTTCCTTCAGTGAATGTCATTTAGAGGTATTTTTAAAAGATAATTTTGTCATTTTTATTGTTAGTAAGCACGTTTAATACAACATTTTAAGTCGGTGCACAAGCTGAATAATTGGTTAAGAGCTAATGATTAAGCGGTGCAATAATCGCTGAATAGTGAAATAATTAAAATAATCATTAGATTAATCGATTATCAAAATAATAAGACGCTGCCCTAATACTTATAATCATCAACTTTAAATTAATAGTTTTATATTTTCCCATTGTTTTTCATTTGACTACGTCATTCGAATGCTACAGGGGATTGTACATAATTCCCACATTAAAGACATTAAGTATACAGACCTTATAATAATTTTTTGCTTCAATACACATTTTGTAACATTGTGATTCACCTCAGAGCAGGTTGATTTCGTTCATAGCTTAGAACTCTTTTATAAAGGATTTTAATTCACTATTTAAAAAATGATTGAGAAAAATACTTCCGAAAACAAGATGGCTGAAAAAGTGGGCTCTTTTCCATTTGCTGGTGACACTAGTGGTAATTCTTAAAGTAAACCAATGTGCCACAGCAGACATTTTTAGAAACATTCATGACTTGCAAGAATTGGTTAGCAGGAAAGTATATGAACTGCTGGGGAACTCCTGTCAACCTGCTCTCATTAGGGGATGGTTAACCTGTCAACATTCCTCCCCAGGCCTGAATACAGGCCTGCAACGATAGGCAGTAAATAAACAAGCAGGTAAATGAATTGGTTCCTTTGCATTAACAGATCATTAGCACCTCATAAAGAAGCTTTTTTTCTGTTTTTACTACAGATTAACCCCCATCTTCATAAAACCAGACCAAGGAACTCATCTGCTGCAGGTATCTACCAGAGCAAGACCTCACAGTAGGAAAGGGGCTAGATGAGATTTCACCACACTGTAAATTCTTGGTGAACAAGGACATGGAAGTTAGGAACTCCAAGTCCATGGTCTGACTCACATTGTCTTGAGGCAAGATTTGAAAGGAGCTGAACAGTTTCATGCGATAGTCTTATCAGAGACTGTTTAATAGAAGATAATGTAAACTATGTCATAAACACAGATGACAAAACACAGTTGTGTTCTAATTAATAAAGTAAAGAAACCTCAGCTTCAATGAGGAACCGACAACGGTAGATTGAACGTTGACTTCAACTGATCAATTTGACCAGATGGAGAAGAGGGGTGATTTCTAACTCATTTAGCTTTGGTTTTATTAGCTGCCGTCACTGGTTGCTCTTTGTCAAATTAAAAGGTCTTGAGTCAAAGGCAATAACTGTTCTATTTTTATTGGAAGTTGTTATCACTCCATTTTCCAGGCTGACTGATAATATGCCGTGAGCAGAAGTTACACAACCCTCTCAACTATCTGAAGTGGGAAGGCTTAATGACAAACCAGCCAAACTTGATGGAACATTACATCAAGTAAACAATTTGCTATCACCTTATTTAACCTTGGCAGCTGTGACTAAAGATCAGTGGAAGACGTGTGGAGCATTAACCCACAGCTGCTGTGGACTTGAATCAGCACTTCAAAAAACACTGGCCTGGGTCATGGGCATGAGTGCGGAGAGCTTTAAAACACCAACATAGTTTCATTTATAAAACTGGGCACCAGGATTGAACATAATGATAATCAGTTCTCTATGTAACTCTTTCAAGGATCTGTTTTTGGTGGTATGTGCAAATAGCAGAGTAATGATTTTAGAAGATAAGGCTAGAAATGCACCGATCCGATACCTGGACCGGTATCGGCTCCGATACTGAAATTTTTAGACAGATCGGGTATCGGTCCAACGAGCCCGATCCAAATCCGATACGGTGTGTTAGTCATTCGTTACTGTCAAGCTCAAAAAATTTCATAGAAGAACCATAAAAACACAATTAAAGTAGTTCATATGACTCGTGCATTTTATTCAAAGCCACTTGAAGGCGCGCGATAGCTCTTTGAATCTCAAAAGGCTGTGTTTAATAAGTAAATATATAAAATGCATGCGCAGCTGCATCGCGTCAGTGAATGGCGATTCTCTGTTTACACACACACTCATTGCTATTTTTAGCCTTCCTGCGGTGCACAATATTTTAGCGCTACTCACAAACAACTCATCTCATATGTAGATGCTCAATAGTTCGGTTCATTAATAATATACATTTAGAACAGCTCCGGTGGTGCATTTTACCAGAATTTTAATAAGAATTGAATTAAAGATGTGAACTTGCCTACAAACAGACACACTTACAGGAATTCCTGGATAGTTCAGAATGTCAAAATAAAAGCGTGAGGGTTTAAAATTATTTAATTAATTATTAAAAGTTGAATGGGTTCCAAAAAATAACTGTGTGATTGAAAAGTGAGCTGATATCTTACAACTAAATTGAACAAAAAAAGAGATTTGAATCCTTTAAAGTCCAGATAAAAGTCGCAAAAAAAGTGGCTTCTTTTCTACTGATGACTTATACTGGAATTACTGTTAATTTTGCTGCTACATTATCCAGTATACTAGTTAATAATAAAGTTTTTCTTAATAAGCTAAATATTTATATTGAAATACTGTATAGTTGGAGGTTTGTGTTTCTTTACACATTAAAGAGCACACCCAATTAGTTCCACACAATAATATAAAGATCTTCTAAACTGATTATGCAAAAAACAACACTGGTATCGGATCGAAATCGGCTGATACTGAGATTTCTGATATCGGAATCAGATTGGAAGAGAAAAAGTGGTATCGGTGCATCCCTAGATAAGACACATCTTCCAAAACACTTAACAGGTTCTAAGCAGCCTCCACCACAATACACGCTTTTACATACAATAAAAGTAAATGGTAACTGAGATTCTGCCTTACATATCCTTTTGTATTCCACAGAAGAAAGAAATGTGTTCAGAACAACATGAGGGCAGGTAAATTAAGGAATTGTTCCCTTCTTCGAACTCAACATGGCATTGTTATAATTGCAATTGGTCCAGTAGCTCAAACCTACTTCAATGTATACAATGTCATCATAATGTTTAGTTTTCTCACCAAACAATCACTGTGTTTATGTTCATGGTTTCATGTATCAATATGAATGCATCAGACAACAAAATTCAGCTTTTTGAACCAAATCTGCACCTTTTGAAGAGCCAAATTATCCATGTAGAAAGTAAATCTGGTTTATGTCATATTAGCTTGTATATTTTGTCTTTGTTAAACAACATAAGGAGAATGGGGCCCTGGCTAACAATAAGCTAACTCTCAAAACCTGTCCATCAAATCTGAGTAGGGCCAAATCTAATGGAGCACATCAAAGTCTTGGTGTTAGACTTGGTTTACATTCAGTCTTAGTGGTTTTTACTGTGTGGAGAGAGGATAAGCATCAGCTTTGCTTTATCTCTCTGCCAGCACACTGTAGAAGATATAAACATTTGTGTAATCAGGTCTCAGAGGCCTCTGTTGGAAAAAGGGTGGGAGCATACTGCCAGGACAGGGGGTCACTACAGTAGGCTATACTACAAGTCACTGAAAAGCTGATGCTTAAAGGAAAAGTTCACCCAAAAATTAAAATACAAAATTCTTATGTGGAACAAAAACAGTATCATAAAAGTAGTAAATGCGATCTGTGCATTTATGCTTTAGTAAGAAACAACAAGAAATGTAAGTAATTTCTGCGAAAATCTTGCTATCCTTTGCACATTCATAAGCGCATTGAGAGTTCACAGTGGCATGCGTGAGCTTCTCTCATAGTGCTCATGAACACGCAATGGACGTCAAGATTTTCACTGAAAAATTACTTCAGATTTCAATCTCAAATTTCTTTTGCCTTCAAAAGACTTGGAGTAAGACACACAAATCTGTGGAATACATTTATGATACTTTAAGGTCCTTTTTAAGCTTTAACTTGAGGCACTATCCACTATAATTGTGTTGAAAAAACAGGTCAAATTTTTCATTAAATCATCTCCTTTTGTATTCCACAGATACAAAAAAATGAAAGCTGAAGAGGTTTGGAATGACATAGGGGTGAGTCGATTATAACAAAATCTTCATTTTTGGGTGAACTATTTTTTTTAAAGAACTTGATGAGTACCATGGCTGAACAACTCATTTTAGACTATTAAAAATAAGACCACATTTTTGGAAGGTACTTAAAAATGTTAAATATTCCTTTTTAATCTTGACAAAGTTCTAACAATGACCTTCAACCTCACTGCCCTCAAAGACAAACCACAAACTCCTCACCACCCCCGCTGCCCTTGCTTGCCAGCAAACAAGTGGGCACTCATCCTATGTCCTCTCCACAACAACCAAAGTTTTAATATGGTGGCTAATCCAAGCTGATTAAGCATCGCAGACCAGAAACAATTATGTCCCTGGAATCTCTGGGAGCCTCTTTCAGGGGATGGGGGAATGAAAGAGCTCTCTGTTTTACCTGATCACAGACGTCTGTATGTGAGATATGTCTGCTCATTCAAGTGCAGTGCCCAGCACAGCTCCCAATGCAAAGCTTATCGTAGCGCAAGTGCACGCGTAACTTTGAAAAGCACCAACGTGGCAGTGAGGTACACATGTGTTTGGGACAAATGTGCAGGTGGGCAGAGTGCAAGCAGACCTGTCTAATAAAAGAAAAAAAGTTTTTAATCCATCCTCCTCCTTCCCTCAGAACAAAACAGCCTCCAAAAAAACATTTCAATAAAGTTATTGTTATAGTTTCAGTAAAGTCAACCCCACTGCCTTTCAATGTATACTATTTTTACAGCGAGTGAATACGAATGTGTTCGATGCATGTGCACTAGGACTGCTTTGTGATACTCTTTTAGACCAGCCAACTGCAGGCGCATGTACAGAAGATGCGCAGAGATAAAAAGAGTCTGTGAAAATCTGGGCCGCATGTGGACAGTTCGGCAGACTGTGCTGATAACAAAATTTGCCATTGAGGATGATCAGTAATGTAGACAACCAAAGTATATCTTGGCCTTGAGTCTTTAGTCCATTGTCCCGGCGGGTACTGATAAAAGAGAGGAGAGAAAGAGTTAAATGCTGAGAGCCTATGAAGCTTGACAATCATGTATGCAGTACAGCTTGCAGCTATTGAGCAGGTAACTCTCAACTCTAGAGCCTGGTATGCAAGCTCATTTCATGATTACAAGTACATGCAAGTGAAAAAGCTTTCAGAGAAAGAAAGGTTGAGTGAGATGGCGGGAGAGCCATATTTGGTTAGTGGAGGTATACATTAGCTTAGCTTTCAGTTCTTTAAAGGAACAACCCCTCTGGACACACATCTTAGTGGAGTTGTTGGGATTCATCAGCTTCTAAAAACAAACACACATTTTCCAATAGACTCCAATAGTAGTCAAATATACAGTAGGTGTGCTCACTATTTTTCAGCTCATAAGAAAGCTTGTGAACAAACATTCTCCAATACATACTCACAAGGGCATATTTACATTTAGTCACTTCACACTTCACAATGCGTCTTGATTGATCAGATTACAATCCGATTACGTATGCACATTCCATCTAAACTTGGCCACTTAAATGTGTCTCCACAAAACAGAAATAAATAAATTCCCACACTATACACAAATATAACAGTTCCCTTCTGTGATGGTGCTAATGCCATTTTATGTGACTTATAAATACTAAAAACAGGAGGTGACTCCAGCCAGGTCTCCTAAGCAACCAAATTGGCCTGGTTCCTAGGGAGGGTAGAGTCACATGGTGTAACCCCGCAATAAGTGGTTTTCGCTCTCAGTGGGGCACGTAGTAAGTTGTGCGTGGATCATGGAGAGTAGCATGAGCCTCCACATGCTCTGAGTCTCCATGGTGTCATGCACAACAAGCCACGTGATAAGATGTGCAGATTGACTGTCTCAGAAGTGGAGGCAACTGAGGCTTGTCCTCCGCCACCCAGAGTGAGGTAACCGCACCACCACGAGGACCTACTAAGTAATAGGAATTTGGCCTTCCAAATTGGGAGAAAAGGGGAGAAAATAAAAAAACAGGAGTTGGCTAAATCTGCTTTGATGGAAAGGCAACAGCTATTATGTGTCGCATTTACTTTGTGGATCGAAGGGCTCCCAAATGTAAGTGTGCTGATGTAGTTTTGGGTCTCGAATGCATCTGAGGACATTAATACTTGGTCTTTTCATGATTGGATAGCCATTCGATCAGTAAAAGTAAACAAAGTGATTCAGCGGTTCAATGAGATTTTTTTGGTTTTGTTGATCAATTTCCCCTCACAACAGACCAGACAACATACCAGCATGCCTCACATTTGCGTTAAAACGTATCATTTCGAAACAGTATCAGATTTTGTATCATTCCAAGATATCACAGTCTCTTTCTCCTGCTTTCAATTTGAAGTCTGAGGAGCCATAATGGCCGGCATATTTTTGCAGTTGGCTGATGCATATGGTGTGTGGTAGCACTTGGGTTCCACATTCGGGTGTGAGGAGGAGGTTGTGGGATTTATTTCTGTAAAGCAACAACAATAGTGCTGTTTTTTATTAGTTCCTGATTTGAGTGGAACGGCCTCAGCCACCAGAACATGAGATGTAGATTCTCTGGCTGCTGAAGGGTCACACATTACGGTGGCACATGTTAAACATCATATTGTGGGAATGAAGATCTAGTAAAAAAACAATTGCAATTCACACTGAGGTTTATTGTTTGTTTAACAGGCTCAAACATAAAAGATCGTTTAAAAGAAATTTCAGTATCGCTAGCTCACTTGTCTATTGTTAGGGATTTACAGAATATCTGTGATCATATTGGTATTGAACAATATTAATGTCATTTTAAATATCCGCACTGGTTTTATTAAACCAATATTGCAAGCATATAATGTCAGGTCTTTTTTTTATTATTCAACCTGTATGCTCATTTTCTATGACAGGTTTTAAAAGTACTAAACTGATATCCATCTTTTCTACTGTATCATGAACACACAGTTTCGAGTACTGTCAGCATTATCTGCCATAAGATAATGTTTAATATTGGCCCTTGTACCTTGATTATCGGCCATAAAAATGTATATTGACTTTATATCAGTTATTGGACATAATATAATATTGGTCCTTCTATTAGTTATAAACCTAAACATATAATATCCCCCATAGTATAAAACATTGGCCTTCATGTCAGTTATTGGAAAAAAACATTTAATATCAGATTTAATGTCGCTTATTGGTCAAAACATATAATATCTGCCATTCTATCGGTTAACGGCTATAACATATAATATCAGCCCTATTGGTTAGCAGTCATAACATACAATATACCTTTTATATACAGTAATTAGTATTGGCTCTCTTGTCAGTTATCAAAAAACAAAAAAAAAAACAATATTGCCATTAGTGTCAGTTATCATGTAATATCCAATCGATTATCGCAATAATATATCAAGCCTCCTATCAGTTATATCAGCTATAGCTTTATCCTTAATAATATATAATATTAACCCTCATGACATCCATCCATCCATCCATCGTCAACCGCTTATCCTGTGTACAGGGTCGCGGGGGGCTGGAGCCTATCCCAGCTAACATTGGGCGAAAGGCGGGGTACACCCTGGACAGGTCGCCAGTTCATCGCAGGGCCACACACAGACAGACACACACTCACACTCACACTCACATCTAGGGCAATTTTTTATTTTTTTTTGGAGACATCAGTTAACCTAGCCTGCATGTCTTTGGATGGTGGGAGGAAGCCGGAGCACCCGGAGAGAACCCACGCAGACACGGGGAGAACATGCAAACTCCACACAGAAAGGCCGGGGCAACCGAGGTTTACCCTCATGACAGTTATCGAAAAAAAAAAAAAACATATAATATCAGCCTTAATGCAGGTTACCGGCAATAACATAAAATATTGGCCGCATATCAGATATCATCTAAGATTTGTATTTATTTATTTTATAAATCAGAAACACTTTTTATATTCTTAATCCTCAAAAAACAAAACAAATGTAAGAACAGCTTGATCTTATCGGAGCCATTGTGACTTAAACATAAAGGATTACAATTACTAGGCATACAGCATTACCTGAAGCTCCTTTTCCATCCAAACCAACACCTTTCTAAAAACGTATCTGTACATTCACTGCATCACATGCCTTTTCACATATGATCAGATTGTGCTCGACTGTTGTAGAGTTTTCAGGTTGCCTTTGTTTGCCTCTTCTCTTATTAATGCCCCTCCTAAACTAATCTCTCCTCACAAAGCTCTCCATTTTGTGTTCCTTTTTAGAGATACTGTTACATGCAACCCAGACACAACTTACAGGGCCCGGTGGGGAGAAGGGGGTGGCTAATGGGGGAGTCAGTGCCGATTAAAGCACTTCCGTCCTCCTCAGCATGCAATATCTGTGCACTCTGTACACTCCCTCAGTGTGTATTTTGTGCCTTAACACCGGAAGTGTGGGATGAGCAAAAGGCCGGTGAGAGGAGATGATGTCAACTTGCAGGAATGCAGATGGCCAGAGCAGCGGTATTTGGAGTCGCATAGTACACAAGTAACTTGTGCAACTCATAATTCATATTCCTGATTTGATTCTTACTTGAAATTCTTCACTTCCGCGCTAAATTCGAGATTTCAGCAAAACAATGTAAAATTCAGTGCTTGCAGAAATTTTTTTAATTTTGCATAATAAAAAAACTACATTTGAACTCTTAACACGTGGATAAAGCAATTTCAAAAGTGGCACTGAAAAGTTTAGCTATTTAAGCTCTAGTATCATTTGCATACAGTGATGCAATGATATTTCAGACATTTAACTTTTAAAATCATTTAATACTTTTTTGGAGAAACCACATGCATGGTCTTTATTATTGCAATAAGCTTTGAACAAGCTTAGCAAAAGCATCTATTTCAGTTGGAAATATCTGCAATCATTCATATCTCTGCCCACAAAAGCGGCCCTGTGCATGTGTAAATTTCCAGTAGATGGCTATCAAGAGAACTAAGGAGACTTATCTCAAACACAATTGTGCTATGATCTTATCTGCCCTATGTGTTGTTTGTCTCTGTTGACATGGAGGCCTGGAGAATAGTGTGAGGGTTTGGAGTTCCCCTACACTGATATCCCAGTGAAATGAAATGGCCAAATGGGTCTGAGGAAATGAGTGTCCGTGACGATTGAGAAAGGGTTGTGATGAGAAGCTACCGTGACCCAATATTTTGCTATTTAGATTAAACATTTCTTTGACTAATTTTTTGACCTGACATAAAATTATTGTTTTTCATTTATCAGAGTTTTCATCAGTGATCTAAAATGTATTTTCTTTATTATTGATTGCAATTTATGATTGTTTAAACACTCGAGTTACTATATTATCCCCCAAGAGCCCTGACACAATTCGAAAACTGCACACACGCACATGCTCTTTCTGCACAGCTTCTCAGGTGACCACTGGCCTCAAGGTCATTAAGCGTGTGTCTTCATTCTTCTTCCTTGGAAAAAGGGAAGGGGGAAAAAGGGGAATTTTCTCATGTGCAGGAAAGGGAGGGACGGGAGAGAACCTCACATAGTGAGCTAGAATAGAAGAGAGTGAAAAAGAGAGAGAGAGCTGACAGGATCTTTTCCTCAGAGGAGTGCCGTGATGGGCCCTTTGTTTACACAGGTGTTTTACGAGCTTGGCAGATTAAGCCTCGCGTTCCGCAACATCTTACTTTAAATACTGCAGTGCAGCGCAACATACTCCATATCCAAACCACAAAATGCACAAAATATACTTGATGTTTAACAACTAAAACTGTTTGACCTATGAAAAATAAAAGAATAATTTGCTGGCAGGACAAAATGGTTATTGTTATTGGGCTCAAGACAGCAATTACAAAATTCTTGTCGTTGTTGAGGGTTTAAATTGTACAAATAGCAACATAATGGGAAAAAGTGGTACATTTTTGTCTATTTCCTAATTATATGTCCCCCTATATATGTCAAAAACAAAGGCATCAAAGCCTTATTGGCTCTTCTCACGCACTGTCCTGACCTTTAAACTTTTTGATATGTGCCATCTTTGATGTTGCCGTAACCAGAGATGTTTATGTGGGAAAACAAGGAAGAGACTCTGGGCTAATGTACAGTTTGTTTGTGTATGTGGCGCTTGGGTTCAAACCAAATCCAAATTGACCGAGGGCTATCTCGGCAGTCAGGGTCTGTGATCAGGGTTGGCAAGGTTGACTGACCACTATCAATCTAACCAGCAAAGATCTAACCTACTATGCACAAACAATTGAATGTGACTCAAAATTATTCATAAAAGATATCTAATCATATAGATTAATAAAGTTTACAACAACTATTCCCTGCTTTGGCTTATACTGTGGGGATATATGGACATGATACTTTGGCAAACACAGCAGTGCAGTAAAACTTGGTTACTGAGAACACAGAAACTTCCATTGTCAATAATAAAATTTGAATAAAAGCAATCCAACTTACGTTAGAAGCTATTGATTTAGCAAAGTGTTTTTTAAAAAATTGTGCAATGTAAAATAGAAATAATATAAAGATATTAATACTTGGTATCAGTGTATTGATCTAAAACTGTGACAATAGAGTATCACATTACTATATAGCAGGGATTCCCCTGTGTTTGTGATGAACTCAAGGGGTTTTTCTGGGGTTGTGACAGAAATACCAATGCCAATTGAAATAAAAAAAAAAGGTATAATATAAAAAAAAGGAATAAAGGTTAATGAAACCTAAATATTTAATTAATTTAAAAGTATTAAATTTGATGAATTATCAAAGGAATGTTCCTTGTTAAATACAAGTTAAGCTCAATTAAGAACAATTGCGGCATAATATTGATTACCACAAAAACATGTTTTGATTTTGCTGGTTACAGTTATTATAAGATGTTAAAAATACTTCAATAGGACTTCAATTGGTCCAAAATGCAGCAGCCAGAGTTGTGGCTGATCAGTGTATATTTTGTAATAATCAACATTATGCCACAAGTGCTGTCAATTGATCTTAATTTGTATTGAACCCAGAAACTTTACATATGTTATTAAATAATATTAGTTTAATATGGGATATGAATTATCTTATAATAATTATATTTGTATTTTTAAGTTAATTCAAGTGTTCAGCTGACAAAAAAGTCTTAGAACCCCTGCTATGCAGTATCACATAATCTATTGATTCCTTATATTGGCCACACAGCCAGATCGAGGAGTATTAACAAAAAGTTTATTCAAAAAGAAGTTCAAAGTACTCCAAGTTTTAGCTATATTTCTGTTTTTGCTATATAGGTTGAGAGAAATAAGAACGATTCCTCCTTTGAGGTTTCCCGCCATTTTCAGTAGAAGTCAGGCAGTGTCAGAGGCAGAGCTCACCTCATAGTCAGTGGAATGCAGCCAAAGCTCCACCTACTGTATGATTCTACTGGAGACGAGCTGAAGGCAGATACTGGCAGAGAGTGCATTCACCTCAACCAGCAAGCCAAAACTACAGCTGTGAGTAAACTTGCTGAGGTAATTGTTCCAAGCGCTTTGCTCTAACACAGATTACAGTCAAATAAAGATCATGCCAAACACAACACATCCATTAGACTTGAAATTTGTGTAAAGAAAAAAAAAAACACAAAGTGTGTGTGGAACATGTGAATGAAAATTGTCAGCTAGTGAGCAAAGCAGGTTTTATATGGTCTGTTTAGGAATATTACCAGTAAAGGAAAGGAAAAAAACTGTTGCCACTGTTCTCTCATTTACAAGGAACTTCCACACCAAAATAAACATACCATGCATTACCTTTAAGCTATCTGTCAGGAGAGGAAAAGGTGCGGTGTGTGTGTGTGTGTGTGTGTGTGTGTGTGGGTGGGTGTGTGGGTGGCAAGGTTGGTTAGTTGGGTCTTCTAAGGTAAATTAAAATAATTTAGGTCACAACTGCTAAGATGTTTGAGCAGCTCATTCAAAAGTTATTTAGAAAGAGCAGTGGAGGCCCTTAGTGGGGTGCACGTGTCCCATATATGCTAAACAAGCCTAGGATCCAACACTGTATAAACACTGCTAGAACAGTCCTAATAATCTGCATCTAGTGCGTAAACATATCTCTCACTCAAATACACTCCAAAACACAATCACCGCTTCGTTCATCAGGTGTGCGTTTGTAATATTTTGTTTTCACAAATTGCTCTGTGGGTCGAAATGAAAGCTTCCAGGATCAATGAAGACAGCGGAGGGCTTTGTGTATGTTCCTGCCAATGATGAGCATTCATTTACTATAACGTTCACAGTTATTTTGGAGCATAAAATAAGGAGACATGTGGAAGATGCGCTTTAGGGACATTCACCAATCAAAGGGAGCTCTATACTCCCAAATACGTTAATGGAAAGAACAACGCTACAAAACATGTGTGGATCTACACAACCAGTGGTGCGGGTGAGAGTGCCTTTGAGTGTCAAAGAGGAAGAGGATGTCAGGATAATGAGCCAATATACAGATAATTTTCATGCACTACAGGAAGTCGTTGACTTTTTTTTTCATCTCTATCTAATTTTTAATTTATACATTTCTCTGCAACAATGATGTTCTCTTTGTTGTTACCAACTAGTCCACAAATAACTTAATTCATTTACTAATTAATGTATCTGTTCATCCAATATTAACTATTATTAACTAACTATTTAATGCATTTATTATTATTATTATTATTTTTATTATTTTAGCCTTGTCATTTAAAACATAAAAACATAAAAATGTATCCTCACATTAAAGTCTCAGCATAAAGTGTAGCTATAAATATTTATTTGTATTAGGTGTCATTTGGTGATTGTCCTGCAGGTGTCTGCATAAGTCAATGTCCTTACAGTGCTCTTAGCTCTGAATGATTACTTCAGAGCACTCGTAAATCCACAAGTATTTTCAAATTCTACTTAAGTTACGATGGCTTTGGGAAATGGGCCACAAAACTAAGATGAATCGTAAGATGGACTATACAATCTACAGTACATAGGCTTACAATGCTTTTGGGGAAAAAGGCCCAGGCCAGTCAAGAGCAGAGAGCCAATCACAACAGTGGGAATTTACTGTCAAGTCTTAAAGGAGAAACAGCATCAAAACCGTGCATTTCTTACAGAGGGTCAGAATGATGGTGGAAAATTATCATGTTTTACAAATATATGACTGTTTTTTGTGCAAAAATACTTTACTAATATTTCAAGTAACCTCAAGGAATATATAAAAATAATAAAAAAGGTCTGTCATGACCCCTTTAAAATGGAAGTGAATGAGCCCAATCCATAAACGTTTAAATTCACATTGTTGCAAAAGTATGGCTGCAAAACCTAAACATTAATTGTGTTAACACATATGCATACTGTGTGACTACTGTATTTAGCTGCAGTTTGTACGTGTCTTTTCTGTGATTCCATTTGTCTCTCTGTTTGCATCACATTTTTACGTAATTTGGATAAACCGTTGTATCACAGTTGGGTTAGAAAGCAATCTTCTTCCTTTTTAAGCGCCTCTCTTTCACCTTCTCCTCAATCTATTTTGTCGCTTTGCACACCTATAAGTACCGGCAGACAGACAAACAAGTGCCTGGCACTCGAGCTGTTTCACATAAATTCAGACATACACACACCCACACACATAGACTGTAAACACTCTTTAAGGAGATGTGAGGCCCTATGCAAACACGGCGAGTTTCTATTGAGCTCTCTATTGAGAGGGTTGCTGAACAATAGAAGACCAGAACGTCCATCCGCAATGTGTGTGTGAGTGCGCTTCTTGCAGACGGTGCGAGTAAAATCCAATTATCAAGGCCAAGGCATTAACATTCCAGCAGTCTGGCAGGTGACGGCAGAGTCTTTTTTGTCGGTAGGGCCACCACACCCCAACAAAGGCCAGCGATGAAGATGTATAGATGCAGAGTAGAGGTCCCGCAGGGGTGCGTTCGCAAACACAAGGACTTTTTTAAGGAATTCATAGCTTTTGTTGTTGGGGTACAACAGGCTGTCTGTGTCATTTGACTAGATCGCGGCTTAGTGTTAGAGCGGTAAATTCACAGTGAAAACACAGCGGATGAGACGGGGGAGGAATTTTAGAGCAAGGAAGTCAAATTCCTTAACAAAAATAACCATACAACCAATAGGAAGGAAAAATCACACATGAAATCACTTTAATATCTCAAATGCTTCTCATTGCCAGCTATGACATTAAATAGAGAGTAAATGGTGACTTTTGCTCAATTCTTCTGCTTCACAAACCTTTCTCCTGAGAAAAAGTACCTAGTTAATCTCACATGTGTCTCAGTGTGTTTCAGAATATATCTAAACAATGTCATCCCAAAAGCCAAATGCAAATTCAAAGATTTCAATATGAACTGAAACAGTTCTCATCAAATTCTTCTCATAAGAAATAATCCACATTAATTCTTTATTTTATAATCTCTTAATAAAGTTTAGTGCAATGGCGTAATATACAATGAGACACTGTGATTCACCAGCATCATGCTAACAGATGAGGTAGCATAATTAAAATTACACAGTTATGATTGTTTTACTACAAACTTTGAGACTAAACTAAAACTACTTATCACCTAACATATCATACTGATACACACATACAGCTACATATTACCGAACTATACCAGACAGTTTACTGTTGCACTGCACTGTTATGCTGCACTATTGTATGTTTTGTTTGTCATATGCTGTACTATGATCAAGAAACCAGCATATTTGCTGAAATTTATCCGGTATACATGACTTTTAGTATAAAGAGAAGATCGTTGAAATTATTTGAAAGTTACGAAGCAAGGTAGCTTGCAATTTGTCAGCGTTAGCAGGCAAGATCAAGTTAGCTAAAATTACACAGATCAATCCTTATTGAACTATATTTCACATGATTTGCAGTTATGTAAGCTAACCTGTCCAATAAGAAGAATGCCAATTCAGGGTCTGTTTTGATCCCCAAAACCGAACTAAGGTCCTCCAGGAATCAAGTGCCCTGCCGATGTTCACTCTTGTTTTTGCACGACCACGATCACGTTAACGCTTAGCAAGACGGGATTCAGTAGATACATTTTTTTTTGGGCTTACTTTGAGTTTGTGTAGGAGTCGGTGTTGTGCTGGGAGCCGGATATTTGCTAGATTTCATCTCTAAGATAACTTTACCTAGTGTTGCAGTTTGTTGACGCTGTTGAATAGCGGAAGCTACTGTCTGAGAAAAGGCTCTTGGGAGTTCACACAAACGTCGCATCCTTTGGATGTTCCCGGCAAAAGTGGCCCGCTCCCTTCACATGAAAATCAGTCTACAGGCTTTAATAGGCAACCTAGGAAGTCCGGGATGGGATAATTTTTTAAGTTGCATAACAAGCCATTCACACATTGGCAAAAAAAAGCGAATATTAAATGAAACATTTTACATATTGAACCATTATGCAATACAATTATCCCCTGGGAAACAGTTCAGATAATACTAAACAAATTTTATCAGACTGGCTAAACTACATTTACATTTATGCATTTGGCAGATGCTTTTATCCAAAGCGACTTACAGTGCTCTTATTATAGGGACAATCCCCCCGGAGCAACCTGGAGTTAAGTGCCTTGCTCAAGGACACAATGGTAGTGGCTGTGGGGATCAAACTGACAACCTTCTGCTTACCAATTTAGTGCTTTAACCCACTACACCACCACCTCTCTAAGTGTGAGATGTTTTTAAAAAGCTGTTTTTTCTATGTTGGGTCTCAGACTGGTGGTCTATGTGTTTGTGACCTTAACTATACATATTGTGAGTCATGACTGAGAGCATGTCACACGCTACATGCCAATCTGTGTCCTGCCCTGAACTCAAGTATATATATATATAAACACAGACACACACAATCTCTCTGTCAGCATGCAAGAGCTCTTAGAGGTTTTGCTTGTCGCACATCTAAGCACTGCCATGATAGCTGTAAAATCCAATGTGATTTATTATATAGCAATGATGTAGGTGCTGACACAGCCTTTCACACACACACACACACACACACACACACACACACACACACACACACACACACACACACACACTCTCTCAGGGTGATCTGATCTCCTTGGGAGATGCCAGACAAGCACAGTAGTAGAATGACTGGCGGTGGCCCTTTGTACTTTGTGAATCCGCAGGTGCAGCAGATCCCTCACTGGGTAGAGAGAGTGTGTGTGTGTGTGTATATGTTTATACTACATTGTGGGGACCAAATGTCCCCACAAGGACAGTAAAATGTGAGATCACCTACCTTGTGGGGCCCAGCCTGTTGTCCCCATGAGGGAAATGGCTAAATAAACGTACTACACAATGTTTTTTGGAAAATGTAAAGGTTTCTGTGAGGGTTAGGTTTAGGGTTAAGGGACAGAAATTATCATTAGATCTGTCTATGGAGAGTCCCCACAATGAGTGTGTGTGTGTGTGTGTGTGTGTGTGTGTGTCATCAGAAAGCAGTGTGCTGTTCTTCTCACTGCACTCACACATTAACTCATCTAAGATCAGATCCTTTCTTAAGATCACCAGCCTTACCAGCTTCCAGCCAAACCGCAGAGTTGACTGTCCAAATCCCACAAGATAACATGAGGGAAATATAAAGAATGAGAGCTTTCCTCTCAAAGCGGAGGACTATATTGTTCCAGCCATGACGACATTGGCAATCTTATGAAGCCAACACTTCCAGCAGTATTGCATTCTTGAAAAGGTGAATAAAATTAAACGGAAGCCAGGAGATCCTTCTGAAAATGTTTTTTAAAACTTCTCGGATCCTTTAACTTTTCCCACTCTCTTGTTCATCTGGAACTCTCTTCAAAATAAGAGAAGAACCAGACTTTACCATTTTCTGAAGAAAATGCCCAACCCGGTATCACGCCGAGGCGTGAAATAGACACGCCGGTCCACTCGCGGATGCGTGTCTATTTCACGCTTTGCCTCCTCTAGGCGTGTACATGACACGCGCGCGTCTACGTAGAATTCCGGCAGGGGGCGATCGTTTCCTCAACGCCAACAACTCTCCGCGCACCAGAGAGGAAGCGATACCGTTGTCGTCGCGTTGCACGTTCGTGCGGGCGGGATGCCGGCCAATTTCGCCGGTTACTTTCACTTGTGACCATATGTGACAAATAAAGGTTCATTACATAGTGCTGCTTTCATGAAGAAATCCTAACGTTGCTGTAGCCTAACGTTGTTATACGTGTGTGTGTGTGTGTGTGTGTGTGTGTGTGTGTGTGTGTGGGCTGTCGAGTATCTTGTGCTGATGTAAATAAACAAATAAATATATATATATATATAAATATATATATATATATATATATATATATATATATATATATATATATATATATATATATATATATATTTATTTAAAAAGTGTATTTATATACAAAAATAAACCCGGAAGTGGAGAACGCGATATATCGCTTCCTCTTTGGTGCGCGGACAGTTGTTGGCGTTGAGGAAACGATCGCCCCCTGCCGGAATTCTACGTAGACGCGCGCGTGTCATGTACACGCCTAGAGGAGGCAAAGCGTGAAATAGACACGCATCCGCGAGTGGACCGGCGTGTCTATTTCACGCCTCGGCGTGATACCGGGTTGAAATGCCGGATGAATATCCTAAAACAGATCACTTAGAAAAGTCATAGTGCTCTTCTCCTAAACAAGCCAAGCAGTATTAGGTATCAAACATTACGCACAAACAGTGCAGAATAAATTATATACCAAAGTTGAATACTTGTGTGTTAGGCATTTCAAATGTTTTATTCAGGTTTATTACCAGTATAATGCAGAGGTAATAAACTTGTCATTGTTCTCTTTGTTCTGAATTTTTTACATTAAAAAAAAACATACCATGCCTGCAAGCTATCTCTCACGGGAGGTAAAGGGGTGTGTGTGCTGTGTGGGTGGGGATTTTGGTTGCTGGTTGGTAGGGTCTTCTGAGGTAAATGTGAAGAATTTAGGTCATTACAGTAAAAGCAACTGTGCAAACAGAGGCAGAAGAAATATTCTATATATAATATAATAGTATATAATATTATATACAAGTTAAGCTCAATTGGCAGCACTTGTGGCATAATGTTGATAACTAAATAAAATGATATTTTCTTGTGCCAAAAGCAAAAATCTGGGTTACAGTGGGGTACTTACAACGGAAGTGAATGGGGCCAGTGGTGCCTACAGCTGTATGGACATATGCACTCTGAGCACTCTGACTGACCTGAGACATTGACTCTCATTGACAATGACATTGAAGTGTTTTTTTATTTCTGTTGGCTGTTTAAAAGAACTAGTGATGCCCAATTTGATAATGAATAATTCTTGAACTGACAAAAAGGCGTTTGGTAGAATGGGATTATCTTTTTAAGATTTTGGAAATGTATGGGTTTGGGAATACTTTTATTGGATGGATTAAGTTACTTTATAGACACCCGGTAGCGGTGGTACAAACAAATGGATTAATTTCAGATTAATTTACTCTGGATAGAGGCACCCGGCAGGGTTGCCCTCTTTCCCCATTATTGTTCTGTCTTGCCCTGGAACCATAAGCAACCGCGATAAGAAAGGAGGATGATTTTCCAGGGGTGATGGTGGGAGGTGTGGCAAATAAGCTTTTGCTTTACGCAGATGATATTTTACTATTTGGCTGACCCTACTAGATTTATGCCTTGCCTCCACAGAATTATTCATTCCTTTTCTAAACGGCAAGGTGCCTTCCTGTGGCCCAAACATGGCATTAAGTATTTGTGGATTTTATTCACAGCAAATTTGTGTGATTTAGTTAGAGTTATTTTTGACCCTTTAATAAAAAGATTTTCGAGTGATGTGAGAAGGTGGGCTTCATTACATTTATCTATGATTGGGAAGGATAACGTTATTAAAATGAGCTGTATTCCAAAATTCAACAACCTGCTACAATCTCTCCCTGTAGATGTCCCCCTCTCTTATTTCAAGCAATTTGATAGCATAGCGAAGTCCTTCATTTGGAATGTTAAACTCTGGGAGTGGTGATTACTGTTTTTGCAAAAGTTCATGAGGCTTCAGTGTATTACTCCCTGCTAATTCAGAGTCTGGGGGATGGAGCATCCACGTCTCTCAATAGATTATGGGAGAAAGATTTAAACTTGGTATTGGAGGAGGGAGGTTGTCTAGGATTTAAAAAAAACGACAAGTCTACATCTAGGGAGGCAAGGGTGCACCTTAGCAATTTAAGATTCTAAATCGATTCTATTGGACCCCCTCTAGATTGTATAGGCTTGGTCTTAAAGACACACCCACCTGCTGGTGATGCCAATCAGAATATGGGACACTATATTTTTTAGGTTACAAACTGGTAATTACAAGGCTATTATGCTATAAATGTTGTTTATTAGGACATTTCTAGTGTCCCCATAATTCAAAAAGCTTAAAAAAAAAACATACTAAACAATGCTTTTTTGAACATGTAAAAATGCAGAAAGTGTCCTGTGAGGGTTATATTTAGGGGTAGGGGATAGATTCTATCGTTTTTACAATATAAAAATCATTATGTATGTGGATAGTCCTCATAAGGATAGCCACACCAACATGTGTGTGTGTGTGTGTGTGTGTGTGTGTGTGTGTGTGTGTGTGTAATACCATGGGGTTGGTCACTACTCTTGCCAGACTTGGATCCAGCTCCCCTACACTCTTCCAAATCTTTTTCTATTCGCTCTTCAATAACTCTTTGGCTTTGTCCACAGCAAGAAGGACTGAGCATAATTATTCTTGGATGGCGAGTAGACAAAAGTCAAGACTTTCTCTCATTCAGTTGATTCATTCATGGTCTCAGTCTAGCACAGTGAAACATATTCTTTATAAATGTCATTTTTAATTGTATACCATATTGACTATCACAATTGGATTGAGTGTTTTATTGTTGATTTTGTAAGGTGACCTTGAGTGTTGAGAAAGGCGCCTATAAATAAAATGCATTATTATATTATTATTATTACAATACACTTATGACTTACTGCCCCAAAAATGTTGACCCTCAAGTTTCCAAATGGTTGTACCTGTCAAGAAAAGCTAGACTTGAATGTAGCTCTGTTCCAAAATTTTGCAAGCTGCCTTCTGGAAGCACCCTCACCAAAATGAAACCTCATAAGTGACTTTGAGTATTTAATAAGTCAATTTATAATGGACTCATACTTACATGGACACAGGTAACTTAGAAGGCAGCACAAATTTGCTCACTACCTTATGGTGGAAGCACACTTCGGATCCCTTTAAAATGCTGACTAGATACAACACACTACGTTTTGTCCAGAGCTTGTGTCTCTGTTTTAAAAGAAGATAAAAAATTTACTACCAATTAGTTGTTCTGCAACAAGCACATGGTAAAGGGTTAGTGCTGCTGTTGAAGACTAAACAGCAGACAGGCAAGCATATCAATTTGTTAATTAACTCCAAGTGAAATGGTGGGACATCAGTCTCATGAACTGTGTGTATTCATATGAGTGGTGTCCAATCAACAGTGACCACTGCTACATACACTTCATCATTAAAACCCAGTGGGAATGTAGTCCCGGACAAGCGACTTCCCGCAACACGTACACACAAGCCAGGCTCGGCAGCTGTGTAAGTGTGCGTGCACGAACAAGTGTCTTTGTGCTGCATTATAGTGACCTAAATACTTTAACTATTTCTATTCATAAACAGTGTGCACATGCTTATGCTCTATCATACATAAGTGTACTCAACTGACCTACACAAACCCGCATTTGATTGAAATGGAGCATCCAAACTTACATCAACTCAATAAAAACACGTCAGGCACTTTAAGACATTTCTCCACACTCACACACACACAAGCAGAGCTTTGCTAGGCCAGCGGGAGTAAGGGTAGGTTGGCTAGCTATGGATTAGAGTCTGACAGTGGCCCATTGTTAATTGAATGCCATGTGTGAAAGCTACAGAGAGATTAGTTTGTACAGCTGCTACCATTTGTCATAACTGCCCTTAACAAGACACACATGGTGGGTTGTGGTTCAAGCCACAAGAGTGCTGACCTCTCTCTTTCACACTGCCCAATACATTAGGGTTAGCCCATTAATATGTTTTAATAACAAAACACATCACTGTCCTTGCAGGGCATTTGTTCATTTTCCTCAATGGCGTGGTCTCTTTTCCTTATTGGAGCTTCTCAGTTAATACATTTACACACACTTTAACATTTTTATTTCAGTCAGACTAAAACAGTTATTTGGCTTATTAAATGTACTGTAAATGTTTTAGTCTAACTGAAATCATTCCACTCTGATTTGTGCAAAGTGGGACTTACAGACCTAGATATTGCGCTGGATGCGCAACATGCATGTATTTAACCTGCCGTATTTGATGTCCTACCTTTAAATATTCGATTACGTATTGTGTCATGTATACTCATGTATCCTAGACAGATGAGAACTGTGGCTTCACTATACAAAAATCCACTGTAGCTAGATTATAACTGCATGCAAACGAACTGTCTGAACTTTCAGACAGTTGTAGTTGTCACTTTGTTTTAGAGGGCAATATTTCTGGCTGCAGAATGCCTGTGTGCTAATAAAACTGCATTGACCTGAACTCAGGCCACTGTCAGCATTTTTAGGACACATCAATTACCACTAAGTGCATTAAAATGGGGCCATACTTTAGCATTACCAATAAAGGCTAACCTTCCTGGCTCTGTTCCGTCCAGAGACCTGATACCAACCTAAAGGAATGGTCTTTCTGCAGCACTACCTTTCTAAAGAACAGAATGACTCTTTCTGTCTAGACCCTCTCATTCTTTTTCTCTTTCAAACTCAATCAGTCTGCTTCTTAAAGATAAACAGCAACATTTACAATAGTTTGAAACTTAGCGAAGTACTGTAATAAATGCAGAAGTCCTTAGTCAGGGTATGCAACATTTAATTTGACAAATGCAAACAAATCTCTGAAGGACACAAGTACTGACTGAAGGTCCTAGATCACATTTCATTTTCACAACCTATGTTTCCCAAAGTTGTGTATCGGACATTTTGGAAAGATGTAAATGTAATGTATTTTGGCTGAAAGATTGACACCAAAGGTGAACAAAAGTGCAACACATTGAACAGTACGTATATCCCTTACAGCCTTGCTTTCATTTGTGTCAAATTAAATATGCATGTACCCTGACTAAGCGCCATAATGAAATATAAAGAATAATCTATATCTTAATAACACTTTTATTTAAAAAAACACACAATCTGCCTTAATAACACATATACACACACCATATTTAGAAATTAATATTGAGCAATAATGCATTTGTCAATGTAAGGGAAAGGCTAAATACAACACATCCTCTCTGGAGAACAATGGTCAACTTTCCTCTAAGCCCTCTTAACGGCGATTCAAAAGTTCAGAGTCCGTGTCTGAGCAAAGATGGCATTGTTCTGGTGCTCGGAAAAAGGCACTACAAAACATCACATACATTACAATGCATCCCACTGGTGGCACATGAATGAGTCGGAGGAAATTCCAACTGGCAGTTAAGGATTGGGATGTTTTGAGGTTCGGGGTTAAATGTGGTAAAATGGGTGTCAGGAAACTATGGGAACGGTGAAGCCAGGACTTATTTCCAACCCAGTAATGAAAAAGAAAAGCCTTTGACCTGTAAAAAGTATTATTTTCCTGTTTGGTTTTTATTTTCTTTATGGTCTATGATGTCCATCCAAACATCAAAATCAGCATTAATGCAGTAACTGTGCTTTATCTGGCATAGCAAACTCAATAAGACCGCATCATTATATTATTATTTTGGGAACAAAGTATAATGCAATTGTGGGTTCAGGGTTCTATGCACATGCAACAGCCTTAATTACAAACTTCCACGGCAGACCTCGGTACCCAATACTGAAGTGCTTGCACTCAAAAATATAATGGCAGTACTGACAAATGCCATGGTGGAGCTGTGGTTATCAAGGCTATACGCCTGATTTTGTATAAATGCAGGCTTCAGGGACCGAAGTGTGGGCGAGCGTGTGCGTTTCTGTACAGTAAGTGTATGTGTGCGAGTATATGTGTGGGTGGGTGCATGTTCTACAAAAGTCAGAGAGGCACATCGGGGGAGAAGGAGAGAAAGGGAAAAACAGCAGTGAGAGTCCTAGGGCCAAGCAGAAAGGCAGACCAATTCCAATTCCGGAGCCAAAGCGTATATCCTTTCAGTGCGGGCTCTCGTAATGAGGCACATACGTAGCTATTAAAGCCCTGTATTCATTAACGACCCCGTTACTGGTGGAGTGCGTTTAATCATCACTGCCCAACCGCTGGTTTTGCACTACTCTGTGTTTAACACACCAAATTCCCAAAACCATCAGCACTGAACTGTCACCGGATGGAGCAAATGCCATGAACAGACTTCTGAAGAAACTAAGAAGCAACAAGTCAAAAATCGGTGACAGGTGGATACACACTCGGGTAGAGTAATTATAATGCACTGTTTTTCCATTACAGGGCAAGTAAAATGTTTGCCAGCCTACAATCAGTAAACCAATGATACTGCTTAAAGCAGTGTAATTTTTTCTTCACAATTCCCATCTTATTATGCACTTCATAACTTTTTACAAAGGTCGATCAACTACAACTGAGCTAATAAAACACCCTCTTCTTGCTCTCTCCTGCCTTTTCTTTTTTCCTAAATCTGCCTTCATAGATACAACGAAGCTGTGTGGAAACAGGATGATATTATCACTAGGGGAAAGTGACAGAACAAGCGTGTTTTGACATTTGTCGTTCCCATGACAGCAGGGGGTTCGTTTTCATGTTGTTCTACCTCACAGGATGTCCACCAGATCCACAGGGCACCCAGCTACAGAGAACTAGAGAGCTTGTGTGGCTGTACTTTAAGGAATAGAACTAATTTCAGTAACTCAAAAAAATGGCTTACAAAATAGGCAATTGCATTTACTTCAACTAAGGCTTTTTTATCATTATATATTTAATTACTGTTATTCGAGGACCTTTCTCAGCAAATATTTATTGTGATTAATTTTATGAATAAATCAACTTACCACATAATTAATTTGAGGAGAAGAATGTAATCGTTTGACAGCCCTTACATCACAATAACACATTTTATAAAGGAAATGTGAGTGGTATTTAACCGTGCAAGGCTTGGAGTCACAATGCTAGGCTGTTCTGTGTGGTTGCTAGGGCATTGCTAGGCAGTATTTTACCTATTCATAGGAATTCATCCATCCATCGTCAACCGCTTATCCTGTGTACAGGGTCGCGGGGGGCTGGAGCCTATCCCAGTTAACATTGGGCGAAAGGCAGGGTACACCCTGGACAGGTCGCCAGTTCATCGCAGGGCCACACATAGACAGACACACACTCACACTCACATCCACACCTAGGGCAATTTTTGGAGACACCAATTAACCTAGCCTGCATGTCTTTGGATGGTGGGAGGAAGCCGGAGCACCACCGTGCGGCCTTATAAGAGTTCATTCCTCTTCATAATGAAGTTGTAATAATATGGACTAATGTCTTCAGCAGAAGCAAATACCACTGATAAACAACCTCTGAGCTCATGGTAGGTCTAAGTTATCATAAAAAAATGATTTGCCTTTGTAGAAAATTAATGGCATTTTAACTTCTGGAGCCCAACTGTTGTGCTCCATTGAGGTCCCTAGATTTGGATTGGGTCCCTCCTTGAATATAAATCTATAGCCATTTTATTTTTTATTTATCCAATTGTTTAGATAAGTAATAGCCCACCTTTCTTCAATAATCCACATGATTTGAGGTGTCAACCCCAAGTATGAGCAATAACAATAATAATAGTTATTAATAGCATTATATTAATAATAGCGTTACTTTGCAAGCACCACTTATATTCTAACTGCATTAACTGTCATCTACAGAAAGGTGTGATTATTTTTCATTGCCTTTACAGGGTAAATGTGACAGATGACACATACCCCTCTCAGGCAAAAGGTGGCACTTGATCTTTCGTTGACATGCAATTCAAAATGTCCTCAACATACTTTGGAGGCAAAGTTGAGGCAGATAACTCCAAAAAGCATGTGAAACAATGTATAATAGCAACTTTTAACCCCACAAAAAGTCAATCATAATGTGTTTAACAGCTTTGGGGCTGTCTATTGGACAGACATGACCCCATAGCAGCTTTCCTCCCCTTCCACACAGTTACATCCAAGTCATCCGTCTCAGCGGCTGGGGGTACTGTACAAGACAACACAAAGAAGAGACGGCCATCACTCTGAATCCTCTCTGCCATGAAAAGATTTCAACAGTGGGCGGAGGGGGGAAAAGTCACTCTCTCCCATGGCAACCCCCCCGATTGTCTCTGGCCTTCTCAGCCAGCTATTCATCGGGCTGTCCCCCTAATGAAGGACTTCCATCAGCGTAGAGATATGAAAGACACGGGGGTCCCACAACGGAGGAATCCAGACTCTCTCTCTTCATGTCTGTCTCTTGCCCTTTTCAGCTCCCCAGATATTGCAGCTTCAATATGGTTTTCTCTGCTACCTTAACCCTAAACCCCCTCTGTCTTCCTCTTTTGTACATATACCTCCCTGTCTGTCTCATTCTGGATGATCTCCATTGGCGCAGCTGTGTGATAAGCATGTTTGGTTGATGGAAAAGAGGAGTGGAGGCAATTATAGGGTGGTGCTGGTCCAAACACCCCATACAGTGAGATACAGTATGGGAGGATGGGGCCATCTGTCTTAATTTGAAGAACGTAGAAGAGAAGGAGGGGTTGGTGCTGGTCATCTTGTCAAGAGGGCCCCAGGGAGCAACAGTGCATTCTGGGTTCTTACAAAGCCCTTGTCTGCATGGATGATGTGGGATTCTGTGGAAGCAGCTTGAAAAAAACAAAAAACCATGAGGCAAAGCAGGAGAGTCTGTGACCCCTGAAGAGAAGTTCATTTGCAGACAGACTTTCCCATTTTTTATGATAGTAGATTCTGGCATTTGAGTCAACATTCATGATCGGCTGTGTGCTTCAAACACTTCTGTTAAAACATTCCAAAGGGAATATCCCTTCCCTCGACCACACACTCGGACACCCACTCACACACACAGGGGTGAAGCAGCACCCACACTGTTGCACGGACCCTTCCACACTCCTCGTAACCATAAAGATTTATGTACTGTACATGTTACAGTGTGCGAAAGAAGGCGAGGGAGGTTATAGTGTATTTAAGCCTGAGGGTATTCAGTCAACAAAGGGTCTCGGAGAAAACACACATACACTTAGCTTCACAAACAAAAAATAAACTCAACAAAATGTTATACCTTGAGGGAATTTTGTGGTGAGGTGAAAGAAAGAAAGAAAGAAAGAAAGAAAGAAAGAAAGAAAGGATATACAAAAATGAAAAAATTAAGCAACAAGGCAAAAGAAAGAAACAAAGTGACTGAGTATAAGACAGAAAGACAGAAATTAAAGAGTGAGAGAGAACAAATGAGAAGGGTGGGGGTGATTTCATTTCCAGCAGAATGTGGAGTAACGATACACCACTGAATTTAACCAACAGTGGGGCTGAGAGGGAGAGACTGCAGACACGAGAGAGAGATTCTGAGGGAGGGGGGAAATCAATAAGTGGGGCTGGAGAGCTGGAGGGAGCTCTAAATGGATTAGACTAAGGGAATGTGTTCGATAGGTTATGGCTTTTGCGTGAGCTAGTCACCATGGGCCATGTAGAATACTAATCAGTACTGCAGCCTCTGCTTCAGAGACCTCACTGCATGCTCAGCACAAACGCAATGCAACCTCATCCCTCTCACCAACAAAGCTCTCTGAGATCACAGCAGCATCTGTAGGTTTGTCTGGTATATTTGTCTGCAGTTCCGGAGCAGATTCAAATGTTTTTCAGTTGCATTCTTGTGATGCTTACATCATAAACTTGTTCATTGGAATGTGATCAGATGGCCTCTTGCTGTTTGGTTCCTTTGAGTAGAAGGAGATCAAGTTCCTCCACAGAAAAACAAATGGATGGTTGAGGTCAAATAAGGCCAGCATGTGTCTGTCTTTATCTCTTCTCTGGCATTCATCAGCTTACATAAGCTTTCCAGCATTCAGTCTTTTACATACTTTGAAATGCAGTAGTAGATGGATGCAAAGAAATGTGTGTTTTAGTCAATTAGGCTTTTTTAACGCAGGAAACTCCGCAAAAAAGCAGACACAACACCCACAGGCCACTAAGATTATCGTCTGGATTGAAGTCCTAGTGGCAAATCCTTTCGCAGCTCCTCCACGCCCCCTCTCTCCTTCTCTAACCCTCTTTATGTTTAATGTGGCGGTACACCAGTGTACTAAAACATCAAACAGAAGCTATTGCCTTTCATTTCCACAACTGAAACCAAGTCGTGCGTTGTAGTTCTTTTTTGAAAGCAAAGCACCAACAAATGCTTGCTTCTGATGCAAAACAGAGAGTGGGAGAGAAAAAGAAGGAGCAGAAAAAGAGTCCATTTATACTGTTTTTTTGGGATTCAGTAGCTGCGGGCCTAAGTGGATGTCCTGAACACTTTTTGTCTCTCTCCAAAGGACAAACTCATGACTGCCTCAGCCACAAGGGCCCACTGGAAACAATTAGCAAATAAATAAATAAATGACTAAACAAAAACAAATGCTGTGGCCCGGTTGTGTTCCACACACTTATAGTTCCATAGCGGTTTTCCTAGAAGCTTCATTTAGGGCCTCAAACTGTCAATGGGTTTGTGTTTGTGTTGCGTCCCTGCCAGCTGTCCCTTTAATTGTCATTATAATGGTGCTTACAAGATAGAGAACTAAAGTTTATGCTCAGGGCTCGACAATAAAGACTGCCCGATGGCCCGGGGCCAGTGTGAGAAAGATTCAGGCCAGTTGCTAGAACTGTCACATGCTCGATCGGGCCAGTGCTGCATTTATAACATTAGTGCAAGCAAACAACAAGCGAGAGAGCACAAAAGTTTCACGGACTAAACTAAGTCTTCTAACTGAGGAGACATTGTATTAAAAACATAAGATATGTAAAAAATATTTATCTTCAGACATATTTTTTAAAGCCATGATGGAAAAAATAGTTATATGTAATTTTTGTGTTGGGGCCAGTGAAAATTTTGGCAGGGCCATAAAAATCTGAAGAACCGGGCCAGTAGAAAAAATTCTTAGCATTAAGTCCTGATACTGCGTCAGAGAATGCTGTGAATCCATCAATGGTGCGTAACAAAGATGTAGTGGTAAAACGCAAGAGTTTTTGGAAGTGACTTTTGAAAAATTACTTTCACCGTTGTTCTTAATATGTATTGATTTCGGATCATGGAACAATGGCACCATTCCCATATGAAGTATGTCCAGAAATGTCTTCAAACTACTCACCTGCATACCTAAAGGCCCCTGCACACTCTCTACGAAATCGAAGAACAAACGGGTATGACGTAATTCAGAAAAAAATCCGGCCAAAAATAAGATGCTTTTGAGTTTGATTCGGTAGTTTGTAACAGCTCGTCAGGGCAAACATTCAGGAAAACTTCTAACTGGCTGGGGCCTTAAATAATGTACTTTATTGACAGCTGAAGTGTGTTCTTTGTCAAATGCAGAACATACTGGATGCAGCTTTAACTACAAATCCAATGACCAATTTGAATTGAGAGGTGGTCCAGTTGAATTTTTTGCAATCTAATTTGCCATAGTCATTTCCACAACCTCAAAACGCTTCTGATGCATTCCTGTTCATCAAACACTCTGCCAGAGCTTTTTCTAGTGCACCCTTAGTCAGGAAGAAATATTGCAGGATTTTTTTCTAGAAAAATATTTTGCATATAAATACATCAGGGACAGAAAGAAACAGATAGAAGGCAGACAGCAAGAAAAAGTGAAAGTGGTGAAACCACAAGCTGAACCTATTCAGTGACAGGGGTGATGACCTCTAGGTCACGCTAGCTAGTCCTGACCCTGCCATATCCTCAGCCAGCTGGAAAACTAGGAGCAAACAGCTCTGCTACAGTGTATACACACACACACACACACACACACACATAGGCTCATAGAGGCCCAGAAGGGAGCTCTGTGTGTATTTGTGTGTTGGGGGTTTTGGCAAGTCGAGAGAGGGAGTTTGATGAATGACCAGCTCTTCTCAAGGAGCTGGCAACCGCTTCACTGACCCAGACATCCAAAGGTCACAAGCAAGCTGGGGGTCCAGGTGCCCCACAAAATGACCCCCTGGTCTGCCCCCACGCGCTACAGGTCGCCACTTGTTTTCAAAGATCTGTTGTGCTCAATTAAACTTCACATGACAGCTTCCGCATCTTTAACTGAGGTCATGACACGGGGGCCAAAAGCTAAGTCTTGCAGTCGTAAAACAGACCTCTTTAACATCCTAGAACAAATTAGAAATAATCCACACAACACCAGAGGAGCAGCCAATAAAACACTGTCTACTTCACAGGGGACCAAAATAAACATTGGAGAGTTTGGGGCAGGAAATCATGACACCTTTACAGTTATTATCAGAGATTCTGTTTTGTAAGTCTCAGGACCCAAACGCAGAGTAAAAACAAACAGGAATTTACTTAACCAAAAAACAGCATAAACAAACATAAACTACCCCGTAGGGGAAAAGTATAATCTAGGCTGGGGCAGATGTAAACTGGGAACCAGGACCGACCAGACCGAACAGGAACAGGGGAAAAACCAGACAGACATGAACACAAAATAAGACAGACTGGAACACAACCAACAAACAAGACGAACATGCACTGGACAGCACACACGAGGAGACTAAAATAGGGAGAGAAATAAAACAGGTTAACAAGCAGGGCAGGTGTGACTAATGAACTAATAATAAGCAAACAAGGAGATGGGGTATGACGCAAAACAGAAAGACACGTGGCAAAACAGAAACAAAAAAATCCATATGCTCTCACAAAAACGCAAACACTAAAATGGCACGTGCGCATATCATCGAGACAATATGAAACATACCAAACGACAGATAAGACGAGAGTATGCGCGCCAACACTAACAAAGCAATGCCATGCATTCTGACACTAGACAAAGCCTGAGCTTACATCACGAGGCAAACACCATGCGATGCACACAACAAGCGATAAAACTGTGCGAGTGTTCAGACACACACAAACCCGATACCTTAGACTGAAGTAACCAAACCTCAGCTCAACGTGAAGACAGCTTGCGACCCGGGCGCACAGCGCAAATCGAGCGCAACGCGCGGTTGCGAGAAACAGACACAGATTATTGATGGAAGTGCATCCTGTCAAGGTGACATAAGCGCAATGCATTCACGCCAATACAAGACAAGACATGGAACATGAGTGTCTGGATCCCGACACCAAAACCAAACCAGACAGGGAAGTCAGGATCCAGACACCATACTCCGGACATGAAACAAGACAGATCGAAAAGCGCATGGAAGGGAAATCAAAACTGAAACCGTGCGTTCACACAAAGATAGACAACGAAACACAAGACAGACATGGGACGATGATGTCACAGTCCTGTCACACAAAAACCCAGACTGACAGAGTGACAGCACCGTGACAGTTATTGCTACATTAAGCTCTTGCGATTCTGTAATACCTTTGGTATGTTGAGGTACACTGACTGTGCCTCCAAAACATATTTATTTATTTATTGTGCATTTAAGAGTTGATATTTCCTGGGGGGAAAAAAAAGATTTAGCAACTAAAATTGACATTTTGATTGTTAATTACTTTAATAAATTGCACTATATATTTTAAACAAACCAACTGCCAATCAAATGTTAATATTTAATGACAGTCTTGAACCAGCACTTACTTAACACTGCCATTTTTGAGGTTTCATGTCTGTTTTAAAAATAATGTCACAAGTTTAAAAAGAAAATCTAAAAACTGAGCTGGAGCTTACAAACTTATTCCAGAATTGGATGGAAAATTAATGGCATGGGTTAAAATCAGAAATTAAAAATGCTTGTTTGATATACAGTTGAAGTCAGACGTTTACATACACCTTAGCCAAATACATTTAAACTCAGCTTTTCACAATTCCTAACATTTAATCGTAGAACACATTCCCTGCCTTAGGTCAGTTAGGATCACTTGTCAGAATAATAGTTCAAGTTCAAATAATAGTTATTTCAGCTTTTATTTCTTTCATCACATTCCCAGTGGGTCAGCAGTTTACATACACTTTGTTAGTATTTGGTAGCATTGGCTTAAATTGTTTAACTTAGGTCAAACATTTTGGGTATCCTCCCAAAAGCTTCTCAATCATTTGCTGGAATTTGGCCCATTCCTCCAGACAGAACTGGTGTAACTGAGTCAGGTTTGTAGGCCTCCTTGCTCGCACACGCTTTTTCAGTTCTGCCCACAAATTTTCTGTCGGATTGAGGTCAGGGCTTTGTGAGGGCCACTCCAATACCTTGACTTTGTTGTCCTTTGGAAGTATGCTTGGGGACATTGTCCATTTGGAAGACCCATTTGAGACCATGCTTTAACTTCCTGGCTGATGTATTGAGATGTTGCTTTAATATATCCACATAATTTACCTTCCTCATGATGCCATCTATTTTGTGAAGTGCACCAGTCCCTCCTGCAGCAAAGCACCCCCAAAACATGATGCTGCCACCGGCTTCACAGTTGGGATGGTGTTCTTCAGCTTGCAAGCCTCACCCAATATGGCACTCGTTTTACTGTGGATATAGATACTTGTCTATCTGTTCCTCCAGCATCTCAAGGTCATTTGATGTTTTTTTGGGATTGATTTGCACTTCACACCATTTCACACCAAACTACGTTCATCTCTAGGAAAGATCTCCTTCCAGAGCATTATGATGGCTGTGTGGTCCCTTGGTTTGTGTACTTGCGTACTATTGTTTGTACAGATGAACGTGGTACCTTCAGGCATTTGAAAATTGCTCCTAAATATGAACCAGAATTGTGGAGGTCCATCTGAGGTTTTGGCTGATTTCTTTAAACTTTCCCTTGATGTCAAGCAAAGAGGCACTGAGTTTGAATACATCCACAGGTACACCTTCAATTCAGTACACCTCCAATCAGAAGGTAATTAGCTAATTGACTAAAGGCTTGACATAATTTTCTGGAATTTTCCAAGCTGCTTTAAAGGCACAGTTAACATGTGTAAGTAAACTTCTGACCCACTGGAATTGTGATACAGTCAATTAAAAGTGAAACCATTGTGGAAAAATGACTTGTGTCATGCACAAAGTAGATGTCCTAAACGACTTTCCAAAATTATAGTTTGATAATATTAAATCTGTGGAGTGGTTAAAAAATGTGTTTTAATGACTTCAACCTAAGTGTATTTAACCTTCTGACTTCAGCTGTAAACCGTCTGGTCTCCTTTTAAATCTATTTCTGCTTAGTCACTGTTCTAGCATATGAAACAAAGGTGCATTAAAGGAATATTCAAGGTTCAATACAAGTTAAGCTCAATCGGCAGCATTTGTGGCATAATGTGTATTACCACAAAAATGTATTGTGTGGGAAATAAATTTAATTCAATTTTTTAATGCAAATACCCACTGTTTCAAAAGCATAGACAGAAGACATAAATAATATGTGTAAAAAATTATTTTACTGTGAGAAAATCACTTTCTATCCTTTTCTGTGTAAAGTAATAGCTGATTTTACAACTTTGTTGCCATGACAATGTAATGTTAACAAACCCAAAAGCCCTACAACGACTGTAAAAATTATTTAAACAACTTCATAGCTCAAATAATGCATGAGTTTTAATGGAAGAATCCATGGAGGTGCATTTATAAAATTATAAACTTCAAATATTTGCCTTTAAACCCTCCAAAAAATTTGCCCCCTTGAAAGTGCCTCACTGTAACCTTGATTTTCAACAATGTCACCAATGATACAATGCAAATTATGAGCATAATTCCATTGTCTTAAATGTGGCCTGGCAAGTGAGAGTTCGGATTAATGAATTTAAGAGTTTGGAGTTCTGAAGTGAAATGAGCATCAGTTTACATGTAAAGACTTGACTAGCCGGGCCAATGTTGCAATAGTCAGAGAATTTAAACTTTATCTGAAGAGTTTCAAAACAACTTGTAAAAATACATTTAGCCAAATGAGCCTTTTATTTACAAAACTATATTAGTAAAAAATACTGTAATAGATCACAAAAATGTGAGTAAGCCAACTGAACAAAAAATGCAAACATATTCAAAGTGCCTTTTTTTAATATTCACTGAAAATTCAATGTTTCTTTAAAAGAATTATATTTAGAATTTTTAGAATTAGTGCTGAATTATATTTAACTGTTTTAGAAGAAAACAACTGTGATCTTGATAATGTTATAACCATTTTACGAGAGAATGGAGCTGAACAGCTCACATACAGGCACAGCACAATGGCATGGCCAGGCTTTGTGAAGTACATAGCCAGGGCATGGCACGATGCCCACCCGCAAGCCTGCTGCCCCTCATTCCTGTCCTCTCCACCACCTTTTCAATGGCCATTCAGCAGAGTATTTACCAAGGTGCTATTGCAAATGCTGGCTGGTCTGTTAAGCCTTCACCCATAAACCTGTGGCAAACTGTTTGATGCCTCTACGGATGCCAGCTGTTGGGGTTAGCGCTAAAACACCTAAAAAATTTAAACCAGATCAGATCCCAAGATGAATTGCTAAATGAGCTAGTTAAAAAGTTACAAGTAAAACATTGACATTATAAATGGAACAAAAGCAGTAGTGGTTGGCTGTCACCTTAAAAAGAACTTTCCTTCACTGGCATATGAATGTCAAAAATCAGCCGAACACTGTACATGATTTACTATTTCAATTCAAATCCACAGACCACAACCATACTTTCCTTCATTAAGAGGGTAAAGATTTCCTTTTGCTTTAAATTCTGTTTTCTTTTGATGGAAGTGAATAATGTCAGACGCTTTGAGAAAACTTTCCTCAGTGCCCACTGCATTGCGGATGCCAACTAACGAATCAAAGGCATGCTGCAAGCAGACAAATGGGGTTTGATACCAACCGCCATCCTCAGTCACTGGCACTCTCCCTACCACTCTCCTGGCACAATGCTAACAAAATGGCCGCCCTGGGTGCACTGGCACAATGTGAGGCCATTGTCTAGCGATGGGCATTGGATACAAGAGGCAAAGCACGCCACACTAGCCAAGGTAAGCCTCTGATGGAAAACCCAACATTAATTTGCTGACACAAAATCTATGGCCTCTTACACTTTTAAAAGGCGACAATGTAAATTATATCAAGTGGTTTTTCTTATATCAAAATTCATAACATTAGTCAATTGCCAAAATCATTCTAGCAACAAAAGGTTTAAAATCTTCGCAAATATGCTAAATCACTGAAATATTTATAAAACAAATAACTTGTGTTATTTCCTGAACAGGACAAAAGTGGCTACTCTTTATTAGTCTATTCAGAGCAACATACAACATATTTAGGCTGTAGTGTGAGTGCCAACAGGGCGAATATACGCCATCTTACACAGATACAAAAGACATTCTGATGCCAGCCATGGTGCCAGTGGCAACCATTATTGTCCCTCCACTCTGCCTTCTGCTTACCCTGGCACTTCAGCTTCACAAAATGGAGGTGCCGTGCCTGAAGATAACCCAACTCATTGAGAAAACATGAGCCGAAAACATGAACACATTTACAATATTAAAATACACTTTGTTATGTAGTGATTTTCAACATAATTTGAATTAGTGCTCTGTGGAAAATGTGGAAGATGTCTAATATTTTACAAACAGAAAACCTTAAGAGTAGGAATAAATATAAGGATTAGTTTACTATGTAGTTTTCCTCATTTGTAAGTCACTTTGAATAAAAGCCTGTTAAATTAATAATGTAAAAGAACAGAAGAGTTCCTTAGACCTATTTTCGCTTTTATTTTATTTTGCTAAAACTAGCACAAAATAAAATAGCAGAACTATGAAAATGATCAAAACAAATTTACAAACAACATTAATATCAAACAAGGGTAATAGTCATTTAAAAATATATTAATAAAAATAAAACAAATCAGTATGTTGCTATTGGCCAGTTGTGCAATTTGTGGCAACACTTGAAATGTTTATTTCACACTAGGCAAATATACTGTTTAGTTCTTAAAATTTTGTACCGTGTTAAATTCTTCTCATCATAAAAAAAAAGCCTTAAACTGCTTTGTGGGAATAACGCCAAGAATTTGTGTCTAGTTCATTCTAACAAAGGTACAGTTTCCAAAGACACTCATTCTCCTTTCATATGCACTTCTTTTATATGCAAACTAATCTGTTAGAGATGCTAACAATTTCTTTAAGTGCAAATGTAAAATTTGTTCAATTACAAAAGTAAAACCATAAATAAAAACCACATACTCTAAAATATTATACATTTAAATATACCAAAATTTATTTGATCGGAACTTTCACTGTGTTTGTCATATGAATATATATGAGAAAAATATAATCCCTTGGTAAAGTGCATAGGTTGCAGAATTACATTTATTTGATTTTGTCTCTACAAAATAAAAGTTTGTCTTTGTCTTTTCAACCCGCTATAAGTATCACAAGACATGAATCATGTCAAGATGTTTTTCTCCAAACCTCCCCCCCATGTTCCCATCTTTTTTGTGCTTACCTTGGTCCTGAACATAGTACGCCAGAAACAAGTCCAGCTCTTTCACCGAGACAGTGATGTGGTGGGGCTGGACGCAAAGTGCCGGGTTGGTGCAGTGCGGGAACTTGACCAGTCTCTCGCCATCTGTGCTCTCCAGCGGAATACCTTTGAACAGGATGACCATCACCAGGTCCAGCCGCCACACTTTATCAGCCTGCCTCAGGCAGTCGATTCTGCGGATCTTGCCCTTCTGGTCAGGGTTGGAGAGAACACAGCACGGATGCTTCTTGCCTGTTACGCTGAGCACAAAGTCTTCCCGGTACTCCTGCCGGATGTCCTTGCGCAGCTTGGCCAGGAGCCGGGATGCCCACTTCTGCTTGATTTCAGGCTTTTCGCTGAGCAGCTCGTCTTTTACGGCCCGTTCCTCATCCTTGGACATCCGCTTCTCGTGCTTCTTGAAGTACTTGCGTTTCCTCGCCTGCAGGTTGAACCAGGTGTAGGCTATGGCACGGACATGAGGGAGCAGAGCCTCGATGAAGGGATGAAACTCATCCTGTGAACAGAGGGAGAGAGAGAAAGAGAGAGAAGGGAAAAAGAAAAAAAGTGAGCAGGGGCAGAAGTGACCTTTTGGCAAGGGTTCCCGACTGAATTAGCCAACAGCCCGTGCGGCCAAAAACAAAACAGAAAAAAATCTTTAGAAAACACTGCGAACAAGGACTACTTATAAGATGCAAAGAGTAGATACAAGTGATACAAGTGACCAGTTAATGGTCCACAAAACAATTTTTAACGTTAACAGTTACAAAGTATACCATCTTCATTCTACCAATATCCAGCCTCTGATTTCCTCCTTTAAAGGACTTTTGAGAACAAAAGTTATACAAACTTTAATTTTTAAAGATCAAGGTAAAAGGTACATCTACCATTTCAACTCTGACTGCAATAAGCGCTGGCCTGCCTGCAGGTGTTGGAGGCATGCAGAAAAAGGATGCCACTGTACCGCGTCTGCCCGCACCGTGCCAGCTTCGAGCAGACAGTTACAGAATCAACACTCTCTCACTGCTCTTCTCTCTCTCTCTCTCTCTTTCTCGCTCTGCCCGTTCTTCTCTTGCTTTCTCTCCGTCTCTCCAGCCACGCTCAAAGCACCAGTTCATGTGTTGGCACAGGAGAGCAAGCACCCCCCCCATACTTTCAGATCTCTTATCAAAGCGTTCTGCATTCCTGAAACAGCCCCTATACCACTGAGCCCTGCAGAACCTTTTGGAATCCTGGAAAACCCAATAGAAATTCACCAAATGCCTTAGACAAGGACAGCTGAGAGTGCAATCCTGAAGCACACTTGCAAAGACATCAAGACAAATGGGGACATGTCTTTTGTCTAAAATGAGAGAACAAACCTTCTCAAGGCCAGAAGTACAGTGTAAGGCTTTTAACTAAAAAGGGAACAGTGAAGAAATGTGAAAAGTGGGCAGGGAAAAAAAAATCAATTTTACACCTTCAACAAGAGGCTATTTTTCTTTACTACGAGGAGGTGTTTGTGGTCCTTAGAAATCCCTTAATTTGTGAGCAATAATGTACAGCAATTAGTCTGAGCCACTCCAAAATCAAACCAAGATGGACAATGAAAACAGATTCTTGGCACAAAGGCACATTCTTTGGGCACCAGAGCCGTTTGGTAAGAGTGGCATTCAAATGCCGAACCAAAACTATAGCAGTCTAACTCCTCAAACAAGCTTCTTGGTTAATTCACACTTGTGTTATTCAGCATAAGCCTTTTTTCTCTTCATATGCCCCAACATGTTATGTAGTATTACACTACAAACCGGGTAAACGCAGTTGCTAATTTTACAGACCATTGAGTAACATTTGGTCAATGTTTATCCACACATATAATCTCCACGGCATGAGAGCGTTTTTCAACATTGTCAAGCAATATCAATCATGTTTTAAAACATGAAATAGAATAGCAGGGCCATTTTTTCACAGTAATCAGTGAAAGGCAACCCCTAACACTTTCTGAAGCTGCCCTTTATAATTTTCCATTGCAACAAATAAAACAGCATTCAAAATATATCTTTTTTTTTTTTTCTCAAAAATCTGTACATACTTAACAATGGGAAAGATGTTTTAAGAAAGAGGTATACCAAACACAAAGACACCAAAAAGTGTGAAAAATCTCAACAAGTGAAGGTGAAAAAGACTACCCTTCCCACACTCTGCAAACCCCTTTCATTTTCCCACCACTGCACTGAAATATGAACAAGGACTGAAGTGAATGGTTCGGAGAGGAGTTAAACCACATATTGTTTTGAGTGCAGGCGGGCGGCAGCTCTTTGGGAAACCACAACCAGCACACCACTACCTGAATCTCAGTGACAATCCCACACACATAGCCCACACTCAACCACCGTATAACTACCACACAACACTGCAACAAAACTACACAACACAGGAATGTATGTGCAATCCTTCAGACCTGTGTTGCAGAACAAAAATGTAATTTGGCGACTAGTGTGAGTTTTCGCATTATGTGGTGTAGTAATATAATCAAATAACTCTCAAATCCATTTAAAGTGTTCCTTTTTTAACAAAACATCAAATGACAGATACTTAGCAGTCAATTTTTTACATTACAGCTTGCGAACAGCAATATCCAGGAGTCTAATAAAGTTTTCTTTCTAAATGTCCATAACCACACAATAACTCACACCAAAAATGATGCACACATACTGAAATAAGCACTATATAGATCTGCTATAAATTGAATGACAAAAGGAAATTACAATTTAAGTATTTTTTTTTTATTTATTTATTTTACCACAAGAAATTATTTGAAAAATAATTTAATTGCCATTACTATTCCTGTCATAATAATAATAATAAAAATACAAATAAAAAAAAATAAAAGTTTTGTTAGACAACTAATTTGTTCCCCAGCAATATAGTATTAAAATCAATCATCTCCTTTAACAAGCAGCCTATTTTGAAATAAAAAAATAAATACAATATCACACTGATAAGTTGCCATTATATTAGTAGTTAAAGCAAATGCATTTCTTATTTATCATCATGTTTAAGAATGTCATTAAACCCATTATCGCATCGATTTTTATTTTTAAAGGTTTAAATGTCCAGCACAATATTTGCACGAGGTTGTGGGCCACACAGACTCGCGCTCTCTCCTGTATTCACCATATCTCAGTCAATCACTCTCTCATGCCAAGTAAAATATAAACAGTAAAATTGTGTCAGCCAAACCAGGCGGACTCTGTCCAACCGCTGAATCAACCTTATCATTGTTTTCATCTTAATTTACTGTGTGAGAGAGGAGTTCCCAGCTCTAACTAAGGCAAGTTTCCTCAAAACGGAGGAAACGACAGATTCAAACGCACTGTCTTCACATTTACGTTTGAAATAGCGTTTAGATGAACAATGACACATCTCCCCGGATTTAAGATCTATCCTGGTCGTTCGGCTCGTAAATCTTTGCTTTGTTTAATCAAGCCCTTGATTGAGATCTTAATTTGACCGCAAAAATAAACTGGCTAATTTGCGAATGCCATAAAAAAAAAAAAAAAAAAAGTAGCAACAAGCTTTTGAGTAAACGTTGGTCTACTGAACCAAACTTGTTCAGCAATTATTCAGATGGGGTCTTTCACTACACACATGTGATCTGCCGGGAGAGACGCTCGGTGAGCTCAGTACATTCTCCCACACTGCTAATAATCAACCCTGAAGTTAACAGAGTCCGCCATTCTGTTTTTAATGCAAACTTTCAAGAAAGCGCTCAACGAGCTTTATGGTTGCATTTAATTCGCAATAGATCGGTATTCTCGCTCGATATTAAAATACGATGTTAAATTTAAAAGGGGAAAAAAAAAGAAAAAACTTTCAATAAATGTGCACTGCATAGGCTACATAGCCCTATAGGCTACAGCAATTTTACAAGTAATCAAAACAGAGTGAAAAAAGTGCACATAAATAGTATAAGCAATTGCCTATTCAGAGATACAAAAAGTACAGAATAATATAAAATTGGCTACCTGTGTTAGACAAATCGGCGAATACATCATGACCTTGTTCGCCGGAGTAAATTGATCGCGCGGTTATCGAAGTCCTGAAGGATCTCGCAGATGATTGATATTATCGGTTCATTCTTCAGAGCTCGTGCCCCACCGTGCACGTCTGAGTAAGACCTGATAGTCTCATTCAAAAAACCAACGGTGTTATCCGGCGGTGGAGAAGAACTGGAGATTCCACACTCAGCATTTAACCGATCCCAGCGGCTATTTAAGAGCACTAACGATTATAAACGGAGTGAATCTAGACGCATCCACAGCGAGTGAGATGCGCTGAACGCGCAGCTGAAAGGGGAAGCGCTGCCGGAATTCGAGAGTTAAGTTTTTGAAGAGGAACCTTGAAAAAATATCACACGTGCAATATGAAAACTTGAAGGCGGCTCATTTCTGATCCTATGTTTGCTTTTCAAACTTGATATAATATGAGCCGGTAACACCCTCTAGTCTGCTGGAGCCTAACACATCAGTCTGAAGAATTTCCCCCCTTTAATTACACAGTCACACTCCTCCTCTTCCAGCAAGCGCATATGCCATATCTCCAGCCCACCTCGACAGCACCTCAAACCATGACATTGACAAAGATTTAAGCAATTTCCCTCTTTTTATCCAAGAGTCGTTATTTTACGGCAGCATGTAAAACTATGTCAATACGACGTATAGCACAGCCTGCGAGAAGCCTCAATTCTACACCTTTATAAATAAACGACATAAGGAGTGTTTTGCTGCGTCCTTCAATTACAATTTAAACCGATTTAGAACGTTCAAATATGTTTGCAATAAAGAAAAAAAATGCACAATGATTATTCTAATTTTTCATTTGCATATTTCAGTAGTTCTAATATTATTATTTAAAATATTATTTTATTTCCAATTGACTTTGAAATGTTAGGCTATAGGCTGCATCGTCTTCATAAAGACGCAGTTCATATGTAGCCTACAATATTCAGCTTTTATTATCAGATAATTTCACTAAAGGCAAAAATGATCTGCCTTATATGAAGAATGCTATTTCTGACTTTCACCCCAAATTATAATAGATAGGCTATTCATCTGATATGCCAAGTTTGTCTAGATTGTCTTAAATTTACTTTACACTATCAGCTATTAGAAACGAATACGTTCAGGCTTACACAAATTGCATTACCCATAAAGCTTTTGGTATTACATCACACACTTGGAAATGTAGGTCTAAAAAAACACAAAAGCACGGTTTGTTAATGATGCGAATGCATATGTGCGCCTGCAGCTTTTATTGTGCAATTGAACTTAAAAAATGAACAAGCTGAAGGAACTGCAGAAATCAACAGAAGTGCACGGTTGCGTCACGTGTCCGTAAGTAAGAGACGTGCACAGGGATGGTTTGTTTGCTGGACAGATAACGATTCCCATCACATTGCATTAACATCTTGTATCAAAGTCAAAGCCCACCCCCTCCGTCCAACTCTGAAGTCCGCAAGAGTTTAATTACGTCTTTATGAAGGGACGCTCTACCAGCGTTGCTAGAACGTTACAAGAATGTTACTTCTAGCGCTGCACAACAAAGTCCAACTACGTTCTTATTAAAATAATGATTCGATTTGTGGACGCGAAAATTCGGCGACTCTTAAACGCCTTTACTGGCGTTAACGTCTTTGAACGATTTGCGCACAATGCATTATTTCTCTGATTTAACTGATAATTAATGTCATAAATGTTAGTTGATGCAAGTGTTATTACGTATATAAAACAATCCCAGACCGTGTGAAATGGTGACATGAGTAAATATCAACTCAAGGTATTCACGCTACTGCCCCGTGCCAGAAGTGCACTGCTATTCAATAGGGGGGAAGAGTTTTAAGCTACACATGTTGCATGCCAAGAGCGGATACACACTTCTGACACAATGATATGACCCATATAGGGCGGCTGCCAATACATGACATAAACAATCTAACATCTAGGCTACTATCGTTTTTCTAAAGTGCCAAGTTTGAAATTGTCTCAATTAGTTAAAACATGGAACTGGCTACTGCGCTAAAGACAGTGCTGAAGTTACATGCGCGCAACACAGTAACTCGAGAAAGAGATTCACAAATGTTAGTAAGACAGTGTTTTCCAGCATACCGTACCATCGCACTGTATTGCATGAAACTGAAGGGGGTTCCTGGACGCCGGTTGAAACTGAAGCCGGTACGTTCACATGTCTCAAGTTCAAATGTGTGCTTTTTAATTTTTTTTCTCTCTCACTCTCTCTCTCTCTCTCTTCTTTCACGTTGTAGTGCTTACAATAATGAACACCGGAAGAGAATTCTTGGCAGACAGGCGGCAAAATCAAGGCAGCGAGCACCTCAGATATTTTTTTTATCTTCCTTCCTCTGCGAGTCAGTCTTTTTTGGATAGCTTTTTGCTGGTGGAGTTGAACGCGGTCCAGAATAGGCTGAGTTTTTGGAAGTGGGTAGGTCTGCGCCTTTACTCTCTCTGTCTGTCGTCGTTGTTGCTGCTCGCAGCAGCCAAACGTAGCTGCGCATTTGGAATTACATCCTCGTTTCTGATTGGCTTGCGCACTGGCGGAGCTACGCTCTGCCTTCAATGTCCAAGGCCCCTCACTTCCGCTCGGCAGGCAGTGTCACTATTTGCATATTAACACTGACCAAGTCTCATCAAAGCGAGACCGGCCGAAATTGAGACTAGTGGCTGAATATAGGTCAAATTCCTTTGTGCATTTTGGTCTAGGGGATTAAAAATGGTTCCGTGTGGATAATTTCCTTGAAGAGTGATAGCAATAAAACAAAAACAAAAAACATAAAAATAAAGGATTATGATAATATCGGTGCTCCTCCTTCCTTTTCGTAATGTTGTTTGTTTGTATGTTATATGTGTGTGTGTGTGTGTGTGTGTGTGTGTGTGTGTGTGTGTGTGTGTGTGTGTGTGTGTGTGTTTATCACTTTGTAGGGACCAAATGTCCCCATAACGATAGCCTAGTAAAACACGAAAATGTTGACCTTGTGGATACAGCTTATAAAACACACTAAATTATGTTTTTTGAAAATCTAAAATTGCAGAAAGTCTGTGAGGGTTAGGTTTAGGGGATAGAATATATAGTTTGTACAGTATAAAAAACAAATTTGTATGAAACGTCCCCATAAAACATGGAAACACAACATTGTGTGTGTGTGTGTGTGTGTGTGTGTGTGTGTGTGTAGGCTACTATTATTATTATTAGGATGTATATTATTGTATTGTATTGTATATTATGATAATATATATATATATATATATATATATATATATATATATATATATATATAGTTATAGTTATAGTTATTATTATTTAAAGAAAAAAAAAAAAAGATTTGTCAGATGTTAAAGAGAAAGAGACCACTGTTAGAGAGCACAATGATGGCATTGGTCCAAACCAGCACACCACCGTTTTAAAGCCACACAGACACATGAGTCCAACAACACAAAAATCAAACGCGAATTAAAATGAACATATTTACAAATTCGTGTTTTGATCGATTGCTGAATTAGCCACTGTGGTCACTAAACCAGACACTATCATAAACAAACAATGAGATACATGAGAGTAATACAACTGTATGTATATGTATTATAATGTCAGCTACAAATAAATAATAGGCTACAAATAAAATAATAAAATCCTTTTCGCAAACAGCTTGAATTTTAATGTATTTTTGAATGTATTTATTTGTTTAGCTTATACTAGGCTATATTGGCAATGCCACGTGCATTTTTCAGTGATATAGCCTGTTAATATATATATTTTTTTAATTTACAAAATAATTTACAAAGTAGCCTACTTTGTCTTTCATTTGGGTCGGTGTTACAAAATCAGTCGACGAAATTTGTGTATTTATTCCTTGTATGATTTAACCACACCATTGGATCCAACTATTTAAATTATATAACAATCTGTCCGATACACTTTTTTATTATTATTAATATTTTTTACTCTTTTCACCTACACGGAAAAGCGGTCCGTTTCGGACACCCACATCAAGACGCAAGTGTCATTTGTGGCACATTTTTGCTCCGCACGACACAAGTTACCACCTAGAAAAGTTCATTTTAGCTGTTATTCTGTCTTTAATCGTGGACAAAAAAAAGAGAACGAAACAAGGTTTAGGTTATAAAAAAAGACGCGCTTCAGTTTGTCAAGACAAATGACATGGGCTATATGGAGCCCAGAGTTATTCGGGTTTACATTCTCACACTTGTAGAAACAAACACACGGCTTGTTGAAGCTTTATATCGAGTAGGTGGAGTGTGATACGAAATGAAGCGAAAGCGCTCCAAATTCTTCAACGTAAACTTTGGCAAGCTCAGCAACGAGAGGAGGACAGGGAATCATTAACAGCGCAAGTATTTGGAGGCAATAATACAGAGATAGATCTATGTTCTGGAGATTTTTATTTCTGTTCACTTTTGGCTGTCAAATATTAGGCTACATGAGTTTGGATATGTGTCGCGTGTGCGCAGAGAGCCTCAGTAGCCTTCTCCGATGTAAGTTCTCATTTTAAATACAGTAGCCTCCTCTCAACGCATTTAACGCTACACTTTCCTAGTCTTTTTACCTGAACGTTGTGGATGTATGGCGGGTACATCTGCAGGCTGTAGTTCCAAAGCGATGATTCGTTTCCAAATTCTCTAGACATTATTCAGAAGATTCTTATCGTTGCTGTTTTAGCCCATAATGCGAAGAAGAGACAGAACTAATAGAAACAGCATATATATACACTCTTTCCTCAAGTCCTACAACTGGATTATTTTTTCGCCGACATCAATATTTGTATTTGCAGTTTTTTTTTAACACTGTTGCTGCGTCGTGCAATTTAACTGGTGAACAGTGCATGCCAAAATGTTTTTTATGTAGGCTATTAAATGGAAAATAATGAATGTATAACAATAAATGCTGCTTTTGAATAAATCCTCCCACACATTCAAATGATGGACAACAACGGCGCACTGCTATCCTATAGGCTATAGGGGTTTGAAGATAACCTAAAACTCGTAATGTCATGCCATCAGATCTGTTACATGCTTGTTACGTCATGTTTTCCTTCTTCTTCTTCTTCTTCTTCTTCTTCTTCTTCTTCCTCCACATATCTTGAAAGTTTTTGTCCTATACTATATAAGGCAACTGATAACAGCCTAGGCCATATTTTCCGAAGCCTAAGGTACAAAGGCTACTCTCTCACGAATTATAGGATTTCAAATTAATAAATATTATTATTAATTCATGGTACTATGAGTGCTAATTTTTCTAAATGACAATTCAATACACTAAATGCCCTACAAAATAGTGAACAATAAATGTATTTTGTTTTTTATAAAAATAATATAAAGATGTCTAGGTCATTATTCAAAGCAGCCTGGCATAATGACGAAAAACACATGTATTGTCTTTTGTTTGCTTCGTTTTTTGTTGTTGTTGTTGTTTATTAGCCTATATGCATGTGATCTTAATTCTGAAAGCAACTGCATAATAAATAACATCGGCACTTTTCATCTGAACATGAAATTGGTGAAAATCAATTTTGCTCAAGACATGAAGTGTATGTTCATGAAGTGATTACTATAATTTTCACATTTCAGCAGGGAATTATGATGTGGTGAAGTTTATTTGTTTTTCAGTGAATTATATAAATGACATCTTTTGGAGAAAAAAAAAGTATTTTGTGCTAAACTGATGGCCTTTTGGATTGAGGCAATCATTTCACAAAACATTTGACATATATCCTATAAGAAGTGGACTTTGCCTTGTAATTCGAAAGCATGCATCAGTTAACAGTTGAACAGTTATTAGATAACGAATAGAGTCATCATTTTTTGCTCATCTGTAATTGTAAAACACGGAAAGGGGTGAATGGATGATAGGCCTATTTTTTATTTATGTCGAAAGAACTGTCATTTTCAAGTTGGTCTCTGCTTTTAAGTGGCCTGACATAAATACATCTTTTTTTGGCACAATTAACTTTCATTTTGTACCACAAAGCCATTGCCACAAAAAAAGAAAAGAAAAAAAATATTATTTTGTCCATCAGCGGGCAGCGAGTGCAAGCAGTATGGTACTAATCTGTTAATCAAATCAGAGTTTGGAGGTGGGGAGGTATTCGAATAATAACACATTCAGAAGGCGCATTTTGATCTGCAACCCGTTCTAACATAAGAATGCTTGTGCGAGATGAACTATGAACTCACAGGGGAGCACACGTCAGTGACCTCATTCTGCACTGTACGTCATCACTTTAGAATCTTCTATTTACATAGGGCTTCCAATAACATTTGGTTTGTTTTTCAGTTTTGCAGGCGTATTAGCCTATTAATCACTTTTAACAATATATAAATATAAATACATTTGACAAATACATTGACAAGTTTTGACAAAATTGTCATGGCATAACAATAGCGAAGCTGTTCGGAGATTTTTGCCTAATTTGTAATCGAGTTTCTCATAAACAATTTAATATTATAATAGGCCTATAACCAACATAGTATTTGTGTCTACATATCTTTAAAGTAAAATGATTGTGCGGTAAATCAAAGTATTTGCCTTGGAGTTGTGCGCGTGATGGTGGCATTACATCAGCTCTTGTGGCTCGCCGTGATCGTATAGTGGTTAGTACTCTGCGTTGTGGCCGCAGCAACCCCGGTTCGAATCCGGGTCACGGCACGATTATAAACAAGCAATGGAGTTTGAGCAGTTGGTTTTTGCTGTTCCTTAATTTAACGTGCCAGACCATGAAAGAGTAACACATTTTCAGGTAGAATACCTTAGTTAGTTGTTTATTAAATTAGAACATGTAGTACTGAGTTTGAAAGTGTTGTTCACTCTTGAAGTCGTCAACCTTTATTTATAGAGCACGTTTAAAAACAACAGACGTTGACCCAAAGTGCTTTACAGATCAAACAAACTGACCGAGTAATATAAAAACAAATGGACGGTGTCTTTCACTTTGAATGCGAGCTTCTATTAAGATATGTTTGCAACGCCGCAGCGTTTTGCTCTTTATTGATCCCTTTAGTGACAGTGCCAAAGGCTGAATGTTCGGCGCATATCAGGTATAGAGAAGTTTTTTTGTTCACTGAGCAGCGCAGTTTACCATTCAGTCCACAAGGATGCGGTAGTAGCCTAGTCTTTTTTGACATGAACTGAGGTCTCAGCCGACCGCCGTGATCGTATAGTTGTTAGTACTCCGCGTTGTGGCCGCAGCAATTTCTGTTCGATTCCGGGTCACGGCAAAATCACAGAGGGTGAGGTGCTGCTCTTTTTATGTGACAAGACCAGGTGGTCGTGCTGTAAAAACAGTAATTCAAAGTCAAATGAATATAAATCTTTCAAAAGGGGAAAAATCAGGCCTTAAAGTACTGCCAGGTGATTTTGGTCATATTTGGTCACTGTTATATAATTATTATTTTTTTAAGGAACTTGCACGTCTGTGCATCTGTTTTAAGAAGATATTTAGTTTCGATTATCATTCTTTTAGCTTAAAAAAAAAAAAGATATATATATATATATATATATATATATATATATATATATATATATATTCAGTTCTACTGTGGTAACAGAGAGGACTAAAGAAGCTTATATTGTTAGCTTATTTGTTTATATATAAGGTAGTTTAAGACATTCACTAATACAACAGTTCCGATAGTTAAGCACCAGATGATTTAAGCACCAGAGGGCAGCAAACGACTATGTCTAGTCAAACCACTGCCTACAAAGAGATCATTTTGGCAAATTTAGCTAAATTAAATACTGATTAATCCCACAGTTTGATATAACTGCACCTGTAGGAGTTTTACTGAGATGGCAGATACCCCTAAACAGGCTTTATAATAGAAATGTTGTGTGAAAATGAATTATTTATTGCCCCAAAACCTTTTTTGCTAGTTTTCACAAACATTGTCTGAATTTAAACATTGCAGCTTTGTCTTGCCTGAACATGAATATATGCAACAGTGAGTGTTGTCTGATCATTAAAAGGGGGGAAATGATAATGCTTTGTTGTTTCTTTTATCTTTTAATTTACTGAAATGTAGTGACATGCAATTAAAGTCAGAAACACACATGTGTGTGTGTGACTCTGCACCTGTGGTAATTCTAATTAGACAGGACTGAGACAAAAAAAGCTTTTATATGATATAAATGATGTGAGAAAGTGAATTAAATTAATTAAATCTGGTCTGTCTGTCTGTCTGTAGTGATATGCAATTTAATTTAGAAACACACACACGTCTTCTGTTAAAAAAACGTTATTTTATTTTTTAAAAGGTGAGTGAGTTTTCTTATTTCGTTCCAATTTTCCATGTAATCCAGTCTTGAAAAAAAAATCAGTCTCTCTCACACATCAACAAAAACACAAATACATATTTAAACACATGCAGAGGGAGCTCTTCTGCACCTGTTGGCAACCATGAAAGACTCTCCTTGTTCCTCTCTACCACAAACCAGCCATCAAGAACAAGAGCAACAATGAGACACACGCTCAAATAAACAAGGAGAAAGCTTATAGTAAACATGGAATCCTGCCAAAATCACTGTGTCCCATTCACACACATATGCATGCATTGCAAATCCTTCAGCAATGAGAAAGAAGCAGCAGGCCTCCACAGAAGAGCCAGGCAAAATTGCTGTGTACTTGCTTTCTCTCTCTATGTGCGTCTGTCTCCTTTCTCACTTCAATAGGTCTTGATTGACAGGACAAGCATGCACCTATGTTGCATGAAATGTGCAACTCTGCAGGCATTTGTCTGGTCTCAGAACACATGCTCCTGTAACAATGTGCATCTTCATTAGCCACAACTTTGGAAGCATCATTGCTTGATATTTGATCTTTTATTTGCATGAAAGAAGGGGTTTCTTCTATCTTCAAGAAATCCTAAAAAATTGTATGTGGTCACTCCACACTAAAAGACTGATTATTAAAGGGAATGCAGAATGATACCTAAAATATCTACAAATAGAATACCATAAACAGTCAAAGAATTTAAAGCAGAGATGCACACCAAATATTAAGAGTTTGAGGGTTTAACTCCAACACTCAATGTGCTGTAGATGTGAAGGTGAATTGAGGGCAATATCTGGGTTGTGACTCTCGTTTCTTTTTTCTATACAACTTATTCAAAAATACATTACAAATTCAATTTACACAAAATAATTAGTTGACTACACCTTGTCTATGATGAAAATGTTTTCAATTATGGAGTTAAAAGTTATTTTGATAATTATTTCTGGAAGTCATGTGGAATAACCGTCCAGACACAGTAAAATAAATAAATCAATAAATTAAAAAGTTGAAATTCTTGAGAAAAAAAAAAAAAGAAACATGCAGAATAATCTTTTATTATTATTCATATTTTAAAAAGCATTGAAACAATTATATTTTTAAAATAAGGTTATTATTTGTAAAACTTTTGTTGATCAAATAAAAGTCATGTGGTGTAACCAACATGTAGGTGGCCTATTTTGTTTGTCATGTAAAAAAAATCTTTAAACAGAGAGAACCCCTTTAGCCCCTCAAGACTATATTTTGTCATAACATTAAATATCTATATTTTCATATTTTTGTTCTGGTCATTTAGTGTAAACCCGAGAAAACCTTTTGATTTTCCTGACTCAGAAATTCATGATATTTGCAATAATAATAAAAATAAATAAATTACCAATAAAAATAATGATAATAATACTATATATATATATATATATATATATATATATATATATAAAACCCTTGAAAAATGTTTTAAAACTTTTTTAGAAGTAAAAGATTTAGTATTATTAATAAAGTTGATTAAGTGTACACATGTATTCAAGGTGCAAGGAAAGTATATTAATACCTTTACATGTTTTTATTTTTATTATTTTATTTGTGAAAGCAACATGTACTCAAAGATTACATTTCTACAAACTTGACAACTGTTTAAATCTTTTAAAATATTTCTCAGTCTTTTTACCACTTTGGACAGGTAAACAGATTGATTTATCATTTTCATCTTCATCTTTTTATTATGTGGTGACAGTTTTATAATTGCAACAAGGTGCTCGAGGCTGTGCCGTGTTGTGAATATAGTCACCTAACAATGCACTTCAGCTGTGACTATATTCACAATATAGCACAGTCTCGAGTGCCTTAGTGCTAAAGTAAGCAATTTTTTATTTTTTATTTCTTTAAATGGTATGCAAAAAATGTCCTGAGATACCTCACCGGTCTCTGTGACAGCACTAGACTATGTAAACAGCAAACAAAAATGTGACTGCGGGTAAGGAACACCTTCTTTAATCAGCCAATCAGAAGACTTGATGTGCTGTCTGCAGCTGCCTTTCAATTATTGCACGTTCTTATAGTGTAGTAGTTGAAGCGGAACATTCAGCTAATGAGTGCCTGAAAGGGCTTGTCAGCTGTATAAGCAAGCATGAATGAAGGTTTTAACAAAAGGCATGCTAGCAAGTCCTTGCCTTCTTGGTCAAAGATGAACTTTTTTTTAATAATTTCATGTGCATGAGTGAAAATGTATTGATAATTGACCTTTATTAATAAACCTAATTCATGCAGATTTCTGATCGAACATCATTTATTATTATTGTATTGAAAAAGTGGCCAGTTTGCATCTAAGCACACCATTCCTCCATACAATACTTCTTGCCCCATACCTTGATGTTTCCACTTTTCCTCTCTCAAGTCTCCTTCTTTCTTTTCTTCCTCAATGTCCCTTCATTGACCCCACAACCCTGTTTTGAACAAAGAGGTCTTTTGTTCCCTAATTGCCCTAAGCAGATCTTCGTCAGGCATGGCTACACATCGCTGTAGCAGTTTAAGGAACCCCTGGTTGATCATTCTCTTCAAAATTGTCTCCATCTGATCTCTAAAAGATAAGTTAACTGATAGTTAGCATACCCTTTCCTTCATTTATGTCTTTTCACAACTTTAATACAATGCTCCTCACATGTACATGTTGCAAGTGGAGTATCGTTTCCTCTTGCCCAGTGTTGCCAAAATTCAACTTGTCTCTCATTTTTTTTTTAATTATTATTAAGGAATTATCAAGATTAAGTAAATCACTTATGATGGAAGTGAATGGGGCTAGTCTATAAAAAGTATGGCTACAAGACGTGAACATTATGTGTATTACCATAATTATAGTTTGATAAAATCCAGGATTTACCTACGCCAGAATGTTTATCAGATACTGGGTTTATCGGCAGTATGTCATCATGATAACGAACTGGCTGATTAACATGAAACTAGTCAAGAAAATGTCCTAGTCTTATTTTACACCACAATCTAAAGAAACAAATACAATATTTTATTTTGCATATAAAAATATTAAGCCTTTTTGGGGCCATTAAGATTTTTTTACTTTGTATCATTATTTTCATGACAGTCAGTACCGCCGCTCCCTATAAGCAGACTTCGCAGTCTGTGTAGGGCACCAACTCCCTAGGGGGGCACCATCTTACCCTAGGAGGGCACCAGAAAGTCCACCGGCTGCCCTTACTTGGACATTATATGTTATTCATGGACCCGAATGCGGTTGCGGAACACAGATGATTGCTTTGCGCTCATATCACACGATGGAGCCTACCTTCAAACTCAGTGCCTCTTTGCTTGACATCATGGGAAAATCAAAAGAAATCAGCCAAGACCTCAGAAAAAATTGTGGATTTCTACAAGTCTGGTTCATCCTTGGTGGCAATTTCCAAAAGCCTGAAGGTACCACGTTCATCTGTACAAACAATAATATACAAGTATATAAAAGTACACCATGGGACCACACAGCTATTATGCCACTCAGGAAGGAGATGCATTCTGTCTCCTAGAGATCAACGTAGTTTGGTGCGAAAAGTGCAAATCAATACCAGAACAAAAGCAAAGGACCTTGTGAAGATGCTGGAGGAAACAGGTAGACAAGTATCTATATCCACAGTAAAACAAGTCATATAGCAACATAACCTGAAAGGCTGCTCAGCAAGGAAGATGCTCCAAAACTGCCATAAAAAAGCCAGACTACAGTTTGCAAGTGCACATGGAAACAAAGAACTTACCTTTTGGAGAAATGTCCTCAGGTCTGATGGAACAAAAATGTAACTGTTTGGCCATAATCACCATCGTTATGTTTGGAGGAAAAAGGGCGAGGCTTGCAAGCCGAAGAACACCATCCCAACCGTGAAGCATGGGGGTGGCTGCATCATGTTGTGGGGGTGCTTTGCTGCAGGAGGGACTGGTGCACTTCACAAAATAGATGTCATCATGAGGAAGGAAAATTATGTGGATATATTGAAGCAACATCTCAAGACATCAGCCAGGAAGTTAAAGCTCATTTGCAAATGGGTCTTTTCAAATGGACAATGACCCCAAGCATACCTCCAAAGTTGTGGCAAAAATGGCTTAAGGACAACCAAGTCAAGGTATTGGAGTGGCCACCACAAAGCCCTGACCTCAATCCTATAGAAAATTTGTGGGCAGAACTGAAAAATCGTGTGCGATTGCAGGAGGCCTACAAACTTGACTCATTCACACCAGTTTTGTCTGGAGGAATGGGCCACAATTCCAGCAACTTATTGTGAGAAGCTTGTGGAAGGCTGCCCAAAAAGTATGACCCAAGATAAACAATTTAAAGGCAATGCTACCAAATACTAACAAAGTGTATGTAAACTTCTGACCCACTGGGAATGTGATGAAAGAAATAAAAGCTGAAATAAATCATTATCTCTTCTATTATTCTGGCATTTCACATTCTTAAAATAAAGCAATGATCCTAACTGACTTAAGGCAGGGAATGTTTTCTACGATTAAATGTCTGGAATTGTTCAAAATTATTTTAATTGTATTTGGCTAATGTGTATGTGAACTTCTGACTTCAACCATACAGTACTGTTGAAAAGTTTCACAAAAACATTTTCTTATGATGGTTATTTGTTTCTACAGCTTTAGTGTGTCCATTTTAGACTACCAAACATTTGTTTTGCAAATAGAAAAGATTAGAATAGAAGAATAGGGCACTCTGCAAGAGATAGCATTGCCCCCACAGAGCCCCCCACTGAACATCGAGTCAGTCTGGGATTACATGAAGAGACAGAGGCAACTGAGACAGCCTAAATAGATAGAAGAACTGTGGTGAATTCTTCAAGAAGCTTTGTACATCCTATCCGCCAACAACCAAGAAAAACTGTGTTCAGGTGTACATAAGAGGATTGGGGCTGTTTTAAAGGCAAAGGTGGCCACATGATTACTGATTTAGCTTTTTTATGATAACTGAACTTTGTATGATGTCAATTGATAAATTAAAACTATTTATGGCAATATTTTTGACAAGTGCCTAAAACTTTGTACAATACTGTATATATATATATATATATATATATATATATATATATATATATACACACACACACACAGTATATTGTATATAGTATTGATTTTGGGTTAAATTAGACCAGGACATTTTCTTGATATTTATAGAATCACAGTTGTGCTATTGGATATAACTTTACACTTTAAGTGATTTTATCATGCTAAAATCATGTTAACATGGAAAATGGTTTACATCTTATTGCTAAACCTTTGATACAATGTGTATTTTAATGTAATGTTTATGGATTGGACTGGCCTCATTCTCTTTCATTGTAAGTGTCTTATGTAACTGCAACTTTGCTTCTATTTTTTTTTTTTATAAACAAGGGATGTTGAATTATTATTATTATTATTTTGTGGTAATCTGCATTATTCCACAAATGCTTAGATTAAGCTCAACTTGTATTTAATTGATAATTGATCGAGAGGTAAAGGTGGTAGAAGGTCTTGATATGCTACTCTGACAATATTCAGTGCCGGCAGTGTCAAAGAGTAGTTTGGGGAAGTCAAGATTGATCCCTCTGATAAGGATCATACTAATCCGAAGTGTGCCCAACAGTCGGAATAATTAACACTGTGATTACGGAGAAAATGTATATGCCAGACAAGCAATACCGTTTACTTATTAGACCAGTTAGAGGATTTAAGTCTAGACCAAAAGCACCAAGGTGATCCATCTATAAAACCACAACGTCACTACTGTCCTAATGTAAGCCAACAATAATCCCATGTTGTGATCAAGTTACACGATGGTCATTATTGGGTTAAACCCTAAGCTCCTTTCGACTTTTTTTGAATTTCTTCAATGTCTTTGTTTATGTACGTACATGTGCGGAGTCCACATGCTTAATTAGTATAGTACATATGATGTTGTTCACAGATGTAAGATGTACATTTATTCATTTTAACAATACCAGTTCTTACATAAGCAGTGCTTACTTTTTCTACCCATTAGTAATTGGTCAACATGCTCCCATCATCATCATCTGACCAACTGCTCTGAACTGATGAGTCCAGTGGTCATTCAATCAATGTCATAAACACAGTTGTCACCAAATTTCTTCATTTATTTCTATCCGTACTGCTAATCATTTTAATTACTGCCTTACTCAATGCTAATGCTATTCACGATTAGTTGGTACTATGCTAATTTTCGACCCACATTCGGCAAGATAGCAGGAGCATCGTCTGATGGCCAGATTGCTGGGAGGCTGCATGCAGACTGACATCAGTCTCCCAGCTGCACAAAGCAAGCCAAACAGGGGGACTCTTGCAAAAAAAGAAAAAGAAAAGACACACTCAATAAACTAAAAAAGGGTGTGGGGGGGGGGGGGGGCAGTGTGTACCTTAATGAATGACTGTTGACCACAGGGATTAGTGATAAATACTGCTTTCCTCTCCGCATAGCCCACCCCAGCATCTGCTGACACTGCTCACATTTTGAGCCAGTTACTTAGTTTTGAGTGTCTGAGTGGTAAGCATTTCAAACTGAATCATGTCTCCACTGTTTAGATCATGCTTAAATTAGCAGGTGAGTCCGTGTAAGATCCAAGTTATTTGTGCACCACAATTTTTTTCTTTTGCATAATAGGAAACATGGAAAAATGTAAATAATGATAAATGTATTGCGTTCCAAATTCTTAATTAAACTAAGCTATTTTATTAGACACTGGTTGAGAAGGATAAAGTCTCCCAACTGTCAACATGTTCTTAAAGCCAAGTAGAGTTTTTGTCTGAATTGTATTATTTTTCATTTATGGTGAACTGAATTGCACTTTTTATTTCTTGTTAATGTACACAGTAGGGATATCTGCAACGTTAATTGAAAAGTGACATCTGCGTATGTTTCAAAATCCATCACTGCCTTGATTTTTGATCAATCATATTTTATTTTATACGGAACACCAACAATTGCTTAAAATAATCTGCTTTATAGTATACAACTGTAAATCATGTATGTAACTTTAAAGGAATATTCCGGGTTTAATATAAATTAAGCTAAATTGACAGAATTTATGGTATAATGCTGATTACAACAAAAATTAATTTTGCATTGTCCCTACTTTTCTTTAAAAAAAAAAAAAGGCAACAGTGAGGTGTAACAGTGGATAAAGTGATGCATTATGCACATAATGTCCAATATGTGTGTTTACATGATTTTAGTGTGATAAAATCACTTATTAACCTGTTCTGTGTAAAGTTATATCCAATTCGACAAGTTAATCGCCATGACGACGTAACACCGTAAACCCTAAATGACTGTAAAAAAAAAAAGATTTTAACAACTTTACAGCTCTAATAATACACAAGCCTGTACAGAAAAAAATATGAAAGTGCTTTTATAAAATCATAAGCTTCACATTTCTGCCTATAAACCACCCCCATTCACATTCACTGTAAATGCTTCACTATAACCTCTATTTTTGCTTTTCTCAAAGAAAAGAAGGGAGGAGTCGAAATTATATTTTGTGGTGATCAACATGTCTCAAATGCTGTCCATTGAGCTTAACCTGTATTGAACCCGGATTATTAATTTAAGAGAATTTTCATGTCTAAGAGTCCCAGAGTTTAACTTATACGGCTCATAAAGGATCCACGTTATTACACATCAAGCAACAATTACTTTATAATACCACAGATATTACCACAAAAGTGCTACATTGTGTTACAAGCAAAGTAAGCAAGTACCAATAAACAAAATGTGCATTGTTTGAAGCAACAAAGGTTATTCCTTTTTAAAATGTTTGCTGTCATTCAACTTTACGTTGTGAAAACAAAAGGAGTAAAAAAATAATCTAAAGTAGTGGCTTGGATAACAATAAGCGTCACTGACAGTATACCTCTTATCCCCTTAATCACACATTGTTTTATCTGTCTTGTAAAAGAACACAAAGATAAAATGACAACTCACAAGGAGCTGGCAGAAGGAAAAAAGAATGACTAAATTAATATTCATAGTGGAATGAGAACCAGCAGTAGCTTCATTGAAAGTGAGATTCAAACAAGAGCCTTTTGTCAGCCAGGAGGGAAAATGAACAAACACAGAGAAAACTGTCAACAAGTGCAGAGCAAGACCACATCTTGTGTGACAATATTTATAAGCATCACGACCAAAACCAGGGGAACAAGTTATGATGAGAACTACCAGCAATAGCGTGGTTTCAAGAATGATGATTTGGAATATCAAGAAAGCAACATTAATGCACTTGACCTCTCCAACTTCTCATCTGAAGTAGATCATCACCGACGTTTTGACATACTCTCATAAATCCAAAACCACTGAAAACTGGAACGGACAATTTAAACGTGAAGGTGAGTCATAATCTGATATAGTACATTTATAGATTGCGGTAAGCAAAGAGAGGGGGGGTCTCTGAAAAAATCCTGACCTCCTGACCTGGAGTCTAGTGCAGGGTCTTGACCTCACCTGACACCAGTGACGTCCCTACCCAACATGCGGTTTGGTAAAAAACCAACACATGTTTGGAATGGATTAGGAGACCAGGTTTAAGGCAGGATTTAAAAAATCCAGTTGCTAAAAGACATGTTTAAGCGAAAAAGAAGTACAACTGTAAAAACGAGGTATATTAAACATATGTTAAATAAGAGTTAACTGTTTTAAACAGGGCACTAAAAACTTCTGTACATAATTGATCTGTAAACCTTTTTAAAAGTCTCTAACACATGCAATGAATCGCACTGAAGGAGGAGTTACATCACTCAAAAATTGGTTGGAAAAAAACTTGCAGACAGAAAAAACAGCTCCTAAAAGCACCAAACTTACCATCCACCAGGTCCTGGCTGTCATGTCATAGCATAGCTGCCATTTGATGGAGCTGTCTGCCGTTTTCCCAGCCATTCTCCCGTCAGTAGCTTTCATCAGGAGCAGCTCAGGAGTAGATAACACACTAATCAAGCCTTCATCAGACGCCACTCTCTCAGCCCCATGTAGGCCAATCCTTATCACACTGCATTATGGGAGAAAAGTGCACACATACACACACACGCACATACGCACTTAGCCTTGTGCTCCAGCGATGACTCCAGCCTCCAGTGCTGCCTATAATGACAGGATCAGGATCTGAATCCCTCGCGCACACACATAGAGCACCCCCCACCCCCCCCCCCCCCCCCCACCCCCCACCTCAGCCAGGGCTTTAATTTTTTAAGCTGTGTAGAACAGGAGCATGGATTTCTTTCTGGCATCTTGAGCAGTACAACAAGTGGGCAACCAATGAGGGGCTTTGGTAAGAGGACGAGCTTCAAAGTTTATTTGCATTTTCATCTGTTGTATATAGTTGATTTATAGAAGCCCCCCCCCCAACTCGATGTCGATGAGGGGAGGCCCACATGGGAATTATATTCCTCAAACAAAGGCTGGGGAGTTTCATGGGCATGAGAGCCAGGCACGGTTCAGATATCACAGACTTACACCAAGTGAGGGAGGGAGAGAGACACACACAGAGAGAGATAGAGAGAAAGAGAGAGAGAGAACAAGGAAGAGAGAAAGAAAGAGAGGCGTAAATACGGACAGGTATTCCAAGTCCATTCACTTAAAAGCCAAAGGTACTAAATTCAATGTTTCATCTAAGCTTAAAATGTTACTTACATAACAGCACAGGAGAACTCAACCGCCTCTTCATATAAATCACAGAAACTGCAAATTCTTATTACATTGTAAAAATGGTTTGCTCATCTTGTTAATGTCAAACTTGTCACAATTTATTTATTTTATTTTTATTACATTTTTAATACATTTCAGTGTTTCAACTCAATTTTCCTTTCATTAGGAATTAAATTCAAAGAGGTTGAAAGAGTACAATGAACTTTTCACTTCAGGTTGTAACTTTGGCACCGTTTTGAGACTATTCAAATAATTGAGTTTTCAGTTTTGGTGTGTTGGAATTTTTTTTATGTGTTCCTGCTTTTTTAAAAGCTGATGCATTTGCTTCTGTGGTGTAGTTTCTTGTGTTCAAATATAACTGCTTTGCTATTTGAGTTTCAGGAGTGTGCGGTTTTTGGTTGAGATCATTTTCAAATGTTTCAGTCACTCCCACTGTAAAGAAAATGTCAGGTAAACATCTAAGTTATGTATCTTTATTCAAGTCAAAACTATAATTTAATATAAATTAATAAACCTGACTACATTAAGTTACATCAGGAAAAATACATTTTAAGGGTCAGATCATGAAGAAATACAGTTGAGGTAACAACTGCACAGTTTCACCCAGTACGCCGCTCCCTATACACATACTACGAAGGCTGCGTAGGGCACCGACTCCCTAGGGGGGACCATCTTACCCTAGGAGGGCACCAGAAAGTCCACCGGCTGCCCTTATGCTCATATCACGCGAACCCTTACCGCCCACTCTGCGTATGGCATCAATTTGTCCAGCGGCGCCCCTGGTTTCACCATTTACAATGTACCATTGAATACCGTGCATTACATAAGGTGGAGGCAATAGGCTTGTTTATGTTCATTTAATGTCATTGTATATTTAGAAAAGATATTATAGATGTTATAATGCTGCAGCATGCTGGATTATGAGCTGAAACATGAGATTGCTGTTGATAGGATGTTGATCAAACATTTGTATGTGTATGGAAATTCTTTATAAATGACACAGATGTGGCCTGGGAAGTGCATTAGTAACGTTTATCATGCTGTCATGTTCTCAGGAATCACTGTAACATTAACAGTAATTTTAACATATTATCAAATGGAAAGTCAGAAAAAAAAATCATTTGTGCTCATTTAAATAAAACAGTAAAGATAAGAAAAACAGAAATAGCATTCACATTTTTGTTGTGAAACAAAATTTTTATTGTGTTTCAAAAAATTTAGTGAAAATAAAAGTAAACAATGTAAAATGTACGATTAAAAGCCCTGAGATGTATTAACTGAAATAATCTTATTTAAAGTCTCAGATGTTATAAGCCTTTGAAGATTGTCTAATTTGATGCACCAGAGGGATGGAAATGTATTCTTAATCTTGAGATGAAGAGGACAGTGGGTGTATTGTTTTTTGTTTTTTCACTAGAAGAAAAGTGAATGGTTTTCTCTTGCATATGTGAAGTTAAGGTTTTTCAGAGCATGTCTTCAAACTTAGCAACAATGCAGAATTACTAGTTATATCACGACTTTGGGTATCTTATTTTCTGAAAATCACATGCTTTTTCATACTTTGGGTTTTTGGAACTTCATAATAGGCTGACTGGACTATTCCATGCAGGTGTGTAGTCCCTTGATCCATTAAAAATGTTATTAGGTAGAATATGGCATGTTTAGGTTTCACAAACTCATTTAATGAGTTTATAATTTAGAGCACAAGTTTCCATTAAACCTTTATGGATTCTTAGAAAGGATTTTAACACCTCAGATTAAGTATTTCATCGCAGATGGGAGTTTTACTTACACAAACATGTTCTGAGGGCTGAACGAAATATGATTGGTTCACAAATATATTTCATCAGTCATTCAATACAGATGAGATTCAACCAACTTGTTTTAGGATCCATGACAATTAATATGTAACATCATAGATTTAAAATTTGATAGAGATTAAAGGAATATTCCTGGATCTCTTACAGTTGTAACCAAGTGGAGAAATGTAATGTCTAAAGAGATTTGCAACACCTGATTTTTCGGCACTCTCTCATTTTGGAGACGTGAGAATATGCACTGTGCAAGAGAGCTCCTGTTCATAGTTTGGAAAGTCTTTGGGTAAATATCAAATTTTACACAAAATGCTTGTAAATTGCATTGAATATGTGTTCAGAAGAGTTGAATGTTAAAAATGAGTGTTTGTTCTGGATCATTTTTTAAATATGCATATGGATTGCATGTGTGGAGTTTGACCATGTGTGCAAGAACTGGTTATTTAATGATTCATAGCCCAGGGTGTTTTCCAATTAAATGAAATACGTGTCATATGTGAGAACGTGCGTAATGAGAATTCTATTGCTTTAAACTGCAATACATGTACTTATAACATGGCTGGAAATATGTAAAATGCTTTGAGAGATTCAAACATGTGTTAAATGCATAAAATGCCATGAATGATATAAGCATGTATTTAGGTGATGCTGTTCAATAAGGGTAGGCTAGCTCCTTTTTTGTATTTTCTTTTGACATTAGCCTCTCTCTCTCTCTCTCTCTCTCTCTCTCTCTCTCTCTCTCTCTCTATATATATATATATATATATATATATATATATATATATATATGGCCCCATCGACCACTGTTTTATTCTTTTCTTAAAACAGTATCAGATTAAACCCCCCAAATATATTTTTGATCCTGTGGTGATTATTTTCAACCCACTGGCTACACAGTGTTTACCAGCATTGCACCATTAATGCAAAAAAGTTGTAATTTTGGATAAAACTTAGAGAAGGTTAATATGCATTTTTATCACTCAAAAATAATAATGGCAATGTTTATTTCTTGTTGCTATACTATTGCTACAGTGTGTCTTTTAATGTTTAAATGGACTGGCCCCATTTATTTCCATTGAAAGTTTTAAATATTCTTTTGTGGTAATCAATATTTTGTCGCAAATGCTGTCGATTGGGCTTGACTTGTATTGAACCGAAAAACATTCCTTTAAGACTGAAGATTCTAGCAGCAGCTTCATTAGCAACACATTAATGCAGTTGTGTTTAGTCTGCAAGGCACTGAATGACAGAGAACTTTTAGGTTCTTGAGTGAACAGTAAAATAATGTCCTCAGATGAACTTGAGGCAAAAGAGAACACATATATTTTTAAACTTCAAAATTGAGTTATGTGGTAAACAGACCTAATTTGTTGTTAGTTTATTTCCTTTTTTATATTAATTGATAAATGCTAACATTGACTCTGTGAGCAACTGGACAATGCCAAACCACATTCTGCCCGGATTGCAAGTGCATGGCTGCTTAACCAGAGAGTGTGGGTGCTAGACTGGCCCGCCTGCAGTCCTGATCTGTCTCCAATTGAGAATGTGTTGTGCATTATGAAGCGCAAAATACAGCAATGAAGGCCCCATACAACTGCGCAGCTGAAGACTTGCAATGAATGAATGAGGGGAAATTCCACTTTTTAAACTTAACAAATTTGTGTCCCCAGTGCCTAAATGCTTAAAAAGTGTTATTAGACAAAATACTTATGTTAATCAGTGTTGAACACTCTACTGTCCCAACATTTTTGGAGATCAAATGTTGTTGCAATCATCTGATATGAAATTAGTTTGTTAAATAAAAAGTTAAATTCACAAGGTAAAACATTAAATAATGTGTTGTTGCAGTGGTTTCATTATAGCACAGAGTGAACAGATTTTACAAATGACTTCCTTTTGTTTTTATTAGCATTTCCCATACTCTCCTGACTGTTTAGGAATTGGGGTTGTAAAACCAACAGCTGCCTCTCACTGGAATCAACCACTGAAATACATTCAAACAGCTTTGAGAGCTTTTCAAGCCTCTAGAAGGTTTTCAACCAGTCAAGCGATCAGAAATTTACAAGAAGCTGGTGTCTTTGCAGGGCGTAAAGACATCAGCTAGTACGTAATAACTGGCTTGCATTAATAGCATTAGAACAGCTTTGGCTGTTTAAAGCAATGCAAAGTCGGCTTTGATGACATTAACTAATTACATAGACATGTACGCTTGGCTTTTGAAGGCTGACAGATCTATCTGATCTGACTGATTTACCGCTCTTGTCCGAGATGCACAACACTCTCATGTTTGAGGTCTTTACAGCATGCTTGTATCCCACTCGTTCAGAATTACAATTAATGCACATACATACACAACAAATTAAACAATGGTCATGCTTTTGACATTTGCAAATTTACGTATCAACCTGACTCTCTGATGTGAGTAGTGGGGTTTAACGCTGAATGCCAGCTTTGTTCCATGTTTGGGACTCTCTTTGTAACCTATCCAGACCTTTTTCCCTCGGCAGCGCATTCCCAACCTCCACCTCCTCACAGAATGTTCCCGCCTGCAGCTGCTTCCCTCCACGTGAATTGTAGGATTGTGTGAGAACGTCCCGCGAGTCAGGGCACAGCACGTCTGGCATTCAGGGGCCGAGGTGGCATTTCAGAAGGACCAGGGCCAGAAGAATACCTTGAGTGCTGTTTATCCTTCTCGCCTTTTGCGTAGTGTCTATCTATTCATTTCCGAAACCTTTCCCACATTTCCATGGATTATCCAAAAGGGATTTCTCTGTTTTCTTACACTTTGGATTTCAGGGTCATAACTCATTACATCTGAAATACACCACATCCAGGCTCATCCAATGGAAGCATTAGTCACATTACAGTTTTACTCGACCGATTTTACACATTTCTCCAAACTCAGGTCACTGCTCTCAAAACAATTAATAGCCATCTAAGCACTTTGTAATTGTCCTAAACAGATTGTGCATTTTTCTTGATTTTCCTAATATTCTCGAAACACTACATAGAAATTTCTCTGATCTAAAATTCTTGCTTTCAAAAGAGTTAACACAGACAACTAAATTAAAGTCATATTCTCAAATGCACATTTCAGGTTGTCAAATGGCTTTATATTGATATCTGCTGTGTTAATAATGCACACAGCAAAGAAAATGTCATTTACTACATTTTTCACACAACTGTCATGACTTATCTAAACTTATCTTATCTAAACAATTGCACAAATATGAAAATCCAATAAGGAAGAAGATGAAGAAGAAAAAGAAGAAGAACAGGTGCAAAGTGAGAAGAGGTTGAGTAGGTAAATGAAGAGAAATTAGGAAGGAGTGAAAGGGAGAATGTTTTCTCAACTCTTTCAGGGGTGAGCACTGCATTGAAAGAGTTGAGGAAAGACCAAATGGAGGTGGTGTAATGATGGTGAGCAGAGAGAAAGAGGACAGCACGATGGAAGAGTAGAGTAAAGAAGACACAGAAGAGGCTCAAATGATCTGGCAATCCCTCTAATTGATAATTTTATGAATCACGGTCTCTCTGAGACACACAAAGAGTTCGGCCTAATGTGAGCAGATCTACAGTGACTTCAATCTCAACAAAACATATTGAGGAAGAAATGCCATTCATCTGCATGCCAGTCAATCAATGTCCACAATTACTGTACCATCTGTGCTTTGAGTGCCATCTTGCTTAGGTCTATACAACATAGCAAGACTGATTTTTTTTATTGATTTTTTTTTACAGTAAACGTCCTCCTCCTCTTTCCAGAGGGAAAGCAGTGAAAAACTAGACATTTCGAGACATTTTTAAAAATCCTCTATTGTGGATTTGTATGATAAACGCTTCTATAGCTGAAAATGTTATGAATTCAATAGAGAACACATCTATAGTTTGATGTTAGTATTTACTTTTAATAAATGCATTATCAGAAAAGAATACAGTGCTTCCTTATGCAGTGAAATATAATTGTTCTGCAAAACTAAGTGTCTGTTTCGTCGGCTGAGTGAATTGAAAAGCAAGCAGACTAAAGACAACAGAGAAATGTTAATGCTTTATGTATTGTTACCATTGTGAGATGCTTTCATTGTGTTGTGAACATGCAGCCATCGATAACTGCAAGGCCAACAGACTTCACTGAATGCCTTCTTTTGACATTTCACTTGAATTGCCCTCACATGCGCGGTATTGATTTTGACTCTACAGATCAATACATTTTCTCGCCTTGATTGGATTAGGATTATATTTTACAGACTCTAGATTTAATTGGATTTCTACTCTCTTTTAGTCAAGTATTCGTGAGATTTACATGAAAAATCAATGGGCAAATCAATAGTTTGAGAGGCCTGAAAGTGAGGAAAGTTGGTAAATTATCCAAGTATCTTGAACACCTGCTATATCCGAAACACAAAAAAAGAGACTCTGCATCTACATAAATCTCTCGGTAGACTCATACCATTGCGAAATGTCTTTGAACTTTCTACAAGCACAATTTGAGGATATATTAATAGTTCATTCCTATTGAAATTTTGATATTTGATTTTATATTTGTCAATATCAATTCAGTATTTATAAGATATGCACAATACCTTATATACTTCTAAAAATGTGATGTGGTCCTAATAGTAGTCTAATTTTATTTCCAGTCAAAGGTCATGCTCATTTAAGGTTCATTCATGTTAATGAATGTACAACACATGTACAGCCTTGGATTAGTGTTGACCCATATGTGTCGTGCAGTCAGGCAATTAGAAAAATAACAGCGCTTGTCTGTTACTAATTGATTAACAATATCCAGAGATGCTTTTTAATCCCAGTCTAGCATTGTCCAAGAGACTTTGGGATTATAATTCTTTGAATCATATCCTTAATAGCTGTGTAAAAGGGATATTGTACTTCATATCACCCCTCTAGGCACCCCTATTAAGTTTTATTCCCATAATTCCCTATTTTGTTTTACCAGATGTCCACTCCTCGAACAATAACAGGTTGGTTAATTAGGCCAGTTTACTTAGCAAGCCGGACACATGGGGAAGCAGCAAATAATTATTTGGTATACATCCAATGTATTCAATAAGCATAACGAAAATAAATAAATGTAGATATTCTTTCATTTAAAAAATTATTAACTTCAGTTTATGATTCCTGCAATTGGTGAGGGTGCGATCGGTGATTGGAAAGTTTTAAAAATAAGAAAGTTTAAATTTTTTTGTTTGTTTGTTTGTTTTTTTGTTAAATAAACAGCATTTAATGAAAGAATAGATAATGATTGACAGTAATGGAGTAGTCTTGGATAACATGTTTTTAATTATGAAACCCACTGCCATGATCTATTGTAGAGACTAATTTGTTCACAGATGACCACCTGTTGTACCACAGAGGAAAATGATGTCTGCTTCAGGACAATGGAGAGAAATTAGGGTTAATTTACTGAAGTTACAACCCAGATGTGAGTTTTTTAAGACATGTGTTTGCACTTGAGGAAAGGCATGAGACCAAATGAAGTGTGATTCATGGGAATACATTTGAATGCATGTGTGAAGTGTTCAATGGCTTGATTTATTATTATAAAATATTCCACTGAGATGGAAAAAGCTTTTTGTATGAAAACTGTTGTCAAAACATGCAATGTATTGACAAAATCCTTTCTGGGAAAATCTGGTATAAAGTCAGTGTGGTGAGATCAAATGTCACTCCACATATCACATGCTGTGACAACAAAAATATTTGGACACTTCAGCCACACTTAAAAAAATATATCAAAATATCAAACAAAGTGGAATTAATTTAAAATAAAAATAGCAAAATCAAATTTTCAAGCGAGACATTTCACAAAAAGTGTTGTTAAGTTTTCAATATGATAAAACAGTTTATTGTTCAAATGTATTTGACTAAATGTATTGACACTTTCTGGTTGTTTGAAGTTAGTGCAACATGTCCATAGTTATTGTGAAGGAAAGACAACACCTGTAATTACTCTGCTATGACACCTAAAATAGTTGAACTTGCAGGAAACTGATTGCATCTACTAAAAGAAATCATTGCAAAAATAGATAATTGAAGTTAGTTCTAAATTAATTTGCTTGCATATGCTACTTGGTTTGATATTTTTTTTTATGTAATGCACTGAAATGCATACATTTTGGTTTAAGGTTCAAATACTTTTAAAGGGATAGTTCACCCAAAAATGAAAATTCTCTCATCATTTACTCACCCTATTGCCATTCCAAATGTGTGTGACTTTCTTTCTTATGCAGAACACAAATTAAGATATTTAGAAGAATTTCTCAGCTTTTTTAGTCCATACAATTTAAGTGAATAGGTGCCAAAATGTTGAAGTTCCAAATATCACATAAATCAGCATAAAAGTAATTCACAAAATTCATAATTCAGAAGTGATATTACAGGATTCTCCCTTCCCAGTAGGAGGCGATATGCATGAAGACTGTGAATCACCAAAAACACAATAAGAATGCAAAATTAATTTTTTTTCTCACCCACACCTATCCCGTCGCTTCTGAAGATATTGATTTAACCACTGGAGTCTTACAGAATACTTTCATGCTGACTTGTGTGATTTTTGGAGCTTCAGCATTTTGGCACCCATTCACTTGCATTGTATGGACCAAAAGAGCGAGAAATTCTTTTAAAAATGTTAATTTTAGTTAAACAGAAAGTCATACACATCTAAGATGGCATATGGGTGAGTAAATGGTGAGATAATTTAAATTTTTGTGTGAACTAACCCTTTAAGCCCAACAACTATGCAGCTAATGTTTTGATTATAAGAAACAGAAAAGTTATCCTCCTAATAAATTAATTAAAATTGTATCATAACCTAATCATACCTTTAAAATGTATATTTGCACTAAAATTAAATTACAATTAAATGGAAATAAGCCAATGAAACAAGAAAAACAAATAAAAAAAAGGAACTACGTCCTATTAAAGTAACATAATAGAAACAGATTTACTTCCAGTGGAGTTCGCTACAAACATGAGATGTTCTAGATTAATTTTGGCTGAGAGGAGCAATGCAGGCAAACACTTGCTCAGAGGTCATGACTCAGTGAGAGAGAGCGACATTAAAGAGTCCCAGCCAAGACTTTTTTTCTCCAATCTTTTAGGTGGTCCTGCCATCACACAGGCAATCTTTTAGGGTATTCAAGGGAGGTACTATCTGCTGTCACTCAAGTGAAGAATGCTGAACGCCGGGGAGCCAGTCAGTGCTGACAGCGGCCGTCATTCACACCAGCACACAGTGTAGGACACACGCCAGGCAAATCAACAGAGGCCCCTACTGGGAATGGACAGCATCAGGGTGGGAGGCATCCAACCGTGGCAGGGAGAGGGAGAGAGAGAGAGAGAGAGAGAGAGAGAGAGAGAGAGAGGGTGGGAGCGGGTGGACGTGGGACCTTCTGAGGCTTTGCCAGAGTTCTACAAGAGTTAATGGAGGCAACTAAACAACCAGAAGGATTAGAGGTTAGGATTCAGATTAGTTAAATGAAAGGCCTTGACACTGACTCGCTGTGTATAATGACTCATAATTATCTCTTTAAAAACAAAAAACAACAACAACAACACCAACTAATTAATCACAGTCTTGTGAAATAAAGTATAGATCAATAACAAATGCATTGCATGCATGTGTTCTCAAAGCAGAAGTGAATTTCTGCACCTCTAGCATTGTAATAAAGCAAAAATAATCTCTGATTTCAAACAGATTCCATGAAACCTAACTCGTTTTCCATTGGTTGTGAACACAGATAGTCCTGCCCCAAACTCACACTGTTGGTCAAGCCAAACATTGCTGTGTCGGGCAGGACGGGCCACTCAAACAAACAGAGCAATGTTTTTATAGCACCTCAGAGCCATAATGTTACACTTTTTGGTGAAATTGTGCATTAATTAATACTGAAAAATGTATACATATCAGCTTTAAATTGACTAAGTTGATTTTATATTGAATGAGCCAGATATTTGATCTAATTGCACAGGAAATTAAAACACAGAGTTCAAACAAGGTTGGCAGAAGACAGGGGTAAATCTTTCCATAGTGCTGGTTCTTTCTGGCCCAGACACCACCTTTCAGTGGGGCACCACACATGCACACACACATTTCACTGATCCAATGAATTGTTCTTTATCCGGCACACCATCCGAAGCCCCCACTCTAAAAGACTTCTACTCGCAACCGTCCCCTGTGCTACAGTATTAGACCTGCCAGCCGAGAGGAAGTACATAAGGAGCTCTTTGTTAGGTTGTACTGGAGGAACATTGTGTAAAATACAGTGCCTGCCCGAGATAAAAGGCTTGCCTTTCCTCTCATCTGAACTAAGTTTATCCTCCCTAAAGTCTCTAATTTCTGCTCCACAGACAAAGGGATGACTTTATTTTAAGGACCAATGACCTATCAAAATGTTCATAATTTTAAGAGGGTACAATCAATTTGCAAGTAATCGGTTGAAAGTGGGAGTGTCATAATATGCATATGTACACAAACCGAACAAGGGAACGAAATCAAGTACTTAAAGGATATCAAAATTCTTCAAGATCTAACTGATCTGACGAATCACTCTTTTGAAAATGTGTTTAGGAAGAAACAGGTACAAGTAAATTCTTCACAGGATTAGACTGCTGCAAATTGAGTCTTGGCTATCAGGTGGTTTGTGGTGAGCAGTTGGAAGCAGAAGTCGGCCAGTTCATGAGTTTTTGGTGTAACACTGAGCCCAGTAAGGTAAGGACAAAGGCAAACAGGATACACACGATACATTTCCATGGCAACCGATGTTGGCAGCCAGAAACCCAGCATTGCTGAAGATCTCGACAATGAGTTGGCAACTTCCCTGCTCGCAGAATTACAGATTGTTGGTTAATTAAGGATACAACACAAAAAATAGGTTTGGTGTTGGAATAAGAGTCTTGAGAAAAGGTCAAAAGAAGTTTTTTAGAGAACTTAACTGAAAACTTTAAGAACCATTCTAGAACTTAAAATGTATATTAATTTGCTTGAAAAATAGTTGTTCTAAAGCAGTGGTCCTCAACTGGTTGGTTGCTGCCCAAAAATGGGTCAGAGGTCTTTTCTAAAAGGGTCGGAGTTTGCAAGCATTAAACAATGCTGAATGCTAATGAAAAACATATTTTACCATGTAACTGTGCCTAGTCTGGCCAGTCAAGTTAAATATGCTGATCAACTTTTCAACGGTTGGAAACTTTTCCAATATCTTTTGCTGTTAATGCCAAAGGCCCTAAATCACACATATATTTTTGTTTATGCATTTATAAAATGATAACTTGTCATATTTAGCCTATAATTTGAATATTGTTGAACCTGCAGGTCATGGTAATATTATTGCATTTGAATTTCTTATTGTAAAGATTGATTTTTATTGACATTTTGTATGAAAATCAATATTTGTACTGTGTTGGGCTGGCCAGCACTCAATGTTCAGTGTCAAAACTGTCTCCTGAAGCAAAACCAGCTGCGAGTCACTCCCTGATGAACTTTTCATCAGTTTTCATTTCATTTTGTCATATAAAGCTATGCTATGTAACTTTTGGCCCTCTAGTAGTTGAAGTATAGAACTGCAAGTTACTGAAGTTGTCAGTTGGGCTTTGACTCCGCTCTTCTGAGTGGATGAATGTAATGGTTTAAATATCACTGGTGTAACCATGATCAGTGGTCGTTCATGATCAGTGGCACCCTGGGAGAACCCCCAAAGTGAGGGGTGGGGAGGAGAGGTGTTCAATGCCGCTCCCGGCAAGATGCCGCCCAGGGAAGCTGCCCATGTCGCCCATGCCTAAATCCGCCACTGACCAAATCAGTGCAAATATCACTACCAACATCAAAACTTGCTCCTCCCCTCAAAAAAAATAAATAAAAAAATACAAATAAAAAAATAACAAAAGAAAAAACGGATATACGAAAAATATGTGTTTATAGCAGGTAAGTAGCTTGTTTTTAGTTGTTGAAAACAATTGTTTTAAAATAAATAACGTTACAATTACATTAGACAATGATTGCTCTTTAAATCAGATAAAGTCATGGTGGAAACTATGACTTAGCAGGCAAATGCACCAAGGTAGTAACTGGTTTAAAGATTGGCATTGTTACCAGCATAAAGCTAAACATTTTTCCCCATTGTCCTTCCTCAAAAATAACACTGAAACCACTGCAGTACCACAATCCATTATACAATGCCTCATTTGTGTGGCTAACGCAATCTAACAAACTACCATGTGAGACAGTCCTTTGAAATATCTTACCTGTCGAGCGAGAAAAACTCAATCTTTGGGTCGGTTTTAAATCCATTTTTGGAGGCATCACCACTTATGAAAAAGCAAAGCCGATGTTGCTTTGTGTTTTATTATGGGCTTTGTTGCTTTCCCTTATTGTTTGCAGACTCTTCTGGGTTTGAGGTTTCTTTAGTTGAAAAACAGGTGATTCCCCAGAGGGTTGCCTTTTGGAACGATCCGAGGTCAATGTCATTTATTTGTTGTGGCTAAAAGCTGTCTGCTTCAAACTACTACCACACCTATCACTGCACTTATACACTCGCTGTTATTTAGGCATTATTTATGGTAAATTAGGTATTATTGAAACAGACGTCTCTGAGGGTTAAATGGTTATAGTAGATTTTTATTTTTAACCTATGACGAAGGTCTACAAGCCACCACAAGTGTTGCTGTATTCCTTTACAACACTAGCATCTTACTAAGAATAATAAATGCAGTAAAAATGATTGTTCATATTTAATTATACTGAATGCATTAACTAATGTGAACAAATACAGTATAACCTTATTGTGACGTGTTACCAGTGGACAAATATACCATGTAGCAGGCCTAAGAATTCAATGATTGACCAATCAGAACCAAGTATAACAGAGCACCTTGTAATCATATTTGTTAATGGCTCATTGAGGAACACTGAGTATTACCAAGGTCTCTGTTAAAAGTTTTCTTTGTATATAAAAAAAATTAAAAAAATTGACAGCCATAACTGCGAAATGAAAAATGGTTCATTGAAAGCAAAAGTAAATGTTATATTGATGTTTGATGTCAAAGCTCTTGATAACACAAACCTAATCCAACAGACCTTGTGCGCTTTTCAACCACTGGTTAGAGAGATATTGGCCATCAGTGCGCGTGTGTTGCCAAGGCCTCCAGCTGGAACCTCAAACTGGCACTTAACTGTCACTGTGACGTGTGTGGAACAGTGCCTATCACCAGAGAGACCCTGGCACACACCAGGGCATGAGACACAGAGGCCGGCAAAGAGGGCATTGGGCAACTAGCCAGACACATAGAGAGCTGCTGGGAGGCGAAACACCACCGCCACAGCCAACAATATCTTGCCAAAATAAAAAAAACACCATAAACACAAAACAAAAAAAAGTCAAGTGCCCAAATAAAAGGTTATTTTGGAGATAACCCTTGAACAATATTAACCATCTCTACATGCAAAACCAATATTTTTTTAGGGTGGAGACAAACAGTGCCCCCGTTCAAATATCTCAAAGAAATAGTTCACCAAAAAAATTACAATTTTGTCATTGTTTACTTAACCTCATATCATTCCAAACTGATATTCTGTTATTTTTCTCAGGACTTACATATTGATCGTTTTCATACGACAATAGTTAATTGTGACAGTGGGCTGTCAGGCTCCAAAAGCGGAATATAAAAGTAGTTCATACAAATTGTACACCATATTTCAAGTCTTCTCAAGCATTCAATAGCATTGTGTGACCAGTAGACCTCAATTTCCATCATTATTTATATCTATAAAATTTATTTTGTGTTCCACATCAAATATAACAGCATGCTGGTTTAAAACAACATAAGGTTGAGTAAATAATGACAGAATTTTCATTGTTAGGGTGAACACTTTCTTTAATACTTTTCATAGTGCAAAAAGACCAAGACTATACTACTAAATATTTTCCTTTTTGACAACTATTCAGAAAGCAGGAAAATACTAGAGACAGTGCTCATTGTTTTCTTGGAGGCTTAGTCAGCTTTAGAACAGGTGGAGAACCAGGTGACAACTCAAATCAAGTCAATCATTAGATAAAGACCAAGGCGTATAAAATCTCAGCTGCTTTAATCTCATCCACAGGCCTCAGTGCTAATTGTTTAACTGTCTCAAGAAAAGCTTATGCACAGGCCATATAAAAAAAACAACAAAAAAAACGTGGTGTTACAAAACCTTGATCCAGACGGTCAGTGTGTAGGTGTGGATCTGGTAAAGTGAAATGCTGAAACACGTGTATAAACATAAATTATAAGGGTTAACTGAACGGTCACTGATTCACAACAAAGAACAAGTGCAAATGCATGACACAGACTGATATTAGTGAATTGGGGAAACAGAATTTAAAGTGATAGTTCACTCAAAAATGTATATTTTAGCATCACTTACTAAACCTCATGCTTTTTCTAATTAGTATGACTTTCGTTCAATATTAACCTATCATCATTCACTTTCCACTTTTATTGTATGGAAAAAAAGATGCAGTGAAAGTGACTGAAGCTGACATTCTGCCCAATATCTCCATTTGTGTTCTGCAGGGTTTGGAAAACGTGAACATATTTGGATAAACAATCCCTTTAAGTCTGAGAGGAAGAAGTGAAGAATTTTAAGAAAAAGATGACAGCACAGGTTGGGCAGGGAAGGATGTCAAGCTTTATTTGTTTAAGCATATGAAAATAACTCACACGGTAGACTGAAATTTCACGTTGACAAGAAACTCTATTAAAGAGAAAAAAATAAATGGAAGACCTTTGACCCTTTTTGATTGGATGTTGAGGTTGCTGCTCACTATTCTAGATGTCACAATATCAGTGTTCTGTGCAATTGTAATTGTGTTGACTGTTCCTCCAAAAACATAATAATCAAGGTTAGCAAAGAATGACTTGAATATTGTGACAAAAAAATACAAAATAAATAGTATAAAAAATTAGACACAATTTTTAAACATGTGGATTTTAAAAAGGTATGAAAACATGAATTACGAAATAAAAGCATAATCAAATGCAGTGGAGGTAGACTAAATTTCAGTAGAGGCATTAGCAGTGTTTGGCTTGGCATGCGTCATTTTGCACATAATAATTTTTGCGTTTCCACGTTTCTATTTGTCTTGTGTGCACGTGTATGTGTGTGTGTTGTTTAGCGACCAGTTTTTGGACTTTAGCAGTGCCTTTAACCCATGCCAGATGTCATGACTCACCTCTAGGGCCATCAACCCTCAGAGCCTAAAACCAGACAACAATCTCCACCCCCTCTCTACTCACATGACATCACGTGACCCAGACATGGGAGAGTGGGCTGGGCCAGGATCTCAACAAATAAGGGTAACCCTGGAGACAACATTGCCACAAAATCAATTATCCGCCTTTCATTGGCAAATATGCAGATTGACCCAAAATGTGCAATTAAAAAAATGTATATACAATATAAAATCCTTGATGTCTATAACTTTTTTCAAATGACACTGTCCAATGGAAACTGTATTCAGTTTTTTGCATCTATATGAATAGATATGAGTCAGATCATTGTCAATTGTTTGAAGAACCTGAAGGAGTTTGATCCTTTAGAGATAATAATTCATTGTGGACAAGGGGGGGAAGAGAGAGGGCAGAGGGTGGCCCACATTCCCCACTGGAGTGCTGTGTGTCTCTGTATGCCTGTCTACACATGAGAGCAGGAGATCAGGTTGAGCTTTAAAGGCTGTCTGCTCCTGAACGGCAGGAACCACAGGATCTTCCAGTGAGTGCCAAACACCTCAGCCGTCGCTTGCTGCCACGACTGATGTGGGCCACTGAGGGAGAGGAATAAATTAAAATATGCTTTGTCAGTTGATGTGAACTCGCATCACAAAACATTTAAAATTAATACTATAAAGAGAAGTACAAGAACATTTCTTGAAATAAGGACGTTTCATTATTAATATGGCTGTCAATTTAGTGCAATCGACTGCATCAAAGCAACGGCAGGGAAAATGTATGCAATTAATCATGTCCCCTGACCTGTACGTACATATTAATTGAAGTAACACCAAAATGCAAAGCATGTTCTTGAGAATTTAATTCTGCAGTCAGCGGAACCCAAGCTCCTACTACAGGCGGTGCTGGACTGGGAAGAGAAATCGGCCCGGGATTTTACATAGCAACTGGCCCAAAAGTTGTTGAGCGGGGGAGGGACCTTTTCTGCATATCGTGGCGCTGTTTTGTGGTCCGTTCTGCATAACGTGGCGGCTCATTTTAGCTTAGCTTATCGCAGCCCATTTGGCCCGTTTCGCGGCCGACCCACCAGCCTGCACGGTTCTCCCGATGGCCAGTCCACCCCTGATCAGCCCCAAAGTGCGTCGGCCTACAGTAAGCATGTCTTGCCAGACCACAGTTAAGACTTCAACACAAATATTAGCCCCGAATTTCAGTCGGGCTGAGTCAATGCTAGTCTGCAGATTTTGGGCCAGTCGGAGAAAATTGCGTAGTTTTTGATGAATACTAACTCTGATCCAATCTAGTCCGAGGATATCAAACATGTTTGATATTTCTGAGCCACCTATCCACAACTATAGAGGAAATCTTGTAGTGTATGATGCTCCACAAATCAAATCTAAAGTCATACAGTGAGAAGCCAATGGAAATCGAGCTTGAGGAGTGATGAACCTCAAGAAATGGAGATACAAACAAGCACAAACAAGTGGAGTTTAACTTTTTAACCCTTGTGTTAGTCTTATGCTAACACATTTTGTGTTCCCAGTCAAAAATTATCGGCCCACATGTTTAAAAAAATATAGATTTTTATTGATAGAAGGATTTTATATATATATATATATATATATATATATATATATATATATATATATATATAAAATAAACAATTACAAAATAAATAATCCCTTGTTTGATCATTTTAAAACTTATTTGGAAATTTGGATCTTACAATGCATACAGCTGATCCTAACAATTCTTAAATAATGCTTATTAATTTGCTGACAAATAAGAACAGATCTGTTCTCATCATTTGCAAATTTGTTATCACAACAATTATATTTAGTGTTGGTAAAACCTTAAAAAAAAAAATAAAAAAAAAAAAGATGTGAGAGCCATGTTACATATCTTTGAAAATGTCTCAATTAGTAGTATGCAATGGACAAATTTGTTTCACTCAGAGGCCAAACTGCAATGAGTATTAGTGTATGGAATTCCCACTGACACATAAATCTAATAAACAGGAGTGGCTTTTTGTCACGTTTTTCCTTAGTACTTCCTGAAACATATAACATAGAAAATGATCATATCTTACAGCAGTCTATCCCGATTCAAAAAAGCCCAAACACATTATAAGTAGATCTTGAAATATTCCTCAAAGCATGAACATGGAAAGATGATTACAAAAGGCCGCTCAACACACAGTTTCCCAGGACATGGCCACATGCAGTGCATCCAGAAAGTATTCACAGAGCCCAGACTTGAACATCTCTGGAGAGATCTGAAAATGGCTATGCACTGACGCTCCCCATCCAACTTGATGGAGCTTGAGAGGTCCTGCAAAGAAGAATGGGAGAAACTGCCCAAAAATAGTGGGTGCCTGGTGCACCAGGCTTGTAGCATCATACACAAAAAGACTTGAGGCTGTAATTGGTGCCAAAGGTGCTTCAACAAATTATTGAGCAAAGGCTGTGAATACTTATGTACATGTGATTTTTTAAATTTTTAATAAATTTGCAAAGATTTCAAATAAAGTTCTTTCATGTTGTCATTATGGGGTATTGTTTGTAGAATTGAGGAAAATAATGAATTTAATAAATTTTGGAATAAGGCTGTAACATAACAAAATGTGGAAAAAGTGACGCGCTGTGAATACTTTCCGGATGCACAGTATGTGCTCATCTAAAGACAGGGATGCTACTGAACACTTAATATCTCTTCATATTGTAGAATAATCCATTAATTTCCAATGGCCGTTTTTTTTTAAAGGGAACACAAAAAGTATAACAAAGTAAAATAAAACAGAAAAATGTAAAGAAAATGGTCCACATTTTTTTATGTGTGTTTCAGACACCATAGGTAAACAAATTCAATAATTTTTATGCAATTGGATTAAGAAAAAAATATTCATAAGAGGAAAAAAAAAAGAAACAAAAAAAGGTAAAAATGACCAGAACACAATAAAAGGGTTAACGGCACTCACTTATAACTCTCGTTGCAGTCTGTAGATGCTGTACTGGTAGCATCTTCCTACCCAAGAGTGCACCTAAATGCACTTGCCCCATTTTTTTGTGCGACTCGAAATCGTGAGTAGCAGCAACAACAGCAATCCTCCCGTAAATTTTTGTTTACATCTGTCATGCAACTCCTAGAATGGACAACGTGTGTTTCCGCTTGAGTTTGTTGTGTTCGGAATGACTTGACAGTCAGGTACTGCATTATCCCAAGTCGTTTGGTGTATGATGGCCAGTTTTTGTCTGTAGCGATCTTCAAAGTCAGTAAGTGTATAATACCTAGTATTTTAAAAATTGTTTTTGATTTTAGAAGTCGTTTACTGAAATCCAGTCTTTTCCGAGAGCAGGCAGCACAGAACGCACAAGGAGTTTTTCACGCAGAATGCGTTCTTGCAATCGAAACAGCAAGATCGAGACTTGAGTTTTTCAAAGTTGAACATCTTAAACATTTTAAATTCAAGGTGCAAGATGCAGAAAAAACAGTGAGACATGACAACACATCCCCAAAATATACAATAGATATATTAACAAACTCTGATGCATAATGAATTATTGTGTACAGTAGGCCATTGTTAGGCCTACAGAATATTCAACGACAGTAAATTGATTATAGACAATATATAGAATTTTTCCATATACTGATAATGCACTTTTTGTCTGCCACAAAAATGTCTTTACATTATGTTCATTTAGGGGCTTTTCTCAGCAATTCTGTATGAAATTTACTGAAATTAATTTGAATAGTTAATCAACTGAAAGCCTTAATTATAAGTAAATGGCTGAAATATGCAGCAAGTTCAGACACTTACAAGTTTTCCGATGAGTGGGACATCTTCTCTATAGTAGTCCTGTTGTGGAAAACATGAAGGATGTTGCTTCATATCACCATTGAACCATGAACATGTAATGTCTTATGAATGCAAGAAACCGTACAATGATGATTCAAGAAATTATCTATGACAGCAAGCCAGTGGATGCAAGAGGGTGAATTGGATCAGTTTTGATCTTTCCCACGCTAGGAGTGGAAACTGCAACGGCATACTCTGAGACAAAAGAGAGACAGTGAAGCTGACAGCAGCAAGACTCCCTTGGTGCCCTCCTCACCTTGCCAAGTTGGCACGGGGGCAAAAGGGCATCTGCCTGCGGACAATAAGCCTGTGTGCATAAGGATGCTAAAATCCCCCCTGCTTGCCAGGTGAAGAGACGCGGCAAACAGAAGGGAAAAAAAGAAAGACTGAATATGTAAATTAACAGGGATTAACGGAGGCGAAACTGAAGGGCCTGTTTGTGTGAAACATGGTGGAAATGTGATTGACAGTGGATTTCTTGAACAATCTGTGCTTTGTGAGTGATCCACTAGACAAATAAATAAAAAGGGTGTCATCCCAGAAGTCATGAGATGACTTAAATTGTTAAAGGGATAGTTCACCCAAAAATGACAATTCTCTCATTATTGACCAAACTCATATGAATTTATTCTTCCATGGAATACAAAAGGAGATATTGTGCTATGTTGAATATGTGAATGTTAGACTTAGTCACCATTTACTGTATGTGCACCATTCACCATATAGAAAAAATAAGCAATGAAAGAGAATGGTGACTGAGGCTAACATTCTGCCTAATGTCTCATTTTGTGTTCATACAGGCTTTTTTGGAACAACATGAGGGTGAATAAATTACGACAGAATTTTAAGTTTTGGATAAACTATCCCTTTAAGGTTAAGGACTCTGCATTAGCAGTGAAGTCAGATTCTAAAGCACTACTGGACACACTTCTGGCCCAGAGCAGCCAGCACCACTCCAATCTGTCCTGGCTACAATTCAGGGTGAACTCAGTTGGCCTCAAAGAGGATGTGTGAGAAAAATAGCTTAGCAGGGATCAATGTTTAAGTGTGCAACCTCAATTGCAATGACTGGCACAGGGCTAAGGGCTAACCACCCTCTCAGCCACTAAATCTTGTAACACATGACAACATAGGATATTAGGGTGAAGGGGCAGCTTGCGTGTAAAAGTATTGATACGTTTGGTAGCCTGAGGATAAGGAAAAGGCTTAAGGGTAGTATAGGACACAAGATAAGACAGCTTAACATGGACTTTTAGCAACGCAAGTTAGATTAGTGCTGCCACAGGAAATCTCCTGAAGGAATAAGTTAGCGTCAAAGGTCGCCTAAAAGAAAGGCTTGACGCAACTAGTGCAATAATTAAGAATAAACTGATTATGATGTTTGGCGGTGGTGCAACTTGACTTGCGCAACTTATCCTGAAGAACAATACACAGAATTTGCAAGGGTAACATGTTATTGACAGTGTCTCGATTTGCACTAAAGTTCACTTCAGTGTACTCACCCTCATGTTTTTCCCAACCTGCATGCATCAGGCACCATTCACGGTCACCATTTACTGTATGTGCACCATTCACCATTCATTGTATAGAAAAAAGATGCAATGAAAGTGAATGGTGACTAACATTCTGCCTAAATAATCATAAGAGTTTAAAAAAAACATGAATCAATTGTCAAAATTAGCATTTCTTGGTGAACTATCCCTTTAAAGTGTGGTTAACATAAATAATGACCATGCCAGCATAAACTGATTAAATTTAATAGTTTTAAGTGAGATGATAGAACTAGGCACATGTACACAAATAACACAGGAAAGAATGTAAAGAGGGAGGCATTCTTTGGCCAGGAGAAAAAAAAAATAAAACGACGGAGACTCTTCCACAACATATGGTGGATGCACAGGGTCAAGTGAACATGACATGACTGGGAACCAGAGAATGAGATTAAGGGGAGGTGTATTCTTTTTCAAGGGCCACACTTTTTTTCCCAATTTAACTAGGTCACTACTAATCCTCTTTGCTCTGGCTATCACATGAAGTCATCAATTAAAGGATCAGAGTCAAACGTGATTATCCCACTCCCCCCAATCACAGCCATGTTTCAAACCTAATCAACAGAGAAAGGCTGGAGGAAATAACAAAAGTCGAGAAAAAGAATGGTCTGTTTTGTTCTGCTAACCAAACAGGGCTGTGTGGTTATTATCTCCAACAGTTTGTTTCCCATGTTTTATTTCTTTGATTCAATTGTGACGAAAGTATTTTTACAACATTGAACCAGCAGGTGTCAAGTAAATAGACTTCATTTCCTTAAGGAAATTCCAGTGCAGTCAAGGCAGCAGAACAATACTGCTTATGTTTTAGGCAGCATCAGAGCAGCAAACAGATTCAAGAAACAAGGCATTCACAATTCAGTATGCAAATATTACAGTGAAGTGAATGTTGTCAGTTAGATTTAGAATGCAGAACATTCCATCAATGTAATGGTGCATGTCATATTGGAATTCCCATAATTACGAGATGGCAACTTGGTTTTACTCAGAGCGGTTCGTGTCCTTGGAAAGTTTCTATGGCAACACTAATAACGGCAAAATGGCTTTGTTGTTGATAACAACACAATCTTTATCACTACATTAATTCACCATATGTTCTTGCAAAATGTTTAAGAACTAAGAAAGCTACAAAAATAAAAGAAATCAAGATGGGGGCAAATACTTTTCCACAGCACTGTGTTTCTGTTTGATATGCCATTTTATTATGCCATCATTGCTGTGGAAAAGTATTTGCCCCCATCTTGATTTCTTTTATTTTTGTGCATTTTTCATACTAAATTGTTTTAGATCTTCAAACGAGACATAACAAAACAAATGGCAACCAGAATAAACACAAAATACAGTTTTCAATTTTACATTTTTCATTAAAGCAAAACAAATCCAACACCTATTTCCCCCATGTGAAAAACGAACTGCCCCTTTAAACTTAATAGCTGGTTGTGCCACATTTAGCAGCAACAACTGCAACCAAATGAAGATCAGTCTATCACAACACTGTGGTGGAATTATGGCCCACTCTTCATTGCAGAACTGTTTCAGTTCAGCCAGAGTGGAAGGTTTTCGAGCATGAACTGACCGTTTAAGGTCCAGACACAGCATCTCAATAGGTTTCAAGTCAGGACTTTGATTAGGCCACTCCAAATCTTTAATTTAGCTTATTTTGAGCCATTCAGAGGTGGACTTACTCCTATGCTTTGGCTCATTGTCTGGCTGCATAATCCAGTTGTGCTTGAGCTTCAATTTACAGACTGATGACCGGATGTTCTCCTTTAGGATTTACTAGTAGATCAGAATTCATGTTTCCCTCAATTATTGCCATTCACCCTGACCCCGAAGCAGCAAAGCATTCCCACACAATCACACTACCACCATCATGTTTGAGGTATAGGAATGATGTTCTTGTCTGTGTTTGATTTACACCAGATGTAACAGGACCCCTTTTTTCCAAAATGATCCACTTTTGACTCATGATCCCAAAAACTTTGAGGATCATCAAGGTGTGTTTTGGCAAAATTCAGGTGAGCCTTAATGTTCTTCTGGGTTAGCAGTGGTTTTTGCCTCGGCACTCTGGCCAGTGTCTTTCTGATAGTGGAAACATAAACAGTGATGCGAGAGAGGCCTGCAATTCCTTGGATGTTGTCCTTGGTTTTTTGAGTGACTTCCTGGATGAGTCGTCGCTGTGTTTTTGGAGGAATTTTGGGAGGTCAGCCACTTCTGGGAAGGTTCACTACTGTGCCAAGTTTTCTCCATTTGGAGATAATGGCTCTCACTGTGGTTCTTTGGAGTCCCAGAGACTTTGAAATATCTTTGTAACCTTTCCCAGACTGATGTATTTCAAATCACCTTTTTCCTCAATTTCTGGAATTTCTATCGAACTTGGCATAGTGTGCTACTGGGTGGGACCTTTTAGCCAACTTCATGCTACAGAAAAAGTTATATTTAGGTGTTTATTTGATTGAACAGGGTTCAAAGAATGGGATTCAGTTGGACTAGACACACTAAGGCTGGCAGTAATCATTATGAATGCAGTTTTATAGATTTGGGGATTTAGTAACTAAGGGCAAATACTTTGTCACGCAGGCCCAGTTGCTATTAGATTTTAACTTGGATAACTTTTTTGCTTCAATAAATAACATTAGCATTTAAAAACTGTATTTTGCGATTACTCAGATTGCCTCTGTTTTGGTAGATATTGTTTGATTTTTTAAAACAATTTACTATGAGATATACAAGAAATCAGAATGGTAGCAAATACTTAATATTACACAGCACTGTATGTGTTCATAACCTTTAACTGTTGAGGCCGCTACCATATTGGTTTTTCACTCTCAAGTCAGAGCTTTCATAGAATTCCAAGTTTACAACTTAAATGCTTTTAACAAGTCCAACATGACATAAATGCACCATAAGACCACATCCACACTAATCCATTTTCATTTCAAAACTCCAAAGGACATAGTTTTCCAAAGTATGGGGTAATGGAGTGCGTTTTCAACATGATCTGTTTTGGTGGAGGAAAACGCTGTTCTAATGTCAATGAGAGGCTAAATCAATGCATTTTTATAATTAAAACCTGTTGGCGTGGACATGGCCTAATTGTGTAATGGAATTAATGGAATTACAAGATTCCAACTAGCAAAAACCATTCACGTCTTCGTAGAATTCAATACTACGAGTTGTGACAAGGAATGTCACAAAATATCGATATATTGATTATTAATAGACACATTGTTTTCTCTTAATGTTTATATATATATATAAAGTTTCAGAAGAAAGTATACAAAAGAAAGTTTCTTGAGTTGTTCCTGGTCGGCTACTCAGCCTTAAGGTCTATGCACACCAAACACTAATTTTCACCATGATTTCTAACATTTTGAACAGAAACAATGGATTACTAATGAGCCATTCTCACCCGGAACGAACATTCGTGCCAAGTCGTGAGTGTGTCAATTTTTCGTGAGTGTGTCCACTTTATTTTTCCAACGCTGGCCGATGAAATACCCAAATCATTAAAATGTGAGATTTAGATCATGTGTCTGGAGTTGCTGCAGTTACCAAAACCAGCTCAACAAATGAATCTAACCACAGAAAGCTGTTTTGAACACCTACATTAAATGCTGAAGGAATTCGAGAAATCCTGTTCCAGCAGTGAGGATGTGTGTTTGATTTGCATCAAATGCCTTCAAAAATGATATTTTTGGGTTCTCTTGACATGTAAATAATATTGCTGCATCACTTCCTTTCATCCCCTTAAAAAAACTCTCTGATCTGGCATGGATTGTCTTCAAAATGCATTACATTTTGCCACAATTTTTGCCTTTGCATTTAATCTAACTTGAGTTCTCTATATCTCCAATAAACCATCTATCGCAGCATATTTACCAATGTCTCACCTTTTTTAATAAACAACTTTATAAATCTTGTGTTTTTCTTAGTCAAAAATTAATCATTAATACTACTGCTGTGACTTGCTGTGCACTGTTTATATGTCTTAGTATTAAAGTGCCTTTGTATACAAAAACATGGTGGTGTCTCCACAAAATCGTTATTTCTGTGCACTTGTTAACAGCTATTAACAGCTGTGCTGTTGTTGGCAAGTATTAAAGCAACTAATAAGGGGTCAGGCTTAAGAAGGGATTTGCTGGATGAGATCTGTGCTTTATTGCATTTTATAGACACTTGGAGCGTTTAAATATCATCATGTTTAATTAGCAACAGAACAAATGTATAACACATGTAGAAATACATTCAATAAAATACATTCAGTATTGTGGAAACTGACAACATCTGTTACAACAGTCATTATATGTGTGCATTACTCAAATGTACTTAACACAGCTATATAGAGAATGCCTGGCAGTGACACCATTAATATTTTTTTTTTCACCCTCCACTCTAATCTCCAAAAAAAACAACAAAGAGTGGCAGTTCTGCAGATGGAAATGCCTTGTTGATGAAGAGGTCAACAGAGAATGGCCAGACTGGTTCAAACTGACAAAGTCTACAGTAACTCATATAACCACTCTGTACAATTGTGGTGAGAAGATTATCATCTCATGCTATTCTGAAATGCAGGTTGGCACAGTTTTGGCGGCACGTGGGACCTACAGAATATTAGGCAGGTGGTTTAAATGTTGTGGCTGATCGGTGTGTGTGTGTGTGTGTGTGTGTGTGTGTGTGTGTGTGTGTGTGTGTGTGTGTGTGTGTGTGTGTGTGTGTGTATATATATCAGTCATTGGGAAAATGGTCTGATTATCGATGCGTGAAAGGCATTGATCCCAAGCCTACAGTTGATGTCATGTAATAACTAAAATGCTAGCGGCCTCAACAGTTAAAGACAGTTTACACATACTGTTTAATATAATATTTTATTACAGCCACTGCTACCTGGAGCTCTCTCTGTTTGTACCTAGACATTTTGCAACATACTGTATTGAGGTGAATTAATGTAGTGATGAGTCAAGTCAAGTCAAATTCATTCTTAGTCTTTTTCACAACAGGCATTGTTTCAAAGCAGCTGTAAATTAAATAATGCTATAACAGAAAATGAATGAATATAATGCCAATATTAGTTATTTATGTTTAAACGATTAGTGATGACAATGAGTCAACTAAGTAAGTGTAAAATGTGTGTGATTAAATATTTTGTGGTCATCAACAAGTCCATCAGACTGAAATGATCAACCAAAAATATTTAGAATTTAGTCTGTACACTCAAGCTCAATTACTAGCAGAAAACTGGATAAGAAAAATGTGCTGCCCAGCAAGCGCTGTAATTATAGCTAATCAATACAATGATTTCCATGACCAATTCAGTTAAACCTGCTGGATTTTCAAACTCATTTATCAAACTCATCCCTTAGTGAAAGAAAGAGAGTGAGACTCACTGTGAGGATTCCTTTGAGATGTGTGCTGAAAAGGCCGCTCATTCCACCAAACATGATCAGCACCATGAAACAACACGCACGGAGCAGAGCTAACTCATGACGTACAGCAAACTCCTGACAGAGAAACATTTAACACATATGTGATCTAAACGCTCACAGCCGAATCAGCATGTTCCCATGTAAAATTAGTCTGCCACACACACACACGCGCACACACACTTCATTGCTTCCTTTTGTGAAATGAGAAAAGTGATGTGACACTATGTTTGTTTGCTTTGCATTAGGCTTTTCAGTGACAATTACAAAAAAAATAAATGCATACAAATGCACAAATAGACAAAATCCACAATATTTTGCCTGGTGTGGGAAAGTGGGAAAGGGAAAGCTTTTCCATGAGATAATGCCACTATCTCTCTAATACAGCTGTTTCAGTGCACATTTACACCATCTCTCACTTCTCAGCGGCGTCTGTTTACTCGCACACAATGCTTCAAAAAACAAACAACAACAGGAAATTGAGCGTTATGGGCTTTTATTTGCAGGCAGTCTGCTGTTGTCATGATGGCTCAGCTGTTCTAGTGTTATTGTGAAGGAAATGCATTCAAGTTGTGGGTTTGAATGATGCTCCTGTGAATATAAATGTTTTGGAAGAAAATTTAACACTCCAGATAAGAGCTGGTGGTGAAGAAAAAAACATTTCCTAACATTACTCAATGGAAAACAAATCATCTCTTTCAAAAGCTTTTTATGTGCTGGATTTTATTATGCTAGCAATAATACACAGAAAAGGTTCAACATTTTGGAATTTGGTATTTACAGGTGAGCTGAGGCTTTAAAAACCAGCACAACGGATCATAGCACACAAAAACACCAGGGGCCGGATTCACGAAAATGTTCATCAGAAAACAAAACCACGAAACTTCTTAGGATGAATTATAGTTCGTATGAATGTTCAATTTCTATGTGCAATTCAAAAAAGTTCTAAAATATTCTTTTAAATAACGTCTTTATTTTTTCTTAAAAGGAATATTCTGGGATCGACAGCATTTGAGGCATAATGTTGATTACCACAAAAATGTATTTTGACTTTTCTTTTAAAATCTGGGTTACAGTGAGGCACTTCCAATGGAAGTGAATGAGGGTCAATTTATAAAGGCTAAAATACTGTTTCAAAAGTAGCCACAAGACAAACAAAATGCATGTAAACATTATTTTAGTGGGATAAAATCACTCACAAACCTTTTTCGTGTAAAGTTATAGCCAATTTTACAACTCAATTGCCATGATGATGTAATGTCAACAAACCCTGAAATGACTGTAAAAATGACAATATAAACAACTTTACAGTTTAAATAATACAGGTTTTAACAGAAGAATTAATATTAGGGCTTTCATTAAATTATAAGCTTCAAATTTCTGCCTTTAAACCTTCCAAAAACATTTTTGATATTCATAAAGAAAAGTAGAGTCGAAATAATTTATTGTGGTAATCAACATTATACCATAAATACTTTCGTTTTGAGCTTAACTTGAATCGATCCCAGAATATTCCATTAAGAGTAATGACTGGCCTTGACATTGTCTGATTACTGCACACTATTCTGCTCATGAAGTTGTCCAATACAACAAATGTAATATTCAACACTGGTAAATCGTAACAATAAATGTATTAACCTTTTCTTTTCTTTAAGTAGCAAGCATCTTGCATTGCTTTTTTTTAAAAGTGCATGGCATGTTAGTTTAACAACATTAACTATCATAGTTGTATGCACTAAAGTGAAAAAGGAAAGTCTCAGCTTTCTAAAGATACATTTATTCTTCTATGGACTCTAAAGGTCACGGAGAGAAAGCGCTATCAGGGCATCCATTGGAATTAACTAGCATGATTGGTCACGTCACTAGATTAAAAAGCTTCAAAACAATATTTATTGTTTGAATTTCGTGATAACATGGTTTGAAAGCTGTAAATAAAAACAACATAACACAAAACTAAAATCACAAAAAAAAAAAAATAAAGTCAAATTAACATGTCTAAATTTACAGCACATCGCGACTTCTGACTCAACATGATAAAACATGCCACATTCGAAACAACCCAGTAAATCCATTAAACATCTTACCATTTGGGATTCAAGGTTATCATAAATTTAACTTTAGTTACAACGATTTCTAAGAAAAAAAAAATTCTTCAGAGAATTTGAATTTGTTTAAAGCTGAAGTGCGTAATTTCTGCGCCACTAGTGCAACCAAATGTAATTGCCAAAATAAACAATGTTTTCAAAATACTTTTTCTAAATACGCCCCCAGTCAGCCATTGGTCAAACATAGAGATAGTCCTGCCCACAACTCACACCATTCGTTGAGTAACATTGTTGGGGCGGGTCTATGCGGTTCACTCAAAACAAGCAGCAATTTTCTAAGTGGCAAAGAAAGACAGTGCTTCCAGTTTCAGAGAAAATATACCTTTGAATGGCTTACTTGAAGTTATCTTTACAAATTAAGCGGGGATAATAGAAGGTATTTTTTACACAGAAAAAGTTACACACTTCTGCTTTAAGAAAAAATAATAAGAAAATTGTAGTCAAGAAGAATTTTCTTCCTAAGAACGTTTTGTGAATCCAGCCACTGTTGTGAAGTTCAGTTTCTCTCATTCTAAATGGAATATGGTGATAGATTATTATGTACTTAGCAGTAATGCTAATGCCACCAGCAGGTCACAAATGCCAGTTAGGAGCAAATCCAGTGATGATAATCTGCCTCCATTGTGAATATTCCATAATTACTCCATGTACTGTTTCTGCAGTACATAGTATGTATACTGTGAAAAGTATGCACGTTTTCTGTTTGTGTATATTCCCTGGATGTCTACATTGGCCAAAATTATAAGTAGTGTACAACAGAGAATACTGCCTTGGGTACTATTACCTGCAATGCTCTTGACTACATCTTCCATTTACAATGTGCCAAATTAACTGGAAATAATATCAATAATGTAAATAATATCATAATATCTAACTATTTAATCAGACAGCAAAAAAGTAAGACATTTAACATGAATTTAAAATATGTATTTAAAAGATACTATACAACGCTATTAAAAGAAAAAGTAATTGCAACAGGGTGAGGCCACATGACAATTGAGAAAGCATACTACTGTTTTAAACGTTTAAAGTATGAAACATTGAACCATTTCACAACATTTTTTTAAGATAGAAGGCAGGCACAAAAAATGTTAAAATCATTAAATGATTTAAACCTATGAAATGTACAGTGACTTAAAGCACTTGGGACAGTTTGGAGGTTTGTGAATGTAAGCTGGCCTTACCTGGTGCACAGAGAACCGAGTTGGAAGTAGTAGTACTGGGAGAAGTCCAGCACCAGGGTGTTAAGACTCAGAACCGGAGTGTAAAAACACAGCTGCAGAAAGAGCCAGTGGTTATCCTCCCCAACATAGTTATTAATCCTGCACACGTAAAAACAAAAGGAGGGATAGAGAGGAAAATCTTCAGGCATTTTCAATTAGCAACAATGAGAATAACATAGATGTGTATACAGTTGAAGTCAGTACAAGTCAGTAAGTTTACATACACCTTAGCAAAATACATTTGAACTAAAATTCCTGACATTTAATCGTAGAAATAATTCCTTGTATTAGGTTAGTTAGGATCACTACTTTATTTTAGAATGTGAAATGTCAGAATAATAATAGAGATAATTATTTATTTAATATATAAGAAATTATATATTATTTCTTTCATCACATTTCCAGTGGGTCAGAAGTTTACATACACTTTGTTAGTATTTGGCAGCATTGCCTTTAAATTGTTTAACTTGGGTCAAATGTTTTGGTAGCCTTCCACAAGCTTGTCACAATAAGTTGCTGGAATTCTCACACACGCCTTTTCAGTTCTGCCCACAAATTTTCTATCAGATTGAGGTCAGGGCTTTATGATGGCCACTCCAATTCCTTGAATTTGATGTCCTTAAGCCATTTTGCCACATCTTTGGAGGTATGCTTGGGGTCATTGTCCATTTGAAAAGACCCATTTGCGATGAGCTTTAACTTCCTGGCTGATGTCTTGAGATGTTGCTTCAATATATCCACATAATTTTCATTCCTCATGATGTCATCTATTTTGTGAAGTGCACCAGTCCCTCCTGCAGCAAAGCACCCTCACAACATGATGCAGCCACCACCATGCTTCACGGTTGGGATGGTGTTCTTTGGCTTTCAAGCCTCACCCTTTTTCATCCATACATAATGATGCTCATTATGGACAAACAGTTCAATTTTTGTTTCATCAGACAGACAGATGAAAGATATTTGTCCCCATGTGCACTTGCAAACTAGTCTGGCTTTTTTATGGTGGTTTTGGAGCAGTGGCTTCTTCCTTGCTATATAGGACTCGTTTAACTGTGGATATAGATACTTTTCTATCCTTTTTCCTCCAGCATCTTTACAAGGTCCTTTGCTGTTGTTCTGGGATTGATTTGCACTTTTCACACCAAACTACGTTCATCACTAGGAGACAGCATGCGTCTCCTCCTGAGTGGTTCGATGGCTGCTTGGTCCCATGGTTTTTATACTTGCGTACTATTGTTTGTACAGATGAACATGGTACATCCAGGCATTTGGAAATTGCTCCCAAGGATGAACCAGACTTGTGGAGGTCCATAATTTTTTCTGAGGTCCTGGCTGATTTCTTTTGATTTTCCCATGATGTCAAGCAAATAGAAATTGAGTTTGACGGTAGGCCTTAAAATACATTCATAGGTACGCCTCCAATTCAGTACTCCTCCCATCAGAAGCTAATTGGCCAGTTGTCTAAAAGCTTGACATCATTTTCTGGAAATTTCCAAGCTGCTTAAAAGGCACAGTTAACTAAGTGCAAGTAAACTTCTGACTCACTGGAATTGTGATATATTCAATTAATAGTGAAACCATTGTCTGTAAACAATTGTTGGAAAAATTACTTGTGTCATAAACAAGGTAGATGTCCTGAACGACTTGCCAAAACTCTAGTTTGCTAATATTAAATCTGTGGAGTGGTTAAAAAATGAGTTTTAATGACTTCAACCTAATTCTATGTAAAATTCTGACTTGAACTATAAATGTATTGGAATACATGAACTAAAAGAAACTAACAGATCTTAGTTATGGATAAATATGAAATTAACAAAGATTTAAGGTGAAGTGTGCAATTGTCTTGGATGTTAAAATACTTTCTCCTACCTAACAAAAAAGTATAGTGGTAGTAATATAGAATAATAATGGTCAAAACTGTAATACCGTAGTACCGTAGTGATATATCCCATTGTACTGAAATCCAAGAAACAAGGTTTTTACATGGTACTCCAAAGTACTTCCAAGCATACCATGGTACATGTCCAAAAACCATGGTAGTACACAGTATTTTTTGTTCACTTCACCATTTAAACATCAGGATAAGCGCATACAGTCATAAAAATATTAATAACATCACAAAAGCAATAATACAGTCAAAGTATGTTTTTATATTGCTGTTTCAGTACAACACTAATGTTATTCTCTAACACTAAAGACAAGTCATGCCAAAGGAAGGAGCACTAGAAAAAGGAAAATGCGAGAGAGGGGAAGAGAGAGAGAGAGAGAGAGAGAGAGAGAAAAAGAGAGAGAGAGAGAGAGAGAGAGAGAGAGAGAGAGAGAGAGAGCGTGAAGGCATAAAGAGAGGGGAGGCTAGGTTGAAGTGTTATTCAAACAAATCGGAAAACGATATGGCCACATTTTTTTCTCTCTGCCATTACAGGCGATGACAGGGAGTCACGATTTGCTGAATCCAGACAGACAGCAGCCTTCTTTTGCTGTACTATAAGACTGGACTTAACACGGGCTTCTCTGGTCACTCGATATCGCCTCTCCCTCCGTTTTACCTCTCTACAGAGACCTCATTAAACTTCCTTCATACAAAACCCAGCAGGAATGTAAATCTGTCTGGGGTACAAGGTCTTTTAAGGTTACTTTGTGACCTTAGGTCAACAGGCCCCATTTCAGTTTGTATCCTAAAACGTCATAAAGATCTGAGCCTGTCTCACACAGACATATTAAGCCTAAGTACTACATTACTGTTAATAGATAAAAACTATTTTGTTGAAATGTATTATAAAATCGTAACAATATAATGAATATATAAACAAAAGGAAAATATGACATAATTATATAATGATTACCTTTGTGGTAACACTATACAATCAGGTTTTATTTGTTAACGTTAGTTAACTCAATAGTTTACATGAAATAACAATGAATAATACTTTTACAGCAATAAGTAATCCTGATAAATGTTAATTTATAATACATATACTAATGTTTTTACATTATAAGTTTTACACATTAAGTAAGGCATAATGTATACAGTCAGTCGGTCATTAATTGCAAAGTTATACGAGAAGTAGTAAAGATGACGTGGAATACCCAAACGACTGGTCTGATATCACTTTATAATATCAGACAGCTAGATGAGGCGATTGACCAATCAGAATAGAAGATTCCAGAGAGCTGTGTTGATAATTGATAAATTTTGATAATTGAAAATGAACCAAGATTAATAAATATGTAGTTAGTTCATGACACCAAGTGCATTAACTCATGTTAATTAATAGAACTGTATTGTAAAGTGTTACCAAATTTGTTGTTTTGATAACTTTTTTATTCTATCGAGACTATTAAACAATTGATGGTGGTGATATTGACTTGAAAGTTTTACCAGGGACAGTGGTGGTCCATACAACGGATACAGTGGCCACAGTGGTGTGACCTCTTTGGCCTCATCATGTTACATTTATTGCACAGTTCCCAGTTGTCTCTCACTGAAACAAAAAGACAAAAAAAGTGAAGAAAACCAGTAACAAAGTCCTCACAATCCATCAGTTTTGGAAGCACTAGGGTTAGGTTTTGTTTCAAAGTAATGAAAAAAGATCTTCATCGCCATCTTGTGGCAGATAAAAACAATGACTAATTTTTATCATCATCTTATTTACAGTACAGATATGCAGGAAGGCACATAGAGAGAATGATTAAGACAAAAAAGAAAGACAACAAACATTAAATGTACAACAGCAGGATGCTGAACACTAAAAGGTCAACAAAGAATATGAATAGCGGATTAAAGCTCTTTATTTATCATCGATTGCACACTGGTACTGCAAATTTAGAATCAGAATCAGCTTTATTGCCAGGTATGTTTACACATTCAAGGAATTTGTCTTGGTGACAGAAGCTTCTACATATATATATATATATATACACTACCGTTCAAAAGTTTGGGGTCACTTACTCATTCTTTATTTATTTATTTATTTCACATTTTAGAATAATAGTAGTCAGCAAAACTATGGAATAATAGAAATGGAAATATGGGAATTATTTTGTGACCAAAAAATCCAAAATAAATCCAAAACTATGTAATATTTTAGCATCTTCAAAGTAGTCACCCTTTGCCTAGATTTTGCAGACATGTACTCGTGACATTTTCTCAACCAACTTCTTGAGGAATCACCCCGGGATGCTTTTTAAACAGTATTGAAGGAGTTCCCATCTATGTTGGGCACTTATTGGCTTCTTTTCTTCATATTTTGATCCAAGTCATCCATTTCAAAAACTTTTTTTTTTTTTAGGAAATTTTAGATTTGTAATTAAATAAATGTATATGTTTTGGCAGAATAATATTTTGTCTACAAAGTTAATTTCAAACTTTTAAGCATACACCTTCAGATCAAAAGATTTTTAAGATCATGAGAAACATTTCAGACAAGTGACCCCAAACTTTTGAACGGTAGTGTATATATAAGCAAGTTTTCCGGGAACAGCAGTGGAAGCCCTGAGCAATGCTGAGAAACACAGCAGTGATGATAGATATTAACCTACAGTGAGATAGAGACAAGGAGAGGAATGTTATATAAAGTTGGATCTAAAAGTCTGAGACCACTAATGAAAATGCTTTTGTATTTTTCTATTATCAGCGAAAAATAACAGTAAAAGTTGAATTGGAAAATTAACAAGTAATTCTGAATTTCTTAGAATTGTTATGTCAAGCTGGGATGAACACAAGTTAGTGCAAAACCTAAAGATTCATGTTCATCCAGCATGATTCGAGATGTTCCAAAAAGCATCTTGTGTGCTTCACTGGAAGCAAGAAAATCTGATCTTTCGTTGAAATGAATGTATATATAGGTAATGTTAAATATTTGCTTTATTGTAGGGATGGGTAAATAAATTGATAAATCGAATATATAATCGCAAACCAAAAAAAAATATGGACCATATCGAAGCAAAACTCAATATTTGCACATTTTAATTTGCTATTTTTTTCCATGTGATCATAAATGAAACATCATAATCTCTTTATTATTTGATTTTAACTTTACTGTGCTTATTTTCTACACTGTTTACAGGCTTTTAGAAATGTAAGTACTGGAATTCCTGGAAAATTGCCTTGTTTTGTTGAAAAGTGTTTGAGATTAAAACAGAATTTTTTTTTCTGTATAATGTGTGTCCAAAAAAGATGATCCCGCACTCCACTGTCATTGAAAAATGTGTCTTTTAATATCACTTCTGTTCTTACTGTCAGATAACATGGTCAAAAGAAATATTAATAGCACAGATGTGCTAAACAAAACATCTCTTTATTAAAAAATGAACCACAACACCCGTGCAAGCCTGTGAGATGCATGTTGAACACTTAAACCATTTTAACTCAATGTTGTTACTTGCAAAAAAAATGGACAGCTCATATCATTATTATATATATTGTGTATTAAATCATTTTATTTTGATGAGAAATTATAATGTGCATTTTGCACAATTTTCTGTCATACTTTGTCATTAAACTGTTATTATATCGAATTGAGATTAAATCGAACCGTGAACCTCATATCGTACATCTAACTGAATCGTGAGAAACCACATCGTCTCATCCCTACTTTTTTGATATCTGACCTAGAAACAATGCTGAATCTTAAATATCATTATGTTTCTTTTTTTAATTAAGAAAAAGGTTTATAAATATTTTATACTTTAAAAAAAATATATTTTAAATCTTAAGACTTCTTTAATTTACAGTTTTAAAGGGATAGTTCTCTCAAAAATGAAAATTCTCTCATCATTTACTAACTCTCATGCCATCCCAGATGTGTATGACTTTATTCAGCTGAACACAAATTAAGATTTTTAAAGGAGAATATTTCTGCTCTGTAGAACCATACAATCCAAGTGAATGGGTTCCAAAATCTTGAAGCTCCAAAAAGCACATAAATGCAGCATAAAAGTAATCAATATGACTCCAGTGGTTTAATCCATGTCTTCTGAAGCGAAACGCTAGGTGTGTGTAAGAAATACATCAATGTTTAAATTTTTTTACTAAACATTTTCACAATATGTGCTTTTTGCAGCTTCAAGATTTTGGCACCCATTCACTTGCATTGTATGGAACTACAGATCTGAAATATTCTTCAAAAAATCTTCCAGATCAAAAGAAAGAAAGAAATTCTGCGGTGCAAGAGGGAGAGTAAATTATGAGAGAATTAAAATTTTTGGGTGAACTAATCCTTTAAATTAAAATTTGAATCCCAGATTTTTAATGTGATCACTTTGTGCAGACCGAAAATTCAATTGCTATTCACTCTCAAACTCAAACCAACATTATTAATAAACTCTGTAAATCCAATACGGTGACATGAAAAACATCAAACCTTATTGATTCTTAAGCCAAGGCGTCATGATGTTTGGTCATGTTTGATGCATAAGATCCAGGAGAAGCGATATATCTACAGGAGTCGCAGTTGTATGCAAGTGTGTTTATTTCATTGATTTTAACGTTGTTAGAGTGGTATTCACTGCTAGATCAGGTGCTGTTTGTTTACTGTCTTGAACTCGTGTCACTTAAACGTGTGTTTGTGTGTGTGCTCTATATTTGTTTTGACTTGTCCCATAGTATTTGCTGCTAGATTTAGAGTTGGTTATCCAGTGTGTGTAAATCTATCGTTGTTTTAGTGTCAGAACAGTGCTTCACGTGTTTGAGTATTATTTTTTTATTAGTTAGTTTTACTAATAGTTTTATTAGTTTTTATTAATTAGTTTTGGTTGACCATGTGACTAGCTTTCTTGCGCTAAGTAGCATTAAGGCGTGTCCTGCTTTTTCCACTGAACGGCTCATTAAAGAATGAATTCATTTGACTGAATGCTGACGCGGAAGCGGCCCTCGTGTGAAGACCTACTTGGATAAAGACCAGCGAGTCTACCTGTGCGAGTCTGAGCAAGGACACCGACAAGGCGCCACTCTCCATAGCATTTAAGTATTTTTTATTTGATCTCTTATTATTTTACTTCTACATACTAACATGTCTATTTCACCAATAACTCATGCCTTCAAGCACATCCCTGTTATCTGTAATAGATAAATAGATACAGATGCAAGACCAAGCGCAACCCACACAACCTACAGCCACTTTGCACCTCAGCACCTGCTCTGCTCTCGTTCTCAGTGGGAACTGCCAGTCTGCTGTGAACAAAGCTACATTCATTCCAGCCTTTGCCACACAGTCCACTCTCAGCATCCTGGCACTGACGGAGACATGGATACGTCCAGAGGATACAGCAACACCTGCTGCTCTCTTCAACAACTTCTTCTCTCACACCCCCTGACATACCGGTAGGGGTGGGGGAACAGGTTTGCTCATTCATAATAACTGGACTTTTTCCACCACAGGCTTCACTGTGAAACAATACATCTTTTGAATTCCATGCCGTTACTACAATGCATCCCACAAAAATACATGTTGTTGTCGTCATCTATCACCCTCCAGGTCAGCTGACAAGCTTTCTTGAGGAGTTGGATGTCCTGCTGTCCTCCTTGCCAGAGGATGGCAGGCCACTTGTGGTTCTTGGCGATTTCAACATACACCAAGACAAGCCCCAGGCCATTGAACTGAATACTCTTTTGGCCTCATTTGACTTGGAAAGACTACACATCACAGCAAATCACAGATCGGGCAACAAGCTGGATCTCATTTTTACAAGTAACTGTACCACCTCAAATATTCTTGTTACACCTTTACATGTCTCTGATCACTACTTTGTTCAATTCAACATGATTCTCCCATCTATATTAAAACTGACTGCACCTTGGTTTCCTTTTGCAGTAACTTCAGTTCCCTCTCACCCTCTCGCCTTTCCACTGATGTCTCTACCTCTCTTCCCACAATAAATGTGAGCGCAGCGTAGTTCTAGCGGGAAGACTAGCAGCTGTACATCATCACACTATTAGCTGGGTAATTCCTAGCCAATCACAGGTAAGCCATTGCTTTATAAGTCTGCTCCCAATCTATCACATTGCTGTTTCAGTGCGCTAAGATGGCAACCTCCACCACCCCACCACCACCAGTTGAGCCCCGTCCCGCACGGGGGTAGGCTCCTCACCCCTGCCTCCTATCTCCGGCAGGATATGATGGTTCCAAGTACAACTCCCTCGGACCGCCGGACGGGGCCTATGCCAAAGAGAGACATTACTTTTCTGTTCTACAGTACATTCATCAGATAAATGGCATCATAAACCTCACTCAAGCCTGCGTGTCTTCCCGACAGAAATGTATTTTCCATGCTTGATGTAAACACTGCCAAAGACACACTTAACTGTACTTTAACAACGTGACTAGACAACATCTGTCCTCTCTACTCTAGACCAGCACGTACTACACCACCCAGCCCCTGGCTGTCTGATGTTCTTTGTGAACATCGGACTGATCTCAGAGCAGCTGAGAGGAAATGGCGGAAATCTAAAGATCCAGCAGATCTAGGTAAATATCAGCTTCTGCTTGCAACTTTTTCAGATAACGTTAAAGCTGCAAAACCCTCCTATTACCAGACCAAGATCAACAGCACCACAGGCAATTGTAGCTTGTTTAGAACATTCAACACACTTCTCTGTCCTCCCCCTCCACCACCTGACACATCACTGACAGCAGATACCTTCGCCACATTTTTTACAAATAAGGTTACAACCATCAGCAATGCATTCGCAGCACCACACCTTGTCCAACACCCAACTCATGTATGCAACTCTTCTTTCTCTATGTTTTCTCCTTTGACTGACACTGAGGTCTCTAAACTCTTCTCCAACCACACCACCACCTGTTCCCTTGACACTATTCCATCACACCTTCTCCAAGCTATCTCTCCATCCATCCTACCTGCACTTACACACATAATTAACATATCTCTACTTACAGGTACTTTTCCCACTACATTTAACCAGGCTTGAGTAACCCCACTGCTGAAAAACCCTGCACTTAACCCCACACAGATAGAACACTACAGACCAGTCTCTCTCATCCCATTCATGGCAAAAACACTTGAAAGGGCAGTTTTCAATCAGATCTCTGCCTCTCTCTCACAGAACAAGCTGCTGGATGACAATCAGTCAGGCTTCAAAAGTGGACACTCCACTGAGACTGCCCTGCTGTGAGTCGCTGAGACAGGCGAAAGCTGAATCCAGATCATCCATTCTGATTCTGCTGGACCTTTCTGCAGCCTTTGACACAGTCAACCATCAGATCCTTCTCTCCACCCTCTCTACTCTGGGCATCACAGGATCTGTGCTTGACTAGTTTAATTCCTATCTCTTAGGTAGGTCCTTCAAGGTTGCCTGGAGAGGTGAGGTATCCAAGCCACATCAATTACTTACTGGGGTACCTCAGGGATCAGTGCTTGACCACTTCTCTTCTCCATATACACAACATCACTGGGACCCATCATTCAGTAACATGGTTTCTCTTACCACTGCTACGCTGATGACACGCAACTCTTCTTGTCTTTCCAGCACAATGACACCACAGTGACTGCTCGAATCGCTGTCTGTCTGGCAGACATCTCGGAACACCACCTGCAACTCAACCCAGTCAAGACCGAACTATTTCCAGCCAACCCTGCTGTTGAACACAACATCAGCGTGCAGCTGGGTTCAACTACAGTATCGCCTTCTAAAACGGTCAGAAATCTAAGGGTAACCATCGGTAATAAGCTAACTTTCACAGACCACATCTCAAAGACTGCAAGATCATGACGATTTACACTTTACAAAATCAGGAAGATACGACCTTTTCTTTCTGAACATGCCACACAACTGCTTGTTCAGTCACTTGTCATAACTAGACTGGACTACTGTAACTCTCTCATTGCAGGCCTCTCTGCATGTGCAATTAGACCTCTGCAAATGATCCAGAATGCAGAATCACGTCTGGTCTTTAATGAACCAAAGAAAGCGCATGTTACACCACTCTTTGTCTCTCTCCACTGGCTGCTGGTTGATGGACGTATTAAATTTAAGGCTCTGATGCTGGCATACAAAACAGTCACTGGGTCTGCTCCAGCATACTTGAAATTATTTATGCAGAACTACACTCCCGCCAGAAGTCTCCGGTCGGCTAAGGAACGTCACCTTGTTATACCAACACAAAGAGGCATCAAAACACTTTCCCGGACTTTCAGTTTCATCATACCACGTTGGTGGAATAACCTTCCCAACTCCATCCTTGAAGCTGACCCACTCTCTGTCTTCAGAAAACAGCTAAAAACACATATTTTCCAAGAGCACTTAACCAGTCACTATAAAAAATAAAAAATAAATGTAAAAAAAATTATAATTCTTGTAGCACTTAAATTTGTTTTGAATACTATTCTGATGCTAGTGAAAATTTGCAATACTGCACTTTTCGTACCAATGATTCGCTTTTCCTCTTTTGTAAGTTGCTTTGGATAAAGGCGTCTGCCAAATGAATAAATGTAAATTTAAGAACCAATGTGGTTTAATGTTATTGATGTGTCACCATATTTGATTTGCAGTTAATTAATTATTTACTTTTATTGATTTGAGAATTAATTACAACTTTCAGTCTCTTCATCATACAAAGTAATTGTTTTCCTTCAGAAGACTTGGAATATGATGCACATGTTTTTTGACACTTTTGGGTGCTTTATTAAGCTTTAAAGTGAGGTACTATCCATTGGTATTGTGCAGAAATCAGCTCTCTGGATATTCTTTAAATATTTACATGAGTTCAGCAGAAGAAATAATGCAATTTGTTTGGAACAACATGAGGGTAAATATGGCAGTAAATAATTACAAGAATCTTCCTTTAATTCCTAGGATTTAATTTCTATTATTTTAAACAAATATCCATCTCCCAGCAGATGTGGAGAGATAATTATTACTGTTATTGTTCAGTGAGTGTTTGCCATTAACTCTCATTTGTTGGTGAGTGAGTGTAAACAAACATGTTGTAAAGAACCTGTCCTGTAACAACTATTGTGTTAAATGTGACCCCAATATCTCACTGTATTGTTGTAATCTACGAGGAACTCAGGTTTTAACTAACTCATTTGACGCTTCTCATGTACTTTGCAAACCAGTTTTCAATTAAACTACTCATGATTTATTATGAACATGTGATATGAGCTGTTATCAGCAGAACGTGAGTGCATCAGAGTGCTTCTTTGCAAAGTAACTTACAGACCACTAGCGCAGCAGGTATATGTCCCTCTGTGTAATGTGGCAACAGCACTAGCTTGGGAATGAGGAGGGTATTACAGAGCCAGATGAACAGCACTGTGCATTATGTGGAACCAGCACATGGGGTCCACCACAAAATGCAGTCGCAGCGTCATCTTTCCAGGATAACTGGAGCAGCTCCTGATTATAGACTTCAGATCAACGCAAGACAAAAGTACAGTTTAATATATAACATACTGATTCAATTGATGCCAAAATTGGAAATGATAAATCATCCAGCACAAAGAGAACAATGACATAAGTGAAACTTGTTGTAATGTAGAAAATACAGTTTACACACAAAAAAACATTCAAATAAAATTGTTTTTAAAAAGCATCAGTGTATAAATACCATCTCATATAATCAAATAAATGGTTTTTTTTCATGCTATTTATTACAGTGAATGTGGAATAGAGTATATAACATTATGAATTGTTTACTGCATATTTTAGTATGGGCATTTAGTAGCAACAATACATGTGCTACAGGAACTTGCATTTAAAGGAAGTGGGTGGATGAAGCATTTCGAATCAGTGATTTCCTCTTTTTTAGCTTCGGTCCACAGAAACCAGCAGCAGCAAATTTGCAATGACAACCTGAAATTCATAAAACAAACAGTGGATCATTTGTCATTTAATTTTTGCCTACACAAAAATAGACAATCACAAATCTATTTTGTGCCAGTATCGGAGTCTGTTTTTATTTTTTACAACTTCTATATTTTTGGATTGTTGTAGGAAGGCATAATCCTGTGCAAACATATCCAGATCAAAGGTGCTACTTCCAGCACAACCCACATTAGGGGTCGAACGATTATCGGCCTGGCTGATATACAGATCCGATATTCATACTTTTTCTAAATATAGGAATCGTTATTTTGTCTGATCTGATTGCCGATCAATTTTTAAAATGTGCTCCGTTGACTCTGATGCCGCCAGTGACTGCCTATCTCTGAAATGTCACTGCTTGTAGTCTGGCTCAATGTCCCACCCACAGTATTATCGGATATTATTAGTCATCAATTAGCGCCGGATTGGTTCCATTCGGGCCGCGAGACATCATGACAACAGTTGCCCCATGTCATTTTTATTCTTTAGGTTAGCAGCACGACAAAACAACAGTACTGTTTACAATGCAAGCGCACAGGGGCGTAGATAGCACTGATCTTTCAGCACAATATCTTTGAATATGTTTCTCTTGCACTGAACATGCTTCATTAATGCCCTTTTATCACGTCAATACATAACATTCTGTTATGAGCTTAGTTTATTATTTTTTGGGTTTCAGTTTAAAAGATATGCTGCTAGGAGCTCCCTCCACTTTATTTTAAAAAACAAAGTTAAATGTTGTTTTCCAGTATTTTTCAAAAGATATTATTGAAATGTTTAGTTTTGCAGTATTTCATTAAAAACCTATTCATTGGCATTTAAAGGACATTATGTGTTGGACTTTGTGTTAGTGTCAAAATTTACACTAACACAAACCCCAACACAAAACATCCTTTAAATTTTACTGCAAATGTAGGTCCGCCCCAAATATCGGTTATCGGTCTCCTTGATTCCTAATTATCGATATCGGTATCTGTCCTGAAAAAACATATCAGTCGACCCCTAACCCACATGTCATCATCACTAACATATAGTAGGCCTAGTTGAGTCAAACATTTGCCTCATTCTCCTAAAAGAAGGTTTGTTTATTAATTACGCAATTTCACAAAGTTACTCAATTATTTTCTTATATAATTATTATTATATAATTAATATTATCATCCTATTTTTTCAAACCTTTTCATTTATAATTTTTACATGTATTAATTGTTTCAGTTCTATTATCTTTTTGCTGCTTACTTGATTATACATTTTTCATTTATTGCTTGCTTTTGTAGTATTGCTGAATACATTTTTAAATGTTTAACTATTTTTACATGTATTGCTAGCTTTTGATATATTGTCTTTCTGCAGCTTGTTTATCCTTTACATATTTTAGATTAGATTAATTCAACTTTATTGTCATTGTGCAGAGTACAAGTACAAAGACAACGAAATGCAGTTTGCATCCATCCATCCATCCATCCATCGACAACCTATCCCAGCTAACATTGGGCGAAAGGCAGGGTACACCCTGGACAGGTCGCCAGTCCATCGCAGGGCCACACATAGACAAACAACCATTCACACTCACATTCACACCTAGGGCAATTTTTGGAGACATCAATTAACCTATCCTGCATGTCTTTGGATGGTGGGAGGAAGCCGGAGCACCCGGAGAGAACCCACGCAGACACGGGGAGAACATGCAAACTCCACACAGAAAGGCCAGGGCAACCGGGGTTTGAACCCATGACCTTCTTGCTGTGAGGCGACAGTGCTAACCGCTGCACCACCGTGCCGCCTTTGCATCCATCCAGAAGTGCAAAAAAAGCAGAAAAGTGCAATGTGATATTCAAGTGTAGACAGGTGGTGCAAAGGCAGTGTGCAGTGTGGTAACATTATAAGAGCAGTAAGAATAAGTGTATGTGCAGGATGAATAGTGTGAAGATTTTCACACCTGTGTAAATATTTTTGGAGCATGTGTTTATTTTTTCAATTGTTATATGTCTGACATCTGAATAAATAAATACAAAAAATCTACATTCTTAGCTTTTGCTTGTTTTTCTCTCTTGTCTGCCTCTTATTTGACAATAAAATGTAGAAATCTTAAATATTAACAATAAAATCTAAATATTACATTTGATATGGGGCTTGATAATGTTAAGGCTGTTTTCTGGCCGCATTTGAGTATTCTGGCATAACTCTCGACCAATTACAGCTGCTTTCTAATGCTTCAGGGTCAGTTGTGGGGGAGTTCTGTTCTGTTTGGTGAAGTCAATTATTTTGTTGTGTTCTGGGGTGGGTGTGACATGTGTTTGACTGTAATTTGGCTGATATCGGAGCATTCTGGTTTAGCTGTGGTCCAATAACTCCTGCTTTCTGGGGATACGGGGAACACAGGAAAGTTGTGGGTGAGTTTTGACCGCTTTCTGTTGTGGGTCCCGTTTCATTTCGGCAAGCAACTTTTGGGCCAATCTTGGACCATAATCCCAAGTGGCATAGGAGCTCAACACAGTCAAAATGTTGCCAAATTCGTTCCACAACTACCCTGCATTCTGGGTTGTAATCATGGATTTAAATTATCATTTATTTTTAACTGTTTATTTGTTGACAATTTTCACCAACCAATGGCAATACAATGCTCATTTCCTCATTAACCCATTTAGAAAACAACACGTTCGCATAGATTTTTATAAATGCAAAGAACAGTAAATCGCATGAGATACCTACCAGGTGTCAGGACTGCTCACCTTTTTAATGTATTGCATACCCATGTAGATGTTAAGTATTAAGTATCAGATATTAACAGATATTAAGAAATATTGTGTAAACAGGGACCCCTTTTACTAGGCACGTGCCCCAGTATAAATCTGCTGTGACAACTCATTTAATGACATCAATGTGCTCATGTTTTGTGTGATAGTCATCAATCATTTCGACATATATGCTGATGTTGACATTTACGCTTGTTTACATTTACAAAAGAGAGAGAAAAAAATTACTTTTAAGCAGCTCTTCAGCATGAAACCATTCTATCGGTGCAGTTTTCAGGGTTCGTCATCCGGTGTTAACATAAACAAAATATATAAGATACTATATTATAATAGGAATATAATTTATTACAGCTGACAGTTGCATGAGCAGACAAGGTTTGAACATCAACCGTAGCGAGATAATACTGAAATTCACGGCTTTTTAACACTTCGGTGTACAAATTTAAAGGCTGTTTATTGGATCAATACAAGTAAACGTCATATTATATGACTATGCATTAATTTATGGAGAGTTTACGACCTACTAGTTAAGTCTTGCCTTAAGAACAGGTGGTACAACCAAATTAAGCACCGACTTAGTTAAAAACTAACTAGTAAGCCCGTAGTGTGAACTTTACATCCTAACTTACGCACAGCTGGTGCAACCCTACCCAGGTGTTGGCAAGCAAGTCAGAATTGAGGTAGGCTATGAAAACATTTCTAAATAAAACCGATGATCTTATCTTGACTCATTATTGGCTCATGTAGATGGACATCAGAAAATGTTTGAGGGAGGAAAGACTTTATAAACAAACTACATCCTCAGCTGTCAGAGTCAGGTTTCAGACATCAGATGAAAAAGCATCAAGTCTCAGGAAAACCTCTGTCAAGTCTATGGACCTGCAGAGAAATAAACAAATGTTTGTCTTTGTCTTTGATTGTGAATGATAACAATGAATCAGTCTTTTGGATATGAAATTAATCATTTAATTTTTTAGTGCTAGTTTAGGACACTACATAAACAGTTGGCAGTAACTATGGCTGCTGTGTGCTAATTACCTAGTGACTATAAAGGACTATATTTTGGCTTGTTTTGAGTTGTTGTTGCAAGTAAACTTAATGAGTTTCAAACGTCAGTTTAAACTTACACCAATTATATTAGCTAGCTAGTTAGTAATTTATAGAAACGACACTTCTGCATTTATAAAGTTAGAGATACCTCAGCTAGTTTCGCAAGCTAGCAACCAAACTCAGCCAGTTTAGATACCAACTCTGCCTAGCGACCAACTCTGCTCATTCTGAGACCTTTTTGTCTAAAGCCGTTTCGTCTGAGGCTGTTTCGTCTGATGTTGGATAAAGCAATTCCATAGACTTACATGAAAGAGGTTTTCCTGATGTGTAATGTGTAATATAGAAGAATGCAAATGTGCAAGAAAGTTTTCTCTGGTTTGTTATTTGCATATACAGTGTATGCATTTTATGCCGTAAAACATGTTAAGAATGTTCATGTACAGTATGTTGAAGATACTTAAATATTTTCATAAAGGTTAATATCTCTACATGTTTACCTTTCCCAGTACTTGTTGCAGTGTAGGAATAGTGGGTTAAGCAAGGGAAGTTTGTATAGTGCATTGTGCTGCACACTTCTTGCACGCAGCAGGCTTTCAAGAAGAAAAAAAAGCGATATGAGTAATGGGCGGCCTGTGTCCCAGTAGAGCTTTATGTCTAGTAACGCACCTGGTTTAAGTGTATAACACTGCTAATAGTCAAGGTAAGCATACCACATTACCGCAATAAAAACACCCATGTTTTCATAACAGAGATATAGTTAACAGGGTTTTTTTCTCTCGTCAAAACGTTGTTTGAGATGGTTTCTCGATCATTCCTGATTTAAATAACTCATGTATATATTTCAGGCCATTATATGTCTAATGCTCATTGTAACGGTCACTTACAGGGATTAATGGGGGTGTGATACAGTTGCACAGAGAGAGCGCAGACAGAAGGTGTGTAAAATGGAGGATGCGAGGAGATAGTTCTCGCCACTTGTATTTCTTTTTGTTTTCCTTTTATTTAGTGTGACTGAGTTTGTTGTTATATGCTTCCCCACTCGCCTTCATGTATGTGGAGGAGGTAGCACTCTTTATTTTGGACATTTGATTAAATACAGGTTTAATACTCGCATGAGTTATGTCTATTTTCCCTCCTTGCGACAACTCTAACATCCAACCTCCGTTACATCATATAACACTATGACTTGTAGAAATGCTCTCGCAATGGCTCATCTTGAGGGATGCCCATGAGGATGATCCACAAACTCACCTGGATCATTGAGAAATAAAATCTCGACACATAAAACCTACGTACAAAATGTGAAAAAAAATTAAAATCACATCTGATTACCTACTGAAAATAATACTTACCAGGTTCCTTACCTGCCGTGATCTCGTTTCAATGTTTAGGGTTTGGCGTTGGTTTATGAAAATTACAAGATATCAGCACTACCTTGACTGCAATTGTACGGAAGATGCAAGTGCGAAACACCTTTAGTGGGCAACGCCGCTGAACTGTCGAAATGACACATGTGTCTCGTTTGGAATGGCTGAGTCCTCCGGAAGTCGCATTTGTCAACCGCATCATTAAGCTTTCTAACTTTCCTTGAGGGATGGATGGCGCATACGTCATCGAGGCCGTCTTGTTTCATAAAAGCGAGTAGGACACTCTGAATGCGACCTTCTTTCACGGGAATTCAGAGGATGCATGAGGTGTATCCTTCATGGGCAATCACAACCCATAATTCTTTGCTTCAACGGAAAGGTCTAAAAAGAAAATTATGCCAATTTGCCAGTGAATATGATGTTCAAACGCAAGTAATATTAATTCCCATGTTGAAATGAAGTACCACTGTAGACGGGTGCAGAGTATATAATATGTATAATTATATTCATATTTAATTTAAATAAAGCTTTAGACTAAAAGTACACCTGTAAAATCTATTTTCTTCTATGTTTACATCTTTATAACTCTCCTAAAATGTACCTCATACATTCCCTTCCTGAGGGACTTTGTTCCCTTCTCACTCAAAGCTTGTTCAAGAGTGGCGTGCTGTCATGGCAACCATGTTACGTTCCGTTTCTCCTACAGAAGGCCGTCTCGTTTAAATGAGGCTTGTTTAAAGGAGGACACTCGGTACACTGCAGCATTCAAAGGACTAGTCCTACCTAGCACGCAGCCTAACGACGGTGCGACCTATTCAGAAGTGATCATCCCTAAGCCCTATTCCATTCTAAGACTTTACCATCACTCTGAGAGCTTTGAAAGGCCTAAAGGTATGGGGCTCGAAAATAAGGTTAATCCGGAACTCAATTTTTAAGTAATTTTTATTGGAAAATTTGTTTGAAGCGATCTTTCAGCATGACTATCGTGATTGTTCTCCCTTCAAAGTGCACTTTGGAGGGTGATTTATACCGTTTGGAACGCAGATAACGCCAGTGCGGTCCATGCACTGATCTATATATAACTGGATTGCTCATGACGTCACAACAGTGAAGCTACTGCGCCGCCATCTTGGTATTCCCTTACGTTCTGTATTCTTTTAATAAAGCTAAATATTTGTTCATTTGAAAGATGACTGTTCAATAGTGTGTTATCTGGTCTAGAGGTTTGAATGTTTGTTTATATATTTATTAATTCATTCATTCTTACATTATGTGTGCGCTTTATTCACCTGTCTAATCCTACATTTAAAATAAAAGCATTAAAATAGTCTAATATGGAGATATATTCAATATTTTAATGCATAAATTCAAATAATACATCAAGCAAGGCACCAAAACAGAACAAAATACATCGCAACTTAAAAAAATAAATCATCTCAAAAAGTTGTGCAGACATCAGCATAACAATAAGGACAAGTGGAAAAATAAATACATTAAAATAAAATAAAAAATACATACTTTTTGAAAATTAAAGGCTTGTCATTCCAAGGCTTCAACTAAATAAAATAGTTTAATGGAATTAATTCTTCTTTTTCATACATATCAATGAACTTAAAAAAAATGTATTGTATCCAGTTAGTATAATTATACAATTTATAATATACTCTTTATATTTGTTACCTACGATAATCCCAAAGAGTATATGTTTATATTCTACAGGCATCTCCATATAAGATTTGATCCACTCCACAACATTCTTCATAAAAGCCTGAACATTTGGACATGAAAAAATATATATGTTCTGTTGTTTCAATGTCATTAGTATAGAAAGAACTTTTGTTTTGCTCAAAATTAAAACGTGACCGTAGAAAATCAGCAGACAGGTAAATGTCCTTCTTTACCTTAAAATGAATTTCCTTTTCTTTTAGTGTAATTGGATATTTTAGATACTCTGCTCTCAATTTGTTGCCTTCACTTTTCTTATAATATTTATTATATATTTATCATATATGAATACGCAGGGGATAAAGGTGTCGAGTTAAGGTGCTTCTTATAAATTGGTTAAAAAAAAATATTTCTAGGGGATAGAGTGGTGAATACACAACCATATGTTTTGCTAGTTGAAGAAACATAGCCAGAATGGCTTTAATTAGATAACTTCTATTAGTAAAGATTAAAATGTTCCCAAAAATAATTAAATAGAAGAATATAGCCATTGGCAATAAAGCTAATTAAATCAATAATTATAATTAAAAAAAAAACAGTCTGCAGGCTTCTGTCTTTTATAATTGTTTTAGGTAGTAAAAATAATAATGTATAAACTTTTTTATTATCTATTTATGACAAGAACTTGAGTTGTGCTTATATTCTGTTTTTTTTTTTTTAACCAAGTTCAGGGACTTTAACTTTGAAGGGTTTCCTGCCGCCACTGTTGTGCCGCCAGTAGCTTGATGTACGGTGTAAATAGTGTTGGGACGGATACTAATACACCGCATTCACATGATTAACCTTCAGATATTTGGTGTCAGGGTAAACAGTGAGACTCGATCTGTTTTTTTATGAACATGAATTCTCATGTGACAGGCAGTGGAGGAGAGCAGAGACCGCTTGTGTCCAGTTGTGTTGAGGATGCATTGAAGGCGGCTCTGCGCAGGGCGTTTGAGATGGCGCTGGAAATCACCGTGAATGAAATCAGCACACTGATGGGTCAAACGCTACGTGATGCCCACGACCAGATACACGAGACCCAGCGGGAGAACAGCACCCTGAAATTACGACTACAGCAGCTCCAGAATGAACAAGACCGCACACACCACACGGCGTACAGTCAGACGGATGCAAACCAGAGTAGGACCACATCAGACATTCAGCATGAGGATACACCGAGGAAAGTGTGCAAGGAGTCCGAGGAATCGGATGAGTATGTGGTTACGAGTGCAGAGATGACCTGTGAGAGGCTGAATGGGTCTTTTCTTGAAATACGTGAAGATGGTCGTGTACGCTCTCATGAATCCAACACATCACCTATTGATGGTGCGTTTATTTAAAGCGACAACAAAAGTTAGAGTTAAACAACACAAGAAATCAAAGTATCAGATAGACTCTACTATTTATAATGAAACCGTCCACAAACCACAAATATGAACCTGTTGAATTAAAGGGACAGTTCACCCATAAAGGAAAATTCTGTCATCATAGTTTTGCTAGTCTCGTTTGTAAGGCTGCGTGCTAGGTAGGACGCGTCATTTGAAGCCTGAGTATACGAGTGTCCTCCTTTATACAAGCCTCGTTTAAACGAGACATGGTTGCTATGACAGCACGCCACTCTTTAACAAGAGCGAGCGCTTTGAGTGAGAAGGGAACAGGAAGGGAATGTATAAGGTACATTTTAGGAAATTTGTAAAGATGTAAAGGGAAATAAATAGATTTTACATGTGTACTTTTAGTCTACTAATTTATTTTAATTATATACCCATCTACTGAGGTACTTCAACTTGGGTATTAACTTTCCTTGCGTTTGAACATCATATTTACGGGCAAATTGGCGTCATTTTTGTAGAAACATTTCTGTTGAAGTAAAGAATTGTGGGTTGTGAGTGTCCGTGAAGGCCTCCGAATTCCCATTAAAGAAGGTCGCATTCAGAGTGTCCTACTCGCTTTTATGAAATGAGACTGCCTCGATGACGTATGCGGCCGACAAATGCGACTTCCGGAGTTCCTTTCCAAACAAGACACAGCCATCATCCGTATGACCTGTATGACTTTCTTCTTGTGTTGCTTACTAGATTTGTGTGTTGCCACTTTGTGGACCAATTAATTAGTGCTAATAATTCCAGGCGTGGTTAGAAAAATCAGGCAGCACTAGTTTTTATTTTTTGTTATTGGGAAGGCAAAATGGTTAACAATTGTATAAATCTAACTGCATATACATAAAAGGCATTGACAATAGATACAAAAATAAAATAAAAAAATAAGAGTGTACTATTTTTAATGAAACTGTCACAAACCAAACTTTGACATGCAGCAACATCAAAGAAACTATTATATGTGTGTGTGTGTATATATATATATAAATATATAAAACTTTAATTTTTGGGTGAACTATCCCTTTAAACCTTTAGTGCTTCTCTTACATTATATTCTAACAATAATCCAAAATTTCTTTTATGATTTTATTCAGTCTTGAATAAAAATATATCAGTAATATTGCATTTTTAGAATAAAAGTCATTTAGTTCATATCATGAACAACAGGTTTTGTTGTCCTCTTTTCTACTAGAGAAAGAAAACTTAGACTCAGGAAATGAGACCAAGATGGACCACAAACAAGACGTAGAGCCAAGTGATCAGGACCCATCATCATTTCAACCTGAGTTTGAACCAGTTAAGGTGAAGACGGAAAAGCCAGAACCAGAGGAACCAGTGGTGGATGGCAGCTCTGGATGTGATTCTGATGCTAGACCAGACTATAGCCTTGACCCAAGGTCTAATGAGGAGTTCGGGCTTGACAGAATAGCTTTTGCCCAGTCTAAACTATTAGAAGACTGGAGGACTGATCCAGAGCAGCCACAGCATGAGACTGAATCTTTGGATCAAGGACCCAGCCGTAGCCTTGGTAATGATTAAAACTGATCCTAACACCCTGAAATATTCTTATTCATTTTACTGTTTTCTTGTCAAAAGTGTCATTTTCTTGACTAACGTTTCCTTCTTTTTTTCATATTTCTTTGATATTTCACCAGGTTCCTCAGAAATCAGTTTGTCCACCCCATTTCATAGCTTCTACCAATCGCCGGACAAAACTTCCCTCACCCAGTCATCTCAAAACTGTAGTGATCAAGCGAGGAAAAACATCCAGTCCAGCCTTTATGTTTGTAAATTCTGTGGTCATGTGTTTCACAGTGGAATCGAACTGCGTAATCATCACATTCAACATCACAGAACTATATTAACGAGAGTGGGAAAATCTGCCATTACAACCAGGCAAAAAAAACAGCAGCTTTTTCCCCCAGGGCGCAGCCCATATCACTGCAATGTGTGCAACCGAGAATTTAATCGCCTGGAGAACTTGAAGACTCACTTGCGGATACACACTGGCGAGCGTCCGTACACCTGTTCAGTGTGTGGTGTGCGGTTTCGCCACTCAGGGGCGCTGACACGCCACTTCCGCATTCATACTGGTGAAAAACCATATGTATGTTCAGAATGTGGAAAGAGTTTTAGGAACTGTGGAGGTCTACGCTTCCACCAGAAATCCCACAGCCTGGACAAATGAAATGGTATAAGATGTGTGATATTTTTCCCTTTCTAAAAAAAAAAAAGGGATTTAAAAGTGTACAACCAGCAGCTCTCTATGATTTTGTGTCTCGACATTAGTCTTAAGGGATAGTTCACCCAAAAATGAAAAATCCGTCATCATTTACTCACCCACATGTTATTCCATTCCCATAAGACTTTCTTCCTTGGAACACAAAAGGAGATGCTAAGCAGTATGTTAGTCTCAGTCACCATTCACTTTCTTTTGTATCTTTTTCATCAAAATAGAGTCTGTGATACGGAAGAGAGAATGTCATACAGTTTTGGAACAACATGAGGGTAAGTAAACGACGACTGAATTGTCCTTTTTTGGTGATCTATCCCTTTAAGATGGCCTATTTGATTGTGCAGACTTAATGGTTTTCTCCATACTTGACTAATGTTGGATATGAAACATCCAAAATATTACATGCGTTCAATAGCCTATTTTAATAAAAGTAGAAATGCACTCAACTCGTGCCTTTAGCTCAGTGTCTGTAACATTTCGGCATACATAATCAGGTTTGAGGTTCTCCGCAACACAGAACCCTCTGTTGGACCTTGCTGTGAATTTATGATCAATTTATATTTTGTGAAACATAAACGGCTACCTTTGACTAATAACATTTTATTATGTAAAATATTTACATTAATGGCTTTTGAAATGTGATCTCTGTAACACTTTGCAGTAAGCTTCCATTTGATAACATTAGTAACAAGATTAATTAACATGAATTAACAATGAACAATACTTAAGCATTTATTAATTTTAGTTCATGTTAATTTCAACATATACTAATATATTTTTCAAACCAAAAGTTATTTGTTAACATTTGTTAATGCACTATGAATTAACATGAACTAACAGTGAACAATTGTATTTTTTATTAACTAACATTAACAAATATTAAGAAATGCTGTAAAAATAATATTGTTAATTGTTTTTTTTTATGATAATGCATGAACTAATGTTGACTGAATGGAACCTTACTGTAGTGTTACCATGATCTCTTCTTCATCTAATACAATAAAGTCCTTAAAAACCTGAAACTTTTGCAGGTACACTGTAAAAAGCCTGTATTCCAACTACAACATTACAACTAAGATGTGGTGCAGTGAACCTTTAAAAAACAAGTACAAACAAAACACATACATACATATACATATATATATATATATATATATATATATATATATATATATATATATGTATATGTTCTGTATTTTATATATAAGAATCAATAATCAAAACAAAAATAGAAAAACTGATGATACATTGAGGCAATGAAAGTGAATGGGCCTTCAAAATACAGAAATGTTATATATATATATATATATATATATATATATATGTATATATATATATATGTATATATAAACAGGATCAACTTTTAACCCCCATTATAGTCTTCTAAACCAAGCCTTAACAATCTAGAGGAAGTCCAGTAGAAACGATACAAAATCTTAAACTGAATAAGACATACATACCCTTGCATCACTAGACATGGTTTTAAATTTGTATTATTATTCTTTCCAAATCCACATTCTGCAATACCAAGTTCAAATCTCTTTCCCATAACCACTTAAGAGCTGTTAAGACCCCATCACCAAGACTCTGAATCAACAGGGAATAATACACTGCAGCTTCATGCCCCTTCCAAAGGCTGTGAGTACCATACAGAGAGTGTCTGCAGCTTTAGGAGGCTGAGTACTACCACCAAAAATAATACAAAGCAGATGGCGCAACTGTAAATACCTGAAAAATTTAGACTAGAAATCCCAAATTGCTGTGTTATTTTTTTAAATAATCTCAAAGCTCTGTTTTCATAAAGGTCACCAAGTGTAGCAACACCCCTCTCCATCCATTCTTTCCAGCAAAAGGGGGGCTTGTTAATACATCATTTGGGGTTCAGCCACATGCATGAGGAAACATTTAGGTATATATCTAAATTGAACATATGGGAAACCTTTGTCCATAGTGAATGTACATATGAAATAATGGGATGCATTTTTAGGACTTTGCAATGGAGAGACTGGGGCAAGGACTGCTTGTTCAATGTTGTACCAAGGAGGGGCTCTCAGGTGGAAAAGACCAACAGGCCAGGTGTCGAAGACTAAATGCATAGTAATAAAACACATTTGTCGATTATTGAAATGCAAAATGGTCGTATACCATTCCAAATAAATACTTAGATATTCTTTCAAATTGTTTAAAATAAGAAAGAGGAACTTCTAGGGAAAGACTGTAGTAAATCATTGAATTTGGGGATTTAATTTATTTTTATAATATTGAACATCCCTGCCATAGACAAATATAGTAAAGCTCACCTATCAACTTCACAAGAGCACATTTTCATTAATGGGTCTCTCAGATTTGCTGGAAATAAAAAGCCTAAATACCTAACATCTTGCCCGGGCCATTGTAAAGTGCCAGGTTTGAAAGCCGAGACAGGGCAATATGCTGTCAGATCAAGACACTGGACACTGTGGGCTGTTTTTGTTTAGTGCAAGTTAAATGCAGTGTATTTTCTTTCAAATAAACAAGCTTTTATAATGTTTTAATTTCAGTTATATTTCTGCTTGCTCTCACTTCACTTCACCAAAAAAAAATCTTTTAAAAGAGACCTTGATTAGGACTGTAGTCTAAAGCATTCATGCTAAGCACCCTCAAACGAAACTTAGAGCACCCTCAATTGCAGACCAGGGCAAACTACTGCCGACAGGTTGATTTATCATGAATATTAGATTTTTTTATTTATCTGGCTTTGAGACCTATCGTGCATCCACAAGCTTTTAATATGCTCAGGGTTGCCAGATAATAGATGCAACACCCCAATCAGAGATTTATAGACACAAATAGGAAATATTGAACCTTTCATCATACTTAATTTATGCAATCTGTCAACCATGCATGCAGGGCTGCCAAATCACATGCATTGAGTGTGAGAGACATGCAATTGACACTGTTCTCACGCCACACGTCCCTTTTCTCATGCAGTGATAACATCGCAGAGCGAGGACACTGACAGTGCACAGACAGACAATACTGAGCAGGGAGCACTGTGCAGCAGTGTAATTACCCTAAAGTTCTTAAAGGGGGAAAACTCATGGGGCAGAGACAGACCATCAGAAATTACAAGTGTATGGGCACTGGTCACAGAAAAAGACTGTACATACAGTCCACAAAGTGATTCAGTATGCATGAACAGATAAAGCATAACATGCCACAATGATGAATAATAAAAAAAAATAAAAACAGTACAAATACTACATAATGTGAATTAGACAAAATACACACAGCTTAACTTGCACACATCAGAATTAAATTTGACTGCAAACTTACGGAGCACTTCTAAACTCTGCAGGCAAATTTGGGCCCACCTGCAATGGCACAAACGGTGTTCTTTCATAAGCAAAAGCACAACTTGTTTCCGATAATATGTACCTTACAAAATCCATTGTCATTTTCATTCATTATGTGTTTCTGTATGAAGCGCAATGTGGCGCCTTTACTCTATTTAGTGCATACTGTGTCATCAAAGACAAACCTGCACATGCTGATGAACATTGGGTCATCAGCTTTACAAATGTCTAAAAATTAAAGCAAGTCTTGTCACATAACAACAGACGGACTACAAACCAAAAATTCTGTCCAGGAAGTGTCTTTATTGTCGGCATATTACATTTCAAAAGTTTTTGTTTTGTACAGCACATTATTAAATTTCACTAATTTATTAGCCGTTTCCATGAGTCACAATTAAAATTGAAGCATAGTCACTTAATAAATACAAAGCAACTGATTTCCATAACACTGGTATGATTATACTTTGGGAGGTAAAATGGAAATATCTAGACACTAATAGGTCACTACTGTTCAATTTGATGGTTGCATGAATGTGTTTTGTCCATCCTGTATGTGTTTCACTGTGCTTTTTGTTTCTCCCACTGCTCTGGTGTCAACGTTTTCTGCTCGAATGCGTGAATCTCTTTCAGCTCCTCTGCAAGGCAATTATTCACCATCCTAAACAACAAACATATAAACACAAAGACTTTTAAATATAATAATAAAAAAAAATGTTGGGGTCAGTGAGTCTATTGATCTCAGCATGGCTGGTCTTTACAGCTTGCCTCCACTGCTCTCTATCCTCTCCAAAGACAACAGCTTTCCACATGACTTGGCCCTATATAAAGATCCAAATCATTCTGCTAAGGTTGCCCATCTGCATCCATGTCTGGGGCACTCTTTGCCAGCTGGGACTCCTACTGGCTGCAGGTGACCCTTTCACAACACTCTCCACTGCATCAGTGATTTCATCAAATCAACTTTTGCTTTCATCTTAAGGTGTTCAGAGTCAGAATCCCTATTTTGTTAAATGTCAATATCCAATTTAACATGAAATGCAAGGAAATTGCTTGCAGCATAACAGTTTGATATGGATGAGGCGGCATTAATTAGGATCACATACATTTATTGTAACAGGGCAAGGAGGTGGCGGGAACCGGCTGAACAGTCTACGTAAGCTTTAATGACATAAATCAACTTGAACACAAACACATAGACACATACTCAGTGGCCACATGTCTCTCTCAAACAGATTCAGCGCTGGGCATCCATCTTTAGGCCACGCCCTCCTCGTCACATTTATATAAAGGCATGTTTAAGCATAGTGTCAATGCAAACCTCTCTGACCCAACATATTCCACTGCCATTCCAGGTTGTCATAATATATATATATGAGAATTCTAATGCACATAGTGATAAGACATTTTTGCTCATTAATAAATGTAACATCAGGCATTAAAGGAATGGTTCGCTCAATTATCTAAGAGAAGTATGACTTTCTTCTGCTGAAGATTATTAGAAGAGTATCTCTGGTTTGGTGGTCCAAACAATGCAAGTGAATGGTGACCAAAACTTTGAAACTCCAGAAAGCACATGAATGAATCTTCAGTGGCTTCAAGACTTCAGTGGTTAAATCCAAGTCTTAAAAAGCAATAAAATTGGTTTTGGGTTGATAACAGACCAAAATGTGTAACTTTTTTCACTATCAATCTTGACGTCAGCGGTCTCCTTGGCGATCATGATTTCGAGCTCAATTACACTTCCTAGCGACATATTTCAGTGCTGTCACTTTTCCCCCACAGCTGCCATATTTGTGACCATCAGCGGGAGGAAACAATGGCAATGAATGGAAAAAACACCCATCAAACAATATCAAGAAAAACCTAAAATTAAAATGCTTTTGATCCATGACAAGTCCCAGGAAAAGAGTATGCAGGTCTGAAGGCAGAACAAATATTGCCAAATTTGACTCCTGCAGACATTTAAATATATTATATCCACAATCCATCTCCGTATGCCAGAGAGTCCGATGTGACCGGCGAGTATGTCCAGCGGTACATCACCGTAAACATCTTTCATAAAGAAGTTACAAATATTTATGTTGTTTTCTGCTCGTATTTGGTCACAAAATCACACCCCGTCTATATGAATTTAAGAGCTGCTTTGAACTCATTAGGAATACACAGAGTGACCAAAGCATATATTTGACTAATATGTTTACATTGTAGTCTGGGGGTGTAAATAAAGTCTGTGCTTCATAATCTTATGATGTGTTGTTTATTGACTAACTGTACATACACATTAAATGTCTGCTATCTATTCATATTATAGTGCTTTATTTTTTACAATGTGTTACAATTATGACATAACTTTATACAGTCTGAGTGTAATAAATAACATTGTCCTATATGTGCATTACCAGTTTAATTGTATCCGAATCGATAAAATTGACAAGTGTACAGATAACTGACATGCCTGAATAAATGAGCAAACAACCAACAGATTTCACTTAAAATCTAAAACATAATCGAAAGAAAAATAACATATTGGCTCTGATAATTAAACGGCAATATCACCTTTTCAAGATGTATAAGTAGAATAAAAAAAAAAGAAATTGCCGGCTTTGTCACATCCCACAAAGCAGTGCACTGAAAGAATAAGTAATTTTGGTCACAAACTTGACGGTGCGGTCATACAGTGACATTACATAAAACAGGTAAATAGTGCTGTGGGCATGCGTCAGGCACTAGGAATTGTAATCGAGCTTTAAATCATGCCTAGAGATTGCATTGGCAAGACATTACAGGTACAGTGAAAAAGAAGTTGCATTTTGGTCTGTTCTCACCCAAAATCGATTGGATTGCTTCAAAGGACATGGATTAAACCACTGGAATTATTTGGATTAATTTTATGGTGCCTTTGTGCTTTATGGAACTTCAAAGTTTTGTTCAACATTCACTTCCATTGAGACACCAACAGAGCTGAAATATTCTTCTAAAAATCTTTGTATTCAGCAGAAGAAAGGATGGCTTGAAGGTGAGTAAATGTTGAGAGAACTTTCTCATTTTTGGGTGAACTACCCTTTTAACCATATGCACAAACATGAAACCACATTAAAAAAAAAATCAGATATATTATGTATTAAACCAACGTAGAAACTTAGAAATCAAATTGTGACGCTTATACAATATGATTTTTAATAAAAAAATAAAAATAAAAAAAAAACATTTTAATTAGGAAAACACCAAATAAAAGCTGTGGTCTCAGACTTCTGGACCAAACTGTAAATGACGCAATATACATTATTGTATTGTCCGAAGATAGGTGTGTGCAAAAGTTGGTACCACTGAAACTAACTCACCTGTGCCTCTGTAATAATGGTTTCCCTTCAAACTGAGGAGAAACTACAAGAACTTTAAAGCTGGCGGCGCATCTATCTGGAGACGTGTCTTCAACATCCTGAAAGAGAAATGCAATGTTTTGACACAAAGCACCTAGTGAGCAATTCTTTAAATGGATAAATAGTCTGCTTTCCGTTTCATTCGTATTGTCCTGGTTCCCCTGAATTCACAGACTCAACTATTTGAATCTGGCTTCATCTGCATGTATACATTGTGAGGGCACTTCTCACATACCACGTGTATGGCACCAATCCCCTCTATCAGTTTTTCACGAATCAGATCTGGGTTGATTGACATCTCTAGGAATAAAGTAGACCCTTTGGGTAACGAAAACGTTTTATTAAACACTAAGATTAAGTAATTTAACATAAACAGAGTTGCCTCTGAATTATCTGATCACTACCGGTCTGCGCGAGAGGAGGAATGCGCTTCGTAGTTTATACAAGCTACGCCTCTAAACTGCAGTGATGGCCAATCAGTTTTCGAAATGTCAACCGAACGACATGAAAACTGACCAATCATAGAAGAGTATCTGGGGTCCTCGCTTTCATAGCTGTTGTCTCTATTTGCCCTACTAGGAAGTGTCAGATAATGTCAGATAATCTGAATAAAATTATCATCCCCTGTAAAATAATGTAAAAAGTCGTAATTATTACAAATATGGACGCTAAATATGATAGAACCCTTAATTTAAGATCCAATACACTTAATCCTTTATGACTAACTCGTATATTAATTCGGGCAATATCTGAACACCTATGAATCGATAAAAACACACAAAAGCTGTGTTCCCAGCGACTCACATGTTCTATGCACTTACAAAATGTACTATGCACTCAGCCATGTATTGTATTAATTTTCAAGGTGTATTATCATCTAAAATGGAACACTTAAAGTTAGTTTTTTTTACTACACAGAAGTGCTCGCCATTAGAAAGCTGACGAAAGTGACGTTTCAACTTAAGCGTTGTGTTGCTGCTAGCTTTAGCGTGCTATCCACCCGCAGTTCAACACTTATATCTCAATAATATACATATTCACACTTTCATGGTATGATGGTAAAGCGTTTAACTCTTGTAAGGTGCTTTCTACACAGAACTATCGCTAGTTGTCATATTCTCCATTATTTACAATTGTTTTGCACAAAGGGTCGCTGCCGGTAACTCCGCCCCTTCCGCTATGCACGGCATGCCGTAAGCGCTGAGTGCACTGAAGCTACGTTCACAGTTCACACTGCCAGCTACTATGTCGCTGCATGTCGCCAGGCAGTGCTTAATTTGTAAATTGCGAGGTCCCGGAACATGATTAAGTGAGGGAGAAGTAACGGAACATTTGAGCAATCACATTAGCGGACCAACTCAAGTGATTAACTGCTTGCATCAGTTGCTTTTATTACAACGTGCACATGACAAACAAACCAAAAAAATAATAAACAATGTAATCAACACAAGCAATTAGTGTAAATTAAGATAATGCGGCTCTTACCTTTCATTTTATTTGTTTAAAATAGACCATAAATAAGATATTCCCTCTGTCTCTCTAATCCAGTAAATTAAGATGTCTTTTCGACATCGTTCCGCATCTCCAATTAAAAAATACAGAGAAGTCGTTTTATTACCATGGAAATAGGAATAGTTAAAGCGGTACAAATTTAATCGTTCACCTCTAAAACATGGCATGGAGCTAATTTCTTAATTTTACTATTATTATTTTTCATTTAAAAGGTATGTAGCAAGTTATTGATGATATATTATTATTATACTTGATTTTTCACGAAACATATGTAGGCTACAGGTCAGCATTGCTGCGTCCCAATTCGCATACTATCCGTCCTAAATAGTATTCGAAAATAGAATTAGTACGTCCAAAATCGTAGTATGTTGAAATGAGTGTTCCAAAGATACCCGGATGGTCTACTATTTCCGGTCAGAATCCGAAGTGCAGATCGATGCACACTCTAACGGCTAATATTGCCCACAACCCATTGCGTGCGGGAGGGAGGAGCTTTGAGATGATGCAAACATGGCGGCCGGATGCGGCAGCGGAGATGCGCCCTCGGTTTTTAAGTGTAAGAACTTAAACGTTTAGCGCTAATTAAAGTTATATTTTATTGTCTCATAATATTAATGGATTTGTGTTGTGCAAAAAAAGTACCGTGTTTATCTTGTAGGGTCTGATGAAGACACTGAGCGCCTCATTAACTGGCGCATTGCACTGCATTGCATTGGACATATAAGAATGAATGGAATGTAGAATGTTTGTTTAACTGTCGCGGTGTGCGTAACTAGGCAACCACGTTCTCTTCCATTGCATGACGTCTTCGTGTATGTCCCAGAACGTGCATACTCTTTTGCTACACACTCAAAAGTATGTACATTTTCTTCAAAAAAAAGAGTACATACTTTTAGGTCGTAGTATAAGTAGGCGAATTGGGAGGCAGCACATGAATGTCTTTCAGTGCCATGAGATGGGGGATTCCCCCAAAACAGGTCTAAATTCGGAGGTTCCGGATCCGCATTGTTGCCAACTTAGCAACTTTGTCGCTATTTTTAGCGACTTTTCAGACCCCTTTAGCGACATTTTTTCAAAAAAGCGACTAGCGACAAATCTAGCGACTTTTTGGACAAACCTTAGCAACTTTCCAAATTCCAAATATCGCCAGTACTGCAACCGTTTTACTGGACATTCGGCTATATACTTATATAAAAACAGTATGAGCACGGTTTAGGGGAGATAACCGTTATTATAAACTGAAGTAGGCTACAGTACCGACAAATTAGGCAGAATGCAAATACGACGCGATGACGTCATTAATATGCTAATGACGCATGACGTCATCTGGCGACATTTAGCTACTTTTCGAGCAGGCTTTAGCTACTTTCCATTGAAAATAGTTGGCAACACTGCGGATCCGACTTGTTCCGGCACAAATTAAGCACTGTCGCCACGTTAAATCGCTATGGTGTGTATGGAGAGTCTAAACAGCACTGTTTCTTTACAATTAATAATATTATTAAAATGTTAGGATCATGTTATCTCTACCATCTTCTCTCGTACTGGCTGTCGCTCCCGAAATTCGCTCTTCGTTTGCATAAATTTAAACATTTCTCAACTTTGTTGCGTCACTGGACACGCCCACATCTGGTCGCCAACGGTCGCCAGCTCTCATTGAAAATGAATGAGATGAGGTCGTTTTGTCGCTGGCAGTGTGAACGCAGCTTAAGTGCCCAACATTCCACACTCAGTTTTGACCATCATCTGGGTATTCGTAGTAAACTTATTTTTGTTACATTTTCAGTGTAAACATACTACTCGCAATACTTAAACTTAAATCTGCATGATTTGATACACTGCACTGCTTCCACACGCTTGGCAAATTAGATAATCGCATGGATGATTGTTGGTGCCAGACGGGCTGGTTTGAGTATTTCTGTAACTGTTGATCTCCTGGGATTTTCACACAACAACAGTCTCTAGTATTTACTCAGAATGGTGCCTAAAACAAACAAAAAACATCCAGTGAATGGCAGTTCTGTGGATTGAAATGCCTTGTTGACGAAGAGGTCAACAGGGAATGGCCAGACTGGTTCAATTGACAAAGTCTACAGTAACTCAGATAACTGCTGTGTACAATTGTGGTGAGAAGATTATAATCTCTGAATGCTATTCTGAGACACGGGTTGATGCTGTTTTGGGGCAGGAGGGAGATCAACACAGTATTAGGCAGGTGGTTTTAATGTTGTGGCTGAGCGTGTACATGTGTGTGTGTGTGTGTGAGTGTATATATATATACTTTAGATATTACTTTAAAGCTGATGTGTGTAACTTTTCAGATGTTAAAGTACTTGTCTCTTATCCCAGTTTAATGTGCCGAGACAACTATACGTAACCCATTTGTCAATTTTGTTAGTCAAAAACTGAAAACACTGTCTCTGTCACTATAAAATTGCTCTGTTTTTGAGCAGCCCATCCAGCCTGACACAGAAACATTGGCTCGACCAATGGTGTGAGTTGGGGGCAGGACTATCTCTTTATTTGATCAACAGCAGATGGGGTGTATTCAGAAAGCTGTTTGAAAACAATGTTTATTTTTGCAATTCAGTTTGTTGATGCTAGCGGCACAGAAATTACACACTTCAGCATTAATTTTGGGCTGATAAAAATATCAAATATGTGTAGATATGGTCAATAAATACTTGATGTCTTTAAAACCTCAACATACTGTAGATTAGCATTTTACTTTAAATTTCACAGTAAGTTCGCTGTATTTAAAGCCAGAGATGGTAGGCTATAAGGAATGTAGCTTTTAGAGAACTGAGGTCTACAGTTGATTTTATTATATAACTTATTTTTATTCTTCATATAGAATTTAATACGTTTATGAAGTTGTCTACATCTTTATATTTGGATACAAGGATATTCAGAAGGAGATTAAGCATTTACCTCAGAATTAGAATTAGAAGGTGATAAAGCCTGAAGAAGGTAATAAACATTTTAATTCAGCAATAATAAATGTTAGTACATCATGTGTAAGTTCATTTATTACAAGATCAAATTATTTATTTTTTTAAATAACTGTGACAAAGGTTTTTCAAATGTGGTACATTTTTAGTCAACCCTTTGAAATTGAAGGTAATAAACATAGCCATAGTCTTCTAAACATATTTTAAAATTTGATATTTTAATAGACATTTTAATTAAGCAATTATAATTGTTAGTACATTACATGTAAGCTCATTTTTACAATTGCGAGTGTGATATTGCTTACATACAACAGTTCAATGAACAAGTACATTTTAAAAAATTAGGAAAAACTGTGTACAGTCATAAAAACAGATTTGTGCATGGAATTACTTTCTTACGCAATGAGTGAGAATCTGCCGTTGCTGGTTCAAAAAAATTATGCGTCCAAGCCTAATTCATCCAAGTTAGTAATTCAAAAAGTTCACTTCAGAAATTGTATCACGGCTTGTGCTGTTTCTAACAAGTTACTGGATAAACAAGGATAGACGGCTGGATGTGTGTGTGTGTGTGTGTGAGAGAGAGAGAGAGAGAGAGAGAGAGAGAGAGAGAGAGAGAGAGAGAGAGAGAGCGTGTACAATGACCTGTTGCCACACCCAATCGGAGATGCTGTCAGCTTTCTCAGTGGAAAACAAACGTCCAAGACGTCCGTTTAAAGCTATTTCCTAGTTTTGGTAATGTATTAGTAATATGAGCGATCACGCTTTATACAGTGTGTATATATATATATATATATATATATATATATATATATATATATATTAATTTTTTTACAGCCTTATGCTAAAATGCTTTAAATTGTTATTTTTTTCACATTAACCTGCACTCCATACCCCATAATGACGAAGCAAAAAACTGATTTTTGATAATTTTGCAGAAGTATTAAAAAGAAAAAAATATAGCATTGACACAAGTATTCAGAACCTTTATTATGATACTTGAAATTTATCTCAGGTGCATCCCTTTCTCTGGATCATCTTTGAGATGTTTCTACACTTTGATTGGAGTCCATGTGTCCATGCAAATCATAAGATAAAATGTGTTTAAATGTTATTAAACTATATATTATTAAACACTGAGCATAAATTCACTGTAATTCCCAGCTATACCAAACATATGAAACGAATAATTCAATCCTTTTACACATGTAGAATGAACACCGTTTGTATGAACATATTTTGGGGATATACTGTCTGTTGTTACTGATTGTGAAACTGTCATCACTGAGGCGCTGGGTGTCTGTTCACTCTAATAACCGGCTAAAAGAGAGTAAAATAGAATAAAAGGTAAGTTTTCATGTCCTAAAAACAGCCACTTATAATGTGAACTCCAGTTTGGGTTTAAGCAGATGCTTACCACACTAGACATGGAAGAGCAGCATGGAATGACCTTGCAGCAGTATGCACTTAAAGTGGCAGATAGAGCAATCTGGACGGCAAAAACAAGCCTTTTTAATGTGTAATAATTGTCAAAGCATCTCTGTGGGTAAAGAGGATAAAAAAAGTGATTAAACAATGTGTGTAAAAAAGTATGGCTCTCAATCTATTAAAATGATTGAATTTTTATTTGAATCACAATGAATTGCATATATCAATATTTGCTAATAAAAGATTACAAATGAAGATAATTCAAAGAGATTACATTGTGGCAGATGAAATTGCTGTATAGGCAGTACAAAGAGTGATGTTAGAAGTCAACATATTGGTTGTTGAATTCCCAAATTATTTAATGTAAGTACCACCAAACTTTATGTAAATAACATAATGAGGTTCTTCAGAATTACTGTAGGAAAATAACTATTATGGAATTTATGTACAATTCAAAGTTTTTAACACATCATGTTTTAATTAAAACATTGCTAAATTGACAAAAAAAATAGTTAAATTGACAACTCTAATTTAAAGGAAGGGTTAGTGTCATTGGAAGAAATCCTTGATCATGTTTCAGTGAATATTTATGACCTACCTCTATAATTATACATAATTCCTGTTCATGGAGAGAGGCATCAGGACTCCAACAATAAAATAGGTTAACAGAACCCAAATGAATCATAAAGGAGATCACAGAGGCCACACAAGCTACTACTTGCATCAGCAAACAGGCCTTCAGCTGAAAGAATACATACACAAAATTATATGAGGCCATTAAACAAAGTCAAGTGAATCCTTTGTGGATGAAAAAGATATTGAAAATGACTTTGGTTATTAGATTAGTAATAACCAACTAGCCATTAAAGAATAAATAGTAGGTTTAAATTAATACAAATTGAAAGATTTTAACTGATGAAAACAAAAACTGCATACAACTAATACATACATGTATTTAAATGTGTCTGACAAAGGTTTATGTTCTCAAAACTTACAGTTGGGGGGTGAAGGTTCTGTGCAGCTATTGCCAGACTGCCAGCAATGATGACCTATGATAGTGGAAGATGGAAACATGGTATACAGTGCTCTTGGTTCATATTACAATCCCTTCATTTTCCATGAAATGTAACTTATTTAAAAATAGATGGGTTGATTTAAACAAAAAACAGCCTTAACCAATGATGGTTTTAATTATATATATTTTAAAATCATACATAATATGTTATCATATTTTCTTTACTATCAATTGTTACATGGAATATTTGCCACTTATTTCACTGACAAGGTGGCGACCATCAGCAGCCAGTTCTCTAAAACACACACCCACAACCGCTCTCTACCCACATTCCACCCTCTTTTCGAGACCTCTTTCTTTCTAACCATCCTACTACTTATCCTCTTGACCCTGTTTGTTCTCATTTTCTGCAAGCTACCTATCCACTAATCTTGCCCACACACATCGTCAACACATCCCTTACAACTGGAAACTTCACCACCACATATAAGAAGGCTCAAGTAAAACCACTGCCCAAAAAAACAACACACAATCCCACAGTAGTCGATAACTATAGAGTGGTCTCACTCCCAGCTTTCCTAGCAAAAGCTCTTGAGAGGATTGCGTTTAGCCAGCTTGTAATTCTTTGTTTTAAACAACAGAGGGCCTCAGTGGCCTGCATGTCGTTTTTTTCCCTGCATGTCATCCTCTTGATTGCTATCACCTATGTCTAGTTCCCCTGTGTATTCAAGTTGGTTTGTTCCCTTGTTTCTAGGCTTGGTGTTTTAGTTCATTCTAAGATAAGCTGCCTGTGTACCTGGTCCTGAGTTTCTTTCCTTGTGGATTTTCCCAATGTAATTTCTCTTTGTGGAATATTATTTTTGAACTTTGGATTTTACTTTGCAAAGTTCTCTTTGTGCACTATACTTATTGTTGTAGATTTTTCTATTGGATATATTTTTTTGAGAATTTACATTTTTGCTCTGTGGATTACCCTCTGCCTTTGTTTTCCCCACTTTCCCTTTTGGAGTAATTTTTTGTTTGTTTGTTTCCTTACAATTTGGATTTTATCAATGAACGAATTCTATTTTGAACACTTTGTCTTGGCTGTAAGCCTTTGCAGTTGGGTTCATCACATCTCATGTGGCTCATAAGCTATGACATTGTGCATAATTAATTTTTGATTGTTTATTTTTTTATTTGCATTATTTATTTATTGGGAAATCAAGCAAATATACAGTGGAGTCCACAAGTGAAACTTCCTCTATTTTGCACTGTATAACAATTTGAGAAAAGGTTGAAAATGTACATGAATCTCAGGATTTCCAAATACTATTTACATTTAATCAGATGCTTACCAAACACTTTGTTTTTTCAAGCGACTTACAAATCAGAGACATAAGCAATTCATCATACAAAGGCCAAGAGTAGGGTACAACTGGGCTAAATGCACACCTCAAGGACATTGTGCTTTTTTATCAGGTCATAAACTGTATCAAGATTGAATACTTTTTATTTTTATTTTTATCTTTTTATTGAATATTGATGAAGCAACATAATTTGTGTGAAAATAAATAACTTGTGTAATAACAATAAAATGTATTTTTTAAATAAAGTGGCGAGGAGGCTTTTTACCCCTCACTCAGGGTAAAAGGCCCCAAACAAAATACTACCCTTTCACTTATTGAACAGTTATTGAAAATCTTTTAAAATTTAAATGAATCATCTTTAATAAAACTGAAAATGACAAATAAGTGCTTTGTCTGAAAATAAACAAGATTCTTATTAGCTACTGAAATTTCCAATTCAAAAAAATTTATTAGATAAAATTGCTTCCAAATAAATCTTTAGACATCTCATGGATCAGGAATATGTTCAAGTGCATAGTGACAAACAGGTGTTAAGGAAATTACTGTGGTAGTTTCTGTTGCTGTTTAGAGCTTTGGGAGAAAATGTAAATCAAACGTGCCTTTTACCCCAAATTGTACCCTAAAGTGTCACACTATCAAGTTCCCATGTATCAAACACTGTGTATATTGAGTATTTAAGAATGCTGATAATTAATATGCTGGTTTGTGAGGAGTAATATCATTTTTGAAGAAAAATGTTATGTATGGTGGATCTCTGTTTTTCATGGTGGAATGTGCTTCCCCCACACGATCTGCTGAGACCTCCTTAAAAAACAGCTGAAGACACAATCCACAAACACAAGGCACTTGCTTCCTGTAGTATATATATATATATAAAAACATTTTGTGTCTGTTTCTTATTCTTCTTCTGTTCTAACTTCTGTAATGTCCCAGGTATGTTTAGAACTTCACAGTGTGTATATTGTTGGCTTTTGTTTGACAAATTGCTAATATTCCTTGTTTTGCAAGCTTTGGATATAAGTGTCTGAGTAAATGTAAATCCATATATATATATATATAAATCTCTGTCTTATATTATTTGTATCATCAAATTTTAATAGTTTTTATCCATCTATCCACAATTTTAGATATTTCATAATTGTCTGTTTAAATTAATCTATTCATATCTCGATTGATTATTGAGTGGTACAAATGGCCCCCATGTAGGCTTGTCAAAGTAAAAGCAACTATGAAATGTGAAGTAGCTCTACTTACAGTTATTGAGAGGATCCCACTCACGGCGTCTGTCAGGAAAGCAACGCCATTCACAGAAAACAACACTTGCGAAAATATGAGAAAGAAAGTCATCGTAATTTCCGTTATCTGTAATAGGACAAAAAAAATCACATTCATTATTAACAACAGTTTTTAAGAGCGGAGCTGTGAAGTGATATGAATCACGCACCCCTAATATTTTGGGTTCTGCTTCCAGGTATTTGAGTTTTTGGTTGGGGTTTTTCTGAAAGCTGATGTCCACTATTTTAGGGTTTGGATCCTCTCGAATCTCGATCTGTGGTTCGTCTGTCGATGAGAGTTTCATGACTGATTTGATTACAGTTCATTTTCAAACTGGGAAACATGATTCAGAAGACATCACCTCGTACACGTTTGATTACGTTCAATTCAGCAGTATTAGTCAAATCGGAGTACTTTTTCAACGGATTTCCTTTAGCATAATACGCTATATTAAAGCGAGAGTATTGCGCAATATTGCGCAATATATAGGCTAAACATAAAACGTATCCTACCTGCCATTCCGCAGATTCCCTAGGTCAGAATGGTTAATCCTTTAATAAAGAAATAGGCTACTTCAGCTGATTAAAAAAAAATATATTTTTCTAACGTCTCTACTGATCCATTGAACGTCTCCTTTGCTTTTGAACTGATTTGGTCCCGCCTCGATATGAAGCCCAGTTCAACATCTGGAAACAGTTAGCTACTCTGACAGCATGCCTTGTTCACCACATAAAAGCCTAGTGTCCAAATTTATTTATAAATAAATAAATGTTTCTAATGCTCTGGGATAGCCTACCACCAAACTTTTTGGTTGGGAATTAATAAACAGTAAAAAACAGAAAGAATTAATAAACAGTATTCTATAGAAATTCATTTCATTTATTAATTTACGCCTCCTCAAAGCGTTTGGCATTTTACACATTTCAATTCCATAAAATTCAGTTAATACATTCCTTGTCTTAGGTCAGTTATGATCACTACTTTATTTTAAGAATGTGAAATGTCAGAATAATAGTAGAGATAATTATTTTTCACTTTGTTAGTATTTGGTAGCATTGCCTTTAAATTGTTTAACTTGGGTTAAACGTTTGGGTAGCCTTCCACAAGCTTCTCACAGTAAGTTGCTGACATTTTGGCCCATTCCTCCAGACAAAACTGGTGTAACTGTGTCAGGATTGTATACAGGCCTCCTTGCTCGCTCACGCTTTTTCAGTTCTGTCCACAAATTTTCGGATTGTGATCGGATTGAGGTCACGGCTTTGTGGTGGCCACTCCAATACCTTGACTTTGTTGTCCTTAAGCCATTTTGTCACAGCTTTGGAGGTATGCTTGGGGTCACTGTCCATTTGGAAGACCATTTGCAAATGAGCTTTAACTTCCTGGCTGATGTCTTGAGATGTTGCTTCAATATATCCACATAATTTTCCTTCCTCATGATGTCATCTATTTTGTTAAGTGCACCAGTTCCTCCTGCAGCAAAGCACCCCCACACCATGATGCTGCCACCCCCATGCTTCACGGTTGGGATGGTGTTCTTCGACTTGCGAGCCTCAACCTTTTTCCTCCAAACAAACCAATGGTCAATATGGCCAAACAGTTAAAAAAAAAATCATCAGGCCAGAGGGCATTTCTCCAAAAAGTAATATCTTTGTCCGCATGTGCACTTGCAAACTGTTGTCTGGTTTCTTTATAGCATTTTGGAGCAGTGTCCTCCTCCTTGCTGAGCAGCCTTTCAGGTTATGTCGGTTATATAGGACATGTTTTACTGTGGATATATATACTTGTCTACTTGTTTCCTCCAGCATCTTCAAAATGTCCTTTGCTGTTGTTCTGGGATAATTTGCACTTTTCTCACCAAACTATGTTCATCTCCAGGAGACAGAATGTATCTCCTTCCTGAGCGGTTTGCTGGCTGCATGGTCCCATAGTGTTTATACTTGCATACTATTGTTTTTACAGATGAACGTGGTACCCTCAGTCATTTGGAAATTGCTCCCAAGGATGAACCAGACTTGTGGATGTTCACAATTTTTCTTGGTTCATAATTGCAAAATCTGTACATTATTCCAAACTTTCAGCCAAAAGTTTGGAACAATGTACAGGTTTAGCTGTTTCAGAAGGAAATTGGTACTTTAATTCACCAAAGTGGCATTCAACTGATCACAAAGTATAGTCAGGACATTACTGATGTAAAAACAGCACCATTACTATTTGAAAAGTCATATTTGATCAAATATAGACAGGCTCCATTTCCAGCAGCCATCACTCCAACACCTTATCATTGAGTAATCATGCTAAATTGCTAATTTGGTACTAGAAAATCACTCGCCATAATATCAAACACAGTTGAAAGATATTTGGTTTGTTAAATGAAGCTTAATATTGTCTTTGTGTTTGTTTTTGAGCTGCCACAGTATGCAGTAGACTGGCATGTCTTAAGGTCAATATTAGGTCAAAAATAGCAAACAAGAAACAGCATTTTTATTTGTATAGCGCTTTTCACAACACACATCGTTTCAAAGCAGCTTTACAGAAGATCAGGCATTAACTGAGGATATAACTGTAATATCTATAATGTCTTCATTGTGTAGTTTGATAAAATATGATTGTGAATTGTGTTTATAAATAAGTAATTAAATAATAATTATATTTATAACCCCAGTGAGCAAGCAGAAGGCGACTGTGGCAAAGAACACAAAACTCCATAAGATGTTGATTAAAAGTCAATGGCAAGTGCTACAGGAAGCGTGGGGTGAAATGTCACCCGAGTATCTGGCAAACTGACAGCAAGAATGTCAAGGCTTTCATTGCTGAATATAGAGGATTTTTTTTATGAGAACTCTTTGAAGTAGTTTAAGTAAGAAGTATTTTTTTATTTTTTTTCATATTGTAATAGTAATTTTTCATGTTATTAATGTCCTGACGATACATTGTGATCAGTTGAATGCCACTTTGGTGGATAAAACTGCCAATTTGTTTCCATAAGATCAAAATCTGTACATTATTCCAAACTTTTGGCCGCCAGTGTATATTTAAGATTTCACGAAATTAAATTGTTTATTTGAAAAAAATGTTAGGCTGATTTAAAAAAGAGAGGTAGTTTTATGTTTTTTTTATTCCAAAGGACATCACAAGGCATTCACACATACACCCATTCACATATACATACCTTCAATAAATGTTTTCAACACAAATGTACATTTATCTTCATCATGTATAAATTATAAAAATAGAAACTTAGAATACAACATATCTGTACATCAATGAACATATTTCTTTATTCAGAATGGACAGCAAAGAGCATGTAACACTTAATTATCTGTTATATTTACTCATATTAAACATAAAACCATTGTGGACAATTCATTGATAAGAACCTACTAGATGGAGGGTGGAAGTTTTAGCAATTAGGATTCTTATGGTTTTGCGTTGAGTGTACCTGTTGTTTTTTTCAAGACAAGATACAGTACATTGTACACAATCCAGAGTGTTCGTTACGTTCACTTTGCTTGACAGAATGTTACAAATACAGTATATATACTTTTAAAAATGAATTACAAAATAAATAAATGGTGAAAGTAATGTAAATCTCGAAAAAAAAAAAGTTTTCTAAGAAAAATTAATTTAAAAGTGAACAAATATTAAAGATGGGCAAGTGACACATGTTCAACACAGGAAGAATCCCTCTAGTGGTGAAAACAAGTTCAATGCTTTGCCACTCTCAATCACAAAGAGAGAAGAAAAAGCAGGTGTTTAAAATATCTTTTCCACATTTTCTTTTATATTCACAGATATTTACATACTCCTGTTACACACTTCAGTATGGCTACATAAACAGGAGTGCCTTAGATTAAGCCGTAGCCCCTGATTCATGGTATTATAGATCTGAAGTTCTGTTCTTCAAACTACTTTGTCTCCTCCACTTCAGTGAGGATAAATATACCTTCAATGGAGGCACAATCTCTGTCCATAAAGAGAAACTCAAAACAATCAATGATTTCCTTCATTATTTTTCCTGTTCTTAACATTTTCATCTCATTTCAATAAGCTTACATACTAAATGTTTTAAAGATACATCTTTCATTACACAGTCATTATTGTCTTGATTAAAATGTGCTGATTATTATGTATAGAACATGCTACATCTGGTTCATATACGGATGGCAGTGATTTGACACCACAAAATATTGCCGGTCCCAGAGAAGCATAACTTACTAATGGCTCTTTGCTTGATTGCTTCTCCTCCCTTGCTCTGGGAATGTGGCTGAATAATTTGGCAGTGGCAAGTCCACAATCTACCATCAGTGCACCATCTACCATCAGTAACGTTTTAAAGAGACAGAAGATTGCTAAAGAGTTTAATCTGTCTTGATCTTTATGTTCTCCCTTCATTCAGTTGTGGCCACCACAGGCTATTATTTGAATGACTATTTTCATAGTGTGATTTGTGGAGAAGGACCTAGTGGCCCTATAGCTTCATCATCCTCTGGCAGTCTCAGGCTGCACAACCTGAGGCTTTGGAGGCCCCTGGCCGTCATTGGCCCTGTGACACTGTCCTGCTTAATCCAGCCCTGCCATAGGCTTCAGTACCCCTGCTAGCAGTACTCAGATTATCACTTTATCTGTAAGGCAAAATGATGTCATTGTAATTTCCAGTGTCTCTTGTCATTCATTCGTTAGTTCCATATTAGAAAGCCATTTTTGGCGACTCAAACAAATCTGCTTATTTTCAGTCATTTGTCCAGGACGAGCAAATTTCTCTGGTTTATATGTTGATTTGGTCTACAGACAGGTCATTTCACTTTGAAAGACCCTTTTGGACTTTGACCAGACCAAGCATATAGAACTACACGCACACATAGACAATGAATATCCATGTGAGAATGGCTTTGAAAATGGTGCATGAAAGTGCTGAGCGCTGGCTATAAAAACAGCCTGCTTGTGATTCTGAAATATCTATAAAAGATCGAAAACATGCAGAAACAGCAGGATAAACACAGAATTACACACAACACTTTATGTACACAGGAATGAATGGGCTGTATGACAACGTAATGGAGTGGCAGAGGAGCTTCCAGGAAACGTGGTTTGTGTACTGTATGCACATCCGATTGTGTGTGTGCTTCTCTGTGCGATTGCTTAGGGATTATCTTATATATTTGGAATGTATCTCTTAGTTTCTTTGATTGTCTGGTCACCTCTTCTTCTCCAGCCCTCCATACCTGGAAAAACACACCAAATGCTTGTGTTTCCTGTGTTTGTGAGCCTGTGCGCTCAAACCTTTCACAGAGTTTGGTCTCAAAAATAATGTGCGCACCTGTCTTCAGATAGAACTTTCCTCGCATTGTGCCAGTGGTGCCCCTCTTAGACAAGCCAGCTTAGCAAACTCCTCCTCCATCTCACTCAGCACCTCCCCAAGCCCATCTTCCTCTCCCTTTAGCCCCACCCTTTCTCTACCATCCAGCTCGTCTGCCAAATTAACAGCTGACTCCTGCAACTTCAGTCCACATGAGTTGGCATAAATATGCCTGCCGTTGTGTCCACCATGCCCATTTATCGTTCCATTTCTTTTCTCTGTCAACGGAACGGCCTCTGACAACAGGCTGGCGCTGCTTGGAGACTGCGGTGTGTCTGTGGAAGGTAGCAAGTCCCGCCCTTTCTCCAATGTGGACGATGAGTGCCCGCCCCCTCTCAGGCCACCTTGATGTTTGTAAACCAGAAATAAGATGAAGGCACCCATAATAAAACCTACGAAAAACAAAATAATGTGCGAGTATAGGAAGTGACGGCCACCAGCAATGGCTACGTTCCCCTCAATGCGAGGGGTTTCAAGGGTGAGCTGGTACTCGGCTCTGCGACAGGGCGGCTGATCTCGCCCAACCTCATCACACAAGCAAACGTAGGTGCCCAGGCTCTCTGGTGTGACCTGAACCTCCAGGTCGTAGTTGTGGAGGCGAGAGTAACTTTGAGGAGGATGGTCCCAGTGGCAGGGGCGAGGAGACACTTGCACACAAGAAAGCAGAACACGTAGGCCCTGTTCAACATGCATTTCAATTACAGGTGGGGAGCAATGGCCTACAGAAAGAGAGATAGAAATAAAGGCATGTAGTTATTTAGTTAGATCCCATTTACACCTGGCATTAAAGGAACATTCCAGGTTCAATTCAAGTTAAGCTCAATAAATAGCATTTGTGGCATAGTATCGATTACCACAAAATTAATTTAGACTCATAAATCCTTTTCTTAAAAAACAAAACAAAAAAACAAAAATAGAGGTGAGAGTAAGACCTAGCCTAGCCTAGCATCAGTTCAGGCAGGTCACATGAGTCACGCTTGCAATCAGCTGACACTGATTATGACGTCTACCAACACATTTCAGACCCTCATCAGATTAATCAGATTCCATAATGATCTAGCAGTCTTATCATCAAAAGTGTTCTGATAAACCACAGCGGTGAGTTTAACAACGTTCTGTGCAATGACATTCAGCTGTCAGTTTGGTGCACAGAGCTGGACTAGATTGTTTGGGTTTAATAATTTCTAAAAATTTTTGTCTGGAGTAGTATGTCACACTGCCTCCAAAATATGAACCAGAGCAGTTTAAGTAAGCATGTTTGATCACGTCCTATTCAATTTTATTTGCGGAAAGGCATTCGGTGTGGTCAAATCTATCTATGTAAATTATAGTATCACAGCAGTTGTTAGTTAGGTCTGCATTGTATTCATCAAGACGAATTGATCAGTGAAATGTAAATGCACAGTCAAATTTGCTTTTGTTTTAAACTGGTATATCTCATCTGTTCAGGTTCTGTAGTGCTCATTAAAAGTGCTCAATGTTAAGGGCAACAGAACCTGCATACATGCGTATTTGCACACTATATGTGGTTCTATATACAGAGATGAGTGGCAGCGTTCACAATCCTGAATATCAGCAAATCAGTTTGTTCTCCAATTGTCTTCATTTTATGTAGGGTCTACTGTCAAAGTATGGGCTTTAGCAGATTGAATGTTCCTCTTAGTTTCATAGGTTAACCATTGCCCTTATACTGTATGTTAAAATAATTATTGTTTTTATTTTAAAGCTGAACAACTATTTGCAATTTGCTCTTTATCTTAAAAAGTGTTTGTAAATAACAATAATAATAATATTTTAATAGTGTTTGTTTTTCATGTCTAGTATAACATTCCTTTTTATAATGATCAAGCAAGTCATTTTGCACCTAATTGGTCATTACCGATGCTGCTCCCTAAATGCAATGTTATGTGAAAGGATCCATTGCAGAGACCATAGCTAAATCTCCTCACAATTTTAAACTTTGCACAGTTCGACTTATGCTCTATTTAGCATTTTATTTGCTGTAATTTCATAGCAGGACATATGCGCATTTTATTATGCATTGTCACTTTTCTCATATAATGCAGCCTTCCTCCATTAAGTCAGGTCAGGCATTCAGTCTTTAAGATGCTTGGATCATCCATCAGCAGCATGCCTGTCATCTAACTGTCTGCTCTTAGAATGTGTCTACAAACAAGGCAATAGGCTCCCATTCAATTGGGTGTTTTTATTCTATTTTTGACTCTAATAAGAAGTGTCTTTGCGCACCAAAGGTTTTTAGATCTGAAATGTATACTTGATTTAATGCATTCATAATCAAACTTTGTGAGAAGTCTCCTTTGGACATCTATGGTAGACTAAAAGCATGGGTAGGTGAAATGTATATGGACTGTGTGTTGCTCTGTTAATACTGATAATGTTTTTTTGGTTCCATGTCCTGATGAGTTTTTAAACATATGCATGCCCTGATGATACTCATCACGGAGGAGAGATGCCACAGGTCTGCATCATGGTTGCTGCCATCTCCGCTGTTTGCCAGTTCTGATATCTGAGTTACAACCTCATGCATGCTCGCTTTGTCGCATCAGAGAAGCGGTAACTGTTGATAATGGCTTCAAACTCTCAGTCGACAGACTTCTATTGCACATCAGAGGACCTACAAGTTATGCTCATTCTGGTATTAAGGACATGTAGTCACTCAAGCATGGGGATCTGTCTAAGGCTTGGCTATCCTCCCTCAGGATATGATTTAATGGCTCTGGTTTTAATTCTGCCTGGAACTCTGTGGACACTGATTTTGGTTATATCAACACCTAAATAAGCTAATCGAGTTCTTCAAGATTACTTTAACTGGACTCTGAGAAACTTTGAACACTTGAGAGAACTGAACTCTGAATTAATAAATATCTGACTATGCAGATATGCATATGTAAATGCTCTACATATGCTTGCTATTGTTTAGTGCAATTTGGCTGCTTGGCTCCTTGCTGCAAGGATACATGCTTCTCGATCGAATTCATATTACAGTATTCTTAGCAACGTGCTGTTTTCTACAACATGGATGCCTTTAACTATTACTGCTTGAGTTGTATCTTGTATGCTTTCCCAATTAGGCCTCATTACTCAAGGGTTCCTTCTAGTTCCTCAAGGTCAGTCTGCTAGCTCAAAGGGAGTTTGTTTGTCACTAGTCTTGTTATGCAACCTATAATACATCATTGAGCACTATACAACTTGGAATTGATGAATGTAGTTTAATCACATCATGCCAATTTCAAACTCATTAGGGCTGCACCATTTATCAGAACGTTACAGTTGCCACAGTAACCTTCTAAGTGCCAAAACAGTATTCCGTTACAGAAGATCAATCAAATCACAATTTATTTGATTACATGCTTAGCCGCAGCAATCACAGATGTCTTTTAAATATACTGTATAATAGATATTGCAGTGCTCATGCTGCTAAAAGTGCTAGCATTGGATGAGTAGCTAACAAATACACACTTGGGTTCACAATAAGATTTTTTTTTTTATAATGCATTCAATGTATTTTCATTAATCAATCAGCTGCTATTACATATCAAGTGAATAACCAGAAATATTATTGGTCTTAATGGTCCAGCCATACTAGGTAATAGGGACATGACTCTGCTATTTATCAGGTAATAGCAACTGCTCGTTGCAAGCTAGTGTATCTCTCTGCTGCTGCACGGGGTATATGTTTCCCCTAGTAAATTCCTCAGTGTCGTTGTAGGAATATGCTGCTCGTTTTTATTAACATACAGGTAATATTCTGTGCTTTTAGCTAGTGTATGCCTCTGTTGCAGCACTGGGTGTATGCGTCTCCCAGTAGGTTCCTCAGCGTTCATAACGGTAACATGCCACTCGTTCTGATTTTCCGCATTTCACATTTTTTGCATGAATCGATTATATCACATAGACCTAGATTGTAATCAGCTCTTCATATTCAGTTAAGTCTGCGGTAAGCATGACTTGTTAGTTTGGTGATTTTTGGCAAATGGTTTTGTTTTAGGGGTTTTATTTGCTGCACTCCCTGCTCTGTCCATGCATAGTATGATGCTCAGCTGATTATGACATCTACCAATACATTTCAGACACGCATCAGAGCGGTTATATACGTGTCATCCATTATATTTAATGCCTTAGCTTGGATGCAAGCTGCACTTTAACACCCTCCTCCATCCCCAGCTCCACTTCTTGCATGACAGCTTTGCGTTTAGTTCTCTCTACATCTGCCTTTTTGGTTTGTGCTCTAAGACTACAATTGATTGGCAGTTGAAATTCTGGTAATTCTTGAATTATCAACTTAATATACAGTATTGGAAGTTAAGTGTCCATTTTATCTATTATTCAATGAAGGATTGTACCATGTTACACTGTCAATTAATATTAAAAAAATTTACAATATTGTTACATTTCTGCTGGATCTGTTCAAGTCTATTAATTTAACATAAGTGGTTCTGACTGAAACAATTTTATAAAAGCACTTAAATTAAATCTTCTGTTAAAACTTATTATGTGTATTATTCGAGCTGTTAAGTTGTTTATCAAGTAATTTTTACAGTCGTTTTAAGGTTTTGGTGTTTGCTGACTACATCTTCATGGCAACAAAGTTGTAAAATTGGCTATAACTTTACACAGAAAAGGTTAGTAAGTGATTTTATCACACTAAATAATTTTAACACACATATTGTTTATGTCTTATGGCTACACTTTTAAAAAATTGCCCCCCTTTCACTTCCACTGTAACCCAAACAAGTGCCTCACTGTAACCCAAATATTTACTTTTTTTAAAGAAAAGAAGGTACAAGTCAAAATAAATTATAGTGATCATCAATATTATGCCACAAATGCTGTCAATTGAGCTTAAATTGTATAAAACCCAAAATATTCCTTTTAAGTTTAGTTTCGGGTGATCCAATCACAAGTGGTCAGTGTTAAATAGAGGTGTAAATGGGGTGCAAAAGGTTTTGTCATCGGATACACAAACACCAAAACCGAAGGCAAAAACTCAAACAAGCAAATTGAGGTTTAAACGAATTGTGAATCTACAATGATATCGTTTGTGTCTTGTGGCCATACCTTTGAAACAGTGAGTATTTTAATGTTCAAAAATGGGCTATATTCACTTCCATTGTAAGTGCCTCACTGCAACCCAGATTTTTATTTTATTTTTCTTACAGAAAACAAAGGGCAAGTCAAAATCAAGTAATTTTTGTGGTAATCAATATTATGCCACAAATGCTGTCCATTGAGCTTAACTTGTATTGACCCTGGAATATTGCTTTAATACCAGGTGTAAGTGGGGTCTTTTAGCAATTTAGCAATGCCATTTAGCAGATCCACTTCATTCAAGTTTTGGGGGAACAGTGGTGAAGGAGAAGGACCACGAGTGTGGAGTTATTAAACTGTAAACTTCATGGTTCAGCTGAATAATACTCCAGGTTATTTCAATCTAATGTCTGTGTACTATATGTACTGTATCTGTGGCATGATGTCAACTCGCCCCTCAGTATGTATAAATGAATGGGAAATACAGTATGATTAAAGTCAATATATAATGGAAGCAGGCAAGCAGACAGCACCATGAACATGAATATAAAATGTGAAAGTGTAACTATACTCGAAGGTGTACGTATGAGTTAGTATGAGACTGGTGTGATAAAATCTTTTACCACCCCTGCCATATAGCCTACCCAAAGTCATTATCAGCAGAAAAAAGTAAAGCTGGTTAATTTTGCTTGATATCTATGTGAGGTAATCTGTAGCATGGCACAGCCGTGGTACATAGACATTAAGTTGACAATAACCCAGCATATTCATATACATATCTTTCAGTAAAGTGTTTACCATTAGTTGTGTCAGACCCACCTTCTTTGTTGCATTGGTTGGCCAAATCCTCTGGCTCCACCACTTCTCCAGGCCTAAAACACAAATGCAACTATATGCAACTCTGTTTGATGATAATGAACTAGAAAGACTCTTTCTGTGTGTGCTCATGTGAGTGTGTTTTTTTTGTGTAACTTACTTTGCCATAGCACAAGCTCCGTCTTTATGGCTCCATACACAGCCGAGGACACGGGCACGTGCACACACCTCACAAGTAGTGTAGAAGGAACAACCAACTATGGGTAACTTCACTAGAGAGAGAGGAGAACCAACCAGAGCCTTGTCCTACAGTAGAGGGATAGAGTGTCAATTGTGCATTCACAGTCCAAATACATGGTTCAGGTTGGAGATACAGTATTGTTTTAAAACACACACACACACACACACACACACACACACACACACACACACGTTGTCGCAGCTATCCTAATGAGGACTCTCTATAGACATAATTATTTTTATACTGTACGAACTATAGATTCTGTCCCCTAGCTCTAACCCTAAACCTAACCCTCACACAAAACTTTTTTCTGCATATTTTCCAAAAAAAACATAGTTTAGTATGTTTTTTAAGCTATTTGAATTATGGGGACACTACAAATGTAATACCACATTAATAACATAACACCCTTGTTATTACCAGTTTGTAACCTAAAATGTCCTCGTAAACCACCCAAAACCACCCCAACACACACACACACACACACACACACACACACAAAAGATGCCACAATAAACCTATATAAAACTGTACATTTGCCTGTATCATTACCTTGTATAGCAATATGTTATTCACTGGCTCCTGTGCAGAAAACAGAGGGACTTCTTCAATAAGAGTTGCATTCGGACCAACCACAGCAACTTTGTGCAGCTGTCCACGATCTATAAACATGCACACATACACACATTATGAAGCAAGTGATGCAAGCATATCAATTTAAACTCACATGAAAATAGAGCACTAAGTAATTACACGTTTATGTTTCACTAACTCTTATTCATTTTCCTACACAACTGATACAACAGCATTAGCCTCTCTGGTGCCCCTACAGTCTCTAAACTTTGTGTTTATAGTATGTGATGTACTGATGGTTTTCCACTTTTCTGTTTTATCTCTCTTACCTGTTCCAAGATGTAAAACAGTGACCATTTGTTGTTTGGAGCCATTGGAGGCAGTTGTTAAGGTAACAGCAAGTTTAGTGTATGTGATGCCATTCCTGATCATCAAGGGTGCTGCCACCACACTGTTCTCCATGAGCGGGTGATCACGCATGAATGTCAATACTTTATCAGGCAGCTTCAGGGAAGACTCAAAGCCTTGGTCATTTAGAGCATTGTTCAAACACTGCAAGTGGTGATAGAAGAGAGAAAATACATAAATTAAAAGGCAAATATATATATATATATATATATATATATATATATATATATATATATTATTATTATATATATATTTAAAGCCCACAGTAATGATTAGGATTTCTGTTGGGTTTTGTTCGAAATTGTATAATGATGTGTAGAAAAAAATGCAATTTAGCACTTTCCCGGTCTTGTAATATAGTGAAGCAGAGTATATTTGAACAGCATTTTATTGTTATGCATAATGTGTGGTATGCTGTGTACAGTATAGTATACAGTAGTATAATTGCATATTATTGTCCAGCATTGTATTGTATCACATTGTGTTATGTGTGATATGGTGTGGTACAGTTCAGTACAGTAAAGTATAGTGTAGAATAGAATAGTATTTTTCGCACGCCCAGGCTGAGGCTGACGCGCAGATGACCGACATGCTTTCCTGGGCCCTCCCTACAGCCTTCGCAGTTGGATGACTGGTTCCTGGGTTCTGGGTGCCGCTCACAGCCTCGACCCCCCACCCGGTCCCATTTATCCCTGAAGTGCACGATGAGCTGACGTCTTCGTGGAGAGCACCCCTCTCCACTCGTCACAAAGCCATTCGCTCATCCACTCTTGCTACACTCGAAGGCGAAGCGGCCCATGGGTACACGGCGATTCCACAGGTGGACAGGGCTGTTGTGCCCCGGGAACCCTACCACCTGGCGGGGTTGCCATGTGCTCCCCTCCGAGGCCTGTAGGACGACGTCTTCATTGACCGCCAAAATCTACAGCGCCAAAGGACATGCCGCTTCTGCCCTGCATGCCATGGCCCTCCTGCAGGTCCACCAGGCCAAGGCAAGATCTGCACAGGGTTAGCCCTGATCCCGACATGTTGCAGGAACTGCGCTCAGTGACCGACCTCGCCCTCAGAGCCACGAAGGTCACAGCGCAGTCACTCGGGCAGGCGATGGCCACACTCGTGGTCCAGGAACGTCACCTTTGGCTGAACTTGGTTGAGATGCGTGAGACCGACAAGGTTTGCTTCCTCAACGCCCCTGTCTCCCAGTTCGGCCTCTTCGGCGACACCATCGAGGACCAGCAGTTCTCCGCAGTGAAGAAACAGACAGGGGCCATTTCGCACATCCTGCCCCGCCGCAAGCCTGCCGCCATGGGCCATGCCCCATCTGCTCGCCGAGGGCGTCCTCCTGCAGCGAAGAAACACCCTGCTCCGCCTCAACCTGGGCCCAGCTCTCAGCCCCCGCATCGAGCACCCCGCAGGAAGCAGATGCCCGCACCCCCTCGAAGACCCGGAAGTCTCCCAGGGGCTCCTGAGACGGTTGACCCAGAGACCAAGACGTTAGCTCCGGAGCTGTTAAGCAGACCACTCCGTCCCCCGGTGGAGGGCTGGGAGGAGAATCTTTTGTTGAAGTTATTTCATTTGCCATAACAGAGCTATTTCCTTTGTCTCTGGGTCACCTGGCCCGCAAATGCCGTTCTCAAGGCACTCTGCCGCCAGATCTCAACAGTCCCGGCATGCTGGACGCGGACCCACCGCCTTCAGCCCCACAACTGTTCCCTGGCCGGCCGGTTCTGACGAGTCTAGAGGACGCCTCCGTCGAACCTCCTCATCAATCACTAATCAGCCCCCTGCCGGGTGTGTGGAGCAAGGTAAGTGCTTCGAGTCTTTTCTCAGCACCAGAGCCTCGGGACGCAACCTCGCCTCTCGACGCTGTATTACCTGCTCCACCCTGCCAGGTACGTCAAAAATAATCATCCCCTTGGTGCCCCTAGCATGGAGCTTGGATACGTGGCTTTCACTTCCCAACCCGTCACGCTGGCTGGCCCGGACCATCCGACTCGGCTGAATCTACCACCGCGCCATTGTCCCACATGTGACCCAAGAGGCCCATGTTATGTATTTTGCCACTTTACCTCCCCCTTCCTGGGCAGGTGTGGTCTCCGCAGGGTCTGTTCCCCCTGAAAGAATAGGAAACTGGGTAAGACCCCCTTCCCTTGATGCATGAAATGGCCCCAGCCGTTTCTTGCTCTATGCGGAGAAACATAGAGAGAAAAGAGGCCCAGGTAGGCTTGGCCTGTTCCCGGGTTGGCAAGCGTCGTCTTGTTTCCTGGTTTAAGGTAACCAGAAGGATTCCGATGTCTTTTACGGGGCATTGGGGAAGGGTATGTGCAGTCTGACACAGCTGGTCGCCTTTGCACGTAAAATACCTGCCCGCTCCTGTGTCAGCAGAACACGTACACGGCTCAGCGTATGGCGTGATTTAAATTGGACCCCTAGTGTCGTTTCTTCGACACAACGTCAAAGTGAGTGACAGATGGGGAACTTCTAGGTTACGTTTGTAACTTCCGTTCCCTGATGGAGGGAACGAGACGTTGTGTCCTCCCGGCCACATCGCTGAGCCGAGCCACTGTTGTGGCCGGATCATTTCCGGCTCCTCAGAAAAATCCTGAATGAACTATCAAATACTATCGGCGTATCTCCCCGCTTTTATATGCAAATATAAGGGTATGCAAATACTGTCTGCCAACTTCTCATTGGCCTTTTTTCATAGATCAGAGGCAGATTCGGTGCTCAAGAGAGACCCCTAGTGTCGCTTCTTTGACACAACGTCTCGTTCCCTCCATCAGGGAATGGAGGTTACATACGTAACCTAGATGTTTTGCATAATGTGTGGTATAGTAGAGTATAGTGTAATATAGTATGGTATTGTTCTGTAAAATAAGTAGTATGGTCTGGTATAATATAGTATTGTTTTTCATAATGTGTGGTATGTTAAGGTATAGTATAGCATTGTTTTCCATAATGCATAGAATACAGTAGTATAGTATAGTTTATTATAGTATATTATTGTTTTGCATAATGTGTGGTATAGTTAGAGTATAGTGTAATATAGTATGGTATTGTTCTGTAAAATAAGTAGTATGGTCTGGTATAATAGAGTATTGTTTGCATAATGTGTGGTATGTTAAGGTATGGTATAGCATTGTTTTCCATAATGCATAGAATACAGTAGTATAGTATAGTGTATTATAGTATATTATTGTTTTGCATATTGTGTGGTATAGTACATTATAGTGTAATATAGTATAGTATTGTTCTGTAAAATAAGTAGTATGGTCTGGTATAATATAGTATTGTTTTGCATAATGTGTGGTATGTTAAGGTATAGTATAGCATTGTTTTCCATAATGTATAGTATAGTATAGTATAGAATATTATAGTATAGTATAGTATCGTATAGTATTGCATACTATTGCATAATATTCTAAGTCTTGTATGGTAGTGAGGGTGCAGTTGTATACTTGTCCTGGTCGTGGAGATGGTATGGGCTCTGGGTTAATCCAGTTCTCACAGCTCTTCTTTAGCTCTTTAAAGGGCCCATTCATCACTTTAGTGATCTCCTCCAGACTGTACACACACACTGCAGACAACTCCTCCCGTTCCCTAACCATTACACATCAACACAACATGAAATTCCACTGGATATGCACATGTGGAGAAAATCAATCATGGAAAAAAGAAAATTAAATAAACAAAATGGTAAGAGGTCAAATGAGATCAGTTCAGAAGATGAGGTCAGACTAGAGGTGAGATAGATCAATGTACCATTGTGAGGTAAATATGCCATAGAAGTGAGTGCTGCTTGGGTCTCCAGGCTGGTGCTGTACAGTGAAGACATCTGTCAGAACATTAAATCTCTGTCCACTTGCTCGATCCTCACACACCAACTGGGCCTTCAGAAATGTTGTCCACCGCCTCTGCAGAGTCTTCATACCACCTACATCAGACTGGAACAGAAAGAGAGCAAGAAAGACCAAAATAGGACACAAAACATTAGATATTGTATGTCATGTGTGATGAAAAACAGACAGATGCCAAAGAATGTAAGAACTTCTTGACTGCAGAAATCTGAACTCAAGTGGAACTGTACAATTACATTACACATCAGCTGAAAGCAGAATTGTACAACATTCATCGGAGACATTACAAGCACAACCATATAAATATTTGTTCATACCTTGCACACTCTTGCTACTCTGGGCACTTTGACCTTGGTGTAGAGGTCATATTCTTTAGCCACCTCGGTGAAGAAGAAGTAAATTTTATCATCCTCACCGGTAGGGTTGTTCTCCTCATCCTCTTGAATGAAGGCAGAGCTCACAAACTCCGGATCTGTGTTCAGAAACAAGCAGGGAATAGTTTTTTAATAAAAATATTTTGTTTCCTGAAATAAAAAATAAAAACTAACAATGGAAAAAAACTGACACTAAACGTAAATACATTTTCAACTCTCCACAAGTAAATAAAATGAATAAATAAATAAATAAATAATAATAATTTTGATACATTTTTTATTCAGTTTTTGATACACAGTATAAACATTTGTACAACCTCTTAAAAACCTTTACAACCTGCCTTCATTAAACATGAAAATACCAATAGGTAAAAATAATACTAGAAGAGAATTTAACACCATTCAAATACTAAAATTGGAATGAAAAATAAATATACTGAAACTAATAAAATATTAAAGAATTCAAAATAAATAAAAACATTCATAGAGTGAAAAGTAATGAAAACTAAAATAAATAATTAAATGTTAAAACTAAATAATAATAAAATAAATATAATGAATGCATGTTTTCCAGTTTTTCCACAATACAGTAATAAAAAAGCAATATTTACATAAATAAATGTATAAAAAAAATAAATAAATGTAAACAGGCTGTGCAAATCCTACTACTTCACCCTGTAACGTTTTGGAATTCAGTTGTTATTTATTAATATTATAACCCAACAATTATTTATTGTTGTCCAGATTGTCATTATAATATGATACAATATTTGTATTACTTTGAGGATTTGTTGACTACTATAGTAATTTATTCCTGTCTTATTTTCTTTACTTTCACCTGAAGTTTATATTCTGACGCTGAGGCTGTATTTAATGCAAGCATTGTAGGCAACATTCGTAACTAACAATAAACATACAAAGTACGGCAGGCCCTCAGCACACTAGAGCAGAAGGGAAAAAACATTGCCGTTTATCAAGCGCTAAAATTTGCTAGTTACTGAACAATCTGGAATAACTGTAACAGTCCCATCTTTTCAACCTGAACTTAACGTTAAATCTTTATAAAACTGTGCTAAAAAAAACAATCTAGACATGGTTCAACAGAACGCAGGTGTCTCGGCATGCATTTTTGAAACCTGAAGCTCTTATTAACTTGACACATTGTCTAAAAATGTGGCAGTCCTCTGTGAGACACTGAAGAAACAGCGAGACACGGTGCAGCAGGTATGGACGTTCGTCCAGCGCGTGTTTACACAGGTAAACAATGGCAAATCAGAACAGATGTAGGCAAAAACACATTCAGTGTGAACAGCCCCTAACTCATCCATTCGCCTGTATCTGTGAGTGAGAGCACGTGCGCAAAACAATTTCGGATGGTCTATATATTTTTTCCTAAATTACAAACCCGAACCCTACTTAAAAAAAATCACCTGTCCTGACCCAACCCGATATCACGCCGAGGCGTGAAATAGACACGCCGGTCCACTCGCGGATGCGTGTCGGTGTCACGCTTTGCCTCCTCCAGGCGTGTACATGACACGCGCGCGTCTACGTAGAATACCGTCAGGGGGCGATCGTTTCCTCGACGCCAACAACTCTCCGCGCACCAGAGAGGAAGCGATACCGTTGTCGTCGCGTTGCACGTTCGTGCGGGCGGGATGCCGGCCAATTTCGCCGGTTACTTTCACTTGTGACCATATGTGACAAATAAAGGTTCATTACATAGTGCTGCTTTCATGAAGAAATCCTAACGTTGCTGTAGCCTAACGTTGTTATACGTGTGTGTGTGTGTGTGTGTGTGTGTGTGTGTGTGTGTGTGGGCTGTCGAGTATCTTGTGCTGATGTAAATAAACAAATAAATATATATATATATATAAATAGATATATATAAATATATATATATATATATATATATATATATATATATATATATATATATATATATATATATATATATTTATTTAAAAAGTGTATTTATATACAAAAATAAACCCGGAAGTGGAGAACGCGATGTATCGCTTCCTCTTTGGTGCGCGGACAGTTGTTGGCGTCGAGGAAACGATCGCCCCCTGCCGGTATTCTACGTAGACGCGCGCGTGTCATGTACACGCCTGGAGGAGGCAAAGCGTGAAATAGACACGCATCCGCGAGTGGACCGGCGTGTCTATTTCACGCCTCGGCGTGATACCGGGTTGCCTGACCCCAGCGGCTTCTAACGTGAACCGCTCCAAGAGCGTTGACAACAGCGTATTCGTGCATGTACCCAGAACAACATGTCATCACTCAAGCATGTTTTGGTGAGCTTTCCTACCGGGACCCTCACATTGCAATTGGCGTGGTGGTTAAAACAGCTACTGCATGTATCTGTACATATAAGTGTCTTACCACTAAGCCAGTTGATAGATTGCTCAGTCCGGATGCGTTCCTGCTCTATGCCCGTTGCCCTGGAAATGTCATACATTGTGCCAAGGAAGTTACTAGTGGCGGCAGTGTAAAGGATCCCTCCTGAAAGAGAGAGAGAGTGAAACAGTCATAACTCATGCTATTTTTCTCCTTTTTTCTTATTTTCATATCTGAGTGTAAGTGGGTGTGAGTGTGTGTACTATCATACCTGCCATGACGGCAGTGTAGTGCTGGTTGGGCTCAAAGGGGCATTTCCCCTTCCCAGTCTCCATCTTCACACTACCATCCTCTTGCGTCTCCAGAGAGAATGAAGAGATGTTCTAAACAAGGCAGAGAAGAAAGAAAAAATTATGAATAAATACAAAATAATTGAGAATAAATAGGTGGAAGTAAGGAGGCGGAGAATGGTGAGTCTAAAACAAATGATACAGGTACCACAGGTGGAAAACTGTCAATTATTGAGAGCTAGGCTGACAGGTTAGTTGAAATATCTGTCATCATTCGTACACAGCTCTGAATTCAAATATATCTGCCATATTTTGTGTGTGTCTATGTGTGTATGAGCGTATGTTCATGTTTCATCATATGCAAATATCAGTGTCAGAAATGTTCTTTTGTATTAAGGGGAGATATTTGCCACCTTAAATTGTTTTTGAACCTTTGAGGTAAAAAAATGTAGGAAAGCACGAGGGCATTCTATTTCTAGCCATTTATGTCAAATATTATAATTAAGTAATTTAACTTCAATAAATTACCAATCTGAAAAATAACTGCTGTTATAAATTCAAATCATTACTGAATACAAAAGTAGCTGTAAATTATGCAGATAACATAATATCTGCATAATATATCAGATAACAGAATAAACACCCGGTTAGAAAACATTATAACTGGCCAGCCACTTTTATACATTATATAGCTGTCCATTGTCTACAACCATATTCTGGCCTGAGTTCTGATCAATTTCTGATCCTGGTAGATACCCAACCAACATCTAATCCAACTCAGCATTTTAAATCAGTGTAATTGCCGAAACACATACAGTACACTTACAATAAATGCACACTGGGGGTCGAAGGCAAATGTCCCACAGGCATATATGCGTCCATCTCCCAAAAACTCAAGCAGACGGACGTAGTTCTTGCAATCGTCCTATGAGGGGCACCAGAGTAAAGAATGACATACATTGATTCCCAAAACCTCTTAGTAATACACAGTGATTCTCTGAGGTTTGGTAAATTATAAACAACAGAGGTATATTCTACAGCTTTCAGTTTAAATATTAAAATATTAAAGATAAGATAAAAGTTATACACTAATTAATTTAAATTCTAAAAGCAATTATACCCAAAGCAAGCAGTTTTACATTCTTTACCACCAACACATTTTATTTAAATGTTCTAGTTGTTTATTTGAAAGGTCTAAGCTGTAGTGCAAGTGTATGAGAACAACATTCTGGGCAGTTTCCAGAAGGTCGCGTGCTTTAAGGCTTGCACAGTTCTTATGGATGTTTAAAGGGTGACTTTTAACATTGCTGGGCAGAACAAGGAGTGTGTTTCTGTATTAATGACAACAATCGATAACTTGATGCCCATTGGGTTGTATCTACAACCCTCAGACATTTCCTACAGTGAGACCTCCCACCATCTTTTATTCTTTTAAAGGCAAGGTTAATTGGTAATTAGTGACAATTCACAGTAGGAATTAGCGAACATCAATTTATAAAGCATAGTGTAGATTTTAATTCCAGTCTAAGCAGAACATCAAATACATCAATAAAGCTTAATAGGAGACTCATCTATAAATTCTAAGCTTTCCTTAGGGTTTAATCAAATATGAATGTGTGTTGCAGAAAGGAGAGGAAAAATGTAGGATATTTAAATGAACAGCCACATGTCTGAAAGGTCAATTATCCCACTGCCTCAGATCCCTCTCTCTCTCGTTTTGTTCTTTATTCATTTTCATCATGACATACCTTTTGTTTGCTTAAGCACACCCTTTTGACCCTCCCTCTATAGGGCCTCAGCTCACTTGTCAGTCATCCACATAACCCCTCCCCCATAATCACAGCAATGAATGCTCTGTATCTAACCACAATTAATTGAGCTCATTAGCTCTTTCACACACACACATATGTGCCGCCATAATAAAAAGAGATTATTATTAAAGATGAATACTACTTGTCTCTTACTCTCTCTATAGATAATAATAATAATAATAATAATAATAATAATAATAACAACAATTATTATTACTATTATTTAAATTCATTGTTACATTTATTAAATTAATATTATTTTAAAATTTAATTATTTTAAATAAACTATTGTTTTATTAATATGTAAGTACAATAATATGATGAAAATAATAATAATTAATATTATTCATTTTATTATTATAATTGTTTTCTTTAACCTTATTTTACTTGTAGCATCATTTTTATTCTTTTATGTCAATTACACTGTATATATTGAGAGACATGTCCTCAGAGGCAGTGAACTAAAGTATATTGTGACTATTCTTCACACCTCACACAAATTGCTGCTTTCAAAATTAGTAGACACATTCACACTTTACAACCCCTCCACAAGATTCATATTCTTTGTTGCTTACTACTGAGTCCATTACATCCCTCAACCCTCTAGAACACATACACATACACACTCACGACTCACCTCTGTTTTTCCCTTAGCGACACAAGATTTCCTCTTCTCTTCTGGAACACTCCACTCAATCTACATAGATATTGAGAGAGAGAGAGAGAGAGAGAGAGAGAGAGAGAGAGAGAGAGAGAGAGAGAGAGAGAGAGAGAGAGAGAGAGAGAGAGAGAGAGAGAGAGAGAGAGAGAGAGAGAGATCAGTACTTCAGATTCCCTACTGGTTATACAGAAACAGTGTCGTCATGAATATGCAAAGCTTGTTTGGCCTGTTTGATAGTGTGGATACAAAACACACAAGATGTGCAGGCAGTTCCTGTTAACATTATTTGCTTATTTAATGGTCAAATATATCCATACATTCAGCCAGAGTCTAAAATAGATAACATTTGTCTTCATTTACACATGACTATACTCTAGAAAGAAACGGCTCACCCAACAATTAAAATTCAGATTTTCTTTTTTCAGTGGAAGATTATTATATGTTGTTCACTGAAAGTCTTACCCACTGCTGTAGCTCTCAAATCTTATTTGCACATATTCAAACCTCATATTCATATTTCATATATTCGTATTACATATTACAAGTTCAGACAGCCCATGGATACTTTATGCTTTTATTGTATGGAAAAGAGCAGCATCATCATTCTGCATTCTGGTATTTGTATTTGGGGTCGAAACAATAGGCTCTCAATACGCATTAAATAAATACAATAATAATAATAATAATTAAAAACTCTCTATGCCTACAGACACAACTGCACATATCAGCACATGGAATTAGCTATCATGACATCAACATTAACAGGAGACAGTGAGCGGTGGCTGCTAGGGGGAAATGGGAGGGCCGTTGGGGAGGGTTAATTTGGTTAGAGAGCTGCACTTGCAACCAAGGATGAGATCATACTCCTTAGCTTGATGAAAAGCTGTGTATTGAATCCTGTTGAGCTGTCTTTTATGATGACTGTGTGTTGGCGTGTGTGTACATGCTTCGCTATTCTTTGGGGACAAAACTGTGATCTAAATCTGAGTGATCTAAAAACCTCCCTTTTTGGACAATTGGGGATATCCATAATTGAAAAATCAATTCATAAATAAAGCAAATACAGTTTTTTTATAAAGTGCAAAAAGCTTTCTTTATGGGTAGGAATAATGTCTGGGTTAGGGTAAGTCAATAGTTATTACAATTAGCTTTTTATTAAAACAACAAATAGTCTATAGCAGGCGTGACCAACCCTGCTCCTGGAGAGCTACCTTCCTGCAGAGTTTAGCTCCAACACACTTCCCTGTCATTTTCAAGTAATCCTAAAGACCTTGATAAACTGGTTCAGGTGTGATTGATTAGGGCTGGATCTAAACTCTGCAGGAAGGTAGCTCTCCAGGAGCGGGGTTGGTCACCCCTGGTCTGTAGTATGTCCCCATTTTGATTTGACTGAAATGATTCTGATCTTCCCCGTTAAATATATTCTTTTGATTGCAGTTAATCTTGTTTCTTTCTATTCAATGCTGAAAAAAAATAAATAAATATTAAACCAGCCCAAGCCTGACCAGCTGACAAGTGCCTAAACCCTTTTAAAACTGCTGCAAACCTAGTTTCATAGAATGAGCGCTTCCATTATTAACTTTTTGCAAACTGACTTGCATTCTACATTTCTTTGCCATTTCCTGGTGAAATTAACAGTAGAGGTGCTACAACTGTGCATTTTTTTGTTTCACGATCACACAAATCATGACTACAATGGCTGGTTACGACTTTATAAACACATATTTTCTGCACTATTACTCACACACTATGTTATGATATTGAAACACACTTTTTAAACACATATTTAAAAAATGTTAACACTTGTATTACAGACTCACCTACTTTTACTCAAGTATTCCATCATGATTCACTTCTGTACTGGTTCACCTGATAGAGTGTTTGGCTAAAGACTCAGAAGACTGCAGTTCAAGCTCAGAAAAGCAGACAAACTGACATGTGAGATGAAAGCGTCATAAAAGCAAAACGAAATTACGTGGTTGCTTTAGAAAATGTGCTTTTCTTGTCGCATTTGCTTTTAGGACACTATTGTGGTAAGGTTTAGGTGTTGGTTTAGGGTAAGGATGTCTGTGTTTACCTCTCTTTTGCATTTACGACACTATCATTTTTAGGTTAGGGAGGTCCATTTTACTTGTTAAAACCATCTAATAGTCACCTTAAAAATCTTGTCTTATTACAACACCATTTCACTCGCTTTTGGCGCATGTAATAAACGTGTAATAAAGCCACGGTCACATTCATGAGAAAAGACTGCTAAATCCGGCAAGCAGACCAGCTTAGACTGGCTTACGCAGTTTCTTTCAGCAGGGTTCTTCTATAATTATTAAAAAAATAATTATTGAATAACACACACAGCCTCTAACATTCACTGGTAAATAGAAAAGCTCACCGTTTTCCTCTTTGACAGGTTTGCGGTATCCACGGCGATGACTGCATCCCCTGCACCAAGGTAGAGCATCCCAGACTCACGGTCCAACAGGAAAGTGCTGAAGTTGTATATACCTCCAAATTCATGGGAATCCAGTTTAGAGATGCCCACTAAGAGAAATAGGGAGAAATAGAAGTTGGATTACATTTCATTACTACAATGTTTAAAAAGACAACATTAAAAAGCAACGCAACCAATTGTACTTTTCGTAACTTAACAGATTTTCACAGTATTTTCCAAAAGAAAAAAATGCACGGTGGGAACCGATTGAGTGGATCGTGAAAAGTGGTCATTCCACATTAGAATGGAGACCGACCTGAAAATAAGTTTGCGGTCAAATGTTGAGGAATACTCCTCTCCTGAAACACTCTTGAGAAGGCTTTTTAAATGGGATGGGGAGGCTGAAGAACATCTCGATGTGTCCCGATGGTTAACATTCTTTTTCAAATCGATTGCGTTTTAATATTGCCATTACATTTATTAACGTTAACCGGCATTAAATTACCGCGCAAACTATTGGCAAGATTAAAAAAGCTGCTTTCCCTACAACAGCAGCCTAAAACAATATCCAAACCACTATTTGGCAATTGGTTACCATTATTTTCTTCAACCATGTGTGCAACAACCAGGAATCTATATTAAAAAAGCAAATAGGGTCCATTTCCATGTTGGTCCATATTTCATGTTGATTTTAAATTATGTAACATAAATGTAGACACAAAAGCATAATAATTTTGCCAATACACGCATTCATGAGAGATAAACACTATATAAACTTTAATTTCTGTTTACCATCTGTGAAGATCAGTAATTCTGTATAAATATGTATACTAGCGTGTTTGTTGATGTTCTGAAATTTTAATGGCGTTTGAAATGTAATATAGATTAGATGCCCAGGGCAAATTTAATAAAGCATCGGCGCTGATCCGTTCCCTTTCATTAAAAATCTGAAACACTCAATTACTCCATTACTCTAATCATAACCAAGTGTATATTTTTAAGAGATAGAGAGTGGGAGCAAGAGAGAGAGAAAGAAGAGGGCAAAGAGGAGAGAGAGGACAGATCACGCGCTTATTATAGTGTGATTAAAGTGTCAGAGGACATAATCATAAAAAGTAATACTAGAAAATGTTGTCTGACAGGGCACATAAAATGATCCGCACAGAAACACACTGAACGCTGTGTACCAAATGAATGCTCCTCCCCTTGGACTGTTCATATCCTGTGTTCCTTCTGTTTAATGTCTGACCTCATGAGAGGATATTAGAACGAGATCTGACGTAAAACAGAAAGGCTGTGTGTCTGTGATGGGCAGTGTTGGGTGTAGTGCATTACTAAGTAATGAATTAAGGTAATTCAATGACTTTTTCATTAAAAATGTAAAGAAAGTGATTACTCTTCATTTTTCAGCAACTTAATTAGTTACTTCTGATGTAATTGTTTTAAATACTGTATAGACTACAGCACAATTCAATATAAAATAAATAGTGAATTTAAAATCTAAATTTAACGTCTAATGTTAAAATGCATGTTTTCTAATATAATGCAGCCAACTTAAATTATTTGGCCAGTTCATGAACAATTTATTTTATATTATATGATTTATTTGAAAGAATTAAAAGCACAGTTTCATGTCTATCCTTGTATTTTTCTTCTGGTTGAGGTTGATAAGGGTTTTAGAAAGTAATTAGTAATGCAATTACTCAGAGTAATTATTACAGTAATATAATTACACTGTAGATGTAATTAGTAGTTAGTACTAATTACTTTTTTGTAATTACCCAACACTGGTGATGGGTGTCTCAGTGACCACACAGACACCATCAGCATGTGTGTACTGTATAGAATATGTGCATGGATGTGTGCTTGCTTGCTAGTAATGACAGCACCCATTGGGATTGGGATGTGAGCACACATGATCAGATTAATCACTTCTATATAATCTCCTTCCTCCTACTCATATTCTTTAATTATACCTCCATTTGTTCTTCTTCCTAATAATTTTCCTCATCTTCTTCTCTAGGCTTTCATAGTGAGGTCTCGCCCAAAACTCGTTTCCACATTTACTTAGCTACTTTCTATACCAAAACCTTCTATTATTTTTATGCAAAGGCAATTATAATTACTAAGAACTAACCCAAACACAAACTTTCGGCATTTTTAGGATGGAAAAACATACATACAAAAAAAAAAAAAACTTGATTTACTTTTAATTTACATTATTTGCTATGAATCATCTTTTTAAATAAGGGTGTCCCATATGCTCCCAATGGGAGGTTTTGTCTGATTTAGCTCACTTGTGTGGACAATTTTGTCCCCAAACTATAGCTATGTACATTCAAAAGTTTTCAGAGAACTGTGTGTATGAAATAAGCACACACAGTACAATGATCTATCTAAGCGGGGATGAAGAGTCTTTAATACAATAAGATAATCAGCTCATTTTAAATCTAATATCTGAAAGCTGACAAGCCAAAGGTGCCCTGTTATAATACCTAACAAATACTCTATAACAAGGGTAGAGTAGGGGTAATCACTGGCATGCCAGCAACAGCGAGAGAGGAGTAGACTATATTATTTATATAAATTCCGCACATGCCAATCTTTATGTAATCCTTCTTCGTGTTTACGCAGCATGATTCCATCAGCTGAATGTGAGGCTAAAGATTATTAAATTATGACGAGACTCGCGCTGCACGTGCAAGCCATTCGCGCATCATGAGCCGGCAGCGATTCGTGTGAGTAAACGAGCCCGCTTTGCTTTGGTCAGTCAGCGTGGATGACAACCTACATTCAGTGTTTAATTTGTTTCTTTTTGCTTCAGAACAGCACGATACAATAAGGAAAACCCCACAATTAATCCTTGAGATTTCCAACCTAGCATATAGGTCCACCCTCTTTAAACCATAGTCACACTCAAAATTACATTAAATGATTAAAAAGAGAAAAAATAAACCCACATCATGTGATTCAAAAATCTGAGTCTATTCAAAATATAAACTGGCACAACCATTGACCAGGAAAATAAAAATGACACTCCATGTCAATAAGGTTGCCAACCCTTGCTCTATAACATATTGTGTGACAGTATATGGATACACACACCAGGCTGCAATGTCTAATGCTTCATACTATAAATTATAATAGCCTTAATGCAACTGAAGATGCTTTTAAAGAATCTGCAGTGTGCAGGCAATATTGCACACATTCAGTACACAGACGCACACAGGCTCATGCACACACACAAATATACACAAACAAACAAAGAAGCTCTCTTGAGTCATTTAATGATGTTACAAGAATTCCTCAGGATTTTTCTTTGCAATCACCAGACCTGCTTTTGGACTTCTATATCAGTTATAAGGACAAGCTAACACATACAAATTTGACAGGCTGTGAGTTTAATCTCAAATGAATTCACAAAACAGGAGGATTATCTGTGCGTTTGACTGTCTGTGTTGCAGAGGAAACATCATTCAAACTGCTGTGCTTACCACTGAAAATGTCAAAATGCAAACAAGGCAAAGAAATATGAACAAGCTTATGCATTATGCTTTTGGAAAGTAAAATGGCAAATAATATTTGCTATACCAAAGCACTGTTGAATTCTTTATTCTGACAGCCATGTTAATGAATGTTCATTAACTGCATAGCTATGAAGTAGTTCCAGGTTTGTTTACCACATTACAGTTCCACCTAACCATGTTATTTTCGCTCTGGAAACAATGGCTTGGGCAGTTTCAAGCAAGACACTTAAATTGGTGATTTAACCATTTGGTGCCAAAACTGAAAAATGCCTCGAGATAAACACATTATTTAGACATGTATATGTGGTAAGCCTGGTATAAGCAACACACGTTGTGGCCAAATTACACATTTTCTCTGACATAATTTGTACAGAATATACATTCACCAAGCATTTTATTAGGAACACTATGGTCCTGATCAAGAGACCAACATGGTATTCTATGGTTGTAGCCCTTCTGTCTCAAGGTTTGACGTATTCTGAGATGCTGTTCTGCTTACTACAATTGTACAGAGTGGATATCTGAGTTACTGTAGCCTTTCTGTCAGCTCAAATCAGTCTGGCCATTCTCTGTTGACCTCTCTATCAACAACGCATTTTCCGTCTACAGAACTGCTGCTCACTGGAGGTTTTTGGCATCATTCTGAGTAAATTCTAGAGTCTGTTGTGTGTTAAAATCCCAGGAGATCAGCAGTTACAGAAATACTCAAACCAGCCCGTCTGGCACCAAAAATCATGCCACAGTCTAAATCACTGAGATCACATTTTTTACCCATTCTGATGGTTGATGTGAACATTAAATGAAGATCCTGACCCGTATGTGCCTGATTTTATGCACTGCACAGCTTCCACACAATTGGTTGATTAGATAATTGCAAGAATAAGTAGGTGTACAGGTGTACCTCATAAAGTGCCCAGTGGGTGTAAATGCATCAGAATTAAATAACAATACAGCAACCCAAAAAACAAACTTTAAAGTCTAATAAAGTTGTGGCACTAAATTCTGTATTCTGTTATATTCTGTTATAAATCATAGTTCCAGTTAAAAAATCTGACGGGATGAGCCATGCTGGAAGCCGGTCCATAACAAGCTTACAGTAAGGTTAATAAACTACAGCCTATTACTAGGCTGAACTGTTGTTTATTGTGATTATTATCAATAATAAAAACCAAAAAAATTGGGATGTGTCTTATTTCTGTTTATGCTGCCATTTAAAAAAAAAAAAAAAAAAAAATCAACTTTAGTTACATAAAAGACATATTTTAATGCTAATTAAAATTTTCCATTATTCTCACTCTATCCTCCTCCACTACTGCACCTCTCACTCAATCTGTGCCTCTCAACCTGCCAGAAAAGCCCCACCCCCTTCCACTATTTCAAGCTGTCATTCTCAATAAGTGAAAAGAGGAAACAAATGACAGAAAGAATAGATGGAAACAGACAAAGACACTTGCTTCAGGCAAGGTCTTGCCTAAATGTCCTTGTGTCACACTCCTTCCTGTCCCTCTAGGTCCTTCCAAATATGTCCCCCCCCCCCCCCCCCCCTGCTGTGCATACCGATGTGGTGTTGGTTCCTAGAGCTAGACCATCTGCCGCTGTTCCCCCAAACCAAACACCAATCCCCTCAGACTGTGCATCTGACCACTCAGCTGTGAGAGGAGAGACACACAAGGACCATGTACAGTATGTGTGCGTGTGTGTAAACATGGAAGATTGCAAGAGAATTTTGGACATTTGTTGTATTGCATCAGCTCCTGCAGAGCATCTCTACACAATTCCTCTCTGTCTCTTTCCCTCATTCACAGACAATTTTCATTGACTTCAACGGATTTTATACTGAGCTAATGATATTTTCTATCCCCTAACCATTTTGGCTTTTCGCATTATTAGATTTTCATTAAAAGATTATTTAGAATATTAATTTAGCAGTTTTCCTTGTGCAGACTGCTGGCTGGTCCACACACAATTTAGGCAAAACCTAACACAGGCAAGATAAAATGATAATATCCCAAGCAATGGCTCGTGTCACTAAACCTCAAGCTCTGTGCTGTCATAGGCTGAAAGAGCAGCCAAAGCCAACCTCCCATCATTAATCATTCATACAGTCTCAGCACATTAATCATGAATGACGAACGAGTGCTGGCGAAGGAGAGACAGAGAGATAGGCAGGGGGATGTAGGGTGTTTGGCCTCGCCTTATACCACTCTTTCACTAATCGAATATTTTCTTCTTCACTTTCTTCTCATCTACCCAACTCCCAAAATCATAGATTTTCACCATTCTTTCTCTAACCCTGTACTGTAAGGCCACATAGTGTGTTGAGTGGGCTGAGTAAATGCTCTGTGATTGGCTATGGTTGCTGAGGGACTTTGGGAATTGCCGTTTTAGGAGGAGGGAGGGTTCACTACTACTGAATAATGTGCTCTAAAGCAGAAGCTGTCAAACTCAGAAATACTGTGGAAGAGAAGAGAGAGAAGCTAAACAAATTAGCATTACCGTTTTTTGTATTTAAACCTCTGAGTCATAGGAAGTACCTTGTTTTCCTCCACTAAAATAACTGAAAAAACAAGCATCATTGTTTTTCCTGGGGTTAAAAGAAAGGTTTGTTCCCACAGCTCACAGCAGCTCAAGTTAAGTTTGTTCCATTGCACATCTCAGTGTGTAAAGGGATAGTTAGAAATAGTTAGATAGATAGAAAATGAAAATTCTCTTATCATTTAATCACTCTCATGCCATCCCAGATACGTATGCCATTCTTCTGCAGAACACAGATAAAGATTTTTAGAAGAATACCGTAGCTCTTTTGGTCCTCACAATGCAAGTGAATGATGGCCAGAACTCTAAATGAACTGAATTACAAGTGTTTATATATATATATATATATATATATAAACACACAGTGTTTGGGAGTAATGGAATACATGTAACAGATTACGGATTTAAAATACATAATATACGTAACTGTATTACACTGCAGATTCAATTTAAATAATTGGTAATTAGAATACATTTACATTCAAAGAATATTTTGATTACTGAAGAGATTACTTTGCATTTTATTGTCATTTGTTTCATTTAATATTTAGTTCTTTCAGATGGAAAACATTTATACATATAAATGATACGATCCAAAGTGCATTTAAACAGCGATGAAACACTTTCTTATGATGTGTTACATTCATACAAGCAGACAGAGAAGTAAGTTTGGAGCAGAAGAAACAGAAATAAACCTTGTGTAAATTGTCAGCTTTACGTTGAGCTAAAATGCTACTTCTAGCCATTTTATATGCACGTTACCAGGCACGATCATGTTTTTTAGCAAGAAAATTCACATTGGATCATAATTAATTTCTTTATAGTAAGTACTTTTGATATTAGGGTAAAAATTGTATTCTTGATAATAATTTTTGTATTGTTTTCCTGTAAAAAATATCTAGAAATCCTTAAAACAAGATTGATCTTGTTTTAGAAACAACACTATATATGATATTTAGAATGTATTTTTAACATGTGTATTTTGTCTCACTGAGTTTTTAGTCAAAACAAGTAAAAAAATTTACCAGCGCTGAAGTAGTAATCCAAAGTATTTAGAATACGTTACTGACCTTGAGTAATCTAATGGTATACATTACAAATGACAATTTACAGCATATATTCAGTAATCTGTAGTGGAATACTGTGGCATGGTGGAGGGCGGGACCGGCGCGTGATTACGCACGCCCGGTCCCGTATTAGGCTAATTACGCCGTCAAGAGGGATAAGGGCCACTCGCGGACGGCGATCGGGAGAGAGAGCTCAATTACGGACGTCCGTTATCTTATGTGTTTGTCTTTTGAGTTCTCCATTAAACCTTTAAGTTATATGTTAAGCCGGTTTCTCGCCTCTTCCTTGCCCATGAATTATGATCTGTGTTACAAATACATTTAAAAATAATCCTCCCAACCCTGTATACATATACAGGGTTGGGAGTATTATTTTTTAGATATACACACACATACATAGTATATATATATTAGAGGTGTAACGGTTCTCTGTAACCAACCACGTTTCGGTAAGCATTTGCTCTGTGGTTCATCTCTAATTTAAGAACGCATCTGGATCACACAGTTAGGTGAAGAAAATAACGTGCCAAATGCGCAGTTGTAACCCTCACTAATGCACCTGTATGGCTCTGTAGATGGACACACTCTGCCTGTGTTTCACGTGGGTCAACTTTCTACAGAGAAAGCTGTCCTATTAACTGTTGATATGTTAAATCAGTTGATGGCATCACAGTTTGCAAGCATTAGTTGGCAAAATGGCAAGCAGAGAAAACAAGCCGCAAGAGAGAAGCCCTTGCATCACTTAAGTTTCCTGTCTGGGAATCTTTTCTTTATGCAGTCAATTACAACATCGATGGTCAAAAAACATTTACAAAACAGGCCCTGCTCGACACGAGTGCCGTATACTGGTAATATATCGATGTTTGAGTATTTATTTACGCTGACATCACCCGAGGATATATAGCGCGTGGTGGCACAGAGCCACAGGTGAGCCCTAAACTGCACACAGACACAATCCCTTCTGTCTTTAAACAGGCACTCTGTGCTAGTTCAGACAGACGTTAAACAAGATCTAAAGCACTTGGGGTGTTCATAGCCAACGTTATGTTGCCCTTACTCCGTTGATGAAGATGTGGGATTTCCACATATGATTAAAATAGTTGCGTTACGACATCCATTCTCGTATTCACTTTAATAGCAAGTTTATTTCTTCTATAGTGATGTATATACATGTATGTATGTATATATATATATAGAGCAAGGGTATTTCTTCCTATTCCACGGTAGCCGGTGCGCAAGAGTCATTAACTATAGAAACCGCAATGTGTTTCCACATCAATGTGGAATGTCCGATAAGAGGTAAGCGCCTTCCGTTTGTGTAATTAATCAGTCTGTTGTGTCTCTCAGCTGTGATGAGCCGTAATGCTAAAGCTATTTTCTAGCTTTAGTACTGTAGTAGTAATACGAGCGATCATGGAGTGCTGTATATAATCACTGGCTGACTAGGATTCAATTCACATCACCTAACTGGCTCATATTACACATAAAAATCTTTTGCCACCACCTGCTGGCTAACATAAATAATGTCAAAACAAAATACATGTAAATAAAGTCAAACAGTAGCTCTTAACACATCTGCACTGCTCTTACACTTTAGTTTAGAATACAAGCGGAGTGATACACACAGTGAAGCGCCGGAGTGCTGATGGTGTTAGACTCGAGGACCTTCAGATTTGAGTACCAATCTGAGTTAAGTCGCTTGTGGTGGTGTATTTTATTCATTTCAGTGGCTCGAATTCCATTCACCAAAAAGATTAGTTCAGATTCGTTCAATGACTTCAAGTTACGGCTCTGTGCCTGTAGATAGCACCAAATGACCATCTTTTAAGTAATTGCATTAAACGACCAGAACAAGTCTAACTATTGTTTATTAAAATTTGCGTGCCTACAATTCTTCTGAGAGACTTCAGCACTGCAGTGTTTAAGCATCAGAAGCCTTTCCTCACAACTGACATCAAAGCATTTCTACCATATTGTGAACTGCTGAGCATGACTTTTACAAGCTATCAAGCTATACAAAAAAGACAACAATAGTAGCCTAGAAAATAATTATGAGTTTCAATAATGTCTGTATGTCATTGAAATGTGTGGTCATCACTTCTATTTATAAATTCTCCTGCCACATTTCTTTTTGAATGAGATTGACAAACTGAACAAACAACATGCAGCGCCTCCTTTCGTTCAGCTGTTCAGCAGATCCTCGTTCATGATGACTGATTCATTCGTGACGTTAACGAATGAGTTTTTCCAGTATGTTCAGTTCGTTCATGAATTACATGACCGACTAGTATAGTGAAGAGGTGTATTCATTCAGTTGTCAAATCAATAATATGCTCTTTCACAGCCCACACTCGAATGATGTTGGCTTGTGCTAAATTTAGTCTTTAAAAATCAGGTCAAAGCAACATAAATGGAATGTTGCTTGAATGGAATAGAATGTAAACACCATAACCGTTTTCACCACAAAGGGCAGGTCGTATTTTTCATATAAGACATAGAAAAAGTTCAAGAAATGCCTAAATATCTTGCACTGAGCATTTCATTAGTTATTTTAACTGTACGTCTTTAGTCACTTTTGCACATTCATAAATTGGGGATAAGGTTTTGTGTATACCTAAAAACTTGTCTTAAATGCATTTCTCTCCTTGTTGAACGCACCTGGCTCACATGGCGAACTTAACAAATTCACGAACTCATTCACGAACCAGATGACCAAGTGATTCATTCATTTAGTTTGTAAACAAGTTTACAAGTACATTCAGTTCGTTCATGAACGAGACATCTCATCTCGTTCAGACTCAAATGACAGACACGAAAGGTTCAGTAAAGAGGTGTATTCGATCAGCGGGTGAAACCAAAGATTTTCTCCTTCACAGCCCAGAGTCTAATGCAATTGGCTCATCTTAAAGTCAGTCTTTACAGGCTTGAAAAGCCACCAAAGCAGTCTCATGCTTGAGGTCATTGGCTTCAAAAGGAAAAGACGTCTGTGAATAAGAAATACGAGTCAGTGAACGGAGGTGAACGAGAATTATTTGTTCACTTAAAAGATTTGTTGGAAAAGGCCAGACTTGACCACACACAAGCGTCTATTTGATATAATGTGTAATGACAGCTGGTCTGGAGGGGAGATTGTAAAAACATCAGGAATAGGTTAAAATGACAACACATTCTAAGAGTGGAGAGATCCTGTGCATAATGCTAATGTTTAGCAGCTATGCAGAGTGAATTTCTCAAACCCTACATTAACAAACAGAAGAGAGGAAGTAACGTACAAACACTCCTGTCAGAGTGAAAATCTGTGATAAATATCTAATCATTCCCGCAACAGCTGTACCTTTCAGAGAAACCTTTAACAGCTGTGTCTAAGAGAGTGATGACCTTGAGCATTTTGCAGTTCTATGGTTTAAAACCTTTGTTTTGCAAAACAATGTTTCACACTCTGAACAATCTATGTAACACTGATCTGATATTATCAATGGAGGCCATAGCAGTCATCTGCTGTTCATAAAACAATTATCTTATCGTCTTTAATCATTACTTACTCTAGTTCTCATATGCCCTCGCTCACTCTCTCTAACCAGAATGGTTTATGTCTTGGACAAACCTGTCTGATGAAGTTGCCCACATTCACGCACATTCTCAGAAAAACAGAACACAGCTGGTGGAAAGACGTAGACCAGCTGCACAGTATGGGCTAGATGTGGGTGTTTGTACGTGTTGCAATGGACAAAGGACTGCTCAGCAGACTAAATAGTTTGGACTAGGCCTAATCAATGTTGGTTTATTCATAGTCCTGTTTCTACCGTTATTGCAACCTTTATACTGAAGGTAATATACCAGGTCTCTTTCACTTTCCCTCTCTCGCACATACAGTATGAACACACACACACACACACACACACACACACACACACACACACACACACACACACACACACACTTGAAGGCCCTGGCACAGTTCGAACAGCTAAGCAACAATATACTGTTTGCAAACAGTCAGTCACCAGCCAAACCACATGGGGAGGCGTTTAAAATTTAAATACGAGGACGCTGAAGACTACCTATAAAACATTAACAAACCCTTCACGCCTTTTTGTATGAGTAGAATTAACACGAGAACATAAAAAAAAGCTGTTTTAACTACTTAATGAAGTAATTTTTATGCAGTGGATATAGTATACTTTGTAATGTTTACACTGTGCATTCATGGTACTAATGCACTAACACTCTATATGAAGACATACAATGCACCAATTACACTCTGTTATGGTGACACTGATACAAATGAGAGTTAATGGGCAGAACTGTGAAAAAAAAAGACTGGCTCGAATTCCATTCACCAAAAAGATTAGTTCAGATTCATTCATTGACTTCAAGTTACGGCTCTGTGCCTGTAGATAGCACCAAATGACCATCTTTTAAGTAACTGCATTAAACGAAAAGCAGTCATTCACGACCAGATCAAGTCTAACTATTGTTTATTAAAATGTGTGTGTCTACAATTCTTCTGAGAGCACTGCAGTGTTTAAGCATCAGAAGCCTTTCCTCACAACTGACATCAAAGCATGTCTACCATATTGTGAACTGCTGAGCATGACTTTTACAAGCTATCAAGCTATACAAAAAAGACAACAATAGTAGCCTAGAAAATAATTATGAGTTTCAATAATGTCTGTATGTCATTGAAATGTGTGGTCATCACTTCTATTCATAAATTCTCCTGCCACATTTCTTTTTGAATGAGATTGACAAACTGAACAAACGACATGCAGCGCCTCCTTTCGTTCAGCTGTTCAGCAGATTCTCGCTCATGATGACTGATTCATTCGTGATGTTAACGAATGAGTTTTTCCAGTACATTCAGTTCGTTCATGAATTACATGACCGACTAGTACAGTGAAGAGGTGTAAAAAAAAAAGAATGATGATTGGCATATCTTACTTTGGGCAGATGTGTAAATGATTTTGGCCGCAGAAGGCACACAAGTGAATGGAAACTTAAGAGTATTTGACTAGATATGATTCCTTTTGTAGACTAATTAAACAAAAAAATCTAATGGAAAATGTTTCTACGTGAACCATCGTACAGATATAGGCTAATTTGCACCAGCTCGCTAATAACTCTACACACCAGTGTGTTCATGTTGACTAATATTAACTGACAGAATGGGAATTAGTTGTCAGCCTCAAAGTAGGTGGAGCTCCAGGTTACACCAAACAATGAAGTGGACCAATGGCAGTAAGAAGGTGTTTAGCAGCTGGTGAGAAGTTTTCCTAACAGTTCACGCTGGCATGCTGTTATGAACCACTGAAATAAACAAATAAATAATAAAAAAAAAAAATCATAGGTTTAGACAAATTTTGTTCTAAATTATGTCACACCCATTCGTTCTTCAATTTCGATTTTGGGCTTTAAAGTGATAATGTCACCCAAAAATGAAAATTCTCTTATGATTTACTCACCGTCCTGTCATCCCTGTATGTGAACACTGAGAAAATTTCATTTTTGGGTAAACTATTCGTGAGAAAGTCATTTTTTATAATAAATTCTCCTATCTGCCCAGTAGGGGGCGATATGCATTAAGACTGTGAATCACCAGAGGCAGAAGAATGGGAAAGTGAAACTGAAATGGAGACTGACTGAGAAGGGAGGAGAATTTGTAGTAAAAAATTGACTTAAATATTGATCTGATTCTCACCCACACCTATCATATTGCTTCAGAATATATGGATTTAACCACTGGAGTTGTCTGGAGTATATTTATGTTGCCCTTATGTGGATTTTGGAGCTTCAAAAGTTTGGCACCCATTCACTTGTATTGTATGGAACTTCAGAACTGAAATATTCTTCTAAAAATCTTAATTTGTGTTCAGCAGATGAAAGTCATACACATCTGGGATGAAATGAAGGTGAGTAAATGATGAGAGAATTTTCATTTTTGGATTACTATTCCTTTAACAGTCCTTCCAGAAAAATGCTGAGTTTTTTTTTGTGATTGTTGCGGGCAAAAATCCTTGATTACGCGGCACGTTTTCTTAAAAAATGCGATGGAATATGCGTGATATTTATGCAATTTTATGTGATGAAAATGCGGGAACTTGCAAAAATTGCGGGAACTTGCAAAAAATGCGGGAACTTGCAAAAATTGCAGTTTGATGAAAAAGAGAAAAAAAAGTGATTCCCCAACACCCTGTTCTCACTAGGCCACTGCCTTAATGTAAAGAGTAATTTCGTATTACTTCCTATGATAAGCAAGCATACTACATCACAGAAAGTGCTGGAAATTTCTCATCTTGTTTTATTTCAGACCTTAATAAACATGGCAAACTTACAAAACATTGATGAGTCAAACAAGTTCTGTAGCTTTACAAAGGGAATATGCTACAACTTCTGTAAAAATTAATAAATAAAATATAAAAAAATAAAATGTGTGCTTCCTGTTTTACAGAGGTAGCTATACAAAACAGACATCTTCTGTTAAAATAAGTGCAATCTCTTACTGTAACAAATTTACATACTAATATACTTAAATCATACTAGTTTCAAAAAACCTTACAGTTGTAACCCACTGGTAACAAAAAAGTGCAATCTTACAACTGTAAAGTTGCATCAACTCCTGAATGAAACTACAACAGTCCACTGTGAAAATGAAAACTATAACTGCGTAGCCTGCGTAGCTCTCTGGCAACATGGGGGATGGCTGCTCTTGTGTGAAGTAAACGCAACCTTTTTCAACATTCTGCTAAGATATATGTGACTTTTTTGCGCCGAAAATGCGGGGATTATGAAATCATGCAAATTCCGCATATTTTGCGCAGAAATCAGCAATTTATGTGGCGAGATTGCGGAGTATTTGAAAAAATGCGACCCCCGCATAAATATGCGGACTTTGGCTGATTATGCATTGAATTCAGCGATCGCATAATCGCATTTTTCTGGAGGGACTGCTTTAAGGCACCAAAACACACACACAGCAAATTTCATCTTTGTTCTTCACTTAGAGCTAGAAAGAAGGTCGAACCAGTTGTGCAATGGTATACTGTTCGCAAACTTTAAATATAAGACATGCTTTCCTGACAACAGACTATATGTAAAAACATTGTCGCAATTTGTTCTTTAGTTCCAAACAGAATCTGGTGTACTTCAATGGAAGCAAGACAATTTGACCTTTGATACAAAAGAGTTAAGATGGTCAATGTCTCAAATTTTCTTAAATTTTATAGGTGACCTTGAAATAATGTAGATACAAATATTTAAAAATAAAGAATATAAAAAAATATAAAAACTTTTTTACTTCTTTTGATACTTTCCTTTTTTACCACTTGAGATTTTAAAAAATGCAATACAATTATACATATTTTAAGATATTACAAATAATAATAAGAATTATTTGAAGTACAGATTCATTAAGATCATCTTTTGAAATCTCTTTCAAGATCTCTATCCATGAATTATTCCAGAGGGACTGTCAATTTGAATGAAAAAGTTTCTGCTAATTGACAACAAACTACATAAAACATACTTAGATAAAAGAAATCTTAAAAATACCTATTCCAATGGAAGCATTTGAAGAATGGATGGATCACTGGAAGACAATATAGTCTTTTTAGGACTTGTTTAACATGCATGTATGGGTTGCGCCTCCTTTTCTTTGCAACTGTCACACGCACACTCTGTTCTCTGACATCTATCACGAATCACCAGACACACAATGCAGTTCAATGTAACAATGTGAGCAGTTAGCTAGCAGTCTAGAAATGTGAGTGGACACACATACACAGCTAAAAACAATTGTCTCTCTTATGTGAAATGTATCGGTATAGTGCATAAATACCTAAGACTGAGCATGTGTATATGATACGTGTGTAATTGATATGAGCAAGGTTAATTTTGCATGTATATGTCTATGTGGGCAGACCGGCAAGCAGTGGAAATATTTTGTGGTATGTTATCTGTGTGTTTGTGTAGGAGTGTATGCTATTCTTTTGGAGACAAAATGAATAAAAGGCCCCTGAATTATGTCTCATTTTGGGGATATCTTCAAAAGAAATTAAATAATGTCTATTGTTTAATTTCTTTATATATTAATTTCTTTATATATATGATATTTATAATCATATAATCATATATCGAATTACCATGGTAGTACCATTATTCTTGGAATTACTTTGCAGCACCATGTTGAATTCAGAAGTTTACAAACATTTAGTTTGAAGTTATTAAATTCAACTAAAATAAAATATATATTTTGTAACCACTACACAGATTTCATATTAGCAAACCATAGTTTTGGCAAGTTGTTTAGGAAATCTACTTTGTGCATGACATATAATTTATCAAAAAAATTTTACAGACAGATTGTTTCACTTTTAATTGACTATATCACAATTCCAGTTAACTTAAATTGTGGACCTCCACAAGTCTGGTTCATCCTGAAGGTACCACATTCATCTGTACAAACAATAGTACGCAAAAATAAACACCATGTGACCAAGCAGCCATCAAACCGCTCAGGAAGGAGATGCATGCTGTCTCCTAGAGGTGAATGTAGTTTGGGGTGAGAAGTGCAAATCAATCCCAGAACAACAGCATAGGACCTTGTGAAGATGCTGGAGTAAACAGGTAGACAAGTATCTATATCCACAGTAAAACATGTCCTATATTGACATAACCTTAAAGGCTGCTCAGCAAGGAAGAACTACAGTTTGCAAGTGCACATGGGGACAAAGATCTTACTGTTTGGAGAAATGTCCTCTGGTCCGATGAAACAAAAATGTAACCGTTTGGCCTTCGTTATGTTTGGAGCAAAAAGGGTGAGGCTTGCAAACCGAAGAACACCATCCCAAAGGTTAAGCATGGGGGTGGCAGCATCATGGTGTGGGGGTGCTTTGCTGCAGGAGGGACTGGTGCAATTCACAAAATAAGTGGCATCATGAGGAAGGAAAATGATGTGCATATATTGAAGCAACATCTCAAGATATAAGCCAAGTAAAAGCTCGGTCGCAAATGAGTCTTCAAAATGGAAAATTACCCTAAGCATACCTCCAAAGTTGTGGCAAAATGGCTTAAGGAAAAAACAAAGTCAAGGTATTGGAGCGGCCATCACAAAGCCCTGACCTTAATTCGATAGAATTTTCAGGCAGAACTGAAAAAGCGTGTGTGAGCAAGGAGGCCTGTATACAATCCTGACTCAGTTACACCAGTTCTGCCTGGAGGAATGGGCCAAAATTTCAGCAACTTATTGTGAGAAGTTTGTGGAAGGCTACCCAAAATGTTTAACCCAAGATAAACAATTTAAAGGTAATGCTACCAAATACTAACAAAGTGTATGTCAACATCTGACCAACTGGGAATGTGATGAAAGAAATAAAATCTGAAATAAATAATTCTCTCTACTATTATTCTGACATTTCACATTCATAAAATAGTTATCCAAACTGTCCAAAGACAGGGAATGTGTTCTATGATTAAATGTCAGGAATTGTGAAAAACTGAGTTTAAATGTATTTGGCTACGGTGTACGTAAACTTCTGACTTCAACTGTAAATAAAATAGTATATGATAACCATATATCAAAGTAAAATGGTATTAACATTGTATTATTTGAAGTACTTGGTGATTCAAAATATATTCATATTTTGAAGTGCCACGGTATTCTTTGAATTTCCTCAGGGTTGCTGCAGATTTTGTGTCAATGGTCCAACTAGACATGCTCCGAGTTTGAATTTGATTTGATTTGAACCGGCAATCTCTGGCACGGGAGCCAGATGTCCTATAAAGGAGGTTATATAGCCATGGCCTCTAGCCTCGGTCGCTAGCGTGTCTCTTGAGACCAGGGGTGTGAGGTTTGCACATACTGCACAGCTATCACCTACCAGCTGGCTATCGTTACATATGTACACACATTTTATATTGCATCATACTGGATATGGTATTACACTAAACTGTACTATAATGTACATTATTTGATAAACATATGAATGCACATCTAGAAAGTCTTTTAGATGTACTGTCTATGAAAGTACGCTCCGTGCATCTGGTTGAAAAAAAAATAGCTTAAATGTAGCAAGCTACTTTTGGCATGCTACTTTCTCTAAAAGTACAGCTTTCAGCTTAGCTTGACAAATTTTTCTGTTGAGCAGTTACATTTTAGATTAGAGTAACACTGCACACAAAGGCCTCGCTTATTCCAATCTCTGTACACGTCCTTACTCTTCCATTGTCATCAGCTGATTGAATGCCATTTAAAGCACCATCAGAAGACCTCTATTAGCATTTCCACAACATCAGTAGCCAACAAACCTACATTAATCTATGCAGGAACTCAGATCAACTCCATGCTTTCCTGGGCTTAGAGCTGGAGACTTCAAAAGCTCAGCGATTTAGCTATCGGAGAACCTCCTGTGTCTTCAGAAGAGGCAGTCAGCAGCTTCTCCAGAGAGATGGGATTACCAGACTTTAAACATGGCGAGAAATAGGACTAGGGCATGAGTGAGAACAGTGAGACGTCAGTCAACAGAGACACAGACAACAAGACAAACAGAGGAGTATTCTGACAAGTAGAGGAGTATCTCTGGGGAAGGATAAGAAGGTGATTCTTATTTCTCTCCTCACAGGTCTGCAAGAGCGTGAGGCCGCCACTAATCACACTTGCCCTAAATTCTCTCATGCTAAAGAGGACTACAGAGAAGTGTGGGACCAAAGCTCAGCCTAAATCCCTTGAAACAGAACAACTCAGCAGGAAATCTAGCACAGTCTTTCCAGTTATCACATACCACCAGTGTGAATGTATGTATGTGTGTGCGCACGCATGGCTCTGAGCACTGAACTATTTTCATAGATTATCAATTAATTATTCAACTTTATAGGATTCTGAGAAAAATAAATAAATAAAGAAACGTTATGACAAGGGCTGGGTGATAAAATGAATGAAAAAAAAACACAATATCGATGATAAGCTTTTAAGTAAATTACGATATTTAGCCTATGTTCTACATCTAGTCGATCAGGTGCGTGTCGCTAAAAACACAAGCAGTTCGGCTTTTGATAATAGACATATCTTACTTTGGGCAGATGTGTGAATGATTTTGGCAGCAGAAGGCAAGGTTCACCCTTGGGCGCAATTTCCAAATGCCTGAAGGTACCACGTTCATCTGTACAAACAATAGTATGCAAGAATAAACACCATGTGACCAAGCAGCCATCAAACCACTCAGGAAGGAGATGCATTCTGTCTCCTAGAGGTGAACGTTGTTTGGTGTGAGAAGTGCAAATCAATCCCAGAACAACAGCAAAGGACCTTGTGAAGATGCTGGAGTATATTAAGTAAATTTCAGCTTTTTCAGACTGTATGAAGTTGCTAACTTTAGCTGCCTTGCTAATGCTTAAGCTACGCCAGTCACTGCGGTCCAGGTCCGGACTGATTCCATTCGGGCCGCAAGGCTTCATGATGACGGCTGTGCCCTCTCATCCTTTTTAGTGAGCAGCAAAACAAAACAACAGTGCTGTATACACCAGCTCTGATCTTCAAGGGCTATATTCTTTAATATATTTCTCTAGCACCAAACACTCTTCATTTATGCCCCGTCCCACACCGCATACATTGCCTCTTACCCACGCATGTGAATAGACATGTGGCACCGCATAAGTTAAAATGGTTCCAGAGCGCCTTTAGACCATAACGTTTTTTCCTTCTAAATGTACCTTTATTAATCAGCATACATGAGCCTTTAATAATAAATAATAATAACAGATTTCTGTTCTAAATTGAATAAATTAATCAGATGTCATCTCTGGCATGGGTGACAAATAAAGACAATACAATTACTATTTGGTAACCTACTCTTTCTCACTTTAATGAAAATATAAAAAAAGTCCATTCAAATTTTTACATTTTCTCTCAGGGGACACCGCTGAACCCCCATACAGTATCATTCCTCAGTCACAAGGCCTTATATGCCCCCATGCTTGGGTCTCTTAATGAAAATAAATATACAAATATTTTAACAAATACTGTACTGCTGTCATTATGCTTCAAAACATTCATTTTAACAAACTGCACTCAATTGATATACTTCTTAAAATATTTAAATTTTTAGATTTTAAGATCCCTTAGATCCCACTGCTTTGGCAGTCTCTGGGCCCCCAATGCAGTTTTGTAGAAACTATTTTGAATGTTTAGGATTTATTTTGTTCTTTTCTTCTGCCAACTTGGAAATTAAAAAAAATTGCGCAATATGCAAATGTAAATGTATATCTTGATAAATATCGATTTCGAACAATATGAAAAAGAATATCGTAATAATATTTTTGACCATATCACTCAGCCCTAGTTATGACAAAATGTTGTAAAAATATAAGATTGTACACTATTTCTAGGTCACTAGTCAAATAAGCATATTTGTGACATTTACCATGCTAACTCTTTTGTACAAATGGTCAGATTTCCTTGCTTCCATTGAAGAACACAAGATTCTCTTTGGAACATTCTCAAATGGAAAATGGGAAAAAACATAATGATGCAAAATATATGATTTATATTAAAATAAATACAAAATAGTATTTTCACTAGTGTTCTCAAATTTTGGACATCACTTTATGTCATGAAACTGAATGATAACCATATTCATTCCTTCAGATGAGATGTTAAACCGAGGTCCTGACTCTCTGTGGTCATTAAAAATCCCAGGGCACCCCTTGTAAAGAGGTCAAGAAAATATGATCATATAACACCGATTTTATCATCTCTACACTGGCTACCTATTAAGCAATTACAAAGTATTACTACTGACCTATAAAGCCCTAAATGGTTTAGCTCCTGTGTATTTAACGGATCTTCTATCGCCATACAATCCATCGCGCTCTTTAAGATCACTAAATTCGAGGCTTCTGGTCATACCTAGGATATCTAAGTCCACTAATGGAGGGAGGGCGTTCTCACATTTAGCTCCTAAACTCTGGAATAGCCTTCCTGATATTGTTCGAGGCTCAGACTCGCTGTCCCAGTTTAAAACTAGATTAAAGACGCATCTCTTTAACCAAGCATTCACATAATGCTTACTTTTTATACTACTGCTGAATCAGTTATAATGCATTAATATTATGAACATCAGCTATGCTAATTATTTCCCATCTGCTTTTCTGCTGTTATCTCGGGACGCCAGTCCCGAGGTAAATAGCGTTCGTCAGCTCCAGTTTGTATCCAGCCTCTCACGGAGACTTCAGATGCCCCATCACCATGGACTACGATCTTGAAATGGGATACATAGACTAACTATTGCCAACAAAAGCCTTCATCAGCCAAACAAGGACAATTGCATCTAAGTGAACTTCTGGAATTTAATCAAGGATGGACTTCAAAGACACTGGTCACTAATCTTGCAGTTCAAACACAATCACTGTCTAAATACTGACCCTTAACACTTAATAAGTTTAATAATTTTTTAAATCATGCTTTTTAACTATAAATAATTCTTATTTACATTATTCATGATGTTAGCCAGAGGGGAACTGGCCCCCCACAGTGAGTCTGGTTTCTCCCAAGGTTATTTTTCTCCATTAACCATCATCTTTTGGAGTTTTGTGTTCCTTGCCACAGTCACCTTCGGCTTGCTCACTGGGGTTAATACAATTATTATTTAATTATTTTTAAACACGATAAAGAATCATATCTTATCTAATTCCACAACAGGGCTCCAAACAAAAAATCAATTAAGGAGCCACTGGCTCCTATAGGGGGAAAAACAGGCGCCAAATATTTTCATTTTTAACTCCTTCCATTCCTTTTCGTCCCGCAGCTCGCATGCAAGAAAAACTGCACGTGCTAACAGTGTAGTCTGTGGAGCATTCTTCGCAATTATGTGATCACGTGCATTTTTTATGCTTGTTACTGTCACCGTGTTTTCTCACAGTCTCTTTTTTGAAATGGTTAGTTCCTGCAATGAACTCCGTTTTCCCCGCTATTTCTTTGATATAAACTTTTGTAATGTATTTCGGGAAATGTAATGCAAATTTTAAAATCAAAGGGAGTAAATTTTTACAACCTTGACAGAAATTACACTCGCAAATAAATTTATTTGGTCGCAAATGCGACCATTTTTTAGTCGCAGTTTGGAGCCCTGCACAATGATGATGATTTATCGACTTTATAGACATTACATTTTTATCGTCTGTTAATGCTGAACTTCTGTAAAGCTGCTTTGAAACGATGTGTGTTGTGAAAGGCGCTATACAAATAAAATTGACTTGACTTGACTTGACTTAAAGAGTAGGGGTGTAACCCCAGTGTCCTGACCAAATTCCCCCCATTGGCTCTTCTCAATCATGGCCTCTTAATAGTCCCCATCCATTAACTGGCTCTATAACTCTACTCTCTCCTCTCCACCAATAGCTGGTGAGCATACTGGTGCACTATGGCTGCTGTTGCATCATCCAAGTGGAAGCTGCTCACTGATGTGGTTGAGGAGAGTCCCCTGTTCGCTGAGTAAAGTGCTTTGAGTGTAGTTTCAGAAAATTGCTATATAAATGTAACGTTCATTATGTTCATTCATACTGTATATCATGTTATTTTCATGGTATTAAACTTCAAAGAATACCATGGTATTACTATATATTTATTTTTATGACCAAAAATAAACTAATATATATATGGTACTTTTTGTGATGCATTATTTGCTGTTGGTTCCAGAAGTGTTTTTTCCATTAATTCCAAAGGGGTTTTGTAAAAGTCTTCAAAAAAGCATTCTAAGATATGAACCAAACCAACCAGCTCAGAGATTAATAACAGCACTACAAACTTTGATTTGAAGAGAAAAAAAAATGCACAAGACTGCGTACTTATCATCTTTCATGAGGGAATGAACTACAATGCCATGAAGCGTTGCGAATGGTGTAATTAAAATAAAAACAATCTAAATATAAATCTACTGAGTTATCTGTTGTCTATCTATTATCTACTGATTGAAAGAATATTTTTGTATTTTATTTATTGCATTATATTCATATGTATACATATATATATATGTATGGAGAGTGTAAAGTGGTTGCTGCAGAGCTTGTCTGCTGCGATTCTCTGACTAGGTTTTCCTAGTTTCCTAGTCCTTAAGGATTTGTGTAGTTCTGTGGACTGGTTGCCAATAATTATGCACTAATGATAAACAACCTTGGAGCTTACGGTAGGATTGTCTTTAAAAATGTTAACATTAAAAATCAATTCCTTTATGGAAAACAATTAATTATATTTTTACTTCCAGAAAAACGCTGTTGAGCTCTTCTGTAATGATAACCAAACAATGCTCTACTTCCATTCAACTGTGGCACACTGAATACAAAATTTGAAATACAGTATGTTTGTTAAAGCAACTGAGCTGATACTCGTGCCCTTGACTGTGACTGAAGTAAAACTAAATCAGAGTACTTATCAAATGATTAGAGTGTAAGATCCTTGTAAACCTTTTCATAATCTCTTCACCACTATTAATTCTTGAAACATATCCAACACAAACAGTCCAAGTGCTGGGTTCTTCTATGACCTGATTAAGACACTGGACCCTTAATCACTTGTCATCAGGTCATCTGTTCACTCTTAAAGCCGCTCTCTGTACTTAATCTCATGTCAAATGCTGTGAACATCCAAAATACTGTTCTCAACTAGTCTTGGCCACATGTGTATCTGCCTTTCTGCTTCCATTTATCTGTTAAATACAGATGGTGGAGTGGAAAACAGATTATTATTTTTAAGGGAAGAAATGTGATATGATCACATACCAGATGGAACAGTCGATGCATGTCAAAATCTCATCTTCCTCAAAGGGTTGAGTTCATAGTTCAAAGGGCTGTTGCCATGGGATCAGGTTTCCAATGTTTTAATAGTCCTCCAGTGATGAATTTATTAATAACTGTGCCAGTTGTAAATTTGAATTCAGTTGAAAAACTGCTCATTCAAGTTCATTGAAGGTTTCTTAAACAGTAATACTTGCTAAAGTAGTAAAGTGATTTTAAATTATTGTGTACTGTTATATACAATGGGGTTCAAAAGTCTAAGTCCACTTCATAAAATGCCTCTATTTTGCATTTTCTTAATTTAATATGGTTTATTTTTTCATGACAATTTCAACTTGAGGGTAACATTGAATTTAAAAATGCTCTCAGCATGCACTCGAGCTGGCTTGGACTCCACAAATTTGTGCAAAACCTGATGATGCATGTTATCTCAGCATGATTTGAGAATATTCCAAAGAGTATCTTGTGTTTCAGTTTTCTTTCTTTTCTTTTGTAAAAAGGAATTATCATGGTCAATGTCACAAATTAGCTTATTTGTTTAGTAACCTAGAAATAGGACAGAATTGTACTAGTCCAGAAAGCAAGCATTCTTAAAAAATCTAATGTAATAGTATTCCATCCAGGGACGTTTGATGTACTATTTTCACCATACTATAATGAGTTGAACTAATTCTAATGTAGTGGCAAAGTATATAGTATAGATAGTATGTGAATTGGAATGCAGCAGAGAGAGACAAAGACAGAATGGGAGAGACGCATATCAATGAGGGTTACAGTTTAGACTTCCTTTAGCACGTACAGTGCAAGTCATTCTACAAATTGCTTCCACAACGCTGCCATAGGATAGTCACAATATATGCATCTCACCCACAGAGAAGAACATTTCAAAAATTGCTTTTCTGAACCTTATCGTTCAGAATCACTTTGGGCCATTTGTGGTGCATAATCTCTTATGAAAGTCTCAAAAGACCAGCTTTCATCCTGCAGCACTAATATGTCATGATCTCAATCCAGTGCCCAGAGCACTGGCGCAATTACACTAAGAATTATTTTTTTGCAATGGCAGTAAGTTATTTCATCCTGAAAAGCAGGAAAATGAAAAGATAGAAGGGATATAAAGCATGCTGTATCTGCAGATTAGGGGTTGGCAGTATGACCAAAGGTACAAGTAATTTTACAGTATATCACGGTAATGGTACATTTTATATATTCTATATCACATTCATTCCGAGTAGATAAGTCACATTTGAAGCCATTGTAAAGTAAAGCAATAAGCCACAAGAGGCCGTGCTACACGTGATTTTACCACATGTAAGGGGCTTAAGCAGTGGGTAAAACCTCCTTATCCATGTTAAAATCACTGTAACACACAGAATCAAGTGGCTTATTGCTTTTTTTTTTAAAAAGGCAGCAACAGCAATAATGAAAATGATGAATAATCTGAATAAACTATTCTTCTGCCAAGTAATATAGTTGGCAACAAAGAAACCTGGCACATTAATACAGAATGTGCTTATAGTAATTTTATAACAGCTTCGAACACAGCTCATCAAATCACAATTCAGGGTCAGAGCTACCTTTTTCTTTCTATTATTCAATATTCTGTATACGTTACAAACCTGCGGCCACACAACAGGCTAATTCTATAATAACACAGCAAGTTGCGAAGATGCTCAGCAATCATTGGCAAATAAACCTTTCATCAAATTAAGCGCCTTAATGCAAAGTTCTTCATCTTAAAATGGTTAGGACCCATGGTTTACATTTCCATCCTAGCAAGGTATATACCATCATAATGCCTAGTCCTACTGCAGATATACACTCACAGCACTTTATTAGGTTCACCTACTTATTCATGCGATTATCTAATCAGCAAATCGACTGGCAGAAGTGCAATGCATAATATCATGCAGATATGGATCAAGAGCTTCATTTAATGATCACATCAACCATCAGAATGGGGAAAAAATTTATCTCAGTAATTTCAAATGTGGCATGATTTTTGATGCCAGACGGGCTGATCTGAGTATTTCTGTAACTGCTGATGTCCTGAGATTGTCACGTACAACAGTCACTAGAGTTAACTCGGAAAGGTGACAAAGCCAAAAAACTTCCAGTGAGCGGCAGTTCTGCAGACAGAAACACCTTGTTGATGAGAGAGGTCAATGGAGAATGGCCAGACTTGTTCAAGCTGACAGAAAGGCTACTGCAACTCAGATAGCCACTATGCACAATTGTAGTAAGCGGAATAGCATCTCAGAATGCACAACATGTCGAACCATGAGGCGGATGGGCTACAATGGCAGAAGACCACATCGGGTTCCAGTTCTGTAAGCCAAGGACAGAAATCTGAGGCTGTAGAGGGCACAGGCTCACCAAAACTGGACAGTTGAAGACTGGAAAAACATAGAGTGGTTTGATGAGTCCCAATTTCTTTTAAGACACATGGATAATAGGGTCAGAATTTGGATCAACAGCATGAATCCACTGACCGAACCTTCCTTTTGTCATCAATCCAGAATGATGGTGGTGGTGTAATGGTATGGGGAATGTTTTCTTGGCACACTTTGGTCTGTTAATATCAATCATTCATCGCTTGATTGCCATACCCTAGTTGAGCTGCTGATCATGTGCATCACTTCATGCCCACAATTTATCCATCTTCTAATGGCTACTTTCAGCATGATAATGCACCATGTCACAAAGCACAAGTCGTCTCAAACTGGTTTCATGAACATGACAATGAGTTCACTGTTCTTCAGTGGTCTTCCCAGTCACTGGATCTGAATCCAATAGAACATCTTTGGGATATGGTAGAACGAGAGATTCACAGCATGAATGTGCTGCTGACAAATATGCAGAAATTGTGTGATGCAATCATGTCAACATGGACCAGAATCTCAAAGGAATGTTTCCAACATCTTGTGGAATCCATGCCACAAATAATTGAGGCTGTTTTGAGAGCAAAGGGAGGCCCTACCAAGTTTTAGTACAGTATTCCTAATAAAGTGCTCAGTGAGTGTATGTGACAAGTCAACAGATTGGGCTGAATCATGAAACTGCAGCCTTTGAATGCTTAGTGTGGTTGGCAACCACAAAACAATTAGTTTTTCTGTTAACAACCACTACACATTTAGCTTCTCACAGAGCATCTAGATGAGTAAAGTTTAAGAGGATACAAGAAATGCAAACATGGTTGTCTACACATTGTGTCTTCATTAAGTCTTTTAAAGGGTTAAACACAGCACATGGGGAGTTTCTAAATCATTTCCACCAATAGTGTTAAATATTAATCTTCACAATTATTAAATATTAATCAACAAATGCACACACAAAAACACACACGCGCGCCCACACACACTTGTGTACTGACATACGCAAGATAGCAGATGGTTTAGTTTATATTCAGTTTCAAGATCAGACTCCTTTCTCCCTCACCCAAAATTCCCAACTTTGTCTGACTGTCTCTCTCTCCCTCTCTTTCTCTCTGCCTCCCTTTACCTTACTCTTTGGATGACATGTTGCAAGTCACATGGTTAAAACTTGTGCTTTACTTGGCAAATCTTGACAATCTATAGATTGTCTATAGAATCTATAAATCACACTCTCTCATACTCTGCTTTATCCTCAACTAATCATATTAGGGCTGCCCCCGACCAAACATTTTCCTAGTCGACTAGTAGGAGTTAATTTAAGCCATTAGTCGACTAGTTGCACGTTTATAATATTACTTGAATATATGTTTTTTTGGGGGATGTACGCCATGCCGGGGGCTCCCCGGCCTGAGGCAATGCCGGGAGGAGTGTAGATTGGAGGAGTGCGGAGCCGGGCTGGAACAACGCACGCCCAGTCCCCAATCAGCCTGATGTGGTGCACGAGGGATAAAGGCGGCTGGTGACGACAGTTCGAGAGAGAGAGAGATTTACAGGCAGCTGCCCTGTATGTGTTTATGTTTGTTTGTTTTTGGTTAGTTTTATCATTAAACTTTATTTATATTGTCAAGCCGGTTCTCACCTCCTCCTTTCCTTGTAACCACCTTACAACACTCTTCCCTTTCCTGTAAACAAAAGGACATCAATTTCTTTTCAACTCTTTATCTCTCCTTCCCTCCATCTCTCTTTCTAATATAAATCTGATTCATAAATAATTGGTAAACTTTTCTTTTAGTGAATGCTATTCATTGTATTACAATTTGTCTTCTCTTCTCTTCTCTTCTCTTCTCTTCTCTTCTCTTCTCTTCTCTTCTCTTCTCTTCTCTCTCTCCCTCTCTCTCTCTCTCTCTCTCTCTCTCTCTCTCTCTCTCTCTCACACACACACACACACACACACACACACAAATAATATCAACTTACCTACAATGTTCACAATCCAGGAAAATACATGAAATAGAGAGAAAGAAAAAAAAATCATATTAGTCAGGATATTTAGAATACGCTTTGCTTCTTGTCAAATTATAAATTGTAAGTTCATCCTTCATTTTTAGTGTTGTTTGCCAAGACAACAAACCCCTGATGCTAAAATTATGCTGCCTGACTTGTCCTGCAATGTTTTTGCTACGGGCATGAATGATACCTCAGATCAAGCATATTTCTTGAGAGAGGTATGCTTTTACTGTTCTAATTTTCAAACTTATGATTTTCATGCTAAATGGGCTAAGAAATCAGATAAACTTACACTGAAGGTGTGACCCAAGCTAGAAACCACCCCAATCACCTTAGCAACCGCATAAAAAATGCCTTAGCAACTACCCACAACCAACACATTCTCACACCCAACTCGTCACATTTTAACGCCCTGGGTATACCTTTGGCGTCATTTTTCGACGTGTTGGGTAGTCCGATAGATTTCTATAGAGGATTTTAAAAATAAAAATTAAAAAAAACTTTGATTAATTGAACAAAATTTTAAAAATAAAAATATAAAAAACTTTGATTAATTGAACACAATCGTAGCATATTATATATATTTATTAACATCAACAAACCTCCGATAAAAATACATTATCCAGCATGCTCTAGTTACCAGTACCTAAGAAAACGCTTAAACTGCTTACTTGCACACGCCGTGGAGCGTTGTTAAACTCACCTTTGAATGCCGTTTTGGTTAAGACTACCCAACGTGTCGAAAAATGACGCCAAAGGTATACCCAGGGCGTTAAAATGTGACGCCAAGGGGTCCTGTCAAAAGCGTCAATATGTGACGAGTTGGGTGTGAGAATGTGTTGCCACAACACCCTAATATTGTGAAGGCGACTTTTGCACTGGAAAGCACCACTCACGTTTTCTTCAGAAAATGAATGTTACATTTCTAAATGTCTTAAAATCGAAATTTCATTATATGTTCTCATTAGGGTTGCCATACATCCTGTAAAATATGAGATAGTCCCGAATCTAAATATGAAATGACACATTCCGTGTCAAAACAATACAGGGCACAATTTGTCCCGTATTTAAGCTGGTCCGATGGCATTCCATCGAAATCGTTCATTTAAACGTAATATCCATTGTAATTTTGCCTATGGTAAGGGACAGTCTGAAAAGTCCACACACTGTGCAAAAACATGCTACAACTGTGGAGGGTGTGGTAAGGGACTGTCTGAAAACATCTGGCAGCTGTGGAAAGTACACACATTTAGTACAAATGAACAGGGCTAAAAACATTCATACATTGTAGACATTCATCTGAACAGAGACACTAGTAACAAATGGGAAAGCTACTGATGGTCAAAAGTGTGTCTAATGGCAATGCTCGGAATGCTGACTTTGCAGTAATATCACATTGATTTATGGAGCTGTTATAATTTTTCCACAATGTAGATTTAATCCAAACTTTCCACCTGTGGTTTATTAATCTAAACAGTCATACAGCATGTCTAGATACCTTGAGCTGGGACATAACAATGTCATGCTTCACTGATAAACCAAAAGCAGGAGCCAGTCAGACATAGCAGAGACACACATGCATATACATAAAACTCTCACATATGCCACTGTTCATAGTACTAAACACTCCCCCATACACACACACTTAGACAGACACATAAGAAGCCTTGTGACACAAATAAAAATCTTGAAGTGACATCTGTGACTCTTCTTGTGTGTGTGGTACAAAACATCTTTGAAGCACATGCCACGTTATACAGAATATCTGGGTTCAGTACGGCCACAAAGTGGCCATTCAGAGTCCCTCAGACAGACAACAACAGGCCTGATGGACAAAACTCCTTCACATATCTGACTCTATTTGTGGAAACTATTTTAAAACATAAGTTGAGTGTTGAGTGTCCCTGCAGGAAAAAAAACAACAACCTAGTATTCCGGTCTCAGTTAGTCTCCCAACTTGGTCAGGCTTGTCTGTTTACTGGTTTTAGTGGGGCTCTGGGCACTTAGGTGGTCAGGATGGGAGACCAGCTGATCGACCAGCTAAACCAGCTAGCACCAGCTTGGCCAGGCTGTGAGGCCAGCTAGACCAGCTGAAGACCACATTGGCTTGGCTGGGAGACCAGTTTGACCAGCTAAAGAACATCTTGGTCAGGCAAGGAGAGCAGTAGGACCAGCTGAAGACAAGCTTGACCAGGCTGGAAGACCAGTTAGATCATCTGGAGACCATCTTGGTCAGGCTGTGAGATCCGTTAGACCAGCTAAATACCATCTTGGCCCAACATTGAGACCAGTTAGACCCTTTGGAGACCAGCTTGGCCAGGCTAGGAGACCAATTACACCAGCTGAAGACCATCTTGACCAGGCTGGGAGACAATTTAGAACTTATTTAGACCAGATTGGACAAGTTTGGAGACCAGTTAGATCCTCTGGAAAATAGCTTGGCCAGGCTGGTAGACCAGTTAGACCCTCTGGAGATCAGCTTGGTCAGGCTAGGAGACATGTTAGACCACCAGAAGATGATCTTGACCAGGCTTGGAGACCATTTAGACCCTCTGGAGACCATTTTGGCCAGGCTGGGAGACCAGTTAGACCCTCTTTAAAACAGCTTGGCCAGGATGAGAGACCACTAAGACCAGCTGAAGACAAGCTTGGCTAGGCTGGGAGACATTTTAGACTAGCTGAAGGCCATCTTGGCCAGTCTGTGATTGGCCAGAGTTGCATGTGTGTAAAAAAAAAAAAAGATTAAGATTCTTCAAGAGCTCTTAGATGCAATTTTACCATAAGAAAAGAGATGTACTCAGGACAGTGAAATGCATTTCTATAGTATGCAGATTCCTCAATACACTCAAGTGCACACATGCCACTTCCCAAGAGCTGGCAAAGTTACTCATTGTTCTTCATCTTATAAGGATTGACACAGAGGGAAAGATTGCCCCTCTGTCCCTCCTAAAGTGTGTGTGAGTGTGCGTGTGTGTGTGTGTGTGTGTGTGTGTGTGTGTGTGGGCAGGTTTAAGTGGTTTACAAGGACTTTTTTAGGTTACAAACTGGTAACTACAAGGGTGCAGAAATCTACAAAATGTAGAAAGTTTTTTTGTGAGGGTTAGGTTTAGGGGATAGAATCTATAGTTTGTTCAGTATAAAAATCATTATATCTATGGAGAGTCCTCATAATCATAGCTGCACCAACATCCAACAACAACTCCAATCAACTATTCTAACTCAATGTAAGCAATGCTGTGCCCTCGTTCACTCCCCACATCCACACATTAATTTCACTGTACCTGAAAAACAGCAGCATGTTTCCCATCTGCTGAGAATTGAAGCCTCAGGCCAGAGAAGGTTTAATCTACTGCATCTGCTATATTTGTCTTTACTTTAAAATGTAAGAGGTGAGGACTAGTTCAGCTAGAACTTCATGATTAAAATGGTGCCAATGCCACCCTCAAATCTCAGATATTCTGGTCTCTATATAGGGTTCGGGTTTTTGTGTGTCTGTGTGTGTGTGTGTGCGTGTGTGTGTGTGTGTGTGTGTGTGTGTGTGTGTGTGTGTGTGTATTTTTCAATTATTGTCTGTCAGATGAAGTCAAATCAGTTAGAAAAATAATAGTGCACCTCTCCTTAACAAGCCGTACAATTTGAGTGATCATTCATATCCGTAGCAGAAATAATGTGTGTGTTCTGACAAACAGGTAGTCCTGTTACATACTTGTGCTCATTAACCAGTGATATGAGAAAATGTTTGGAGATTGAATTAAATTGCTCATCAGACTAAACATATTCCTCAGTCTTTAAATTAAGATTATGCCGACTAAACATTAGGGCTGTGCTAAAAAATTGATTTGGCAATATATTCCGAAATTTATTTTTGCGATATACTACATCGTTTACATTTTTTAAACACGGTGTGAACTACAAGCTCCGTTCCTACTGATGTCGCAGTACGGCTAGCTGCCTAGAATTGCCAAGTGACATTTTCGGTAGAGTGAAAAGCTGGAAGCCGCATGGCAGACGCAGCTGATAAAATGACAGTGTCCCCTTAAAAATATAAAGCTTATGTGTGGGTGCACTTCGGTTTTAAAAACAAACCTAAGAGCATGGACTTAGATAAAACCAATGCAATATGCAAGCTTTGTCACACTGCTGTAAAATATTCAGATAACACAACCAACTTGCGAGTGCACTTGTCAGACGCCATGCAGGTATAACGTTACAGCAGCCTGGATAACACCACTAACAAACTTCCATCTACCTCAGCTCGAGCTCTAAAAATAACGTTGGTGCATTTCATTTGTCATGATTTGCGCCCCTATAGTGTTGTTGAAAACATCGACTTCAGGTATATGGTTAACATCATGGAGCCGCGCTATGTGATCCCGACTCACAAACACATTACTGAGGTAGCTGTGACCAGGATGTATGAAGAGGTAAAGCAAGTAGTAAAAACATCTCTTGGCTCAGCAGAAAGAGTGGCCCCTATGTGCGATGGCTGGACATCGAGAGCCACTGAATCTTATGTTACAATCATGGTGCACCACATCAACGAGGACTGGGAACTGATTTCTCATGTTTTGCAGATGAGGGCAATGCATGAGAGCCATACTGGCAGTAACATTGCCGAGCTGTTGAAAGGAGCATTAGAGGAATGGGACATAAAAAGCAAGGACCCCGCTATAGTTACGGACAATGCATCAAACATGACCAGCGCAGCTAGTTGGCTTGCTACATTTTAAATGTTTTGTGCATACCTTGAATTTGGCTTCACAGCGCGCACTGCAGCAAAAACCAGTCGCCCGATTGCTGGGAAGTGTGAGAAGAATAACCATGCTGTGTACTGCGTGAAAAACAAAAGCTGCTAAATCTGCCTCAACACAAATTGCTCATTGACATCGTTACCAGATGGAATAGTGCTCATGACATGCTGCACCGCTTCTTAGAACAGCAGCCAGCCATCCAGCTGCCCTCCTCTCAGCTGAGGTGGAAGACAGAGAAGGAGATCTGCACATAACAGCTGCTGAAGTCAGACATAACAGCTGCTGAAGAAGTGGTCACTGCTATGAAGCCCATGAAGGTAGCTACTCTTGTTAAGTCAGAAGAGACCACTCCAACACTATCAGTTCTATTTAATTTATCATTGTGATGTATTAAGACTACCCAGATCGTACACAATAACTTGTATTTCAGCTCTGTTTTTAAATTTTCAGTGAACTGTGCAATATCGCAATATGTATCGTATCATGATCCATGTATTGTATCGTATCGTGAATTCCTTGCCAATACCCACCCCTACTAAATATCGAATAAGGGACTTAACTGCTGCTTTTACTGTCCCCCTCTCAAATTAAATGTTTACTTCTTGTATCTGTTATCTGTTTCTCTTTGTTTTTGTAAATGTTCTGTTTGTCTGGTCTGCCTCCAATTTAATTTTCTGTCACCTATTTTCTTCTGCTGTGCTGCCGCACAACCTTTTACTTTCTGTGCTGTTTTTCCATTAGCTTCTCCTGCCCTCATCATTCCTTTTTTCTCCCACCTCTCCCTCTTCTGGGTTCACACACATATGACTGGCTCTATTATCCTTATCCTATCCTTTGCCAGCGGGAAGCCTCTCATGGGAATCGCATCCCTGTGCCTCATTAGAGTTTCACACTCTGGGACAAAAAGCTTGGGACATTAGTGAAGCTTTGCTGGACTTTCCTGCTGCCCACAAACAAAATACAAGACTTGAGAGGGAAAACTTTTTGTTTTCTTGGGCCACAGGAGGTGGAAATCGAACCAGTACTGAAGTGAGGACAGACTTTAGGAGAACAGCTGGGTAGAGAAGAGTCAAGTGCGGATGAGAATAGAGAAATAGATTTGGAGATTTAGTCTGACTATTTTACTTAAAAAAATTATATATATAAAAAATATCCCATAGACTTACATTGAAGGGGGAACACAAGCCATATCTAGGGACCAGAATATCATAGAGACTTGGGGATGGGCTCTTCTCACTTGGGTTAGTAAGGAAACACATTGCAAATACCCAGAACACCCAAGCAACCACCTAACTATATCCTAGCATCCACCCAGAACACCCTAGCAACCACATAGCAACATCCTTGCAACCACCCACAACACCATAGCATTGTAGCATAAATGTTGCATGCACAAGTACCACTCACATTTTCTTTAGAAAATGGAAAAATCTTGTCATTATCAAAAAACAGGGGTGAAAGCTTTCTCTCTCTCTCTCTCTCTCAATTCAATTCAATGGGCTTTATTGGCATGAATGTTTCAAAAACATTGTTGCCAAAGCATCATATATAATAAATAAAAAAATAAAAGCAAAATACATTTTGTCCATTAACTTGGACAGTATATAATATAATTATTAGTAATATATAAATAACAGCAATATATACATTATTATTATTATTATTTATTTGACCACATCACATTGTGTGTGTGTGTGTGTGTGTGTGTGTGTGTTGTCCAGATCTTTCACTGTCCCACATGTTGTGGCATATTGATACATATTGGCAGCAAGATGTGCCCTGTCTCCTTCTCCTAGGAGTATTTGTAATTTTGAGAGGTCATTTAGGTCTTTAAAGCCCGAAGTTCCAGAATTAAACTTGTTTAAGTAAAAGTTCCTTATTTCTCTGAATGTTTCACATTTTAGGAGGAAGTGCATCTCTGTCTCGACCTCACCTGTCCAACAGTGAGCCCATATTCGGTTTTCTTTTGGTTGCCATGATTTTTTGTGTCTTCCTGTTTCAATTGCCAATGTGTGGTCACTGAGCCTGTATTTGGTGAGGGTCTGTCTCTGTTTTCGATCTCTGACAGTAAAGAGATATTTTGCCAACTCATACTCTCTGTTTAGGGGCAGATAACACTCTAATCGACTTTGGCTTTTTGTTTCTTCTTCCCAATGTTCCAAATAGGTTTCTTTGCATTGCGTTATAATTTGGTTTACTCTGATTGGTGTTTGGAGAACAGTGTTGATGTGAGACTGGTCAAAGTGTGTTTGAGGGGGGACGATTATTCTCAGCACCAACTGATGTAGGGGACTCTTTTCTGGGCTCAGCTCTTGGATTTGGAGGGCTTTGGATTGAAGGGTGTCTCGGGGGCTGGATTTAAGGTGAATGAAGAATTTAAGTGCTCTCTTTTGAATGCTAATTATCAGTGGGTATCTGCCTAATTCTGCTCTACATGCATTTGTTGGTGTATTTCTGTTGACATGTAAGATGTATTTGCAGGATTTGGTTGGGTGTTTGTCCCAGCGTCTATAGCTGTGATGACTGAGTGGACCCCATACTTCACTACCATACAGCGCAATAGGCTGGATGACACTATCAAATATTTTCAGCCAGATTTTAATTGGAATTTGGAGATTATAAAATGTTCTCTTAATTGCGTTTATGGCTATTCCAGCTTTTTCTTTGAGTGCATTCACTGCCATGTTGAAACTCCCTGATGCTGTTATTGTTATACCAAGGTAGGTATAACTCATGCTGTGTTCAATTATATGATTATTCATTGTAAACTGGTATTTATTTTCATGACACTTGGGCCATTTCTGAAAAATCATTACATTAGTTTTTTTTTCATGTTTACTGCTAGAGCCCAGTTTTGACAGTAATTGTTGACTATGTCCAGCTGCAGCTGTAGTCCTTGTTCAGTAGGAGACTGTAGCACAAGGTCTCTCTCTCTCTCTCTCTCTCTCTCTCTCTCTCTCTCTCTCTCTTGCTCTCTCTCTTTTTCTAAAAAATAGCTTTTGTTATTTGGTTGCCTCAGACTGAAGAGAGCTTAGTTTGGGTGCTAAAATCTCTCTGTATGTTGGTATGTTACTCTTCAGTATGGTTTTCACAAAATCCACTTTCTGTTGCCAGTATGGGCTCTATTTGCATGTCAGTGACAGTGGATTTTAGGCTTACACTGCTGAATAATCATCAGCACAGACCCTTTAGATCCCTGACATGCACAGACTTTCATTCACAAATCTAAAGGGGCCCTTCACAAATGTAAAGGTGCCCTTTTAAGCAGAAAGTACCTTTAAGAGCATGGAGATTTAAGCAGAGGTGTCATTACTACAGCACAACAAAACCTTCACATTCATCTCTGCACATTTCCCCCTGCTGGGCAGGGAGAAAAATTTCTAGCAAACAAATAATTTGTTTCTTAGCCACACCTATCATATCAGTTCTGAAGATATAGATTAAATCACTGGAGTCATATGGATTACTTTTAAGATGACTTTATGTGCTTTTTGGAGTATCAAAATGTTGGCACCCAATCACTTGCATTGTATGGACCTACAGAGCTGAAATAATCTTCTAAAATCATAATTTGTGTTCTGCATAAGAAAGGAAGTCACACACCTGGGATGGCATGAGGGTAAGTAAATAATGAGATAATTTTCATTTTGGGGTGAGCTATCCCTTTAAAGTGATGGCTCAGCCATAATTTAATATTCTGTTACCATTTCCCTAGCATCATGTTGTGTTCTGTGGAACACAAAAGATTCATGAACACATTCAATGAAACACATTCAATGAAAGTAAATAGTGACTCTAGCATTCTGGCTAATTCTGTCTAAAATCTCCTTATTGTGTTGCATGGAATAAAGAAATTCATACTGGTTTGGAACAACATGATTTTGAATGATGACAGAATTTCCATTAATAATAATAATAATAATAATAACAACAATTCAGTAATACATGTTAAATGTGTATTATGTAATGGAACAAAGGGGAGTTAACATCAGAGTTTATTTAGCAGAGATCGGCCACTTCTATTAGAATGAATCTGAGAAATTGGAACGCCCAACCAAGGAGCTCTGAGCGACCAATGGTCAATAGAGTGGTGGTGGCGTAGTGGGCTAAAGCACACAACTGGTAAGCAGAAGGTTGCCAATTCAATCCCCACAGCAACCACCATTGTGTCCTTGAGCAGGGCACTTAACTGGAGTTAAGTTGGAGGTTGCACCAGGGGAATTAATTGTCCCTGCAATAAGTGCACTGTAAGTCGCTTTGGATAAACGCGTCTGCCAAATGCATAAATGTCAATGGATGTAGAAAGGAAGTCCTACCTTGCAGTTAAAAGTGCCAATCACATTTTCGATACAAACACCACCTTTCAATCAAATGCACATTAGCTATATACGAGCTGGGAAAATTGTGTTTTTTAGCGTAAAATGAGGTAAAGAATAACAATTTATGATACTAGTGTTGTCAGATTTTGTTGTTGATTTAAAATGTTTTATTATATCTCCATCTTGACCAACTGTTTTTGAGATTTTGGTCTTTCTTCATTGAAGTAGATAGTATCTGCACTAGCATGACAGGAAATAGCCCACCGAGAGCGTTCCAAAGATGGCCGACAGTGGACTGACTTGCTAGAAAGACTTTATTGTGTCTTTAATGAAAGTAACGAGTTACTCGCTACTTGAGTACCCTCTTTCTTACTCTCACTCAAGTAATTATTTATGTTAGTACTTTTACTTCTACTTGAGTATTTCTGTTTTAAAGTAATTGTACTTTTACTTGAGTACAGTTTTTGGCTAATCTTCCCACCTCTGTTAATTTTTCATTAAATAAACACAAGGGAGAATTACATTTAATCATTTTCATTGATATACACTTTTATATTTATATTCCAAATACAATGATACATAGTAGTATGTATATAAACATACTTAATAAAAAACATTATTTACCTTCAAATGTTATTACTAATACATTTTGGTGAACAAGGTGTGTAAAGCTTCTTCAATGAACATTGCATAAGACTAAATTAGTACTGTGGGACATGTCAGGTTTATTATTATAATATAATGCTTTATAACCATTATTATTCTATTATTAGATTTGCGTTATACAAAAGTAATATATTTCTGTCCTGTTTACTTTTATTTTGACACCGAAAATGTTGTCGTATTTACTTCAACTTCACAAGGAGCTTTTATTTCGACACAGAAAAGGCAAATGTGTACTTGACAGTTTACAATGTTCGGCATTTTCTGAAATTCTGTTATCACCTCTTTTCTGCTATATGGTGCCACGTTTGTAATTTGTATAATAACTTGTAACTGTTACTAATGTTTGGAATTGTGGGAATGCATGAACATGCATTACTTTGATTTCACAATGCACGTGAACTGATCTGAGAGCACCACCACGTGCATGCACACAGATCAGCGTGTCACCGGTTTGTCGTTAATATTCGATATATCACCCAGCCCTACTGCTCGGTGGCATAAATGCATTTACACAACAATTACATTGCATAAATAATGTTAGGAGGTAAATGGATTCAGTATCAAATTAGGAATATAGATATATTAAATCAATAAAAATATTAAATGACACTTTGAAATATGAAACTATAAATTATGAAATATGACAAAATGTAATCATATTTAAAAATGTAAGGCTGATCGGAGGCTGCATTTAATTTACATAGAACCTAAGCAGCATCAGAACTGCCTTTGATACTGGAGGCTGAGGTGGGTCAGAGCAGGCAGAATTTAGTAAGGAAATGCATCAGATTAAGTGACCGTTAGAATCCTAGAATAGAATCCTTTTATTTTGGTCACACATTATACACAGTTTTTTGCATATATACAGTAAAATTTATTAGTTTTTCCACATATCCCAGCTGGGGTCAGCAGGGTCAGCCATGATACGGTGCCCCTGGAGCAGATAGGTTTAAGGGCCTTGCTCAAAAATATGGTGCTGGGGCTTGAACCCCCAACCTTCTGGTCAATAACCCTGAACCTCAACCACTGAGCCACTGCCCACTAACTAGGTGTCAGATGTGAGATGTGACCAGGATATTTTGTTGGTTGCTTGGTTTCTATTTCTTTAGAATGGCTATGTGTAGCACCACCCACACTGAAGTCCTACTTTTTTGCTCCGGATCATCGTAAATTAAACATCAAATATGTTTCAATGTTTAAATATGCAGTCTGTTTATCTCTATTATCTACTGTCTCTGTATTCAGCCAAAGGGAGGGAGTCCATATTTTGCATCTCACCACAGTTAGAAGTGTTGTCAGAGAAAGACAACCTAAATAAACAAAACAAAACAAAACAAAAAAAGCTTGTGGAAATAAACCGACGCAATAGAGACTCGACCTTAAAATCCACACGAGGCGGTTTATGATGAAATGCAAATAAGCCATCTGCAGGTGTAGAACATCCTTTATAACCAGCTGAGCACATACAGTCTACAAGACACTAAAAACATGACCAGGGCCACAGCGAGAGAGAATGACCGTTGAAATACAAAGACTGAGACAGAAATGAATGTTTGTCATGAAGCACACAGCTATGGAAAGTAAACTGGTGACAGTCAAACCTGGAACTACAAAGTAATTCTTCAAGTGTGAACAATACTGAAAGCAGGATGTAAGTCGAAGGCTGTAGAGAAATTGAACAGAAAGAAGAACAGAAAGCCTGTCTATTATAGCTTTAAGGTCATCTTTATGATAGAGTATCCATAAACGTAGACAACATTTGCCTTAAGCAGACGTTCCATTGATGACTTGTGTTACATACTGCAAGATCAGATTTCTAGAATGAGACTGTCCCATTTCCTGCAACAGACCAGCAAGTAGGAAATTATCATTGATCATAGCTGTGATGTAAACTAAAGGGTTTTGGTTATTTTAATTTCAGAGTGCAAACCCTTCTACTGTTCATGCCCCATCCAAATTTACTGTTTCGACACAGTACAGTAAACTGTGCTCATCAGCCTCACTCAACCATACACTAAAAGAGAGTCAGAGTGTAAAAGAGAAAGTGAATGACAAAATAGTTACCTGAAAAAGCAAGAGAAATAATCTCTGTGCATAAAGTCCTTTATCGCTATATGACACAAGTTATTAATGGCCTGTCTAGTGTTAAGGGCAGAGAGAAGATAAGAGCTGTATTCACCTTCACACAGTAAGAGACCCCAAGCTATACAAGCGGCACTTAAAGTACCATCCCTTAAACTCTTCACTGTAAACTGTGTGAGCCATGTGTTAGTTTAATCAGCTGATGCTCAGTCATGAGTTGTTTATGAGCAGCCACGTGAAATGAGGGTTGATATCTCATGATGCTGAATATCAGGGGAGTTTTTTTTATATTATTTTTTTTATTGTTATTCACCTTAGGAGGTTAAAACATAAAAATATTTCTCTGTGGGAACACAGGTGCAGAGCATGCATGCACACGCTCCATGGCATCACAAATATAGGATCAGCCTTGTCATCAGATACTGCCCTAAAGTCGTATAACGGTACTCTTTTTGGATTCAGCCTGGTCTTTTTCCTCATCTTTCTGCCTGTACTCAGACACATCATCATCCAATCCCCTCCAAGGCTGGCTTTCCAGACACCCAAACATCACTCTTGTCCTTAACTCACACAGAAAGAAATGATAAGGATACAGATATTCACAACAAGAAGGAGAGAAAAGCAGAAGGCTACTTAACCATACTTTGAGGATAAAATTGTTCGCTAAAACCTCCCTTTGGTCATATTCAGGGAGTCCTCAATTGTAAAAATGATTTATAAATAGAGATACAGTAGATTGGTTGTTGTTTTTATAGTGGTATCAGTCAAAATAAAAGACAATATTGGTATAAATTTCTATTTATAAATGAAGTGAATAAAAATGTTGTTTAGTTAATACACATTTCCTGTCCTCAGTGCTGTATGGTAACACAAAAACAAGGCCTGCTCCCTGTTCCAAAATCAAGTAAGCTGCCTTGCTGTTCACTGCCTACATAGATACTGTAGCTGCCTTCTATGGAACCTGATACCTGTAATGGAACCTCATAAATGATGATTTGGAAAGTTCTACAAAGACAGAAACCCATGACACATAAATAGAGTTGCGTAGGAGGTTCAAGGGAGACTCAAATCACGATTGATTTCAATAGAGTTGTATGTTAGCATGTCGCTAAGCTAACAACACAATACAATATTAAAGATAAAAACACCCAATATAGGATAAAAGAATAAATGTTTTGTTACATTTAGAACATTCAGAATTAGATGTTGGATTAAAAGTTTCAGAGTTATACGTTTGAATGAATTATATGTATATTTAGTATCTGCTTTCTGCTATTTGGATCAGCTTTCGTGTCGAGAGTACCTCTATGATGCCTTGAAATGCTGTCAAGTTAAGCAGTAAGGCTTTGGAATTAGGTTTCATTATGGTTATGAATCTGTTCAGATTGCACACAAAAAACACATTAAACATTAAAAAGAAGCACACAACATTAATTTTCATCTACTTATATCAAGAGCATTTAGGACATGTTCATTGACTAGTCAACAATTCCCTCTTTTACTAACTACTGTCAATAACACTGAGACAAAGAGACACTTTGAGGCTGCGGAGAGACTGACACCTCTCTGTCATAAAAGCATCTTTGATTACTAATTCCTGTTTTTCCTGTGTCATCAAAAAGATTTAGAGCAGGGAAGATAATGGGGACAGAAGTGGGTGAGAGAAAGAGAGACTTAACAAAACTTCTCTTAAAACCACCAACAGTGACATATACCACAGCTGACTCATCTCAATTACTCTGAATAGATACATTCCCACAATTAATATGTATAAATGTTATCTTTACAGTGTCAGAGTCTTCTAATCTATTACAACATAATACATGCTCAGATGCTTTTCTTACCCAGCAGTTCCCTTCCACTGCGATCATTTATCAAACCATTTTTAACTTCATGACCTTTGGCACTGCAGATTTCCATTTGTATTCATCCAAGCAGAACATCCAGTAACTGGACCTATTTGGTTGCAAAATGAACTTGATATTATTTCTAAGTCAATATATCCAAAGCAACTGAATAATAACATAACCAGTTAATGAGACTGACTTTTGAATGTAAATTCAGACTTTGAGCAAAGTCCCTTTCAGGACAAGTCAGTCCACTCAGCGGCCATCTTTGAAACACTCTCATCTCTGGCAGGCTGGGCAGCAATTTTTCTATGTAATCAAGTGGCATACTCCTATCTACTTGAATGGGGGAAACCCGAAATGTCCAATCTTCAAAACAGTTAGTCAAGATTATGATTAAAGAACATATTTCAAATCAACAGTAAAATCTGACAACGCTGGTATAAACTGTGCGTCTTTGACTCAGATTACAAAAAAAACAAAGAAATTCCAGCTTGTCAATCTATTGCACATATGCATTCTCGAGTTGATTGACGATGGCGATGTATGTATCTAAAAGGTGATTGGCTCTTTTACCTGTAAGGCGGGGCTTCCTTTTCTACATACAAAAAAATCTGAACTAGCTGCAAACTTGCTGCAAATTTGAAAATATTTTCACATGCAAATGAGCTTTGGATTCATGGCAAACGTTTGCAAGAAGTTTACAGCACTTCGCCAATAGTGGTTTACCTTTGGCAAACCTTTGGCAACAATGGACAATTTGCCACAAGTTTGACACAAAGCTCATTTGCATGTGAAAATAATCATTGGCGAATTTGCTGCTAGTTTGCGGCTAATTTGCCGTGTACTTTTCATTTTCGTAAGGGTGGCCATTTTAATAATAGAAGTGGCCTGTCTCTTCTAAATAGTCTCTGCTTTGAGTAAGCACCGCTTATTTCTGACTGTAACTCCTCTACAGTTTTCAAGCTACCTCCACCAAACTTTGCACAGGCATTCACACTCGTCTGACTCAGGTAGCTAAATCTTTCTAACTGATCAAATTTACAGTTCTTACACAGCATATGATCAAAAATAGGAAAAAACATAAGCTGTGTCCCAAACGACACACACACACACACACACACACACACACACACACACACACACACACACACACACACACACACAGATTAAACTAACAAAATCTCACATGCACACATCCAAAATACCTAGATATGCAAAAGCCCATTTATGATGACTAATTCCTGCAAATGAGAGTAGGAGTGAGATGAATATGAGGGAGCATTTAAATTCAGACAAGACAGCCGTAGCATTTCTAGTAGACTTAATGCATTCCATAAACTTCTGAGAAAGGGTGGACTCTATATATTGAGTGTGAGTGCATTATGGAACATTCTTTGATGTTCTTTCATAATTTTAGTTATTGTTTTGCATTATTACCTTAAGATCCACGTCCCTTTCTTTGTAGAGAGCCGCATAAAGCTTGGCATGTGCAGGGCTGCAATGTTTCAGTCCCCCAGACTTTTATAAGTGGTGTTTCACTAAAATTAAATGTGAAACGCTTTTTACAAGATGTTGATATGTCCATAATAATGAATTAGAATGTCTTTCTATCTTATACCAAGCATTTTGTGAAGTCCCTGAGGCACTTCACTGAATTTATACCTAGAAAATAGTAAAGAAAATGCGCACACTGTTTCTAATTTTTGTCATAGATATAAACATTTATTTGTGTTCCTTTGCTGAGAAAGGAATTCATTGTAATGAATATCTGATAGGAAGTTTTTCTCCTTCCTTTTATTGTGTGAAATAGCTGTCACCTGTACACATATGAGACCATAGGCACTGACAGTAAACAAAATCACATTCACACACATAAACATAACGTATGCTAATTAAACTCAGAGGATTTACCTGCACATTTCTGAAAGCACACAGATTAAGTCAGAGAGCACTCCCATTCAAATCACTCTAAGACTATTTGTTCAAGTCTTTCAACCTGTCCCAGTCATTCACATCTGTCCACTCTGTTCTCATTGACATTCACAAACACAAAACGCATGTGTCAGATCTGGTCTTTCAGAGAGGCAAGCATCTAAAACAGTGCTGTGGGAGGGAGAACCCAAGGACGTGGCACTGTGTGCTGGGGCAAACCCTCCCTCTCACCCACCACCCCCAACCCTAGATGAGAGAGAGATTTGACTGAAGGTACTTTCGTCACAGTTCAAAGAGGCCTACACACCTACGCACCTCATGAGGCGAGGAGAAAAGAAGAGAAGAGATGAGAAGAGACAAGCTGAGACGAGAAGAGAAAAGAGAGTAATAGCCTATTTAAAATAGGGTTATTAAAAGAAAATTAAGAGAGTGCAGCTGGTTATTGAAAGTCTTCAAAAACAATATTCAGTCCAGGCTCAAAATAGCATTAATCCCAGCCTTTGATGAGGCCCTTGAAATGGGCAATTCATCATAAATAGACACTACAGATCTTGGTTAATGGCCTTTAATAAGCAAGGACCTTCGTAAAAAGATTATTTTATTGCATGGCATTTATAAAATAAAGCCTGCTTTGATTATATTCACTTGCCTTTCTTGTTCAAAACAACACAGTATGAGAGTTTTTATAGAATTTAACTAGCCAAGAGTAATTTCTTTCTTAAACCAATGGGCAATTTTATGAAGGGAATTATAGTTTTCTCACCCTTTAATGTCAGTTTTTATGAACTTACTCCAAATTTTGGAAGAACTACATGAAATCAATTCAGAAGGCCACAAAGACAGACTAAATAATAACATCGTGTGTCAAAAATAGGATGGAGTCTATCTGTATGAGGCCTTTGCAGAAAAGGTATCGGAAATCACATTAATAGATTATAGCAGGCACATTCTTATAAAATTCTGAAATAAACAAAAGCCACCAAGCAACAACCGTTATGCAATGACAAAGTTATACACTTTATAAAAGCTGAAGGCATGAGAGATGGAGGTAGTGAGGAAAGAGTGAAATTGAGGGACAGATAAATAATTGAAACAGAGAGATGGTTTATTTCTAAATGGATGCACCATCTCAAGTTCTTGCTAAGCCGTTGCTAGCCTTTGATGTTCTAAGTGGTTTCCAGGGTGTTAATTGGGTGTTCTAGGTGGTTGCTAGGGTGTTGCTAGGTGGTTACTAACTGGCCCAAGTTAAAAGTGACTACAATCAAGTCTCCATTATTGTGGTCCTTATGCTCGGTGTATGTCTATTGGATTTTTTCTGATTGACAAGATAACTTTTCTTAACAAGTTGCACAATTTGGAGTAAAATTCATGTTTGTAGCACTAAAGGTGCATGACAGGTTATGCACCAAAGTTGAAACGTAGGTTTAAGGGTTGAGAACCCTAAACCAAAGTAAAAGTAGTAGTAGCACCACTGAAAAGTTCAAGCCCAACATTTTTCAGATGCAACCTACTTAACACTTTGGTAGGTGATGTGGTATAATGGTTAACGCTCAAAAGGTTGCTGGTTTGACCCAGCAAGATGCGAGCCATGAGCCCTCACCATTGTATGTCCTTAAGTTTAGTGATAAGTAAAGAAAGATTCAAATATGTAGTAGGCAAACCTCTGGAGTGATAGAGTGCCCAATGTGAAGGCTTAACTTTATCACACTGCATTAGCAGATTTATCAGCTAGAGTGAAATTACCACACTCCACTTAAACAAGAGCTATGCTTCTTTATGTCTGTTTTTCAAATATACTTTCGCATCAAACCTAAGTTTGAAAATGATTCACCTTAGAGCTGGTTAGTTTTGTTCATGGCTTATAACACTTTTATGAGGGATTTTATACCCATGTAAAAAAAATTAAATGGAAAAAAAATACTTCCAGACCAAAGACAGCTGTAAAAGTGGGCTATTACACTTAATTACATGCTCTCTGGAATACTTGATTCTGATTGGTCAAATGCAACAATGTCTTTTTCTTCTAATAAAATAAAGCAATTATAACTCAAATAAAAATGTCACACCCATTTATTTATTTAAGTAGCCATGCAATAAGCAGGATAATATACAGACAGCCTGTCATTATTAAAAAATAAAATAAACCCCTTTGCGTCGGGGTTCAAGGGGATCACCCTGCTTAGATTTGTTTTGCTTAATTGACCGTACATTATGCCTTACATATTAACTGTAACAGCAGCAACAGATTGTAAAACAACTCCCAAACTGGAAATGAGTGCACTGAAAAGTTTACTGAACATTCAGTTGCATTGATTTTCTATAGACAGCCTTAGTGGAATGAACCGAGCCAAAATTCTCCTCACTCAAATACTCAAATAGTAGTAAACAGAGAAACTTTAGAGGCCTTTGCAGCTGTGTGTGTGTGTGTGTGTGTGTGTGTGTGTGTGTGTGTTTCTGGAATCCTTCCATCGATCAATAAAGCTTTCCTTCCACTTAAGACTCTTGATCACATGACTCACTATTGCAGGGCATCCATCAAAAGAGTGGGGAATACGATGAGGGAAATATACAAACTTAAAGAGAGAGCGAAAGAGAGCAAAATAGAGAGGGACAAAGACAGAGACAGAAAGAGAGAAAGGCATTGCAACAACACAATTTTCAGAAGCCTATATATATGCATTGATATGAGTGTGTGATGAGTATGCTTGCGTCTCTTTTAGCAGAGCTCACTGTAGTGTAGTGGATGTATACAATACTTTTGAGATATGTAATTACAGTGCCCATAACCAACAGTGAACATTATGTTAATTTCAGTGGGCAAAGAGCCAATACAACCACTTCAATCAAACTGATAGCTTGATTAAACACCAATCTCATATAAAAGCACTCTCTCTCTCACACACACACACACACACACACACACACACACTCTCTCTCTCTCTCTCACTCTCTAACACATACACACACATACACACACACACACACCCTCTGGCCTGCCCTAGGACAACTGCATCTCTGCTCCCATCTTTGTCCAGTCATTAGGCCTTCTAACAGGAGTCAGTGAGTCATCTGCCGAAAGAAAAATGCAAAAAGGAAGAAGAGATGCTTCTAACATCCTGCATCTAAACCACACTTACTAATGGAAGCACTTTACATTCCATCAGCTAAAAGCCCTAAACAGTCTTACAACCCTGTTTGACCTATAGAACATCTGCATTGTGGATTAACACTTTTCTTAAAGCTACAGCATAATTTCTGCAACACCATCATAAGGAATTGCAAAAATAATGAACTTTTTAACACAGGCTTCCCAAAATGTCTTTCATTGGCTGGGCCTGCAGGTACAGTAGTATCTCTATAAGGGCTAGGCAATATATTAAATATTCACAATATATTCTCTAGGGCTGTGCCAATAATATAAAATATAGATATATTGCAATACGTTTCTTCACAATATTGTATCGATACTTTAGATCCATGTATTGATATTTTTATTCAAGTATATCTGTATTCATATCATGTCCAACAGTTCAATAAAAACGAAGCAGGTGGTCTAAATAAGTGCAAACTCTTAGTGGCATTTCTCAGTGCAGTCAGAGACACGTCTATGAGGTGCACGCATTTAACACCAGGGCCATGCAAAAATATTGATTTTCAGATCTTCATTTGATTACATCAATATTGATTCTTAAAATCCCAAAAGCGATCTTTTACTCTATGCGCAGCACTTTACAATGAGAGCATATCAATCACATACATGACTAAAAATGTCTGTAATTTGCCACTGCCTGGTAATATTTCAGATTTCACTCACCAGTTCAGCATCCCTTCAATGCGTGTTCAGATTAAAAGTTCGATTTGCCTTGTAATGTGTGTTCACAGATGAGATCCACATAATCCATTTGTCATTGATAATGTCTCTTATAATTCCCTCTTTGGTCTTTACAGTTAGATGTTGATAAAAAATGAAAAAAATAAATATTGAATTCTTATCAGAAAGTCCCCGTCCTTAAAGAGACAGTACCGAGTTTTAGCACGTGTTCTATATATATTGATGTAAATACTTGTAAATAGGACAAATTAGGCATCTAAACAATAAAAACATACACAATTTTTTTGACACAATATTTTTGGATAGAATACATAAAATTTGTATAAATGTGACCAAAGTGATGAAAAGCTGCTGATAAAAAGCATTAAATAAGAGAGAATTTCATTAATTTGTAAGCAATATGGACATAACTGATATACTAATATTTATTGGAATGAAATTGAGAGCATGTGAATTCGTTGGGGACATCAACCAATGAATGGATAACTTGTAGTGTTTGCACTTTAAGCTGAGAAGGGAGAGTATTGTAACATTTATATAATTACACCCTTTACCTATCAGACAGTCTCGGTAAATACATAGATTAACAAATAAATTAGCATCAACAGCAGTGACTAAATTTAAAACTACTGCCACTTATTTGTGAACAAGTATGTGGTGGCAAAGCAGTGAAAAATGTTAAAAGTCATTTCCCTCAAGGCTGGTTCCAATGGCATCAGCTCACTTAGTATGGGGGGTGGGAAGTCAGTGGGCGGGGCTTCTTCCTTCCTGGCTGGCTTGCTGGCTGTCCAGGACAATGGCAGGGTTTCCCAAATACAACAACACTGCTGGAGCACTGCTGGGAAACTGCCGCACACAGATGAGGACAGAGGACTAATAGGAAGGTTTAAGTGAGATGTGGAGTGGCCTGTGTATGTGTAAGTGTCTGCAGAGCTGTATGGAACTGTGTGTGTGACTGCATGTGATCGTGTGACAATACTAGGGATGTGCGAGACTAGTTGACTAAAGGTTCCAATGCTACTAGACGACACTGGAATTAATAGTCTGTCAATATTTTTCTCCATTAAACTATTCAAAATGTGTACACATTTACGTTTGGCTTTATATTTTTACAGAGGCTGCACTAATTATTGTCATATTAATGTTAATTAATTTTTAAATATAAATAATAATACAAATATTATTAAAAAAAGAGGATATCTGGAGCAGGGCAGCACAGTGCCTCAGTTGGTATCACTGTTTCCTCACAGCAAGAAGTTCCCCAGTTCGAGTCCTGGCTCACCCAGGGCCTTTCTGTGTGGAGTTTGCATGTTTTCCCTGTGTTCGTGTAGGTTTCCTCCAGGTGCTCAGGTTTCCCCAACAGTCCAAAAAACATGCAGGTTAAGTGAACTGGAAACTCTAAATTGCCCATAGGTGAGAGTGAGTGCCCTGTGATGGACTGGCCAACTGTCCAGAGATAGCTGGGATAGGCTCCAGCCCTACCCGTGACCCTACCTAGATGGATGGCTGGATGGATAGATGGAGCAGATACAAAGTTTCATTATACTGCAGGCTGCGCATGCTTCTTCCCTCTCTCACTTGTGGCGCATGCAGAAAAATGTCCTCTTGCTAGACAAGCAAACTCGGTAAATATCAGAGGTGGTGCGGGAAGCGGATTTCTGAAACTTTGGCTTGAAATGTTTTGGAAAAGTTATTTTCCCGCAGAGCGGGAGTCAAGTCCCGTCTTTCACCAGACCATGGTGAATTGTTAATTTTGCTCCTCAAAACAGTTATGCTTTTGAGTAAGTAGGCTAGATAATGACCGTTTTAGGCAAGGAATTCCATTTTTGAAATCTGCTGATTAAGCCTATTTTCAACTAAGTGCCGACTGCTTAATGGGTTAAACTATATTTTTTCTGCACGTCGTGAATTTTTTTTAACTTTTCAGTGCATTTTTTTCTCTCACGTAGATTTGGCTTAGCCTACCTGTTGATTATTTTCAACAATGTCCTGATTGTTTTAATGTGTTATGTAAATTTTACTTGGTGAATTCCCTTTAGAACAGGCTATTAGGGTTGCACTACTGGTCCTGCACTATTCATTCGATTATTTTCAATAAATAAACCTATATTCGCAAAAGGTGAATGCGTGTCATATTCTACATTTAATGTATAATGGTGAAATTGCAAGGCGAGCACATCACAGATAAACGCCCCTTTTCAGTGGAATTCAGTGGAATCCATTCAGTGTTGGATTTGGAATAGATTAAGTATTTTAAATGGGTCAACTTGTTTGACTGTTTTCTGAAGGTTGGTATCTTTTTAGACTGGTCGACTAAAAATGTTAGTTTAAATGTCAGTGAAACTAGTCGTTCCGCACATCCCTAGACAATATGTGACACTATTTCAGCACAAATCTCTCTCTCTTTCTCTCTGTTACTCAAAATTCTACCCATAAAGCCCAAATAATGCTCATGAATCCTATTTTTATTTTTCAATAACAATTTTTTTTCAGAAATGTACAGTATTCTTGACACAAACAGTGACCTCAAAAAGTATTAGGACACTTAAAGGAATATTAAATGTTCCATTTAATATTAAGCACAATATCTGTGGTATAATGTTAATAAACACAAAATATAATTTAGACTCGTCCCTCGTTTGTTAGAATGAAAAAAGAAGCAACAATCCTAGTTACAGTGGAAGTGAATGAGGCCAGTCCATAAATGTTAAAATACACACTGTTTCAGAAGTATAGCCACAAGATGTAAACTTTCAGCTTTTACCAGATTACTGGGTTTATGGTGTTACGTCATCACAATAATATTGGTTATATCTTTGCTCAGGTAAGGTTAATAAGCAAATCTATCACATTAAAATCATGTTAACATGTAAAATGTTTACGTCTTATGGCTATATTTTCGTGTATTTTAACATTTATGGACTGGCCCCATTCTATTGTAAGTGCCTTACTGATTCAAAAATATTTTCTAAGGTAATCAACATTACGCTACAAATGCTGTCGATTGAGCTTAGCATGTATCAAACCTGGAAAATCCATTTAAACCATGTTACACTCAAATTTTTGAAAATATTAAACTATGGGGTGTCTGCAAAAAAATAATGGTAAGCCTTTAATCAGAACTAACTTTACATTTTTTTCTAGTTCATTACATTAACTAACATATTCCACTAAGCTTGACAACCTGGTAACACTTTGTAAAAAGGCTCAATTTGTTACCATTAGTAAGTAATATTAGTTCAAATAAACTAACAATGAAGAATACTTTTACAGCATTTATTCATCTTAATAAATGTCAATTTCAACATACACTAATACATTTTTTAAATCAAAAGTTGTATTTGTTAATAGTAGTTAATCCACTATGAACTAAGATGAACTATCAAAAAACAACTATATTTTTATTAACAACATTAATAAATGCTGTAAAATATATATTGTTCATTGTTTGTTCATGATATATAATGCTTTAACTATTGTTAAAAAATGGAACCTTATTATAAAGTGTTACCAGCAAACATTTTGTGCAATCTTTCTTCAAAATACTGTGGCACTTGAATTGGTAATCTAATACAATTACTTTCGTAAATTTTTAAGGGTGGCTTAATTGTCCAAACACTTTTGGGGTCATTGCATTTCAGAATCAAAATGAGCTTTATTGCCAACTCATGCTTACACATACAAGGAATTTGTCTTGGTGACAGAAGTTTCCAGTGCACAAACAATACAACAACAAGACAGAGACAATAATAAAAAACAGAATAAAAAAAGAGAATAGAAAATATAAGTATATGGAAATACACAATAAAACAAAATATATATGTATATATACAGTACGTATGTACAACTACAAATCTATTATATACAGATGCAAGGGAATGTAATGGCAAAAGAGGTAGGATATGTTGAATAAATATAAATAGACTAAACTTTGTATTCCACATAATTATTGCTCATTGAGGCAGTTTTAACTGTTCATGAGATGGATAGCCTGAGCCAAAAAACTGTTCTTGTGCCTGATGGTTCTGCTGCTCAGAGCTCTGTAGCGCCGGTCAGAAGGCAACAGTTCATGAAGGTAGTGGGCTGGGTGAGTGGGATTCAGAGTGATTTTTCCAGCAACCAATAATCCGCTCAGCAGTCCAAACTGTCCTTTGTAGTCTTCTGATGTTCGATTTCATAGCTGAACCAAACCAGACAGTTATTACAGTGCAGAGGACAGACTCAATGACTGCTGAGTAGAACTATTTCAGCAGCGCCTGTGGCAGGTTGAACTTCCTCAACTGTTGAAGCAACCTCTGATGGGCCTTTTTCACAATGAGTCGATGTGGGTCTCCCACTTCAGGTCCTGTGAGATGGTAGTGCCCAGGAACCTGAATGTCTCCACTGCTGCCACAGTGCTGTTCAGAATGGTGAGCGGGGTCAATGTTGGGGTGTTCCTCCTACTATAATTTCCACTGTTTTGAGCGTGTTCAGTTCCAGGTTGTTTTGACTTTCAGCCAGCTATTCAACCTCCCTTCTGTATGCAGATTCATCCTGGATGAGGCCGATGACAGTAGTGTCATCTGCAAACTTAAGGAGCTTGACAGAGGGGTCCTTGGTGGTGCAGTCATTTGTGTACAGGGAAAAGAGTAGAGGGGAGAGCAAACATCCCTGGGGGGCACTAGTGCTGATTGTACAGTTGCTGGAAGTGAAATTCACCAGTCTGAATAGCTGCTGCCTGTCCGTCAGAAAGCTGGTGTTCCACTTACAAATAGAGGTGGAAACAGTGAGTTTAATTTAGTCTGGAGAATGGCTTGGATGATGGTGTTGAAAGCTGAACTAAAGTCCATTAAAAGGATCCTTGCGTTTGTTCCTGGGATGTCCAGGTGTTGATGGATTTTGCAATCCCATGTTGACTGCATCATCCACAGATAAGCAAATTGAAGGGGATCCAGAAAGGGTCCAGTGATGTCCTTCAGGTGGGCCAACACCAGTCTCTCAAATTACTTCATGTCCACAGACTTCAGAGTGACAGGTCTGTAGTCATTAAGTCCTGTGATTTGGAGTTTCTTTGGGAAAGGAATGATGGTGGAGCATTTGAAGCATCAGTGGCTTCACACTGCTTCAGTGATCTGTTGAAGATCTATGTGAAGATGGGTGCCAGCTGGTTGGCACAGGACTTTAGACAAGATGGTGAAACACCGTTTGGGCCCTGTGCTTTCCTTGTCTTTTGTTTATGGAAGACACATCCTCTTCACAGATCTTAAGTGTAGGTTGAGTAGTAGGAGGGGGAAGAGGGTGCTTGCAAGATGTGTTGGTGTTTGTGTGAAGTGAAAGTCAGAACGAGTGTGGGGTGTGAGACTGGGCTTTTCAAATCTAGTGTAAAGCACATTCAGATCGTCAGCCAGTTGTTGATTGCCTACAGTGTTGGGGGATGGTGTCTTGTAGTTAGTAATGTCTTTCAGGCTTCTTCACACCGATGCAGGGTTGTTAGTTAAAAACTTGTTCTCTTTCTACTTGTTCTAGTTCTGTTAGCATTCTCCTTGGCCTGACGAAGCTGCCTGAGTTTTGCTGTAAACCATGGTTTCTCATTGTTGATCATTAAATAAGTCCTAGTAGGAATGCACATATCCTTAAAGAAACTGATATATTATGCCACATTATATGTGAGCTCATCCAGATTGTTGTCTGCAGCTTCAAAAACACTCCAATCAGTGCATTCAAGGCAGGCTTGTAGTTCCAGCTCTGCTTCATTGGTCCATCTTTTTACAGTCTCATGCTAAGTCTCTATGGAAATGCGCTCAACAAGCTACGTGATAAGATGCGCTGATTGACGGTCTAAGATTCATCCTCAGCCACCTGGATTGAGTCACTACGCCACCCCGAGTGTCATAATTCCCAAATTGTGGAGAAAAGGTGAGAAAAAAAAAGTTTCTGTCTGTAGGTCTGAAGAAGATCAACCAGACAGTGATCAGAGAGTCCCAAAGCTGCTCAAGGGACAGTGTGATATGCATCCTTTAATGTTGTATAGCAGTGATCCAGTATAATTCTGTCTCTGATGGGGAATGTAATGTGCTGTCTGTATTTTGATAGTTCACAGGTGAGGTTGGCTCTGTAAAAATCACTGAGAATAATAATAAGTGAGTCCGGGTATTGCTGCTCCATGTCTGTCATTTGATCAGCCAGCTGTTGCAGCGCTATGCTCACATGTGCTTGTGGAGGAAAATAAACACTCACCAGAATAAACAAGGAAAACTCCCATGGCGAGTAGAAAGGCTTACAGTTGATAAAGAGTGCTTCCAAATTAGGGCAGCACATCCTCTTTAACGTATTTACGTCTGTACACCAACTTTCATTTATGTAAAAGCATGTTCCACCACCTCTTGTTTTCCCCACATTAATTGAATTAATTCTGATATGGACTAATGATGGATTTGTCATCCATTTTTACCTTCATATGCACAGGTGCACTAATAAAACCCAGAGTACAACACAAACACACACAAACAAACTTGCATGCACCTGAGCTTTAGAACTTCATCTGGTCAAACAGGTTTATTCTTTTCTTTGTTATGCATCTGCAGGTTTTTCTTGCATTATTATTAAAAACACCCCTGCAAGCAATAGCTGACCTCCATTCAACCGAGTACATCACACTTGACAGATCGGTTCTCTCTTTACATGTATCTCCCTCCATATTCAAATACACACTCATACACACTGCTGACTGAAGAGTTTGTGTGGGAGGCCCGAGACAGAGTACAGTGTGCAAGTTGTGCTGTGTGTACTGAGGATTCTCAGAGCATTTTTTGCCTAAGAGATGATGACACTGTGTGCAAAGGGCAGGTGCATAAACAAAACCATCAAACCATGAGTGTTACATAATGCAGCACAGGTTGGTCAAAAATAAGCATCCCTTGATGTGAACAAGAGATGAAAACAAAAGCTGTAAGGAGCAGGGAGAAATAAAAGTCACATCAAAGAGACATTGTAAGGGAATGTAGGGTATAATTAGAGAATCTCTATAATCTCATGCTATTAAAATGAGCAACATTCACCGACACGTAAACAATTTTGAGTCACCTGACGATTAAGATAAACAATGTTTTGCCAGCACAATAACACACACACACACAAGTAGTGTGAGCCAATCAGAGGAAAGATCAAATTACATTAGATTTCACATATAAACACACGCCTGTAGCTCTTTAAACAGGAATCAGCATTAAAAGTGCAGCATTATTCAATGATATTTCAGTATATAAGTGTGACGGCACTTAAACTTCCCTTTTATCTTACAGTGACTTTCCTATTGGCCACTGTGCTGCCAGACTGGATCAGACCATTTACTGAGTTGCATGGGGTCTCTGGTCTTTATTCCTGATGTGGTCCAATCTTAAAATCAAGAGAGAGTCTGAATTCACGCTTGTTCTGTATTTATACTGGACCAATCATAGTACCCGATTACTGCCAGCTCACTGCAAATAATCCTGCGCCTTTGTGGATGGAAAGTACAATTATTCACTTCCAGTCTCTTCCTTTTTGTATCTCACTTTGTTGTTCTAGTAAAACATCTAGCTGTTTTTAAGTGAGGATCAGAGCACCTGCTAAACATACTAAGACATTTTATGTTAACTCAAATGTTATGATAAAGCAATTTTTATTTATTTTGTAATGATGCATTTGAAGAAATACTCTGTAGCCATACTTTCAGCAATGATTCATTTTTATGCAACATACATACATATATATATATATGAGGGGGGACCTGCTCTATGAAAATAGCTGCTTTTATAGACTTACGATATTTCTGTCTTCAGACTTCATCTCATGTGAGTGTTTAGCATTTTATACACATTTGTATTATTAATTTATTTTGGGATTATTAATAAAGAAAAGAGTGAATCTTTAGACATTATTTTGAATAATTACTTTTTAATCATTCTAATTCTTACTCTCTCTCTCTTTCTCTCTCTGTCTCCCTCTTTTATTTACTACATTTATGGGTGTATTAGACTGCACACCCTAATTTTTGGCCTTCTGTCCTAGATGGACCGTAATCCTGCAGTCTGGTGTTTAACATCTTTTACCCCCTCAAGCCTCTTCATCCCTCATTTTTAATGCCCCAAACGTTAATCACTTGAACCCACTACAGTAAGTACACGTTGAGGAATGTTTGTGGTCTCAATCCCTCTACCCTCCACACATATGTAAATAGGTAAAATAGGGATTAACCTTAATTGGAAAAACAGTAAGGCAAGAACCAGGTTTCTTAAGAATCAATGGAGAATGAGCAGATTATGGTACACACAATAGACCCATAACTCTATATTACACAGAAGAGGACGTTTATTTACAAAGTATTTCACGTAAAAGAGTCCTGGCCAGAGTTCATTGTGATAGAGAAATGGAGAGTGAATTATAATAGAAAGGAATAAGAAATAGAGGGTGACGTTATAGTTTGTGTAGTCTGGTTTGTTTGTTCATGTATCAGTGTGTGTGTGTGTGTGTGTGTGTGTGTGTGTTTGTGTGTGTGTGTGCGTGCACGCAGTCTGCATCTATTTTATGACAAGATTAATGACAATGAGGTCATAGCTGGCTCTAAAGGAGTGTGTTTGTGCATGTGTGTGTTGTATGTAGGAGGGTGTACATGGTTCAAGTGTAGGGTTTCTCATATATAAAATGTTTCTCTTGCATGTAATGAAGGGATGATTTAATGTGTTTATGCTTTAGTTGAGAACTCAAGACTAGTAGTCGACCAATAGGGTGTTTTATGGACTGATATAGATATCTAGAAAGTTGGGAAGCTGTTATAATGTTGATGCATAGCATGGTTTCATTAATTTCAGGCACATTTAACATAGCAGACAGTTTTATTGTCTACTATCAATGCTAACGTTCACCATGAACATAAAATTTATTTCTATTTCTTATCTTTAGGCAGCATTAACTGTATTACCAAAACTCAATACAAACACAAATTCGATAAGAACACACATTTGGCAGCATTATTTTGGGAACACACAGCCTGATCACACATAAAAATCGGCAAGTGTGTGACGATTTTTCTTTAGCCGAAATCGGCATAGGTTGACCAAATTTGAAAACACTGCCTCCAGAGGCTAAAATGTCCCATTTTTTCCTTCAGTGATGATTTCTCAGTAGGTTTACTTTTGAATGTTAATGTCTGACTAATCACATACCTTTAAATTTACAACAACAATAAAAGGCAAGCTGTAAAATGACCAAGAAATGTTAATGCAGCTGTTACTGTATGCGTGTGTGTGTGTGTGTATTTACTCAGCAGCAGTCAAGCAGTATTTTTACACATTAGCAGCATTCCTGTTTGCTCTTTAACACTGATATGACCAAGACAAAGACTAATTTCTCTACAAACAATGGTGCGCGCGCACACGCACACGCACGCACACACACACACACACACACACACACACACACACACACAAACATATCGTGGCATTTTTTGGAGGTCGAATTAAACTGTATCATGCACTCTAATCCCAAGCACACAGGCTTTTAAGCAGTTATACTGTTGTAACCATGTTGTAAAGACACTATTCAAAAATATTTGCTCACAAGGCTTGAAAAAAGAGTGTGTGTGTTTAGTTCCACATCTATTAGTTATTAATGATTATCTAAATGAAGGAGTGCCTAAGATCCTGTTTAGATCCTGCTTTCCTCCTGCGCTTCTTTCTCTTCGCCTCTCTTTTTCTCTCATTCTTTCTCTTTGAGACCCCTGGAGGGTAGATCACTTTGCATCAGTGTGTGTCTCTCTGTCGCTGTGGAGCATGAATAGAGGCAGACTCTTTCAGTGTAACAGACACGCACACACACACAATTCAAAAGTAGAAAAGCAGGGAATACATTTATCAGCAGTGGATTGACTTTCCCAGTTAGTGTCCTTGACCAAAACAATGGCACACATCTGACAGCACAAACATAGTTTAGATAAATGTATTAACCATGGAGCAACATCAGACCTATCCTTCTAGTCTCCTTCTGTGCTTCTTTATTTTCCTTCCTCTCTCTCTCACTCTCTCCTTTTATAACGCCTCATCCTTTCTCGGTATGAGTATGACTTCATATGTGTCTGTGTCTAGCATTTCACCTTTAGACGCCATTGCCATAGTTTGTGTGCGTCATTAAGGCAGAATGTGGTGAACCAACCCTTAAGCATTGTTACAGATATTGTTTATAGCGCACACACACACATAAACACAAACACAAACAAACACACACACACACACTCATTCTTTAAACACCAAGAAATATCAGCATGTCACACAGGTACACCTGGAAATAACATCTGGTTTTTCAACATTAACAGTGAAAACGAAAACACTTCTCACACATACACTGTAAATGATTGCTGTAAATTTGTACATTAAAGCTACACTATGTAACTTTTGTCCCGCTAGTGGTTAATAAATAAAACTGGAAGGAGTTTCTGCCTCCTCCTTGCCCATCCTTACCCGTTACACTGGTGTCGAAAAACAGGAAGGAGGAGGGATGCGCTGTCACGGAGTCCTCCGCCAGGGGAGTAGCCGCGGCCGTCCGCATTGGAATGGAGGTGGCTGGGCACCAGGCGACGGCGTGTCCAGGGACCGGCAAGCGAGTTTTTCTCTTCTTCCCCTGGCTCTTTCCCTCTCCCCTCTCCCTCCCCTCATCTCCAGAGAGGCGGGGAAGACCAGCCGACAGGTCTTGAATCAGGAGGTGGAGGTGTGTGAAGAGGAGGAGGGTCAGGAGGGGGATAAAGACGAGCTGGGGGGCGCCAGTTCGAGAGAGAGAGAGAGAGAGAGAGAGACACAAGGCAGCTGTGTGTGTGCGTCTATGTGTTTTATGTTATGTTCAGTTCTTTTATTTCATTAAAGTTATGTTGACTGTTCTGCCGGTTCCCGCCTCCTCCTTGCCCATTATTACAATGTATTTTGTTATGAATTCTGGGAGCATAATATCCAGTAGCATTTATCCTGCTGCATGTCTTATTTATGTTGAATATGACTATTTAACGAAAGTTTGACCCCAAAAGTTGACGTTGCTCTTTTATCCAGTCATTATTTTTCCACTACCTAATGGAAAAATGTTATTAAATAGTGTGGTTTGGGGGCCTGGGTAGCTCAGTGTTAAAGATTCCGGCTACCACCCCTGGAGATCGCTAATTTTAATCCCAGGGTGTGCTGAGTGACTCCAGCCAGGTCTCCTAAACAACCAAATTGGCCCGGTTGCTAGGCAGGGTAGAGTTACATGGGGTAACCTCCTCGTGGTCGCTATAATGTGGTGAGTTCTCGGTGGGGCGCGTGGTGAGTTGAGCGTGAATGCCACGGTGGATGGCATGAAGCCTCCACACGCGCTATGTCTCTGTGGCAACGCGTTCAATATGCCACATGATAAGATGCATGGGTTGACGTCTCAGACAAGGAGGCAGCTGGGATTCGTACTCTGCCACCCGGATTGAGACGAATCACTACGTGACCATGGGGACTTAAAAGCAAATTGGGAATTGGGTATGCCAAATGGGGATAAAAGAATAAATAAATATAAATAAATAAAAATTAGCGTGGTTTAATGCTACTCAATTGTGCTAACTAGCCTTTAACTATGGGACCAACCTAGTTAGCATGTGTTGCTTCCTCTTAGTGTTTAATGATTAGTAGCTTTTGTGACAGTGATTTTGTGACTAAAGGCTAACATTGGCATGATAAGTTTGCAAGCTATTCACATGTTGTTTAGCTAGGTCTGATGACTGGTTCAACTAGGGCTGTTCAATAAAATTATATCAATATTTATTGCGATAAAAAAACTCCATGATATCGACAATAAGCTTTTGAGTCATTTTCGAAATGCAGCCTCAGAAGTTGCTCTTGCCCCCGCTATGCAGGTCACCACGTTCCAGATCCCAGATTGATCCTGACTGCAAAACATCATGACGATGGTTACACCCTCTCATCATCTCTAGTGAGCAGCACGACAAAACAACAGTGCCGATTACATCATATCTGAACTTTCTGTGCTGTATTCTTGAATATTTTTCTCTAGCACTGAAACATGCTTCACTGATGCCCTGTCCCGGTCCACACCCGCTTCCTCTTTTCTCCACATGTGAGCAAACATGAGGTGCGTGTTTCCAGAGCGCCTTTGGACCATAAAGTTTTTTCTTTCTAAATTTAGTTTTATTAATCAGCATGTTCCAAGCCTTTAATAATAAACAAATAGATTTCTGTTCTAATTTTGTGAATTTTTTTTTTTTTTTTAAAGTTTCTATCTGGAAATGCCCCTGAATCCCCATACAGTATCATTCCTCAGTCACAAGGGCTTCTATGCCCCCATACTTGAAAAAAGTATTTAAAAAATGTATAGCATTTTGAGGACGAGGGAGTGGGGCTATACACTCACCTAAAGGATTATTAGGAACACCATACTAATACTGTGTTTGACCCCCCTTTCGCCTTCAGAACTGCCTTAATTCTACGTGGCATTGATTCAACAAGGTGCTGAAAGCATTCTTTAGAAATGTTGGCCCATATTGATAGGATAGCATCTTGCAGTTGATGGAGATTTGTGGGATGCACATCCAGGGCACGAAGCTCCCGTTCCACCACATCCCAAAGATGCTCTATTGGGTTGAGATCTGGTGACTGTGGGGGCCATTTTAGTACAGTGAACTCATTGTCATGTTCAAGAAACCAATTTGACATGATTCGAGCTTTGTGACATGGTGCATTATCCTGCTGGAAGTAGCCATCAAAGGATGGGTACATGGTGGCCATAAAGGGATGGACATGGTCAGAAACAATGCTCAGGTAGGCCGTGGCATTTAAACGATGCCCAATTGGCACTAAGGGGCCTAAAGTGTGCCAAGAAAACATCCCCCACACCATTACACCACCACCACCAGCCTGCACAGTGGTAACAAGGCATGATGGATCCATGTTCTCATTCTGTTTACGCCAAATTCTGACTCTACCATCTGAATGTCTCAACAGAAATCGAGACTCATCAGACCAGGCAACATTTTTCCAGTCTTCAACTGTCCAATTTTGGTGAGCTCTTGGAAATTGTAGCCTCTTTTTCCTATTTGTAGTGGAGATGAGTGGTACCCGGTGGGGTGTTCTGCTGTTGTAGCCTCAAGGTTGTGCGTGTTGTGGCTTCACAAATGCTTTGCTGCATACCTCGGTTGTAACGAGTGGTTATTTCAGTCAAAGTTGCTCTTCTATCAGCTTGAATCAGTCGGCCCATTCTCCTCTGACCTCTAGCATCAACAAGGCATTTTCGCCCACAGGACTGCCGCATACTGGATGTTTTTCCCTTTTCACACCATTCTTTGTAAACCCTAGAAATGGTTGTGCGTGAAAATCCCAGTAACTGAGCAGATTGTGAAATACTCAGACCGGCCCGTCTGCCACCAACAACCATGCCGCGCTCAAAATTGCTTAAACCACCTTTCTTTCCCATTCTGACATTCAGTTTGGAGTTCAGGAGATTGTCTTGACCAGGACCACACCCCTAAATGCATTGAAGCAACTGCCATGTGATTGGTTGATTAGATAATTGCATTAATGAGAAATTGAACAGGTGTTCCTAATAATCCTTTAGGCGAGTGTGTATATATATATATATATATATATATATATATATACTGTCATTATGATTCAAAATGAACAGATCATCTTATAACATCCATGTCCAACTGCACTCAATTGATAAACTCTATAAAATATTGTAATATTTTCATAGAAGATCTCTCAGACACCACTGCATTGTCAAATTATATGAAAAAATATTGTGATCATATTTTTTGCCATATCACCCAGCCCTAGGTTCAACCATCATACAATCTAACTTCATTATACTGTATAAGTGACCATGGCCTGAATGTATACCACTGTGGTTTTAATGTGTTCACCTTTTTGACCAACAACTATCACAAAAATATGATTATATTGGAATTTTAGTTTTTAGTTTTATGATTATATTGGAATTTTAATCCACAAGAATTATTCTAACTCACAACAGTTTTATTGAACTAGATGTTTAAAACCAACTTACAAAACCACTGCGAGAGAAAACAAGCATTTGTTCAACTGGATGTTGTCTCACAAAACCTTATAGCTAAGGATATAAAGCCCTTGTGACAACTTCTCTATGTGATAATTAGCCACAGTCTCCCCTGTTGAAACGTATTTACTTTAGTAAAAAAACTGTACTTCTATGATATTAAACAATTCTTTAACTACTTCAGTCCAAACTTTTGCTCATTCTTAAACATTTACGTCAGATGTAAATAAACTAAACATGAATGTTTCTAGCAAACATGCATCACCATATTTCAGACTGGCTATATTTAAAACAAACAAGCAAACAAGCACAGAAATAAATCCCAGCTGACTGTCACCAGGCTTGGTTGCCTGGTACCTCTGGACATGGAGCTCTGACGTCTTACATTAAGAACCCTCAAGACTAATGAGAGAGTGAAAGAGAACGATGTAGGACACACAGCTGTCTGTGTTCACTGTCACAAGCCAATGAAATGGTATAAAACGAACACAATTGTCTGCATTCAATAATTTTTAAGCAATTCACACCCTGTATACTATAAATGGTCTAAACTATCTAGGAAATATCCTTTAGCTGCTAAAATTAAACTGTAGTGTGTTACTTAATGTCATCACAAAAGATAGTAATATGCACACTGTTTATATATTTCTGCTTAACTATACAGAGTCTAGACAACAAATGCTTATATACTGTACAGTATACCCAATGTGCATATGTACATTTATCAACTATATATTTATAAATTGATGTAATTGACCTCTGTGTCTGTATGCATATAATGCATTAAGGTTATAGTCTATTAGCATCATGTTTATTAAAGGAATGTTACTTTGTGTCAGTTAAATTTAAAGTGTTGTGATGGGGTCACGGACATAGGGAGGAGGGCTCAATGGCTTGCATAATGAATATTGGGTAACACTAGCAATTTACACAAATTGAAAAACATGTAAATCTCTTTGCATGCTTTCCAGCTTTTTTCCAAGCTTATTTAAAGCCACTGTTCAGCTAAATAATCACACAAATGGATGTAATTGCATGCAATTCTGCAGCATATGATCAAGGGAAATGTTAAGGTAATTATTCCAGCTTTGAAACTTTTCACTTTGTCTAAAAACTGGATAAAAACCACTTAATCACATCCACAGTTCTCAATTATCTATTTGCAGACAAAACTGGTTTAGTTTAGGCAGAATACAATATTATCTAAACCAAAAGTAGGGACCTAGTTCTCCATTTGGTTGAAACTTTAAAAGTCATGGATTAAAGGGGGTCGGTTAAGTGAAGCGTGTACACCACGGTTAAACCTCCATTCCACAGAGTGTGCCACCAGTGTGTTTTTACAAACAAAATATCTGACTGAACATGTTCATGAAGACACAGGATTTATGCAACGCTGCTTATATCCCCTCTTTATTCTTCTTAGATGATCTGTTAATCAAATATTTTATGGAACTTGCAGCATTCACACTCTTATGAGTCAACATGTATAAAAAGGTTTAAGTCTGTTAACTTAACTGATTTTAATTGATGTCAGAGAATCATTTAAATTCTTTGTAAGTCATGCCATTGTTTTATCATGTGTGTTGACTTCTGTCAATAAATCAATCCTGTAGGTTTATCCTAAACTGAGAGATGTTTTGCCAGTGTTTTCAAACTAAATTACAGAATTCTCAAGCTTTTTTCTGTGATGCAAACCTAAAACTAATTTAATGACCAACCAGTGAGCAGAGAGCCTCTGACCAATAGAGCGTCAGAGCATGCACTGAACCAATGGAGTGTCCTGTTAATTTTATGCATCAAAGAACAGGCAAACACAGGTAGGAGGAAACGTGTAACAGGTGGTTTATGGGACGAGTCATACGAAGCTCAATAAAACAAATCTAAATAGAGTTCAAAGGAAAAAGAAGACCATATGATGTTCCAATGAATCAGTAAAAGCTATAAACCCTACCCAGGAGGAAATCAATGCATTATTTAGTGACCTACATGCTGCCTGAAACATCTGACTGTGTGACACACATGAACATTAATGCAGATTAGATGACACACACCCATACAAACCAACAGAATTTTCTTTGTGGTGTACTAATCTATTCTTTAACCTCCACACCCCACCCACCCACCCAAACCAATTCGATACAGTGACTCAAATCAAAATGACACGTTTAAGCTTTCAGATAACGGTCTGTTTGTGCATGTTTTTCTCGAAAACATGCCCAGGTCATATTTCATCCCCAAATCAAAAGAAATAACTAAGAAATTCTAAAGAAAATGAAGACGATTTTTTGCATTGTGACATTATTTTCATGTCAGTTAAGTACATAATCCCAACAGATTATCATTACAGTACTTCCTTTTTAGATTTTTTTTTAATAATTGAAATTATTCTCCGTTGTAATTCTCATTAATATTATGTTTTTTCCCCTTTTTATTTAAAGCAGCATAAAATATAGGCTATATAACAAATACTATAATATATTAGTGCAACAATTACAAATACATTAGCAATTTAAATTAGCTTTTTTTTGTATTACAGTAATGAGAACTGGGAGAGGCAATTTGCTTAATTGTCATGAAAATAATATCACAATCCAAAAAATCTTAATAGGCCTAAAAATATGGTTTACATTACTATTTATTGCAATTCGCTCTAATACATGAAAGAACTGATCATTTTTAGACAAAGACGGCGTGTGTGTGTGTATGTGTGTTTGTGTGTGTGTGTGTGTGTGTGTGTGTGTGTGTGTGTGTGTGTGTGTGTGTGTGTGTGTTTGTGTGAGCGTGTATTTATCAATTTGTGGGGACCAAATGTCACAGAAAGTTTTCTATAAGGGTTAGGTTTAGGGTTAGGGAATAGAATAGTTTGTACAGTATAAAAACCATTATGTCTATGGAAAGTCCCAATAAAACATGGAAACACAACAAACGTGTGTGTGTGTGTGTGTGTGTGCGCGCCACACTGAGACAGACCCCTCTAACACAATCCTATTAGTGGACAATGCACAACGCTGAACCTCAGACGATTACAGACACTTCTGGTGACACTCTGATCTAACGTTCAATTCCATTACACCCATCTGCCTCATCCCTCCATTCGGCTCTCTCTCTTCTTTAACTCCACTTGGTCATCTCACAAAGCTTTCAGAATGGATCATATTTATTTCTCAGTAAAAAGTATCAGATCAAATGCTGTATGTGCTTTTAGAGTTTCATCATCTAAGTCATTTTTTTCCCTAAAAAATTCTTCTTTTGTTTTTTAGCTATTCACATTTGCAGTGCTTATCGCCACTTGCTGGGCAGGGAGGAGAATTTATAGTAAAAAAGGACTTGGATCTGTTTCCCACCCACACCTATTAAATCTTCAAAATTCTGGCCACCATTGACTTGCATTGTATGAACCTACAGAGCTGAGATATTCTTCTAAAAATCTTATTTGGGTTTAACATAAGAAAGAAGTCATAAACATCTTGTATGGCAAGAGGGTGAGTAAATTATGAATTTTTATTTTTGGGTGAACTATTACTTTAATGCAAGAATTACAATACAGTAAAAAAAAAAAAAAATCTATTTAAAAATAATCGGAAACAGAACTGAATCGAAAAGCTTGTTTTTATTTTTTGCTACTGAAGTTTAAACAGCGACACTACAAAATATTGTAATGCTTTCATAATCGCAAGTCATGAGACAGGCAGGGATTGTCTTTAAGAAACCTAATAGCCAAATAAAAAGTGCATTAAAAGCACTGCAATATTTATGATGTTGCTTGATCTTATATTGACAACAAATTCATCATGAAGATTTGATATTTTGTCCAGCCCTAAACCAGAGGGAGAGAAAGAAAGCAGGAAACACACACAAACACAATGCATCCTGTAACACTCTTTCTTTCCCTGCTTGGCTCTAATCCAAATAATTTCATATTGTAAATATCTCCGGAGAGACATACATCAAAATAATTTCTCTGCCTCAGATTTATTCCTGCGCTCTTGAAAGAGATGCATGTAGTTAAAACTTTTAGGTTGATGAGAGAGAGAGCGAGAGAGAAAGAGGCAGGGCGGCATCTGTTGCACAGCCTCACAAAAAAACAAAAACATGCAAAAACTCATTCAGCATCTTTTTCTCATTTCCCCTTATATTATAGCCACACACACAGAAGCTACAACTGTGTCTGGGCTTCCCAGCATTCCCCTTTCCCCATATGGCCATGAGCACATCAGGGAGCCTTTTAGTGGTTCTCTTTCCCGTCTGATCTGAATTCAATCTTAATATGTTTAAGAACAGGCTCAGGATTGTAGAGACTGATCCCAGATCAGCACAAACAAGCAACCTGCAAGTAGACCATAAGGAAAAAACAGTATTTGACAAATTAACCTTCTTAGTATTTCACAAGCCATCCTGTTTTATTTACCACCTCCAGTGCCCAATTACTGGCCAGTGATTAAGAAAATGATGAAAGAGATCTGGGGAACTAACAAGGCATGGATTTTACATCCTCCACCTTCCGCCCTGTGTTTCCACACTGCACAATCAGTGATTTCCATTAGTAAGGCCTTTTCTGATTGAAGAAGGGAGGGTCGTACATGTTTATGTGTATGTGTGTGCATGCATGTTTCTAGAAAGAACTCCAGTCTTCCTTTGTTCTCTCAAGGCTGCATCCTGCCATTAAGTTTTGAATGGGTAAACTGGATTTCCTTGCTGGCACAGTAATGCTTGGAGCAGACCCTGAAAGCAATAGCACCATGAAGGCACAAACAGGGGCAGGGGGGTTTGGGAGAGAGAGAGAGAGAGAGAGAGAGAGATGGTCTGATATTGCAAGCAAGTGAGTGAGAGAGTAATGGGGTCAGAAAATCTTTATTTTGAGGTCAAGAAATAATGTTTTCCCAACTCCAAAGTACCAGAGTACCAGTGCCCAGTTGCAACAAAAGTTTAGTTTTAGTTGCCTTTAATTAACAAAATCCTTAGTTATAATTAAAAGTATTATCACAAAGTGTTTTATTAACATATGGGGTTTGCTTCTACAAAGTGAGGGGGCCATAATTACAACCTGGTCTCACAGAATCACTTTACTATACCAGCTGCAATTTCCTGTTGAAATAAACACTAGAGATGCTACAACAACAATGATTTTTGTTCACTTTCAAACAAATAATGAGAAAGATGGCAGATTATCAGATCATAAACACTTACTTTTTGCCCTGTTCCTTAAACAATGGTATCATGACATCATAAACTTTTTATTATTGCACATGATATATTTATCTATATATAACATTTTCATTGCCAAACCAACTACATTTACATTTTGCATCAAATTTGTTCATGAGAGATTCAGTTGCACAGTAGCTCCGCTGAGCATTGAACTTGCAATGTGAAGCTCCACAAAACACACTGTTGCAGACAATAGCATTTTTCATCTCACATTTGTTGTTTTGAAACAATCAGTTAGGGTCTAGGTTTAAGTTTTAGGGTAGGAAGGTCAGTTTAGTTGATTTACAAATCAATAGAGCATTAACCTTAAAAACCTCATCTGTTTAGGAGAACATTTAACTCACTTTTAGTGCCACTGCCACGATACATGCAATAAACTAGGCTACTAAATGTACAGATAAAATGCCACCACAGCCACAAAATTTTCATGAGATCAGGCTGTGTAATTACAGTGAGGAAAATAAGTATTTGAACACCCTGCTATTTTGCAAGTTCTCCCACTTAGAAATCATGGAGGGGTCTGAAATTGTCATCGTAGGTGCATGTCCACTGTGAGAGACATAATCTAAAAAAAAAATCCAGAAATCACAATGTATGATTTTTTAACTATTTATTTGTATGATACAGCTGCAAATAAGTATTTGAACACCTGAGAAAATCAATGTTAATATTTGGTACAGTAGCCTTTGTTTGCAATTACAGAGGTCAAACGTTTCCTGTAGTTTTTCACCAAGTTTGCACACACTGCAGGAGGGATTTTGGCCCACTCCTCCACACAGATCTTCTCTAGATCAGTCAGGTTTCTGGGCTGTCGCTGAGAAACACGGAGTTTGAGCTCCCTCCAAAGATTCTCTATTGGGTTTAGGTCTGGAGACTGGCAAGGCCATGCCAGAACCTTGATATGCTTCTTACAGAGCCACTCCTTGGTTATCCTGGCTGTGTGCTTCGGGTTATTGTCATGTTGGAAGACCCCGCCTCGACCCATCTTCAATGCTCTAACTGAGGGAAGGAGGTTGTTCCCCAAAATCTCGCAATACATGGCCCCGGTCATCCTCTCCTTAATACAGTGCAGTCGCCCTGTCCCATGTGCAGAAAAACACCCCCAAAGCACGATGCTACCACCCCCATGCTTCACAGTAGGGATGGTGTTCTTGGGATGGTACTCATCATTCTTCTTCCTCCAAACACGGTTAGTGGAATTATGACCAAAAAGTTCTATTTTGGTCTCATCTGACCACATGACTTTCTCCCATGACTCCTCTGGATCATCCAAATGGTCATTGGCAAACTTAAGACAGGCCTTGACATGTGCTGGTTTAAGCAGGGGAACCTTCCGTGCCATGCATGATTTCAAACCATGACGTCTTAGTGTATTACCAACAGTAACCTTGGAAACGGTGGTCCCAGCTCTTTTCAGGTCATTGACCAGCTCCTCCCGTGTAGTTCTGGGCTGATTTCTCACCTTTCTTAGGATCATTGAGACCCCACGAGGTGAGATCTTGCATGGAGCCCCAGTCCAAGGGAGATTGACAGTTATGTTTAGCTTCTTCCATTTTCTAATGATTGCTCCAACAGTGGACCTTTTTTCACCAAGCTGCTTGGCAATTTCCCCATAGCCCTTTCCAGCCTTGTGGAGGTGTACAATTTCGTCTCTAGTGTCTTTGGACAGCTCTTTGGTCTTGGCCATGTTAGTAGTTGGATTCTTACTGATTGTATGGGGTGGACAGGTGTCTTTATGCAGCTAACGACCTCAAACAGGTGCATCTAATTTAGGATAATAAATGGAGTGGAGGTGGACATTTTAAAGGCAGACTAACAGGTCTTTGAGGGTCAGAATTCTAGCTGATAGACAGGTGTTCAAATACTTATTTGCAGCTGTATCATACAAATAAATAGTTAAAAAATCATACATTGTGATTTCTGGATTTTTTTTTTTAGATTATGTCTCTCACAGTGGACATGCACCTACGATGACAATTTCAGACCCCTCCATGATTTCTAAGTGGGAGAACTTGCAAAATAGCAGGGTGTTCAAATACTTATTTTCCTCACTGTACATCTCGCCAATATTTTGAATAGTACTCACCAAATATGGGTTTTTAATGGCAGATTCTTAAACCTACCATGCCAAATCCTAGATATTTCTTGTTGATGGACATTGCAAAATGGCTGGTATTCTAACAAAACAAATAATAATATTTATTAAATAATATTAATTAATGTTTTACATATATCAAACATTATTGTGCCTTACTGACTAAACAGAGTCAAAATCTATCAAATAGCCTAACGTTACTAAGGTATTTACACTGGGTCACTTCATGCATTTTGCTGATCGGATTGCTATCAGATTATGAAAAGACCAAGGGTTAATGCCCTCCAAGATGGATTTGAGACAGATATAAATCCGATCGACCAAACCACTTCCGGAGGTGGTTTGAGACGCATTCCATTCAAAACTCGGTCAAGTGTAAATGCATCTGGCTTTTCAAGATGCATATGTAAACTTTACTCCAACCATTGATGTGGCCAAGTGTACATGGAATGAGCTTATTCAATCAGACAGCAATATGATCAGTAAAAACGCATTAAATTACCAAGTGTAAATGGGCCCTAAGTTAAGTATCCTGTTCATTATAATAATAAGTCAGAGACACACATTGCACACAAATGGCACCATTTCCTGAGAATAACCCATTGACTGAGATAAATGAAAAAAAAATCTAATAATAACTGTGAAGAAAGTGCATCAAACAAATGAAAGCAAGGCCTTACATCCAGAATTAACTCAATAATATCAAAGAACAGATCAATACACACATACTCCTCCAACTCTGTTATCATGTCCCATCTTTCCCTTAGATCAATACTTTGCAATCAGTGCAGAGCTCAGCAGCTTTAGAGTTCTGTCCCTTCCCACTGGCTCGCTGGGACTCATTCATCAATCATGATGGCTTATCACATATTCATGAGCAGAGTCAGTAATTGGCCAATGAAAATAGGTACACAAATGAGTTCCACTAAAAGATATGGCCACTGCGTCACTCTACTCCTGCAGTGAATGTGATTATTCAGCTCCTGGACAATGCAAAGAAAATAAAACCAGATCATCACACATCTAAACACAAAAACACCTATAAGTCTTCACAAAAATTGGGAACACATTAAAAATTGTTACAAACAGATGCAAGACTGAGGAAAACATATAGACGCTCATTAAAACAAGCACACAAAACATTTAATTTGACAAAGAGAGCCACCTCCTACTGTACAACCCTGCAGTGTTAGATTTATTAGGGGTGCAGCAGTGTTTACTCAGCTTTTCTGGCAAGGGTTGCCACCGTAGGGATCATTACATTTCCCCCAGAGGAAACAGTGAGTGTGTATGAGTGTATCTATGACACTTCAAGTTGTTACATCTCAAGGTGTGGCATAACGAAGCTCCAAGGTCTGCTAATATAAACACCCAGTAGCTGTTCCATAATTTCCTGAAAAAATAGTGCTATTCTTGAACAACTTGAACATCTTTAAGCAATTAAGATCTTAATGGATAGTTTTAGATAACTCGTCAGTACGTTGGCCTTCTAGGAGCGAAGTTGAATAGCCCTCATACAATGTAGTGGCCTCAGACTCCAGATGACCTCAAAAGATGGTGATCATGGTTTTGCCATGTAGGATGTGTTTCTGGATCAACATCTGGATGAACATCTGTTACATCACAGAATATATAACTATAACCAAGCTTTAAAATAAAGAGAAGTAAACGGTTGATAAGAATATTGTTCAAGCCCTTAGTGCCAGCCCAAGCCTAACCCTTTCCCTATCCTCATCCCTAAAATCTGATTGGTTGATAGAAATGATGTTCTAGGACCAACAAGGATGATTTTGATCCAGAAACTTTACTTGGCAAAACCATTGTAAGCTCTTCTGGGCAAAATCACTGTTTATGAGAACTCGACACATACTGATGAGCCTGTCCACTGCATTCCTGTCCAATCACACTGCTGGCGACATGTGGCTGGAAAGGTGTGTGGGTGGGTGGTGGAAACATGTTTTTGTAATTCTGATATATCACAACACATGATGAACCTAGGGCCTCTATGGTCTCCTGCAACAGAACAGGCTTTCATAAATGCTTTTGAGCCATAAAAGTTGATCTGAATGATAAGCTTAAGTGCTAATGGATTGGAAATACTACATGACAGCAAATGTCTTTTGTGCATCATTGTGTGTGTAGAATGTGTGCGTCATTTACAGTATTTAGTAAAAGGTATAGGCATGGACAGGGATATGACAATCATTTCATCTATGCATTTAGCAGATGCTTATATCCAAAGCTAAATACAGTGATTTTAGGATATACATATTATCCGTCCATGCAATCCCTGGGAATCAAACCAACAGCCTTGCAGTTGCTAGCACCAGTTCTAACATGCTCAAAAACTAGAGCACTTCATAACTGGAATATTGTATTATTGAGAATATGATTTAGGCCTGCACATGAACATACACAAAGACATGAAAATATTTGGTGTGTCTGAGGAGATAAAAGACATCTGACACATCCCTAAGGACTCAGTATTTATTGGTGGTACTAGCAGCCATCTCTGCTCTGTATGGATCCAGCAAACATGTCTTCACACCATTTCTCCATCATTAAAAATCACACGTATTATGCATTATAGGGTCAGGCAGACAGACAGCAAACACAGACTGACACATCAAACTTTGCACAAAGTGACAGATTTAAGCCCAAAGTATACTTTGGTTAGATGCGAAGGCTAGGAGTCTGCATACAGGATGTGGCCTGATTTTTCTAACCCTGGGTACTCTGAAAACGCAGAACGCAGATGTGCCTGGAATTGTTTGCACTAGTTATTGGGTCCTCAAGGTGGCAACACTCACAATTTAGCTGTTGCTGTCATGAAAAAGCACAAGAAGAAGATGTAATTGCCAATAAACATCAGGGAATGAAGGTAGAAACAACAACAGTGGATGTGCACATCAAGAGTGCATGTATGAGGAGGTCAGGAGATGCCTGCATTTGTATAACAGGATCTACGTCTTTATGGGTCTAAACTCCTGAAGAGAAATAGTTCAGTATCTCAATGCAGTCTTAACGCAATCGCCAACTGCCTGTGTTCGTGCACACAGTCAAATTAAGTATACTTTGAAACTCTGAGTTGAACTCTGTTTGACTGTAGGACTGTGTTTGAAAGGCTAGTGTTTGACTTAGGGCTTAAAGGTCTGAATATACTTTGTTGTCCGCGCTGCTGATGGCTCTGTGCACTGTGTGACATAAATTTCTTCATAAGCCAGTCAGCGTGGTTAGATTTTCTCGACCAGCGGACATTGTCATGCTCTGTGCGCATCGTCGGCGCATGCACCGGCCATTGACACTACTAAACGAGTATAACAAAGCAGTCGTTCTACATGCTTGTGTTGAATGCGTCCGTATGCACACAAGATCAATGGAGTATTCTCAGGAAAGCAACACAGTTGCCCAGCGCGATCCTGTACAGAATGTGGTCAACCGAAGTACGCCCAGGCCTTGAGTCTCTCTGTCTGAAAGTCAGCTGAGACAAGACAGTGTGGCAATGGATTTGGGTTACTTTGGCTGAAATTGTTAGTCTGGGTTGTTAAGTAATTAGTCTGACCATTAGTGAGTTCATAAAGTAATTTTGTAACATGGCTGAAATAGGCCTATACTGAGAAGAAAGCTAAAGGAAGAAAGAAATAGAAATATGGTGGTTCAAGTAAAGATCTTATCCTCTGATGAGACTAGACAACCTATTCAAAGAAGCAGACTGACCTTTGACATTTGACCTCAGCTGTCAGTCTCACTGGTCTTACCCTCCAACTTATCAAAGGACCTTTCTTAGACCCTGTGTACTGTTTTTATTCAATTTAGCATACATGAATATAACCTTGAAAAGAGATCATCAAAACAACACTGTACTTTAAAGTGTTTGTAAAATTATAACAGCATTACAGCTGGAGAATTCCCAGAAGATAATTCCCTTCTCAGCAGCTTTTAAACATTAGCATCCTCAAAAAACACAAAATGTTCAAAAAATGGAATCAGATACGCCTTGCGCTCACCTTGCACAACACACAAAAAAATGGTTCACTGGGGGACAAAGTCAAAAAGGTCAAGAATTTGCCAAAATGTTTTAACATGGATAGTAAAGCTACCCTCCACTTCACTTCCCTCCATACAAACTCTTCACAGAGAATTAAATTGTTGTATCACTAAATTAATGCAACTACTTTCAGTCTGCTTACGTTATCTATGACATTTAACTCAGCAAATTCCAATGCTTCTTTGTTAGGAATGCTGAAACAAAGTTTTATGCTGATGCATGCAAGCCCATACGCTGTAGGAGTGAGCTTGGAAAGAAATGGAAAAGTCATGTCCATATGTAGGAGGAGGTGGCATTTCTGAAATTAAGGCACAAGACTTACCTTATTCAACCTGTTTACTTTTATAAATTACTCAGTTTTATTTCAGCATGATCACACGGGAAGTTGGCATGTTGTTTCCGATAGTTCCAGTACCCTAGGATCGGCCACACTATGTTGACTCAATGACAAGCGGCACCTCCTATCAGACATGTTTGCATCGACTCCAGCATGATTACTCTGTGCCATAGGAGTCCTGGGTTAAGATACAGCGCTGAAACCAGGAAGTAATTGCATTTGCATAACCAGTGACGAGTGTGATTCGGAGGTTGCATTCTTCTCTCTAACATTACATTTTTACCCCAATTCTAGTTAAGTTAAATTTTTGGGTTTGGTTTGAGGGGGTTCAGTTTATTAAATATGCATTCCTCTTCACTGTATTTCAGCCTGTACAGCTGAAAACAACTCACTTCACAACTCGCTTATGGTACACCTCCATGGACATTTCACACTTGACCATAATAACAATTACCACTTTGTCACTGGGGGCAGTGTTTCGAATTTCGGTAAATACAGACTACTGTTACCGGAAACCTACTATTTCACTGTGAGACCAGTCTGTAAAATTATTGCCATTCCCGGTATTGCTCTTTTCATTTTTGAAGTTTTACTTTCCAATTGATTTCAACCTGCCTCTAACATGTGAAATTAATCATGTAGTAAAACTCAATTTCCATTAAAACACATGACCCACTGTGTTTCAGTCAAGGGCATATATTCCAGGGGGGATGGGGGGAGGTCATTTAAAATTTCAATAATCAAAACAAGCAAGTACCCCCCCCCCCCCCCCCCCCCCCCCCCCCCCCCCCCCCCCCACAATATCTATACCATGATCAATGGAAACATGTAAATGCTTCACGCCCAACAATGTTCAATCCAAATCTACGCCCTTGGTTTCAGTCCTAATCAGCTTCACGTGAGGGGTATTAAAAACACAGCTATTCAAGTGTACTCTTATGAGTCAAGGGTTTTCTTCTCTCTACACACCCAGGCAGAGGTCAGTTCAAGAATGATGAGTGAGTCTCAGGGTAGTCTAACACATTTTGATTAACATGGAAATAAAAACAAGTATTATGCTAATAAAAAAATCCTATATAATGTAGCTTGTTTCAGAGAAGCCACTAAAACATAAGGGAGTGTAACATGGTCTGTTAGTAAGATACAGGTGGAGTTATGCTGTTTTCACTTCCTGTCAAGCACAGAATAGTTCTTACTGCATAATGCACATTATATTACATTAGGCACTCCACTTGCAGGACATCACAGCTGTTTGGACAAAATATGCCTGACAGGGTTCAACAAAGGACAATAGTGCTGTGTAACTAAGAGTTCAGTGCTTTTCCCAATGCTTAACGACTGGAGGAGCTGTTCAAACAGTGTTCAGGTTAGGAAGGGAGATGAATGGTGCTCTGGTGATGGAAAGATCATCTCAATTGTTCTCGCGCGGAGTAATATTTAACATAATTCAGCACCCGCGTGCTTCTGAAAAGCGCAAGATTCTGTCAGTTTACCACATTTTTTCGTGTGCATGAAAGGTGCAGGTATGCATTTAGCTGATGAGCGAAATTGAGAGTCAGTTTCGTCGATTAATGAAAAACTGCCCTGTCCGAAGCGAGCAAACACATCCATTACTACGCCCTCAACATTTACATGTACAAATCCAGAAAAACAAGACTGGAGGGAACACGCGTGAGTGTGACTCGGGCATGAGGTCGACCCAGGGGGTGTCTCTTGCCAGAAGAGATGACCAGAACTCTGTATAGCCCATTTTTTACACATCTATTTCTCCTTTGGATGTAATAGGTGAGCCATATGTACAGCTAAAGAAGAGAGTAGGAAAAGTTGCCTACTTTAAAGCATTAAATGTGTTGCATAAATCTTACGATTACACAAACACACAACATGAATAATAAATCCAAGCAGAATCGACAACAGTCGCAAAATGAAACCATGCCGGTGATAGCCTACGTGTTTTTTTCTATGGTGACGTGGTGCCCCAGCGCGCACAGGTTGTCCCCCGGTCTCGCGCCTTTGAGGTTGGTTGACTTTCTTTACTTCGCAAAATGTTAAGAGTTCGCAAACTACAGGTATCAAATTAGGCTTCGCTTTAATTTTAAAACGGCCCACCTGCTATTGAGCACGTTTAGTCTATGTTTCAAACATTTCAATGAGTGTTCTCCTTGTTTATCATTTCCTGAACATCACCGACAACTGATAAACTGAACTCACCTCCACGGCTGTTGATCGTCGCGCTCCAGGACACGGTTGTTGGACTCAGCAACACACTTAAAACAAACAGACTTGTAACTGACTTCATGTTCTGACAATCCGAACCGCTCTTCTGTTAGTCGGAGAGAGTCCTCAATCTCCAGTCTCAGCTCCGGGTCATTTTACCGAAAATGTTGTAGATTATTGCTAGGCACAGCGGGAGGAGAATATGTGATGTTTAATTTCAAGGAATCAATTTAAAGTCAGCATATACTTGCTGTAGTAGCTACGCAATAGAACAGAATTCAAAAACGTCCCCCGGTGCTCTTTTTTTCTAAGAGTCCCGCGCGACAATGTCCAGCAGAATTCAGCGCATTGCATAATATTGGCAGACAACAATTCCGATCGCTTCCGTGAAAACGTTCAACTTTTCTGGAGTTGAATCCAACGTGCGATACATTAGCTATCAGAAACGTATAGCAGGAGAGTCGCGTGTGTGCTTGCTTTCAAATCACTCAGTCCGTGCACTGGCTGTACACAAATTCAGTAGTCCTATAAATCAACCGAATATTCCTGTCCGAACTATATAATAATATCTGAATAGGTCCAACGTGTAATTCCAGATACATATACAAATCCCAGTCAAATGTACCAGTCATAGAAAGGAAATTCAAAAAGCATGAATTTGCTTTGCAGACGTCTCAGCAATATGTCATCAGGCAATACCACTCACTGACGCTACGGTCAGATCTTAGTGCCCCGCCCAGTTCATGACGTCACAACAACAGGTAAGCGCTAGTAAGTATAGAATTTCCCTTTACCGTACATTTTAAGGAATGTTATTTAGTCATTAAAGCTATTCCTCTAACCCTTATTCAGCTTGTCAAAAGTCATATTTGCTATAGCCCTCCAACAGTGACGAAATCAAAATCAATATTAGACGGTGTTGAACTAACTGAGAAAAAAATGCAATAACAAACATATTTTATATATTATTCAAAAAATCAAATACAATTTCTCCGAGAGTAATTTTTTTTTCTTTCTATAATTGATAATATTAGCTGGAAGGGTGCTTGGTTAATCCCCCTTTAAATGTTGTATTAATAATAAAGTAAAAGAAGTACATTTCACATTTTTATATACCATCTACCCTGTTCAATCTTTTATTTCAAGATATACTGATATTGATGATTTATGTTGCTTCTGTAAAAGTGAGAAAGAGTTGTTGACTCATTTGTTTTTTGATTGCAAAGTTGTCAGATTTTGAGTTGAACTGGCAGAATTTATCTTTAAGTGAGTGAAAGTTGACTTCTATTTTACATTAAAGGATGTTATTTTGATCGTTGAAAACAAAAATAAAAAAGACTTTGAATACATTATTTACCTTTTTATTTTAATGGCAAAATTTTATATACATAAGAAAAAATTATAAATGCATTATGGTGATTAAGGTGTTTTCTTTTGAATTTGATTGCTATATGTCTTCACTAAAACTGTAAAAAAAAAAAGAAAAAAAAAAAGAAAAGTCCAAAGCCTGTATAAAATATTATGACACAATTTTAAATTCCCCTGTTACACTATAATATCAATATGTGTATAACATATTAATGTGCTATGCTTTGTTTGGTTCTATTTGCTAATATTTTAATTGTTTTAATACACTTAAAAAAAAAGTTTATAATTTCCTCAACTCTGTCAACAATTTGAATCATATCATTTTTAACATGAATCACTTTGTTAATATATTCAAATAATTAAAATGTTATAAGTAAAATTTAACATGAAATATGCCACTATTAGTGATACAGTGCATGACATACGGAGCTGTCAAATATTTGTATTATTTATGATTAGTTTTAGTCATCAGTGTGATGGGAATGTGCATGACAAATGCCAGGGGCATATATAAGGAGTAATTTCATAAATCCACTCTTATTCCCCACAAAAGCACCAGGGAGGGCAGATTTGGCACAGGCCACGACCTGCTGTCCATCTGCCTCTCTGTAATCCACTCAAGAACAATCTCTCTCTGGATTTCATAGGGGCAACAGTACAAAGGCCAGTGAATCTAGGACGGGGGGGGGGGGGGGGGGGGGGGGGTTCTGGTCAATCCTGGATTGCTCAAGAATCAAATTCCACCTTGCTGACTGCCATCTGAACGATGATTTCAGCATAAAAGGAGCAATGTTCTGAAAGAGACAGTTTGTTCAAATGACATTTCAAGAAAAGATGCCCTCTTCTGGACAGGTGAACTTCCTGTTTTAAAGAGCCCATATTATGCTCTTATACAGGCAGCATTGGTTCTAGCTCATTTGGCACACTGGGCCTGGGCAGGGGGGGGTTTCCGCCGCCTCGTGCCGCCCCCCACAAGATGCCGCCCTGGTTGACTGCTGTGTCACCCATGCCTAAATCTGCCACTGTTTACAGGTTCATGTTTTTATTTTTGGGGGTCTACTAGAATAGGTTTACATGCATTAATGTTCAAAAAACACATTATTTTTCTCATACTGTACATTGTTGCAGCACCTCTTTTCACCCTCTGTCTGAAATGCTCTGTTTTCGCTCCTGTCTCTTTAAAGCCCCCCTTTCTGAAAAGCCCAGTCTACTCTGATTGGTCAGCTGGCCCAATCTGTTGTTATTGGTCAACCGCTTAGAGCATGTGTCGGAAATGTAATGACATTACCATAACTAAAGTAGCCCTTAGACTGCCATTATGCAAATGTGTTATAGTGACATAGCTAATGGTGCGTTCCATTTGTACTCGGAAGTCAGAAATTCTGAGTTCCCAGGAGGAACTTTTAACTGGAACGCTTCCTCAAGTCGGAGTTCTGACTTGGAAACTCGGAGGAACCATAACAATCCCGACTTCAGAATCCAAAATGGCTGCTGAGCGTATCAACAGTAAGTGAAACAGTAGTAATATATTGTTTATTAGCACTTCTGTTTGTCTGTGTCTCAATAAACTCAGTGGTGCTCACAGTACTATCCAACCTCTATCTGTGGACATGATAATTTGGCATTATCTGTGCAAAATACCACTTTTTTATGTGTTTTTATAAATTGGTATTGCTAACAATGGCTACTTCCCCCACCCCATCCATCTTGGTTTTCCGACTTGTGTACTGGAACGCGGTCAACTCGGGTGTGACGTCATTCCCAGCTCCGACATCCGACTTCCGAGGTAAATGGAATGCACCATAAGTTACGGAAGTAATGACTGGACTGCAAACCAGGCATTTCAGAGAGTTCAGGAGCAGTGTGTTCGGTGATAGAGTGTAATTCCCTTTGGTGCAGACCTTTTACATGCATAAACAGCTATATTTCACACAAAAGGAAAGGTGAAATCCTTAAAAACATAATAGAGCCTCTTTACAGTCAGAAAATAAATAAATACAAATATATGTGTGTGTGTGTGTGTGTGTGTGTGTGTTTAGGCATAAAAAGTGTAATTTACCTAATGGGTAATGGTGATTGGTGACAAAACAACACATACTTTACTCTTGCCGTAAACTCTATTGCTAAAATAATGGTGAAAAACAATAAATGGATGTTAATAATTACTGTAAAAACAATTACAGTAATATTTATGTTCTTATTTTGAATATTTTTGTTATGTACATTGTAGTTCCAGTGTGGCATATAAATGTTACATGATTTAATTATATAAATGGTAAGGAATTGTACAAGATACAACAAAATTACATCCTATAATGCATGAAACTGGTCACTGTATTTATGTAGCTGCCAGTTTATTACTGTAAAATTACCAGTATTCTTTTACTGTGTACTTCAAACATTTTTACCTTCTTTTTTCCTATTTATATATTGACCTTAAACTCTCCACTAGCTTGACATGAATTCCACTCAACCTTACTGAACTCCACAAACCTCTTTTATGAGACCAAACAAAAGGATAGAAGTAGGCACAGGTGAATTCCTGGAGGCCCAGCTAGGAAAGATGTGTGCTTTTAAAAACTGTTCCCATATCAGCTTCCCATGCCAAATATAAGTCCTTAGCATGCAGACATAATTCAAAAAACGATCTCTGATCAGCTCATATGGTCTGTCTGCTCCAAAGGGCATCATTTATAGACAGACGAATCAGCTATGACAATCTGAAAAAGCCGTAAAGGGATTGTCATGGAACTTATCTGGTGGAGGGCATTATTATTCTTCCCCTGATCTGAGTTACACAGTGTGGAGCCTGAACCCTTGAAGTGAGGTCTCGCAGACCTCTGAGAATGGATAAAGGAGCATTGGGGCTAACATAGAGACCCCTACAGAGACCTCTGATTGGAGATTTTCAAAAGGGTCACTTTCCAACAATGTGATATCTTAATGTAGGAAGTGGAATAATCACGTGTGCCTGTGTGTAAAAAAAAAAAGTTATGTGTAAGTTGTGTGAAAGAATGTGTGACGGTATATCAATTAAATGTACTGTGTATATGTGTGTGTACAGAGGTAAAATATAATCTGGAGTTTGCAGACATATAATCTAATGTAATCTGCTCAGATCTTAATTGCCCGGTCAGATAGAAATCTGTTAACAATCTATTTATATGTATGTATGTGTTGGTATCTGCCAGTCTTCATCAGTTTCAGAGTGAGAGGTGTCCTTGCAGGTGAACAGCAACAGAAACCGATATGGAGGAAACCGTATCATGATTGGATTAAACGTGTGTCTGGAGAAACGTAGCCACACAAATCCTCATTGCATGCAAAGCTTTTGTTTTATACTGTATGTCTCTTGAGTAAAATGTTTACTTCAAGAATGCATTGCATTAGTGTGCTGAGGTCACAACACTAGATGAAGAGCCACATAATGTTTATTCTTCATGGTAGTGTATTTTTGGACTCAAGATTTTGACATTATTATTTTTATATGAATAAATAAAGGAACATTTTCAGTTTCAACATTATTTGTACTTCAGACCTTTGTTTTATGGACAAGAAAAATATTCTTCACACTTTACCATGTTACCCACATTTTGTTTTCAACATTTTTACAGAAGAAGCCAGATTGAAAACCCCTCTACTATATAACTAGATAACTATACACAGTTTTAATAATACATCAAGAAAGTTCAAAAGTTTGTTCAGAATCAGAATCAGAATCTAAAAAAGATTTTCATAAATCTTTACTACTTCTGAAGTTATAGGCATTCCACCAACATAAAAAAGTGTTTTATCCCATTTGTGATATCACAGCATTGGTACATAATGCAATGAGGGGTGCTAAAGTCAATGGATTTTAATAACAGACCTAACTATGTCTATGTAAAAATAGAATAATAACATTGCAGCCTTTCTAAGGTATTTTTACCTGTAGTTTTGCTTAAAAGTAACAGGCGAAAATCATCATGTTGACGCGCACACAAAATAATTTATTACAAAGTACACAAACGTATATCCATGGCATTTAACATTTTGGATTTTATCCTTATTTTTGTTTATCTTTCATCAGTAAAAATTTATAAACAAAATTTTGTGCCCGGGACCTCTGGTTGTGATGACACGGAATGACCCTGCAATAAATGTTAAAGTCATTGAAAAAAAGTATTTTTCCCCATCCTTATTTCTTCTATTTTTGTGTATTTTTCATACTAAATTGTTTTAGATCTTCAAAGGAGATATAACATAAAACAAAGGCAACCTGAGTAAACACAAAATACAGTTTGCAAATATATATAAATATTTTTTATTGAAACAACACCGATATCACCCATGTGAAAAACAAACTGCCCCCTTAAACTTAATAGCTGGTTGTGCCACCTTTAGCAGCAACAACTGCAACCAAATGAAGATCAGTCTTTCACAACGCTGTGGTGGAATTTTGGCCCAGTTCGTTTTTGCTTCAGTTCAGCCACATTGGAGGGTTTTCGAGCATGAACGGCCCATTCAAGGTCCTGCCACAGCATCTCAATCGGGATCAAGTCAGGACTTTGATTAGGCCACTCCAAAACTTTAATTTTGCTTCTTTTGAGCCATTCAGAGGTGGACTTACTCTTATGCTTTGGAACATTGTCTTGCTGCATAATTCAGTTGCGCTTGAGCTTCAACTTACAAACTGAAGACCGGACGTTCTCCTTTAGGATTTTCTGGTAGAGATCAGAATTCATGTTTCCCTCAGTTTTTGCGATTTGCCCTGGCCCTGAAGCAGCAAAGCATTCCCACACCATCACACTACCACCACAATGCTTGAGCATAGGTATGATGTTCTTTTTGTGGAATTCTGTATATGATTTATGCCAGATGTCACGGGAAAGTTCCACTTTCAACTCATCAGTTCACAGTACAATCTCCCGAAAAGCTTTGAGGATCATTAAGATGTGTTTTGGAAAAAGTCAGACTAGCCTTAATACTCTTCTGGGTTAGCAGTGGTTTTCGCCTCACCACCCTTCCATGGATGCCATTTTTTGCCAGTGTCTTTCTGATAGTGGAGTCATGAACAGTGAACTTTACTGATGCGAGAGAGGCCTGCAGATTCTCAGATGTTGTGCTTGGCTTTTTTGTGAGTTCCTGGATGAGTCGTCGCTGTGCTCTTGGAGGAATTTTGGAAGGTCGGACACTTCAGGTTAAGTTCGCTTCTGTGACAAGTTTTCACCATTTGGATATATTTGCTCTCACTTTTTGCTACAATAAATGACATTATCATTTAAAACTACACTGGTGGGAAAAAGTTTGGAATGATGCACATATTTTGCTCTTATGGAAAGGTAAAGCCACAGATGTGGCTGTCTTGTCGGGCACTTCTCATGCACCTTACAGTCTAGCTGATCCCACGGATGCTCAATGAGGTTAAGATCCATAACACTCTTTTCCAATTATCTGTTGTCCAATATTTGTGTTTCTTTGCCCACTCTAACCTTTTCTTTCTTATTTTCTGTTTCAAAAGTGTCTTTTTTTTTGCAATTCTTCCCATAAGGTCTGCACCCCTGAGTCTTCTCTTTACTGTTGTACATGAAACTGGTGTTGAGTGGGTAGAATTCAGTTAAGCTGCCAGCTGAGGACATGTGAGGCATCTAGTTCTCAAACTAGAGACTCTGATGTATTTATCCTCTTGTTTAGTTGTACATCTGACCTTCCACATCTCTTTCTGTACTTGTTAGAGCCAGTTGTCCTTGGTCTTTGAAGACTGTAGTGTATACCTTTGTATGAAAACTTCAAATTTCTTGGCAATTTCAAGCATTGTATAGCCTTCATTTCTCAAAGCAATGATTGACTGATGAGTTTCTAGAGAAAGCGGTTTCTTTTTTGCCATTTTTACCTAATATTGACTTTAAGACATGACAGTCTATTGCATACTGTGGCAACTCAAAAACAATCACAAAGACAATGTTAAGCTTCATTTAATGAACCAAATATCTTTCAACTGTGTTTGATATAATGGCAAGTGATATTCTAGTACCTAATTAGCAATTTAGCATGATTACTCAATGATAAGTTGCTGGTGGGATGGCTGCTGTAAATCGGACCTGTCTAGATTTTATCAAAAATAGCTTTTTTCAAATAGTGATGGTGCTGTTTTTTACATCAGTAATATCCTGACTATACTTTGTGATCAGATGAATGTCTCTTTGGTGAATTAAAGTACCAATTTCCTTCCGAAACACCAAAATATGTACATTATTCCAAACTTTTGGCTGACAGTGTATAGTTACTTAGATTGCCTTTGTTTTATGTTAGATTATGTTTGGCAAAACATTTTCAGAGCTGAATATTTTTCTATTCCACCAGTGTGTATTTTCCACTGTATTGCCTACCAGACCTCCCCCTCCCCTCCCCTACCCTCCCCAAACCCTTACCTCTCACCTCCAATAACTCCTTACCATTCTCTGCCTCATTACTCCAACACTGTTCATTGACTGGCTGGGGGAGCATGTTAAGTCATCAGGAGCAGAGCTGCAGGTCATTAAGCGTTCTGCCACTCACCCCCTAGTCTTCTCCATCTGAGTAATATCAGTATAACTCACTCATTCACCTCAGTCAACTGGCCCAGCAGGACACAGCTGACTTGATACCATCTCTTGAGATGCCTATTCACTATCTCTGGTCAACATCTCCAAATTGCCAATCTGGTTAGTGGCCCCTGAGCAGACGGCCATGTCAGATGACTTCTAGCTGGTGCGCTGGTGCTCTGTGAGGGGGATGGTGAGGGTGTTACATATACTATAGATGTTTCCATCCCCCCCATCCTTGAGAAAAAAGGAATCACTAAGGAGAATGTCAAGAAGATTCAATGTTGTTGTGAGTGCATGCAAAGAGAGTATAGGGGTGTAGATACTTGCTATGACAATAATTCAGTTGTATTATGATTCCTTACTAAACGATGCAATGCATTATGCCATCTGATACTTGGTCAAAATTTGGTTTGATTTGATTATTGCAAGCTACACTAGAGGATGCGCAATGACCAAAATGTGTCAGAAGTACATCTTGATTGGGTGGATTTAAGAAATAAAGGCATAGTTATATTATAATATTTTATTAAATTGTGTAATTTGTGCAATGCATTTTCATTGTCTGATCAATGCTTCACAATGCATTTATGTATTTTAACACCCCTAGAAGATATACACAATATAAACATAATAAAAGAATGTGTCAACAAACATATTTTATGTAATCTTTGTGAATTTTCATGTATTTGTATTCAATGATTTCCTTTTTTAATTTAAGAATGTAACAATAATGTGTTAATTAAGGATATAACATTAAAGATTTCATTCTCTTCTGGTTTTGCTGACATGCATAATTTTTGTGCCATGACACAGATTGATAACTGTGACTTTTTTCAGTAAATCAGTTGAAACTCATTTGCTTTTTATTAGTGCACAGAATACCCTGGTAGGCTTATGAAAAGAACCTTGGGCCATCTACACCCACAACCTCGCAAACAAAAATATCAGGTCATTCTGTGCCAACACAACTTCATCACCTCTAATGTCTTAACATCATTAGTGTATTGTAAAATGTGCTCGTACTGAGAAGACTCAGTTTGATTTAATAACCACTTTATGAAAGTGCCATTTGCTCAATTTTTTAGATGAGCTTTTTATTAAAACTAATTAGCCTTTTACTCAGACAGGTAGACATGCTCACACCTTCACACAAATACACACATATACACATACTTTACACTCATTTCCACTACTTGCTCTGATATATATACATGCTCTTACCCATTGAATTTAACGTACATGCTTTTTCCTACTCTCTCTTTCAATCTCTTCACACATGCTTTCCATAGACATTTCTGCAACCCTGTTTATAAATGCAAATAAGTTAGTGATGGACAGAAAAGTGGGAAAAAAATGCTGAATAGGAAATAATGGACAATAAAAGAAAGGTGGTAATGGAGTGAAATCGGGGAACACATTGAGAGAGCAAGAGAAATTTGCAAGAATTTTGAGAAACTGGGCAAGAAAATATCTGTTTATGAAATGAACAAATGCGGAGATTAGTAAATTAAACCTAAATGCTAAATACTGGTCAAACCCCATTGTGCCAGCATTAATAATTAGGGCATGACTGTATTTAAAATATGTAGAGACATCTATATTTTAAGAATCTGTTCATTTAATAATGTCAAAATTCATCAAGGAAAGTATTTTTTCATACTAAATATTGCAATAAACTAACCAACAGTAGGGGGTGAGATAAGGGAACTGTCACAATCTCACGCCTCAACTGCTGCACAAAATATCAAATCATCCACCAACAAATCACTGTCTGATTATTACTGAGCAAACATCAGGGTCTTACAGGTCGCTGGGGAGCTAATAAACATGCCCTTACTAAACAAGGCTGAATATTCATGACTAATCTGCATACTTTCAAAGAAGGAAGGCTGACCTACAATAAATAAAGGGAGGATGGGAATTCTGTGTGTTGCTGTTTATGATAATATCTTGGTAATTTTAGAAATAAGAGGCTAAAATATGTGCCCAACAACTTTTAGAAAAAGTTTGCAGAATAACTGGTGCTGAGGGAATAGTGAAACAAACCCACTGAAAATAATTATGGATATGAAGTGACCTTAACTTATTAAGTGAAGAGGGCAGAGTAGGTTTATTATTTTGGTCTGAAATGTTCATAACATATATGTAACAAGGTAAAAGGAAAAGGAGGATGCGAGAACCGGCTTGACAATATAAATGATCATTTAATAATGAACTTAACCAAAAGACAAACACACACAGGTGACAGGCAGCTGCCAGTAAATCTCTCTCTCTCTCTCTTGTTGTCTACGGTCGGCTCTTATCCCGATTAGCCCGATTAGGGGCAGGGATGTAGCATCATGACCCGGCCCCGCCCACCGCCCTGTTACAATATAATATTGAAAAGCACAGTAAAATAAATTGTTCGCAAAAATTACAGTCTCCTTGGAATGGGTTACTTTAAAAGCAATGATGTATATGTATGAGCAGGTGGTATGCTTAGATTAAAGAGTACATTTAGTTGAAGATGGCACGTCAGTCAGTGGTTTCACCACACACACACTCTACAATGAGTCATTAGTACTAATCCACCATGAAAGAACCGATCTAGAAATCCAATAACATCTAAAATATTATACTTTCAGTTTACGCCCCCACTAATTAAGGAATGAATATGCATGAGCTACAACAGCAAGAGATGCCAAAAAAGAGGGTGGATAAGTTTATGGCTTTAGTCTCTACACAAAAATTTGTGATAATAAGTGTCAAGTTCAAAACTAGAGAGAGAGAGAGAGAGAGAAAGAAAGTGTGAGGGAGAGAGGCTGTCAAACAAAGAGCAACCATGAGATAAATGAGTTTGAATATATAATTATGTGTCACATTTTAAAAAGAATTTAAGATTTTTAGGATTTCATTTCAAGCCTCCTCCTTTAAACAATGCAAGTGAATGTACTCCATTTTTTGACTGCCCAAAAGCCATATTTAGGGCACATCAAAATAATCCACGTGACTCCAGTTGACAAATAAAGTTCTTCTGAACCCAAAGAATGATTATTTTTAGAAACAAAACAATATTTATATACTTTTTTACTAAAAATGTTTAGGGATGAGAGGGATGATGTAAGCTCGTTGGTAAGGTTGCGCGTCACTTGGAGGAGGAGGCAGGAAGCGCGTCATTGTTTACTAAAGAAACTTGCACAGACCACAGAACAAGCGGCGTTCATGAACCAAAACAGTCCAAAACCATTTCAAAAATGATGTCGGAGGATTTCGATTTTAGGAGAGAAGAGTAGATGGAGTTTTCACCCAACCCTACATATTTTAACACGAATACACCAATGAGGAACTTAGGGAGATGGAGGAGGCTGCAGCAGTGGCGTATTCACAAGTCTCGGGGAGGCAGAGATCTATGGAGACATGGTGGGTGCACATGTAGTAAATGCCAACCAATGCCAACAGAGGCATAGAGCCTGTGCTGCCACGACTGGACCATAGCAATCCCACCGTTGGAAACAATTAGCGAGACAGCCAGTGAGAACACTTCTAGTCCTAGCTGCATACCTGAACATACCTGAGTTCACTGGGAAAACAGCATGGGCACAGCCAATGAATTCAGATATTGACCCTTTGTTTCTTTCGATGGTCTGAAATCCTGAGGGGTAAAATGTTCACTAACCCTCCAATATTTGAGAAAATGTAGGGGTGTACTGATATCCAGGTTCAGCGTGATAAGCCAGAACTTCAATCGCTCATGATCATGTATAGGCAATCGATGAAAAGTTAATATTTTTCCCACCATGCATTTTCTTTGGAGTTTCTGAAGGTTGAAGCATCCAGGATACACACTCCAAATGACCATTTTGAACAATACAGTTACTGTTTACAAATACAAATCTACAGCAAAGACAATTCAACTTTTGTACAGTGATCCTTCTCTTGGAAACAAATACGTCCTCCTGCCTCCTCCTCCACGTGATGCGTGACCTTACCCACGATCTTACATCATCCCTCTCATGAGTGCATATCACAGAGATGTACGGAAGCGAACATTTGTAGTTAAAAAGTATATTTGTTGACTGGAGTCATGTGTATTATTTTGAAGCACCCTGAATATACATTTTGGACCGTCAGAAAATGGAGTACATTCACTTGCATTGTTTAAATGAGGAGGCATGAAATTAAATCCTAAAAATCTTAAATTCTGTTTTGATTAAGAAAGAAACTCAGATACATCTTGGATGGTCTGAGGGTCAGTAAATCATCAGCAAATTTTCATTTTTGGGTGAAATATTCCTTTAAAGCAGGAGTTTTCTACTGGTGGATCATGACCCAAAAATAGTTTGCAGGTCTGTTTTTATAGGGTCATGGTCAGCAGGAAAAAAATGATGCTCAAGGTAAATAATTAAATGCAATTAACCATATAATATTACATACATAGTATAGCAAAATGAAAATGCTTATGTAACTTTTAAAAGCAGGAAGAAGATGCTTCCCATATCTTTATTCTGTCTTGGTTCCAGAAGTATTTTTCTCATCCATTTCTTCCTAAAATCCTTCATTAAAGAGTTATAAGCCATGAACCAAACCAGCTCTGAGGTAAATCACACCATTCCAAACTTTGAATTGCAGTCATGAGTGTCCATAACTGAAGCATTGCAAATGATGTGATCGAATGAATGGAAACATAAAACTATTGCTTTAAAGTTGTTGAATAAAAAGTCATTAGAGTGTCAGGAGACCAATTTGATTGTGTCATTCACAATGTGTCATGGCAGTGGCGGACACTGTTGAGCTTGATTTGTGCACTTTTGTTGGCCGTGATTCTCTTGGTGAATCGTTCTGTGCTGGATCATGGGTAGGGTAGTTCTTCACCCAGAATTCTGCTATTAAACACTCTTTCAAAACAATGAAGTTGAAATAACGCAGACTGATGGCTTCAGGAGAAGCTTATACTATCGATTAACAACATCAGAGCACATGTAGGTCTGTCTTTAAAGGTTCATATGTAATTGTTAAAAATCAGATCACCTATGGAGAAAATAAATGGAACTTTTTCTTCCGGAATCCGACTGTTGCACTCCACTGTAGATGTCAAACACCGCAAACTGTACTGTTTTTTTGGCACAAATTAATTTGTCTCTTAGAAATGGGTAATTGGCTACTACTGATTTTGCCCACTGTTTGTTCCATGTGTTAGCCATGTGTTGTTGTTGTTTATACACTTACAAAATTGTCAATTTTCCTATTTATCTTATGCTATGCTAACATTTGCATATTGTTGGGAATGTGTATTGCATAGCAATATTAGTGCATTTTAATGTTTGGTTCATATAAACGTTCATACGAGCAGACAGAGAAGTAAGTTTGAAGTAGGTTTGGATGACAAGAAATAGAAATAAAAATTGTCAGTTTTTTTTAACGCTAAGCTAAAATGCTATTTCTAACCATTTTACATGCACATGTTTCCAGGCATCGTCATATACAGGTGCTGGTCATATAATTAGAATATCACCAAAAAGTTGATTTATTTCAGTAATTCCATTCAAAAAGTGAAACTTGGATATTATATTCATTCATTACACACAGACTGATATATTTCAAATGTTTATTTCATTTAATTGTGATGATTAAAACTGACAACTAATGAAAATCCCAAATTCAGTATCTCCGAAAATTAGAATATTACTTCAGACCAATACAAAAAAAGGATTTTTAGAAATGTTGGCCAACTGAAAAGTATGAACATGAAAAGTATGAGCATGTACAGCACTCAATACTTAGTTGGGGCTCCTTTTGCCTGAATTACTGCAGCAATGCGGCGTGGCATGGAATCGATCAGTCTGTGGCACTGCTCAGGTGTTATGAGAGCCCAGGTTGCTCTGATAGTGGCCTTCAGCTCTTCTGCATTATTGGGTCTGCCGTATCGCATCTTCCTCTTCACAATACCCCATAGATTTTCTATTGGGTTAAGGTCAGGCGAGTTTGCTGGCCAATTAAGAACAGGGATACCATGGTCCTTAAACCAGGTACTGGTAGCTTTGGCACTGTGTGCAGGTGCCAAGTCCTGTTGGAAAATGAAATCTGCATCTCCATAAAATTGGTCAGCAGCAGGAAGCATGAAGTGCTCTAAAACTTCCTGGTAGATGGCTGCGTTGACCTTGGACCTCAAAACACAGTGGACCAACACCAGCAGATGACATGGCACCCCAAACCATCACTGACTGGAAACTTTACACTGGACTTCAAGCAATGTTGTTTCTGTGCCTCTCCTCTCTTCCTCCAGACTCTGGTACCTTGATTTCCAAAGGAAATGCAAAATTATATATATATATATATATATATATATATATATATATATATATATATATATTATATTATAACTTTGGACCACTCAGCAGCAATCCAGTCCTTTTTGTCTTTAGCCCAGGCGAGACGCTTCTGACGCTGTGTCTTGTTCAAGAGTGGCTTGACACAAGGAATGCGACAGCTGAAACCCATGTCTTGCATACGTCTGTGCGTGGTGGTTCTTGAAGCACTGACTCCAGCTGCAGTCCACTCTTTGTGAATCTCCCCCACATTTTTGAATGGGTTTTGTTTCACAATCCTCTCCAGGGTACGGTTATCCCTATTGCTTGTACACTTTTTTCTTCCACATCTTTTTCTTCCCTTCGCCTCTCTATTAATGTGCTTGGACACAAGAGCTCTGTGAACAGCCAGCCTCTTTAGCAATGACCTTTTGTGTCTTGCCCTCCTTGTGCAAGATGTCAATGGTCGTCTTTTGGACAGCTGTCAAGTCAGCAGTCTTCCCCATGATTGTGTAGTCTACAGAACTAGACTGAGAGACCATTTAAAGGCCTTTGCAGGTGTTTTGAGTTAATTAGCTGATTAGAGTGTGGCACCAGGTGTCTTCAATATTGAACCTTTTCACAATATTCTAATTTTCTGAGATACTGATTTTGGGGTTTTCATTAGTTGTCAGTTATAATCATCAAAATTAAAAGGAATGAACACTTGAAATATATCAGTCTGTGTTTAATGAATTAATATAATATCCAAGTTTCACTTTTTGAATGGAATTACTGAAATAAATCAACTTTTTGATGATATTCTAATTATATGACCAGCACCTGTATTTTTATCAAGAAAATTCACGTTGGACCATAATATTTTTTTCTAGTAAGTAATTTGATATTAGGGCAAAAATCATATTCTTGATAATAATTTTTGTATTGTTTTCCTGTGAAAATATCTAAAAATCCTTAAAACAAGAACAATTTGAATAATCTTGTTTTAGAAACAACACTGCATAAGATATTAGGTTTTTCATTGAATGTGTTTTTAACATGTGGATTTAGTCTTACTGTATTGGCAGAGTTTTTTATAGTCAAAACAAGTGAAAAAAATTTACCAGCGCTGAAGAAGTAATCCAAAGTATTTAGAATACATTACTGACCTTGAGTAATCTAACGGAATACTTTACAAATTACATTTTAAAGCATGTATTCTATTACATGTAGTGGAATACATTTCAAAAGTAACTCTCCCAACCCTGGTTATATGTAGAGTGTTTGCAAGCAAGGATCATTAGAGAATTATATTCCAAAAAATAGGGAACGTGTAAGGAATTATTTCAAAATGATTACAAACTCAAAATGATTGCGTAAAACCATTATTCACATGCCACAAAAAAATGCTTATGTGTATCAAATCTTTCCTTTTGTGTGTTTCTCTGCCTGTGTAGAGATTATCTTGACAGGAAGGACTGAGCCAAGCACTGTGACCACATACACAATCAATCAACTCCTCCACCAATGCTCTCCCAGTTTTACAACAAATCTCAAAGTTCATCGAGGCTCCATCGCCTCAAACTCCAAATGACATACAGTATTTCATTCAGCATGGTGCAAAAGGGCTCTGCCAAAAGCAAATCAAAGAAAGGCAAAGAAATCACAAAGACATGAGTTGGGCCCACAGCATCATCATCTTCAGCATCTATGCCATTTTGGGGGAAAGAAGAGGGTGTAAAAAAGAAAGAGCAGATATAGTGAGAGTCTAAGGCATACATTTTTACCAGTCCCTCTGCCTGGGGATACTGCAACATAATCAAAATAATTACATTTTCACAGAGAGCCGAGACTGAGTTCATTTGATTTACATAATGTTCAAATTACAGGTGACTGAAATATGATCCTTAATGGCTTCCATAGGACAGTAAATTAATAAAAAATCAGATTCATATTGAAATAATACTAATTAAACATGTAGAAATGAGAGGCAGATGTTGGCAAAGTGGCTGCATCAATATCATAAGTTCAGTTCTAAATGAGTTTACATAATGTTTTAAAGGTGGTCTCAGTAACTTTTGTCTTTGTGTCATCTTAGACTTACACTGACACCTAATGGCTTGGATGCATCATCATATAAAATCAATAGTTTTTTAGTTTCAGAATGCCATTGTCGAAATTTGGTACTCACAGTCCACAGTAAGCCATGATTACATTAATCAATCAGTGAAAGTGTCAAATAACAGGATGATTACCGAGATTAAGTGAGTAGTATTCAGCTGGTCATGTGATTCTAACATGGCAGCCACCATGTGCGGACCCTCTCCATGTAGAATAAAGCTGCATTTATAAGGTTACTGATATGACTGTCCTCATTTTAATGTGAGTTGTCATCATTTTCTACATATATTGCACAAATAAAATTAATAGCTTTAGGAGTTAAACTTTTTTTAATGAGGACAAAATTACTAAGTGCACCTTTAAAGGGATAGTTCATTATTTACTCACCCTCATGTTGATCCAGACCTGTATAACTTACTTTGTTCTGTTGAACATAAGAGAAAATATTAGACAGAGTATTAGCCTCAGTCACCATTCATATCTTTCTTCCCCATGCAATAAAAATTAGGCTAACATTATACCTAACATCTCCAAGTTCCATGGAAGAAAAAAGTCAAATGGGATTTGAGAGTGAGTAAATGACAACCGAATTTAAATGTATCTGTGAACTAACCCTTCATTGAGATTTGTTTTTAAGGGGCTCCATGGACTGTCTACTTCTAAAATTTCTGAACTCTTAACTATGTATAAACCCTCCAGGTCTCTTAGGTTATCAATAGATACGCGTCTGGTTATTACTCTGACTCGTTTAAAATGTAAGTGTGATTGTGCCCTCTCGGTCGCTGTTCCAGGACTCTGGAATTCACTGCCACTTCATATTAGAACATCTTCCATTATTTATGTATTCAAATCTCAGCTCAAAACTTACTGTGGCAGGGCGGAGGGCGGGGCGTGATGATACACACCCGGTCCCGTATCAGGCTAATCAAGCCTCCGAGAGGGATAAAGGCCGATGGCAGACGGTGGTGCAGGGAGAGAGAGATCATTTACGGACATGTCCGTCATATGTGTGTTTGTGTCTTTTAAGTTTATCATTAAAATATTATTTATATTGACAAGCCGGTTCTCGCCTCCTCCTTGCCCTTGAACTACGTTACACTGGTGCCGAAATCCGGGAAGGAGGAGGGATACGCCGTAGTAGAGTTCTCACCACTACTGTCCACCCCAACAGAGCAGCCGCCACCATCTGCCAGGGGACGAGGAACCCAGCCGCCTTGAAGCGGAGGAACGGCCGCCAACCGCGAGGGGAGAAGGGGCTCCTAGCCGATCACCTGGAGCGGTCAGGGCCACTGCCAGGGGCGGAGGAGTCCCCTACCAGACGCTGAAACGCGGCGGGGTTGGAGACCGCCGACCGCAAGCAGGGAGGGGATCGCGACCGACCGCATGGAGCAGGAGAACCGCTGCCAGGGGCTGGTGAGACCCCTTCGGCTCCCCAAGAACACGCCGGGGTGTATTATTTAAATCCTATGTATTTATTATTCCTTCTATTATACAGCAGTTTGGTCAACTTGTGTTGTTTTTAAATGTGTAAATGTGAGAAATAAATGTGTCAATGTTAATGAAATTCTCTGTCACAACCACCACTTACATAACATAAAATATCATACCATGGTAAACCTGTTTTTTTTTTTTTTTTTCATTTTCTCCAGTATGTATCTCTTGGTTGACACAGCAAATGCATATACACACAGTAAACTATGAGCCATTTAACCAGAGGCTGCTTGGTCTTGGCCATGTAAAACTAAACTGGCTTTAGGACCTGAGGCCAACAGCAGGCAATCCATCTGCCACCATGTTGGCTCTAAGCCAACACTGCGGCCCACCCCCTGCAGAGCCAAGATGGCGGAATAACACAAAAAGCATGTGCAGGTGGGGGGTATCAGGTGTTGCATAGATGTGGCTTCATATGGAGACTGTCTGGCTGCAGTGAGGCTGGGAAAGCAAGCTGCCATTCAGTGTGACGCGAGGACTGCCTTAACTAGAAGCACATGTGGTAGCTGCTGATGTATTGATTCTGTGGGGAATCTTTTTTTGTAATGATGACCTCAAGACATATGCTCTGAAGAATTCAAAGGAATTATAAAGAAAGAAGTGACATTTTATTAAACACATGGTGCTTCGTGCAAAGGAAACCATCCGAAAGGCTTCCTTTTTATGATCTTAACCACGTTTGAGATAATTACACCTATTCTGACTCCAATATGTATGGCAAACAAAGCAAACCGGGAGGCAAATGCTAAGCTTAACCAGGCAGGCTTAGATGTGTGTGGTCAAATGATATATCTGTGCAGTGCAGGATTACACTTAATTCCTGTAGTATATGTTTACACACAAACAAAGATCTGACAACAAGGCTCCTTTCCTATCAACTTGACCTCATTTTTGTGTTTGTTCTTGTTTGTTAAGATCAAAGCAAAGCACTGTGGGAGAGTATTGCAGAGAAGGGGTATGATATGATGTCAGTGCAAGAGAAAACAAAACATACTTGGCTTGCTCACCTTTGCTTGTCAAATAAGAGTGTAATCTAATATCCTTTTGCTTTCTCATCAAAAAATTTCAGTTAAATGCAAAACATGAAACACAGTGAGATGTACAATCTAAACAGACAACCAAACACACAGTCAGAGGCAAATGTCATAATGAACCCACAAAATACAATTTGAAACTAGATGAGGTTTTTCTCCAAAATTTGGGTCTAGCTAAAAACTGGTTTAGCACTTCCTTTATACTTGTGCATTACATCAGAGTGAATTTAAAGTTAATCAGGCGCCAAAAGTTTCTTAAAGGGGATATATTATGTAAAATACTCTTTTTCAATTTTTTTGAACATAAATATGTTTCCGCAGTGTGTGTAGACTACCACAAAATATGGTAAAAGACTATCCCCTAATTTATTTCCTTTCCACAGCAATAAAAAACAGTGTCTCTGAACGAGCTGTTCAGGTTTGCAGCCCCTTATGACATCAAAAGGGGAAAGGTCCGCCAGAGTAGCTTAGATCCACCCTCATTAAAACCTGAATGAGCAGTGCACAGTCCACCATATTTATCTCCTCGCTAGAGCCGCTTGTGCTATCTCGGCCTGCTTTATCAACGATGGTCAACACAATGATGGATTTGCTTCAAATCTAAGGATCAAGGATGGATCGATACCAACTCTCAGTGACCCAACTTTAGATTTGAAAGTCATAAGTTTCACACTTTATACTTTTTAATGTTTGCAATATGGCATTCTGAATTTGCTTGTTTGCACGTTGCGTGAAAAAAGCTTGTTTTGAGGACATTGTGCTTTTTGTAAACGTAGCAACTAGTTCCTAACTACCTTATTAAATAACAATGAAGATGCAGCTCTGATATAAACTGATTGGCGTCCTCCACAGTCCCGCTTGAGTGGTCATGCAATGCAGAATTTCCTTGTAATAAAACCGGTCATTATTTCAAAAACTATTATGAAACAATAGTGGTTTTTTCAACAGGTATAGCTGTTTTTCATATTTCATACCTCGACCTTTGTTATGCACAATACAGTAAGATGATTTATTTCAAATTTTTTATCTGTTTATTGTCTGTAAACACTTCAAAGATTCACAGGACAGGAAGGAGGACACGGGAACAGGGTTCGACACTCAGGTAAGGCTTATTTTAATTCCAGGGTAAACAATACACGGGGGTAGAACATAAACTCTTTCACAATGAACAGATAGGTTGTGTCTCTCTAATTTGCCAATACTGGACTGGCAACTCTCTCTCGAACTGGAGGCACTCAGGCTCTTTTATGCCGCTGTCCCCGTACTCACTGAAATTAGAGACAGGTGTTAGACATAATTTAGCTCAGGTGCAAGCGCCCTTACCCCTTTCCCTGTCCGGACGGGCGCTTGACCACGCCCCCGCTGCCACATTGTCACAGGGGTATCCATGGTAGCAGCAGGGAAGGCACAGCCCACTTCCAGAAAGGGGTGTGGGGAGCAGCAGCTCCTCTGCATTTAAAGTTAAAGACACTAAAACATCCCATTTGGAACAGGGCTACGGAAGGCATAAAGGAGTATAAAGGCATGGTAGAATAAACAATCTGTGAGGTATTTTGAGTTGAAACTTGACAGACATATTCTGGGACACATGAGACTTATATTACATTGTGTAAAAGGGGCTATAATATGTCCCCTTTAAAATCTAAATTATTACACAGTGTATTATCAGATTTGTAACATCTGCTTACATTTGTTTTTTTAATAACTAATTTTAAAAAGATATTAAGTATTTTTACTTTTATTCTCTTCTATGAAATATTGAACTGAAATGTCTTTGTTTTATAAAGAGGATGTAAACAAGAATTATAATACATGTTAACAGGAGATGAAGGACATCAAAGATAACATTGATTAAAGCTGTTATCACAGACATACAGTAGATTAGACTAACAGACATTTTATCCACATTAAATCTAGTAAAAGTGTCTAGCAGGTGATCATGCTGCTTAAACTAAGATCTTTCTCAGCAGGGAACTCTAATTCCCATTTGAAAAATGACAAGATTAATCACAGGCTGATTGCAAAAGAAACTGGGACAATGGTAGTGACAATCACAAAAATAAATGGATAATTATTGTTTTTATTTAAAGGCTTTTGTATTTAACAGCATTTTAATAAAATTATACATAAAAAAGATAAATTCTTTGACACTAAAATTGTGTCAATCATTTTGACATATATGGGCAAATGCTACTTAAATTGTGCAGTGCAGTCTTATTATTTGAGCTTGTTATGAAGTGGACATTCATTGTTTAGCAGAAGTAAAAACAGAACCTCCTAGAGAGACAAGAGACAAACACAAAAACAGTCTAGGCCATATGACATCCGTACAGGAGTGATCACTTCTATGTTGGATTAAGTCTAGTAAATCCTGGATTATAATTTAAGCAAGGCTAGATTATGATGTTCACCGCATGGGTCATTAGTGGTAAAATAGAGATCATTAATGCAAGGGTGCAATTTAATTCCTATTGAGGCCATGTTAAAATGCATATACTGTACACCCATATCTTTTATTTTATTTTCAGATTTGCAAACTGTTATGATACATAAAACAATCTGTTTATACTGCCTGTAGGTTAAAAGGATTCCACTAAACATTCAAATGTGAGTGCAATTATTTGGTCAACCAAACAACAGATAACTGTATACTACATATAAGATATTAGATGTCTAAATCCTCACAATTTGTTTTGTTATCAAATTCCTGAAACTTGAAAATCCCTGCTACTACGCAGCAGTCTTAAAAGCCTGTTGGCATTTACAGCACTCAGACAACATTTGTATAATATTGAGTGACCTATTAAAAAAAAAATTATGTTATGATGGCCAGATCCAGTCATCTGCTTAGATAAAAAACTAAATGTGATTTAGTGACAGAAGGTAACTTTTTTTTTAGAGGGTCAGTGGTCAAAGCAGGAATTCTTTTGACAGATGCTTTTGTTTTGTGTATTGTGTATATATAGATTTATTTAAGCATGCATTTTGTATGGGGGTGGGGGGGTGTTATGGGTGCTAATGTGTGTTAATGTGATGGATTAGTCAATATGCTTGCATGTCTACATTCTAAAAATATGTAGAACCATGTAAATATTTTTTTTTTTACAATGGTGATTAAAAAACCTTCTTAAGCTCTTTTTTATATAGCTCTAAGATTTGAGGTGCAGATCGTCATAAAGGCAAATTATTTCTCTCCAAACAGGCTGGGAACAGGAAGTGATGGCAAAGTACTGGATAGGGATCAATTTATGGGATTAGAGAAACATGTACATTTCGGTCTAAACTAATTAAAATAAACACACAGATGGAACAATCAGATATAAATAGCGCCTGTTATACAGCATCAATCTGTGCTTTGTGGCAGACGTTGACATAAAAATTAGTAGACCAATAAGGGGAAGAAAAACATTAAGACCAACATTAGTACAAAAATCTATATATCAATGCCTCTAACATTTAAATGGGCATGCTTCTAAGCCCAGTTATATACTGGGCTTGGAAACAAGCATCAAGATTTTCACGTAAAAATAGCTGGTTCTCAACCAAACCTTTAATATGCCATCAGAAGACATGGAATATTACACACATGGACTGCTTTTATGATAGCGTTGAAACCTTTTTAAGCTTTACAGTGAGTCTGTATGAACTGACATTGATTAAAAAGACAGATCATAATATTCATTAAAAAAAAACAATTTGTGCTCTGTAAAAGAAAGTCATACATAAAAAATTAGGTCAATTATGACAGAATTTTCATTATTTGAATGAACCATTACTTTAATTCTTAAGAAAGGCCCACATATTCTTTATTTGTCTTATGATTGACAAGGTCACTAACACTTTATAAACACAGCCTTTCTGTCACTGTTGGAAACATCCCACTTTACATAACAATACAAAGTTATAACAATATTGATGTAATTTATTTCTTCCCACTGTTTCATGAATTTGAACATATTTTTACTTTTATGAGAGTTCATGAAAAGTGAAAGAGTAAGATGATGGGAAAGACATTTGTGGCTGTTGAATCAGAGACATACAAAAACACCTTTGCTGGTATGAAGAAATAATTGAATCACCCATTGAGGCATAATAATGGAAATCTTACTTTCACTCTCTGCCTGGTAATCAAAAGCATTCCCTCTCTTCTGTAACTTACAATGGGCAAGATGCAGAGGTGTGCTGCACTTTTTCCCTTAAAAGCTGACCTTCTCTATCTGATGGAGACACAATGGCACTCTCTTTCTTTCTTCCTCCCTCTCTTTCTCTCCTCTTCTCAAACAATAGGATTAATGTCCTAATTTCTATTTTCCTCCTTTTACTCTTCAAAGTGGGGAGGTAGCTAATCCACTTACTCAACGCTAAGTAAACGGCATGCCCATTAGGACCCTAACACAGGACCCTTGTCTTTTATTTGGAGTAGGGTGATTCTGATCCAGTATTTGTAGCCACCTGGTACAGCCCCACCCTTAGTACATATACTGTCTGAGAAAAGCACAAATTGAGCATTCATGTCTGTTAATTGCATGCAATTCCAAGATAATGCATGGTATAAATAAGGAAAACCATGAGTAACCCAAAATAAACAATGTAAACAGAGACTGAGACAGAGAAAATACATTTTTTAACCCAAGTACCAGGTTCCATTTTATATGGAGTCAATGGCAAGAAGCCAAGCCTACAGGGAGTCCTGAAATAATCACACAAGAAAACGATGATATAGAGCTGCATATCTAGAACAGACATAAAAAATTGAGCACTGCTGTGATCCACTCAATGATGTCATGTCACAGAGAATGGCTCTCAGCCAATTGGGCTTAGAAATCCAAGCAATGCAGCAATGCCCACTTACTGTCATTGGCAATGAATAGGCTAAATTAAATTAAAACCTCCCTCTGTTTGTATTTACTTGTTCTATTTATACATTGTATGTGTATTACATTTTATGAAACTTATTTTCCATAATGTGAACCACTCACAGTTTTAATTATGGTGTGTTGATGGAGTTAGTGGCTGCACTTATGCTGTTCTGCTCACTTTGCGTTTTCTCAGATAAATAGTTAAACTATAAGTGTTGCACAGTAAAACGTGACTAATTAATGTGGCACTAGGTTTCACTTGGGACATCTGAGCTTCAAAGCCTGTGTGAGATCGAGAGAGACTGGGAAATAGAGAGACAGAGAGAAATACAAAGAGAAAGAGAAGAGATGTTCTGCACTCAGTGCACCTCAGGGTAAAGCTAAGATGATTGTACAGCTTTTGGGGTTGTAAATGCTTATTAAGACAACTGGGTGCATCAAAGCTGGCAGTGTTAACCTCCTATCGGACAACCTGTTAGCCCAGTGGGCTGAAATGTCTTAGGCAAGCCTAGAACTAAACATACGATATTAACCTACTTAATATTTATCTAGAAGAATTACAAAAAGTGTTGGATCTTGCACAGTAGTGACAAGAGACTGAGAGATATTATCAGTGTTACCTCTTGTTCCTGAGCAGAACTTGTGCCTTTTGGGCAGACTGTTCGCCACCTGAACAGAAACAACCGGTGTACTATAGCTACCAGAACTGTGCAGTGTTCAATGTGCCTTTCTTTACAAAGAAATTCTATAGAAACCATCTAATAGTATTGTCATGAAATAGCAGACCCCCTGTTTGAAGGTGATTCATTTTATATAATTGTAACGCGGGGTTAGATGGGCAAGGAGGAGGCGACAACCGGCTTGTCAACGTAAATTATATTTTAATAAAGAACTTAAACAAAAAGCACAAACACACACACAACGGACATGTCTGGGATTGATCTCTCTCTCGAACTGTCGTCACCGGCCGCCTTTATCCCTCGCGCGCCCCATCAGGCCGATTGGGGCGTGCGACATTCCAGCCCGGCCCTGCCCCCTTCCACTCTACACTCCTCCCGGCATTACCTCAGTCAAGTCAAGTCAAGTGGTTTTTATTGTCGTTTCAACCATATAGAGTTAGTACAGTACACAGTGAAACGAGATAACGTTCCTCCAGGACCATGGTGCTACATAAAACAACATAGGACAAACACAAGAACCACATGAGACTACACAGACTAAATAAAAATACCTATATAAAATACCTATATAATACCTATATAAAGTGCACGTGCAAAAACATGTGCTGGGATACCACCGGCATGACATACAACCCCCCCCCCCCCTTTCCCTGGGGAGGGGCGTTTTAATGTCTTCTTTTTTTAATCTTCTCAGCTGTCCTCACTATCTTCTTCAGGGTCTTGCGATACAAAACAATTTCAAAACCATGCAGTGATGCAGCTGCTCAAGACGATCTCGATAGTCCCTCTGTAGAATGTGGAGAGGATGGGGGGTGGGAGATGAGCTTTTCTCAGCCTTCGCAGAAAGTAGAGATGCTGCTGGGCTTTCTTGGGTATGGAGATGGTGATGAGGGACCAGGTGAGGTTCTCCACCAGGTGAACACCAATTTGGTGGTCTTGACAATCTCCACAGAGGAGCCGTCGATGTTCAGCAGAGAGTGGTCTCTCCATGTTATCCTGAAGTCAACAACCATCTCTAGTTTTGTCCACATTCAAAGACAAGTTGTTGGCTATGCACCAGTCCAATAGCCGCGTCACCCCCTCTCTGTATGCTGACTTGTTGTTCTTGCTAATGAGAACTTGGCGAACTTGATGTGATTTGAGCTGTGCATTGCTACACAGTCGTGAGTCAGCAGAGTGAACAGCAGTGGACTGAGCACACAGCCCTGGGAGGCCCCAGTGCTCAGTGTGATGGTGGTGGTGGAGATGCTGCCCCCGATCAGGACTGACTGCCAGTCAGGAAGTCCAGGATCCAGTTATGAACAGCATTCAAACGTATGTTTCCTTTTTGTCCAGGTGGGTGAGGGTCAGATGGAGGTTTGTGGCTATGGCGTTGTCTGTTGAGCGGTTGGGACGATACACGAACTGCAGGGGGTCCAGTGAGGGGGGCAGCTGTTTCTTGATGTGCCTCATGACGAGCCTCTCGAAGCACTTCATGATGATGGGTGTGAGTGCAATGGGACGGTATTTGTTGAGGCAAGACACTGAAGATTTCTTCGGCATGGGGACGATGGTGGTGGCCTTGAAGCACGTTGGAATGACAGCACTGCTCAGAGAGATGTTGAAGATGTCAGTGAGAACATCCGATAGCTGGTCAGCACATCCTCTGAGCACTCTGCCAAGAATTTTGTCTGGTCCAGCAGCCTTCCGTCGGTTGACTTTGCATAGAGTTTTCCTCACATCAGCCATGGTAAGACAAAGAACCTGGTTGTTGGGAGGAGGGGTGGTCTTCCTCGCTGCAAGTCATTCTGCACCTCAAACTGAGCATAGAAGTTGTTCAGCGCATCTGGAAGGAAGGCATCACTGTCACAGGCAGGTGATGTTTCCTGTAATTGGTGATGGCCTGGATGGCCTGCCACATGTGCCGCATGTCGCCGCTGTCCTGGAAGTGGCTGTGGATTCTCTGGGTGTGTGCGTGCTTTGCCTCTCTGATGGCCAGGGACAGTTTGGCCCTCACTGTATTCAGGGTGACGGTTGAGCCTGTTTCTAAGAGCACATCTTGCCAATCCATGGTTCGATATCTGACATAGCTAGTCATTATTCATCCTTTCAATAAACATGAGTGGTAGGCCTTCTTTTTTTTGATGTGAGAATGTAAAACGTGGCTTCACACTGTGGTTTGGGTGGGACATTCTCTTTATGGTGTAAACAATCAACTGGCTTATCTTGAGCAACATGAACAACAAAAGTGTTTAATATAAATCAGTTGAATGAATGATTCAATGACTCATTCCTCATAACACATCAAAGATGCTAATTTGTCACCACCTACTGGCATTAAATGTAATATATCAATCTTAAAGTTGTGTAGCGTCTGGACCAATCAAACACACAATTATTCATTATTTAATGAATAAGCCAACATATGTTTCAAGACTGTAACAAGCAAAGATCCAACTAGGCCCAAGCTGACTCCATTATGTCTTCTCCCCCACTGATCATTATCAAGCCTTTACACTGTCTTTACAAGGTCCAGTGGACATCAGTGACATTCCAAGCGGGGAAGGTTAGCTGCATGCCACAGCACTCCTTTCCCCCATAGTAAATGAATATATAACCCAGAACACAGACTTTTCTTCATTCATTTATAAACAAACTATAAATGAACATGCTTATCCTCAGGACATTGTGTATATGATCATTACTGTCTTGTAAAATGTCTTTTGTATTGTATACTGTTGTATGCATGACTTATGACAGGACTACGAGCTAATATAAAATTATTAAGTATCATGTTTCCTACCAAATTAATCCTTGTGTGACATCCTGCAAAATGGTATATATATAATTCTGACAGCATGCATTGTATGCTTGCTATATTATTTAGAGCATAAAAGGGCTTAAACTAACCCCAATCATGCAAATGTGTCAGCTTCCAATCAAAGGAATGGATAATTGACTCTTTTCATAACTTAATTTCCCCTATTCTGTTACGGTTTAATTTTATTTGTCATTTTTCCCTTTCCCATATATGAGTGTTTTGTGTGTATGTCTATGTTTAGATTAGTTATGTGTCCGTAATTTAGTTAAATAAAGCTTTTGTGTACATTCTTGCCAGTTGATTGATGGTCTGCTTGTAAATCAATGTAAATTTTACCTTAAGAAAAATATAAAAAAAATTATTTCTTTTGTTTTATTTGTTTTTATTTTGGGGTGAAATGTAACCTGGACATGTTGATATTGGTTTTAGAGATTCAGCCGTATAACCAGATGCCACTGGCTAATGATTCCTATAACTATTACATCACCTTAATACAGGGTCTAACCATTTGAAAACTATGAAACGTTAGCTCTGGGAAAGACCATATCTATACAACAAAAGCCCCTTGTAGCAAGGGAAGAGATTACCAATACTTGAAACACTGGAGAGTTGAGGATTACCCTCTCATTAACACATTATTACAGTAATTGACTTGAGTAGGGCCTTGTATAAACACAGAGCATAGCAAAATAACATTGCATTCTGTTTCACATGGGATGTAATACATTGGTTACAAAAAGACATAAAGGAATCCACTCTCAGGCCCAAGAAAATAAAAAACAGCAATAATAAAAAGTCCTCTCTAAAGCCAGGCATACACGGTGCAAGTTCTGACACTCGGGAGGTCGTGAGCCCCAGCACATCTGATAATAATACAGATGCAGAAGTACAGCACACGACTTATTGACAGAATTCCGAAGCAATCACACAAATTGTTGTGCTATTTATCATTATAAGACATAAAGGACATTGCTTGCATTCTTTGTAGCTTGCGATATAGAAATAAAAAATAAGACATGCATGGCCAGAGGCTGCATTATCTGAAAACTCATCTGCCGATAAAAATAAATAAATAAATAATAATTTTAAAAACACACACACACACACACACACACACACACACATATATATATATATATATATATATATATATATATATATATATATATATATATATATATATATATATATGGATTATTATTACAAATGTGTGTCAGTGTGTTGCTGCTGCCAGTTACTGCATGATAATAAAGGGCATAAAATGAACAAGATTAAAAAGAAATTAGCAAAATTCGCACACCGTTTCTGACAGTTATACTTTGATTTAATCTAAGCGCAAACCGTCTAGGTTACGGATGTAACCTCCATTCCCTGATGGAGGGAACGAGACATTGTGTCGAAGAAGCGACACTAGGGGTCTCTCTTGAGACCCCTACTACAGTGGCTTGGCTCAGCGACGTGGCCAGGAGGACACAATGTCTCGTTCCCTCCATCAGGGAACGGAGGTTACATCCGTAACCTAGACGTTCCCCGATTGTCGCTCACGTCGACGTTGTGTCGAAGAAGCAACACTAGGGGTCCAATTTAAATCACGTCATGCGCTGAGCCGTGTACGTGATCTGCTGACAAAGGAGCGGGCAGGTATTCTACGTGCAAAGGCGACCAGCTGTGTCAGACTGCACGTACCCTTCCCCAATTCCCCCAAAAATCGGGATCCTTCTGGTTACCCTAGGCAGGGGAACAAGGTGACGCATGCCAACCTGGGAATGGACCAAGCCTGGCTGGGCCTCTTTTCTCTTTATGTTTTTCCGCATAGAGAAAGAACGGCCGGGGCCCTTACACACATCGAGGGAAGGGGGTCTTACCCAGTTTCCTATTCTTTCAGGGGGAAAAGACACTGTGGAGGCCACACCTGCCCGAAAGGGTGAGGTAAAGGTGGCGAATACATCACATGGGTTTTTAGGCAACATTTGGAAAGTGGCGCAGTGGTAGATCCAGCCTCAAGGAGGGGGGAGTTGCTACAACATAGCGACCAGAGGGCAGCTAGGACTGCCTAAGGGAGACGTGGGTCCACTTCGTAAGGGCACCGTACCGCAGACGATACACACAGGGGGAGTCCACGTAGGAGTCCTGACCTGTGGAGCACCTATTCCAGTACAGGGTAGATTAAGGTACCCACAGTGGATTGGGTCGGCGAGTTCCTCCGCTGAACTGCGGACCCACAGGACTAGGGAGGAGTCATCCAGGGATCTGAATGAGTGGGATCTCCTGGGAGAAAAATGCACACAATTTTACCTTGGCAGAGGGAAAGGGTGCTAGGCGCAAGTGGTCCACCCGATCAATCCGTCAGCGCGTTACCGAGTTCTACCGGCTTGGATCTGAGATAATACGGGACGAAACTGACTCTACCCTGAGATTGTATGATCTCGCAAGGGTGTTAGGTATTGCCCAACCCACTGCTCTGCATATGTCTGCCAGGGAAATGCCTCTGGCCAGTGCCCGTTAGGACGCAACACTCCTTGTCGAGTGTGCTCGGACCCGTAAGGGGAGGGGAATGGCCTGGATGTGATAAGACAGTGTACTGGGTCAACTACCCAGTAGGAAGGCCTCTGTTTGGAGACAGCGTCCCTTTCCACTGTCCACCAAGGGAGACAAAGAGCTGCTCAGAACATCTTGATCTCTGCGTACGGTCCTAATAGGTACGAAAAGCATGTACCAGACACAGCAACTAAGGGCTGGGCCAGCCTCCTACCAGGGCAGTTTCGCTTGCAGGTTCACAACCTGGTCTTAGGGCATAGTAGGAACCTTGGGCACGTAGCCTGGTCGCGGTCTTAGGATCACATGTGTGTCTGCCGGACCAAACTCCAGGAAAGTGTCGCTGACAGAGAACGCTTGCAGGTCCCATCCCTCTTGATGGAGGCGAGCGCAGTCAGCAGGGCTGTCTTTAGAGAGGTTAGAGTCCAACTGATTCTAGCGGCTTGAAAGGAGGTCTCTGGAGGCCCACGAGGATTACTGAGAGATCCCAGGAGGGGAACAGGCTCGGCCGGGAGGGATTCAACCTCCGGGCACCTCTTAGGAACCTGACGATTAAGTCGTGCTTACCCAAAGACTTGCCGTCTACTGCGTCGTGGTGGGCCGCGATAGCGGCAACATACACCTTCAGGGTGGAAGGGGACAGCCTCCCCTCCAGCCTCTCCTGTAGAAATAAGAGCACTGACCTTACTGCGCACATTTGTGGGTCTTCAGCCCGGGAAGAGCACCAATTTGCAAACAAGCGCCATTTCAGGGCGTAAAGTTGCCTGGTAGAGGGGGCTCTGGCTTGATTGATTGTGTCTATGACGGCAGGTGGTAGATCAGCTAGATCTTCCACGTCCCGTCCAGGGGCAAGACGTGGAGTTTCCAAAGTTCTGTGTGCGAATACCAGAGCGTGCCCCATCCCTGAGAAAGAAGGTCTTTCCTCAAGGGAATTCGCCAGGGAGAGGCTGTCGCGAGGAGTACGAGGTCCGAGAACCAGGCCCGGGTGGGCCAATAGGGAGCCACTAGGGTGACATGTTCCTCGTCCTCCCTGACCTTGCACAGCACCTGTGCAAGAAGGCTCGCTGGGGGAAATGTGTACTTGCGCAGCCCCGCAGGCCAGCTGCGTGCCAGTGCGTCTGCCCTGAGGGGAGCCTCTGTTCGGGCATATCAGAGCAGGCAGTGGGAGGTCTCTCGGGAGGCAAGCAGGTCTACCTGGGCCTTGCCGAACCATTCCCAAGTCAGCTGGATTGACTGGGGGTGAAGCCACCACTCTCCACTGGGCAAGCGTTGTTGTGACAGCATGTCCGCTATCACATTGAGGTTGCTGGGGATGTGAGTGGTGCACAGCGACTTGAGTCGCTGCTGGCTCCAAAGGAGGAGACGACGGGCGAGTCGTGACATGTGGCTGGAGTTCACGCCGCCTTGGTGATTTAGCCGGTGTAGGCATCTTCTAGACTCGTCAGAACCAGCTGGCCGGGGGACAGTCATGGGGCTGAAGGCGGGGTGTCCGCGTCCAGCATGCCGGGACTGTAAAGATCTGGTGGCAGAGTGCCGTGAGAACGGCATTTGCGGGCCAGGTGACCCATCGACAAAGGAAATAGCTCTGTTATTGAGCATGTGGGTACCGCAGCCCCGTCTAGGGGGGGTGGCAAATGAAATAAATTCAACAAAAGATTCTCCTCCCATCCCTCCACTGGGGGACGGAGTAGTCTGCTTACCAGCTCCGGAGCTAACGTCTTGGTCTCTGTGTCGTCCGTCTCAGGAGCGCCTAGGAGCATTCCGGGTCCTCGAGGGTGTCCATGAGACGGGGGGTGTCAGCTTCCTGTGGGGTGCTCGACGTGGGGGCTGAGAGCTGGGCCAGAGTTGAGGCGGAGCAGTTGTTTCTTAGGAGGACAACCTCGGCGAGCAGAAGGGGCATGGCCCATGGCGGCAGGTTTGCAGCAGGGCAGGATGTGTGAAATGGCCTCCGTCTGCTTCACCGCTGAGGACTGCTGGGCGGAGTCGTCAACGGTGCCGCCGAATGGACGAGCTGGGAGACGGGGGCGTTCGAGAAGGCGTGCCTTGTCTACCTCCCACATTTCGACCAGGTCCAGTACATAGATAGAGTTTCTGGACAACAAGGGTGGCCATCGCCCGTTCGAGTGCTGGTGCTTCTGACCTTCGTGGCCCGGAGGGCACGATCAGTCATTGAGCGCAGTTCCTGCAGCACATCAAGAACAGGACTACCCAAGTGCAAGTTTTGAAGCCCCTTGGCCTGGCGTTGGTTGCAGGAGGGGTCAGGGCGTGCAAGGTGGAAGTGGTCTGGGCAGTGTAGGCAAATACTGTCTGCCAACTTGGCCTCATTGGCGTCAAAGTGAGTGACAGTCGGGGAAATGAAGTTTAGTGCAGAATTATGAGTCATTTTAGTTAAGTATGTATTATCCAGCATTCGATGTGCGTCCTTCTCATCTATGTCACACTGTCACTGCTTGCATGTTGATAGCAGACATGCTGAAGAAGTCTTGTCCATGTAAGCGCTTTAAAGCCACACATAGCGAAGATTAAAAATCTTGTTTTAGCATAGCTGATTGTCAGGTAGAACTTTCATCCTTGGTTTCACCAGACATGTGCTTGACATGCGCATATCTCTAAGATATCCACCATCGTTTATATAAAATTATAACAGTAAAGTACGATGAATAAAAATAAACCCTGAAGGAAATTTTATAACTTTTTTCCAGAGTGAAAATGTATTTCTAGTGCAACCCATATGGCAAATGATTTGTTTGAAGAGCAGAATACTGTTTTGACATGGCCATTGTCTCCAAATGTGTAAAAGCTTCATGAACACTCAGTTTACATTGGTTGTGTGAGTTGTAACACCTTCTCTTGATTGGTCAACAGGTAGGTCACCAAATCAGCTCGTTCAACTGCACACACCTCACAAATTCAAGCCGACAACAACCACATTTTTTAGACAGTTTTAAAAATTACCAGGAGGTTGTGAGACTACACGAGCACCAACGATTTCCACACAATCTCTCCTGACTGGAAAAATAGTTCAGGAGCTCTCACAACAGCCGAAAATCGCACCATGTATGTCAACCTTAAATATATCCAAGCAGGTACAAGTTGACAGACCCTTCCAGGGAGACATCATGGTGAGAGTCACACAAAGAGGAGGAAGGAGAGGAAGCTGAAATCGCTCCCTCATCTGTGCAGCCAAGCCTGACCAGATATGTCCACAGTAACGGCGTATCTCTCTGAAAGAACCATAAGGCCTCACAGCTTGCAGGCAGAATGGTGCTATATGACACTGCATTAGAATGCTTGGTAACAGTTGGCAGTCTTTCTCTCTCTGACATTTCATTTCAGTGAGTGCACACAACAGAAGTGAGGGCATAACTTTTAAAGTTGGTCATTCATTCAGGCTTTTAAGATAATTTCCATAAAGACAACATCTGAGCTTGCCAGGCTTGACAGGTGTTTTTTTTTTCCAGAGCACCATTGAGGCCCATCTGTTTTCTGTGGAAATAGATGTTTGCCTGAAGCCCAAGGCCACTGAGAAGCCATAAAAAGTCAGTTTTACCTACTTTGCAGGGGTGAAAGCAACATGGAAGACCGAGATAAAGAGATGCTTATTTAAAATATCACCTGTAGACATACAGTATGATTCTGTATGAGAAGCGAGTCCCATTACAGAAAGTCAGAAAATTATATTAAATGTTATATTACACTTTTCAATGACAATTTCGAATGTTTATAATATAGTTAACATTATTTTATTCTCAGGCCTCAGGAATATTAAAATCAGAATGGTCAATTGCACCATCGATAAGTCAGGTATTTCTTAATCATTTCTGCACATCCAGGGACAAATTGATTTTTCACTGGTCATCCAAGTATTGCGTGTGATCTTTTCTATTGCTCTTATCACTGTGTGATCTCTATGTAAAGGTGGCCAGCTGATAGATAGCTGTACAATGTGTATAAACCTCACTCTCCTGACCTCAAGAGGTGCACTAGCGACTGGCGCTAGAGGCTGTAGCCTGTAGCTTCCTTGTTAGTGCACCCGCCTCCGCTGGTTCGAGTCCCGTACGGAGGGGGTAGAACAGGAGTGCCACAATGGTGCCGTGACACGTATGGGAGAGAGGTTTAGGGTGGTGTGTGTAATGGTGGCCAGCTGATAGATAGCTGTGCAATGTGTACAAACCTCCCTCTCCTGACCTCAAGAGGTGCACTAACGTCTGACGATAAAGGCTGGAGCCCCCATGCCGGAGGCGCCGGTTCGAGTCCCAAATGGAGTGGATAGAACAGGAGCGTCACATCTACAATTAAGCTTATAAAAGTACTTTGAACTCAAATCAATATTTCAATTTATTTTTATTTTTATTAATTTATCTATTTAATTTGCAAGTAGTCTTGCAATAAATAGGATAATGAGCAGTCAAATGATAAATATTCCTAATATGAACACCAACAGAACTAGGACACAAACAAGGGGTGGAATTCAGCTGTTTATGGAGACTGCAGTCTCTTTTCCTCACATAATAACATAAATTTAAACTCAAATCAACCAAACCAATTAAACTCAATATCATTAAGAAAAAACTAAAGAAACAAAAGATTGGGCAACATTTCATTGTACATTCAGATGCTCAAGAGAGTTCCAAAATTCTTAAAAGTAGAAGAAAATGATAGTTTGTAAGGAGCATGTTCATCTAATCCTGTCAATTACAACACAATGTTATATGAACAACCACTTCACTTTTGTGACAATTCTTTCAGCACTTCACCACAACCTCCACCTTTTGTTTCTTTATACATTTCTATTGAATATTCAGTATTTACGTACAGTTGAAACATGTCATTTCTGTGAATTCATGAAATAAGTATTGTTGACATGCCCAGTATTATTACAGAGGTTACATTTCTTTGACATAAAAACTTAAAAGAGGTTTAAAGACTTTTTGGCACAAGCATTGAATTCTTCATCCTCCACTGTACTGCCATATTGAATCTGCTCCCACAATAAAACTTTTCTTTATGACATTACACAATGAACACTATTGCTGCCAAGTACACCTGCCACTCTGGTATTCATTTTGGTCTGTTTAGGTGAAATTGCCTGTGTGTTACATGAGTACCTGTAAAGCTAACTTTTAGTAGTGCTTGTCTGGCACATTTAGCAATAGTGTTCCAGGCAATACAGTATCGGTTCCTTTACTCTCTTTTTAGAGAGCAGGAAGTTGTATGTCCTGTTCTCCCTGATTTCTGGCCACACATCCTCTCTACCTGCTTCCTGTACATCTAGCAAAAGGGCTATCACTAAGGAAACCAGCACTCAGACTGATGTATTACTGTTGAAGACATACAGGGTGGGGAAAAATACAGCACGTAAGAGAAAGAGAGATTTATTTTGGCTTTCAGAAACAGATCTATTCACAAGTAAAAAGCATTTTTTTTTAAACACATTGACTATCTCTAGTTTGCACAATGTCCATTTCAAATATGCTTGACATTATGTCTTGGACCTGCTGTGCATTCAACACATGTCATGCCCTATTTTAGTACAATAATTTGTCATTAGTCATGGCCTGCTGCTCTCATTCTCTATATTTAAATCAAGAACACAGTTTGAACAAAGGCAGAACTTCGGAGGTCAGGTACCCCAGTCAACATTCTCTTATCTTTTCTTGAGACAGGCTGGCAGACTCCTCGGGGGACATAATAGATAAGGCAGTTGAATTATAGTGAACATTAAAGCAATGTTGTTTGCAAAGCGATTCTACAGTTTCATTTGAATCCCACCGGGTTTGGATTTCTACTTTTAACCAAAACAAATTAAATATAAAGATAAGAAACGCACATTATGACTGAACTGATGGCACAAATCTGCTTGTTTGGCAGTAAGGCACTCTTAAATGGAAAAAACAATAAATTAATTTCAAAAACATAAACACACTAGTGAACATCATGAGCAGAGACTAGCACACTTCCTGTGTCAACCATGTCACGTTCTGTCCAAGGGGGCACTGTTCCATTTTGTGACAGGTTTGGTCTGCAAAGAGAAACCAGCTCAATACAACAGCTGTGGAAAAAGACAATATCACACATCCTTCAACCATCACTCCACAATTCCATGCGATGATAGTGGATGTTCAAAAGAAACATATGTCAGTGAGATCAAGCACATAGTAGTTGATCTATATGAAAGGATTGTCTTTTGAGGCTGATGTAAGAATACTGGATCCTGTTTTGACACAAGCACTTCAGATTAGCCATTTTCACCTATCTGTGTAGATTCTGAATCTAAATATAAAAGTAAGCTCATGCATTTTAGATGAAGTTGACATCCGAAGAGCAACAAGTATACTCAATTATTGCTTATGGAATAATGTAGGCCTATAAGACAATGAAAGAGGGGTTAGTAAGGCACCCAACCTTATGTTTGGTTTTCGCAGTGAAATTAAAAAAACTTAATCCAGCAATGCATAACATATTTTAAGATATTATTCATTATATAACTGACAATTAATTCATAATGTCGTGTGATTACTGTTCTTTATATACAGCATGTAGGCATCATGTCCCTCTAAACTTACTTACCGAAATATAATGAACTACCATAGCGAAAAGTCCAGTGCCATCTCACTAAATCAAACACTCTCTTTTCTAAAAAAGAAAAAGAAAAAAAGAGCTTCTTTATTCTGAGCAAGCACATGTTAATTCGGCATTTTAAAAAGAAAGAAGCAATCTTCCCAGTCTTCCACCTTTCCACTTCTTTATTCTTATTTCCATGTGTGAGAAGATTACGACTCAAATCCAGCCCCCTCAAATTCATCTTTCATGCAAGACTTTTCAAAAGCTCTATTTGAAAGGACCATTTCCATGACAACAGGACTGGATTAGGTTTGAAAAAAATACTTGCTCCAAGTGCAATTGTGAAGACCCTTGATTCTCAAAGGCACTTGATGATTTCTGAGGGGAGCAAGCAGAGGGTGACCAAATAAAACAATAAAAAAAATATTACAAAAGAAAACCAGAGTCTGTCTTACTCATGGCATTTTTTTTTTTATTAAAATGTGGGTACTGTATGTACAGTTCTGCCTTCTCACCTCTATTCTCTACAGACATTATCAGCCAGCAGGCAATAGACTCATGAATAGGATAATGAGGGTACCCCTTTAGCTTCCTTGTTAAATAACATTCCTGTTAGACCTTCATTCCAAACAGACCATGCAATTCAGCAATACTCAGTCAGACATGTATTTTAAAACATATGTGAACACCAACTGTCCAACTGTAGAAAAAAATAATAAAATAAAAATCAATATAAACCTGAAAATAAACAGAAAGTTGCAGGATTGTGAAAAAATTTAAATAAAGAAATTTAATGATGTAAAATTAATATGAAATATGTAAGATTCTATGTCACAACATGTGAACTCCTTTGTATAAAAAGTCTTCTTTGCACCCATTGAGGCATACAAGATGCTTTTTTGGAACATTCTCAAATCATGCTGTGATTACATGGATCATCAGATTGTGCACAAAACTTAGAGTCCATGCCAGCTCCAGTGCATACTGTTATTAAAGCAATAGAGAGGATGTATCAAATGTTTGGTATTTCAATTCAGCATTTCACTGCTGATAATATAATTTGTTAGAAAAAACTATAATAAACAAGAAAAATGCAAGCATTTTCAATAACTAAATTTTGAATGGCATTGGTTTACTCTCTATACATCTTGTATTTCATATGATCAAGGGAAAAAAAACTGACACCACAAACCAACACTTCAAATACACATAAGCAAAACATGGAGCATTTTTGTCTAATATTACATTATTATTACACAAATAAGAATTGTTCCTGAATTGTCACAGAAATGTATAACATGGAAATATTTATGTTCAAGCTTACATTTGAGATTGAAAAAAAGGCCTTTTAGAAAACACTGATTGATATGGATTGGGTTTGTATGAAAATAGACAAGAAGAAGGAGAATGGACTATACAATTAGCGACCTGTTTTATTTCATTTTTCTGTTCTTTTTTGTTTAATCACAATGTACCTGGTGCTACTGATGCAGGATGTCTGCTAATGTTACGTTTTCTAATGGAAATCCATAAAAGAACTGTACTCAGTAGGCCTTGTTTGTTATGTTTTTTGGGTATGTTTCACCTTTATTTGATAGCTTTGTGGAAAGAGAGACAGGAAATTACTAGGGAAAGAGGGGCATTCAGGATCGGGGAAGGACCTCGAGCTGAGACTTAAACTTGCGTCTTCCGGGATGCAACAGCACCACAGAGAACTTGCCCACAAGGCTACAGCTCTGACTAGGCCTTGTTTATTGTTGGTCTTTTCTTTTTGTTGTTGTTGACTTTAGAAACTACACTTATAAATAAAAAAAATGTAAATAATAAGTGGGAAAAAAAGCTGTACGTAAGCACTTAGCAGTTTACTTTGACAGTTTACTTGGATCAAAAATCTTTTTCAAATCTTTCAACAAATGACTGAATCTGTAAATCCCCCCAAAATACCTGTCCCCAGACATCCTCAGATGACACATCTTTGGAAAAGCCATGACTTTATCAAAGATAAACTCAAGCTGGTGCTATCCCATGACACATTTTGTCACCCAGTAGATCATACAGTGCTATAAAATTAAGTCAAAGTAGACTAAATCTTATACTGTAGGATTGATAAGTGCATAAATAAGTGGGGGTGATACAGATGGAATGTATGGTGACCCAGAGTTACAGTCCCTCATCGTTTCAGAACTATATGTCTGGACCACTAGTGGCATCATCCCCTTGTGACTTGTATACAATCATTAAGTATGTAATTCTTAAGAGTCTCTTAAAGGGATAGGGATACATACATTATTGTTAAAATTCCTGTTTTTTTCCCTCCCCTTTTCTCTGCAATTTGGAATGCCCAATTCCCAACACGCTCTAAGTCCTTGTGGTGGCGTAGTAACTTGCCTCAATCCGGGTGGCATAGGACAAATCTCAGTTGCCTCCGCATCTGAGACTATCAATCCGCACATCTTATCACGTGGCTTGTTGAGCCCATTACTGCGTAGACAGAGTGTGTGGAGCTTCACACTATTCTCCGTGGCATTCACACACAACTAACCACGCATCCTACTGAGAGTGAGAATCTAATTATAGCGACCATGAGGAGGTTACCCCATGTGACTCTACCCTCCCTAGCAACCGGGCCAATTTGGTTGCTAAGGAGACCTGGTTGGAGTCACTCAGCACGCCCTGGATTCTAACTCGTGATTCCAGGTGTGGTACTCAGTGCCTTTACTCGCTGAGCTACCCATGCTCCCTGTTAGAATTACTGTTTAAAAAAGAAAACAATATTCGGGCATTCCCAGAATTCACTGCATTATCTATCACATTTCACTATAGTTTATGGGAATAGTTATGGGGTGTTTTGTGTTTTATTTGATGTAGTTTAGTTAATGTTTATTGCATTATTTTAATTTTACATGTGTTACCCTGATGGTGTTTAGTGTTTGTGTGAGTGACGCTGAGCACTGTCTTTACATGTTTATTGGTCAATGCTCTTGGAAAGGCCACTATTGATGAACTTCATGTCAACATGTGCCTTTCTGTAAACACTATGGGGAGTAACAATACATTATAAAGTGAAAAGCAGATTTTTACAGTCATGTGACTATGTGACATGAAAACCAACACATGAAACCCACCGACATATTTTCTAGGGGACATTTCCATACTAAATGGGCATCGAGTCTTTGTGCAGTGTCTGCTCAGTAACATCAATCGAGCAGTCTGAGGGCACAATTCAATACTGCTGAGCGAGATCAAACTGCTTTCGTTCTCTACATTCATCAGCATGTGAATAACAATATTTACCTAATCATGGGCCACAAATTTTCTATGTAAATCTTGTGATTTTGTTCAAGACTGAACAGATTTCAAATTAAGAGGCTTAGAGGTACTGAGAACGAGTTAATCAAACGCTGAGAACCTAAGAATAGAGAAGGAATATTAGTCATGCTAAAAAGATTCTCACGTAGACTGTAGATAAAACTCAGGAGATTAATGCATGCAAGACTTTTTTTTCCTTTTTTTTTAAAGAATATGCTGTGTCCCAAAAGCTGCACAATGCACTTACAATATACAGTACACTATGCACCCAGCCATGTAGTGAATTAATTTTAAAAGTGTAGTATCATCCTACATGGAACACTTAATGGTTGTTTTCTGCACGTGAACATTCACCGTTTAACAGCTGGCAGAAGTGAAATTTCAAACGCATGTGATATGTTGCTGCTAGCTTTAGTGCTATAGCCAATCTCAGTGAAACACTTCTATCTCAAACAACATATTCACACGGTGTTGGGTGATTAGCATTCCGCTTACATATGTAAGGCGCTATCTTCACTGAAGTTTTGCTAGTTTCTTTTCTCCATTTATTACAATTGCTTTGTCAGTCCAGCAACGCAGGCACTGAGTGCATGTAGTGTCCAACTTTCCACCTTCTATTTTGACAGTTGAAGAAGTGCATCATCCGGGCACTCATTGTACACTTCTTTTTGTTACATTTTCAGTGTGAACATACCGATTGCTCTACTCTACAAACTGACGTAGAATAGTGCAGAAGTGTGCAAATAGGATGCACCTATAAAATGTATGTCATGAAAGTAGGAATTAAAAAAATAATGTTATCAGAAAGTGGCTTTGGTTTAATTGGGCTGTCAAGGTACTTAGATAAAAATGTTATTTAATTACTAAGGCAATTTTATTAACCTGTGGCACTACTAAGTTACTTCAGCAAAAAATTTTTTTATAAAAGTTTAACAAAATAGTATATAGTAATGCTTTGGGACCATAATATTCTCAAAAAAGATTTTAGTTTTTTTCACTTGCGTGAAATAAAATTTCCCAGCATATCTGACAATCATTGACATCGCTAGTCATTCCACCTCCCCCTCTCTTTTAAATGTAGGAGTGGTGGTGGCGTAGTTGCTAAAGCACAGGACTGTTAATCAAAAAAGGTTGCTGGTTCGATCCCCATGGCCACTACCATTTTGTCCTTGAGTAAGGCACTTAAATCCAGGTTGCTCCGGGGGGATTGTCCCTGTAATAAGGGCACTGTAAGTCGCTTTGGATAAAAGCGTCTGCCAAAATGCATAAATGTAAATGTAACAATTGGTTTTTAATTTCCATAAGAGGAGTAAGAGCAACATGATTTTGAAAGCATTATATTATATTGTTGCAATCCTCTGTTCTGTTCTAATGTTTGCATCAGAAATGATCACTAGAATTAGCATGCTTGGGCAAAGCTTCCAATTTTAAGCATATAAAACATGTTCAAACTTTGAAATCTATAATCAGAGCCGCCATTGATCATTATTGACCCAAGAGGATGTGCATCTTATAAGTGATATGAGATGGGCTTCTGTATTTGTATAGAAAATATTATTAGTTAAATGCAAAAATGGGAATCTGAGCTAGGCTATGGTGGGATTTGAATGCTTAGGGATTTGAATTTGACATGTCAAATTGTTTTTGGTATTTGCTCACATGTACTAATTCCCACAGGGAAAAACATTTCAAGAAATTCCACGAACCTGAAAAGTGTTTTTTTTTTTTTTTTTTCAACACATAACCTGCATTCCTATTTCCTTCTTAACTTGGAGACCACACTGTTTTGAGATGAAACATCCTCAAGCATTCCAGAGCTTGGATTTCCGTTTTGCCAATTTCGGCAGGCAGCATCAATATTGGGATTGAAGCCTTCGGCCTGCTTTCCCTTATCTCCAATGAGCAGATGTGGGAGTTTCACGCTGATTCCAGCCTATTCCGCAGAGGTGTTGCATCTTCATGTGTCAGGACTGATTTCACAACAGCCTTCAGCTAAAGCCTCTTAAGGCTTCAGTGAGTCTGCAACAGTGCCTGTGCCTAAATCACTATTTATTAATACAGGACACTGAACAGCTCAGATATAATTTCATAATGTGAATTAACCTATTAGAAGTTGTGAAATAGCACCAAGGGAGTAAATGGGGTAAGAGAGTAAGAGGGTTGGATGCAGGGGTTGGATGTGTGAGCGGCGAGCTCTGTGCACTTTGCTAGTTTTTAATATGTTGTGTCATTTTTGTTATAAACCAGTGAGATTCTATACACCCTGATCTATAACTGTTCTATGAAGACAATATGTCAAATAATAATTCAAAGTAAGACACTTAAAAGACATTACGTTCTCAAGCTGATACCCCAGACAGGTCCACAGACCAGGGACACGGTTTGGACAGTGAGATGGAGAGATTCAGCATCAACTGTCGAGCATGTCGGCAATGCTGCCTAAGGTCGTAGCTGACTTGGAGGATCTTGCTGTAATACATCGATCGATCACTGCCATGGAGCTGAAACGAGGTGGTTACAAGAGTGTCGGACATTGAGAAACTGATACATTATCTAGAGTCATCGGAGAGAGAATTGACTAATAACCTGCTAGCGACCAAGACAGACTAGGAGCACGTTTTGGAAAAGTTGGAAGACTTAGAGAATTGTATCCACCGAAACAAAGCGAATGATCAGACTCTGGTCGCTGCCATCTCACTTGACGCTGAAAAGGAGTTTGATATGGTAGAATGGGAATATCTTATTAAGATTTTGGAAATATACGGGTTTGGGAATACTTTTATTGGATGGATTAAGTTACTTTATAGACACCCGGTAGCAGCAGTACAAACAAATTTATTAATTTCAGATTATTTTACTCTGGATAAGGGCACCTGGCAGGGTTGCCCTCTCTCCCCCATTATTGCTCTGTCTTGCCCTGGAACCTTGGGGGACGGAGAGTCCACTTCTCTCAATAGATTTTGGGAGAAAGATTTAAACTTGGTATTGGAGGAGGGAGTGTGGGCTATGATTCTAAAAAACGTCAAGTCTGCATCTAGAGATTCAAGGGTGCTCCTTATGCAATTCTACATTTTACATTGATTCTATTGGACCCCCTCTAGATTGTATAGGCTTGGTCTTAAAGACGCACCCACCTGCTGGTGATGCCAATCAGAGTATGGTGACATACTCTTTTGGGGGGGGGGGGGGGGGGGGGGTGTTAAGATCCAGGAGTTTTGGTTGAAGGTTCAGAGTCTTGTGTGTCATGTATTGGGCACTCTGGTTTCATTTTGCCCCAGACTGTATTCAGGGTGATGGGGTGGTTATCGATGTTGAGAATAGACACAAATAGAGTTGGATCCTAACCAGTGTAATGATCGCCAGACAGATTCTTTTAAGGGGTTGGAGGTCGGCTGAAGCACCCTCATTTCAGGAGTGGTGCTCGGAGATGGGGAGGGAGGTGGCCTTTGAAAGACTAGGGAAATATCATTTGTTTATGGAGAAATGGGGTGAATATCTGATGTTTCTGGATGTGTAATTGTTATTATTATTATTATTATAATTATTTGTGTATCTATAATCATATACGACCATTGGGATTTTGTTGGGGACCAGGGTGAGGTTGGGGATTGGGAGGGGTGATAGTAGGGGTTAATTGTTGATTCTGTATATATATATATATATATATATATATATACACTACCGTTCAAAAGTTTGGGGTCACTTGTCTGAAATTTTTCTCATGATCTTAAAAATCTTTTGATCTGAAGACATTTGCTTAAATGATTGAAATTAGTTTTAGAGACAAAAATATAATTGTGCCAATATATTAATTTATTTAATTACAAAACTAAAATTTTATTTAAAAGAAAAAATATGTTTTTGAAATGGATGACCGAATAATTAAGAAAAACATCCACTAAGTGCCCTGCATATAGATGGGAACTCCTTCAATACTGTTTAAAAAGCATCCCAGGGTGATACCTCAAGAAGTTGGTTGAGAAAATATCAAGAGTGCATGTCTGCAAATTCTAGGCAAAGTGTGGCCACTTTTAAGATGCTAAAATATAACACAGTTTTGGGTTGTTTAGTCACAGCATAATTCCCAAATTTTCATTTCTGTTATTCCATAGTTTTGATGACTTTACTATTATTATAAAATGTGAAAAAAAATAAAAATAATAATAAATAAAGAATGAGTAAATGACCCCAAACTTTTGAACGGTAGTGTATATATATATATATATATATGTGTGTGTGTTTTGTTTTTCTGTGTTCAATATGTAAATCAATCAAAAGTGTTTATCCGAAAAAAGTGACCAATGTAAATGAAAAGGAAAATTCTGGGTTCAATAGAGGTTAAGCTCAATCGACAGCATTTTTGGCATAATGTTGATGCCCACAAAAATGTATTTGAACTTGTCTCTCCATTTCAGCAAAAATATGAATTACAGGCGAGGCCTATACAATGGAAGTGAATGGGGCCAATCTTTAAATGTAAAAATCGAAAGTTTCAAAAGAATAGCCACAAGACGTGAACAATATGTGTACTAACATGTTTTTAGTGTGATAAATTCACTAAGAACTAAGCTTTTTTTGGGTACATTTATATCCACTTTTTACAACTTTATCGATTGGCGACATAATGCCATCAACCCTAAAACGACCATAAAATTAGGATTTAAACAGTGTTACAGATCAAATAATACACAAGTTTAACAGAACAATCACTGTAAACGCTTTTATTCACATAGATTTTTATTCTACATTTAAACATTAATTAGCCCTATTCACTTCCGTTGTATGTGCCTCACTGTAACCAGTTTTTTTTTTTTTTTTAAAGAAAAGGATGGACGTGTTTAAATTAAGTTTTGTGGTAATCAACATTATGCCACAAATACTGTCCAATGTGCTTAACTTGAATTGAACCTGGAATATTCCTGTAAAAAAATACAAAATAAAAAAAAAAAAAATATATATAAAAACAAGAATTATAAATTAATTAAAAAGCAGAATTGATGTGTATTATATTATAATTATATATTTGGGTGCATGCACTGGCTACACCTCCAGGGGCGCGTGGAATGTGTTTTAGAGTGCGTGAAGAAGAAACTGACGGTTGAAGGGTTTTTGTGATTTGCTGTGTCGTTGGTCACCTCATAATACTGATTACTGCCTCTGGAAAAAATTTACATTGATACAAAGGCTTCGTAGACACTTATGTGATACCACGACTCTAATAAACAATTGATGCACGTAATAATAACTTTTCTACTGAGTAACTTTTGAAAGCCAACGGACGACAGCAACTCGGCTCGCGCGAGTTTAGGTCATTTTTTTTTTTTAAGTCAGGTAAATGTTTGTTAAATATGTCTGTTAAGTCATAAATAAATATTCGTTCATGTTAGTTAAAACGTGTCTTTAATCGGTGGTTGTCTTGAGTGTCTTAACTGCAGCAAGTAAACCGTAAACATGAATACTGAAATTACACCTAGCGTCGTCTCTCATCATGTCCCTTTAGCTTACTCCTCAGTACCATCTGCTGCTCATCGCAGGATTGCGAGTCTGAAGAACTGTTTTTAGAGCAGACAAAGTGTCTTTTGTCGCCGGTATCGTACTTAAAGCGGAGGAAAAGTCCTAAGGCACAGCATTCAGCGCTCAAAGAGCTCTCTTGTCAAGTGGGATAGCATTGATGAGTCCTTAGATTGCAGAGAGCTGCTGCCTTATTTAACCAATTTGCCCAATCTGCTCTGGCATAGACAACAATATCACTCTTTGTGTTTTACAGCTTTGGCAAAAGAGGCTATAGATGTTTTGTCCTCAGTCTGCCTTTTATTCTCAGAAGAACATTTTTGTTCAAATAAACTGAGATGATTAAGCTTGATGTTCCCTCTTAAGCTGCGTGGTGACTTTATGAGAATTTTGTTCAGTTGTGAAATATGCATTTGTGTTCTATAAAATGGCTCATTGTATCACAGTCATCACATTCATTTTCACCCATAGGGAGCATTAAGTTGAGAGTTTCCAAAAACCTCCAGTGTCTGATTTTTGTAATCTCAGTGTTACAGCTTTTGACAAATAAAGTTAGTCACCTCTAAATGGTTTTGTACCGGTGCTTTTGGGGAAAGATTGGCTTTTCATTACCAAAAAATAAATAAAAAATGATGTACAGACCAATCATAGCTGACAACTGAACTTGAAGTTGTAAATTAAAGGAATTTTCTGGGTTCAATACAAGTAAAGCTCAATTGATAGCATTTATTTTATAAAGTTTTTTGCAAAGATTTTTTAAATTTTACTTTTTTCTTTAAAAAAAAAAAAAAAGCAAACGATTACAGTGTTGCTGTGGGGCACTCGTAAGTGAACGGGGCACATTTTTTTTGAGGGGGGGTGGGAGGATAGAAATGCAAAGCCTATAATTTTATTAAAGGATTTCCATTGGTTATCCTGTCATACCTGTGTATTAATTGGGCTATACAATTGTTTAAATAGTTTTTATGGTCATTTTAGAGTTCATGCTCTTATGCCGTCATGGCAACAAAGCTGTAAAATTTGATATAAATTTACATAGAAAAGGTTAGTAAGTGATTTTATTACTAAAATCATGTTAACATACATAAATTCTTTGGCTATACTTTTGAAACAGTGAGCAATGTAATGTTTACCAATTGGCCCCATTCACTTCTAATGTAAGTGTGTCACTGTAACCCAGATATTTGCCTTTTTTTTTCTTTTCTTTTTTTAAGAAAATGATGGAAAGGTGGAAATACATTTTTGTGGTAATCAACATCATGCTACAAATGCTGTTGATTGAGCTTAATTTGAATTGAACAAAGAATGTTTCTTTAAGCAATCAGTAGATTAAATTGAATGGCTTTTGTAAACTTCTTGTTATATCTAATCAAACCTGCTATTAGCCCAGTATAATAATATCCATATTTTTGTCTTCCTCTTTGTGTAGTAGCACCATGAGTGCCAGAAACAGATCCTGCTCCTCTTCTTTCATCCAAGCATGCAGCTCGTCCTCCTTTACCAGGCAACCACCTCGTGTGTTGATAGTGGATGCCTCACCACCCTGGTGGTCAGAGACATGCTCTGTTTTTTGTCAGGCCCTGGAAAATTTCTTTTTTTTGACCAGCAGTCTGGTTGGGCCCGTTCGTCTACCCCTACTTAGTGTCTTTGCCATCAATGTACAGCTAGAGTGCCTTCTGCCCTTTGTGGTGAGGATGAGCCTTGTATTACAGTGTGTTTGACAAAGTTCTATAGATTGTCGTGGTTCTTACCATAGTTTAATTTAATGGAAAAAATATGCATATGTCTTTATAGATTGTCTTCCATTTACCTGTTAATTCCTTCTCGTTCTCTTCTCTCAGCATGTTAAGGGGAATTTGACACGCCTGCTCTCCTGTGTAGAAGAGCTGCGTTCTCTTCCTCAGGAGGGCTGCATTCGGCAGCGGGGGGCACTCCTTAAACAGGCAGTGCTGGACAGCCTGCAGCAATTTAAACAATACATGTGCCATACAACTCTTGGGGACATCAACAGCAATTGTGTGGAGGTGAGAACTTTTAGACTTATGTCACTAAATACCCCAACGCATTCAGAGAAGTTTTTTTTTCATACTGTTTGCGAACAATCAGACACTGGCCTCACTGCAGGGGGAGGCATTTAGAAATATATATTTTTTATATTTAAGTATGAGGGCACTCAATTCTACATGTAAAACATCAACCAATATGACATTAAAATGTGTAATCAATGACTTCTTGCCTCATTCTATGAGGAGAATTCACATGAGATCAGTAAAAGAAGCTATATTCACTACTTGATGATGATTTAAAGTAATATAAATGCAGTGGATCATGTACAGTGTATTTTGTAATGTTTACATTGTGCATTCATGGTGCTAATGGGCAAACACGCTATATGTGGCCATAATATGCACCAATTACACTCTGGTATTATAATTATATGATGAAACTGATCATAACAATTGTACAAATGTAGGTAAGTTTGCAGCGGTTCGCTAATAATGTAATAAGCTGCACGCCAGCGTGTTCATGTTGACTGAGCTTAACTGACTGAACAGCGTAAACAGAATTGGCTGTCGACCTCAAAAGTAGTTGGATTTCCAGGTCACACTTACCGATGCTGTTATGAACCATCAAAACTAATGCAAAAACACCTTAGTTTTGGTCTAAATTAGGGGTGGGTAAAAATATAGTTTTTCCGATGCATCACAATCTTCATTTGAACGAGTTCTATATTGATTCTTAAATCCCAAGTTCGATCACATCCCTCCACAACAATGAGAGGAAATCACTTGCATTTTCAACCAAATTTCGGGCTATGTGACTAAAGTGAATATATTTGGTAACAGGCTGGTTAATGTTTACATTTCACTCACCAGTAATTGTGTAGTTTAGTCATGAAGTGTTCAGCAGTGAGATTCTTTTACAGCGTGTTTAAAGTACAAGTTGTTCCGTGTAATGTGTGTCCAAAGAGGAGATCCACGCAACCCATTTGTCATTGAATACTGTCTCTTTTAATACCCTTTCTGTTCATTACAGTCAGTTGTTGATCAAAAACAATTACAAAAAAACATTTCATTCTAATCATGTATCGCACATATGAGGTAAAGCCATTCAAGTCCTCTCTAGTTAACATGCATTCATTTAAAGGCTGTAATGTTCGATGAGGTGAAGCAAAAGTTCAAGATGTAATTGCAGCTTTTAATGAAGGTACACAAAGCAAAATCAGGAAATCCTCAAACACAGGAAACATTAGAAATCAAGAAAACAAACATTATAACCATAAAGGACAATAACTGACAATGAAAAAAGGAAAATGCACAGATTAAATGCACAAGGAACACCTGAGACTAATAATCATAAGAACCAATGAAACAAAGACAATAAAAAAAACTACAATACCCATAATCAAACACAAGACAGACAGAACAATAAATATACATGGAGACCCCTAGTGGTTGCCAGGGTAACTATTACAGAGCCCCCATCTAAGGAGCGGCTTCTTAAGCTCCTTAACACATATAATACACAAAAATAGTTAATGGGAGGAGCAGGAGATTATGGAGCTGGCAGTCCAGGAGAGCACTGGAGGGGAACAAGAGGAGATGAAGGCCATTGGTGAATCCGGAGAGACTGCTGGAGGGCAAGATGGACCAGGCGGCCAAGGCGGAGTGGGCGGATGGTCCGCAGATTGTCGTGAACCAGGAGACAGGGTGGAGCGGGCAGACAGCCAGGAGACCAGGGCGGACCAGGCGAGCAGCCAGGAGTCTAAAGAGACCAGGTCAGACCAGTCGGACAGTCAGTAGACCAGGGCAGACATTGCGGAGCAGCAGATGACCACTGAGAACCCTGTGGATGGCCATTAGAAGCTGGCAGGTCCAGGCAAAAGGGGAATTAGAGAGCTTAGAAGAGAGAACGGCTGAGGACTCAGAGGGCCCGGAGGTCAAGCCAACATGGAACTCAAAAGGCCCAGAGGTCAAGGCACCATGGGTCACAAAGAGTTCAGACTTCAGAGTAACACTTGGGAGCAAAGTACTAGAGAGCAAGGCAGCTGGGAACTCAGAGGGCTCAGAGGCCAGGGAAGCTGAGGATTCAAGGGGCAGAGCCATGGAAGACTCGAGGGGCAGAGCTGTGGAAGACTTGAGGGTCGAGGCTGCAGGAGGCGGAGTCTCAGGAAGCTTAGAGAACAGAGCCACAGGCCAATGAATACAGTGGCAGCTTGTGTCTGACAGCTGCTTGCCAGTAGACTGAGCAACAGACTGGTCGATGGCTGCTGGGGATTGGACTGGATCATCGATGGTCACAGGGGAAAGAACAGGCTCACTGGGGAACGGCCTCCGTGGCCGGGAGCGCTGGCAGCATCTGGAGAATGGGCTCCATGGCCGGGAACACTGGCAGCGTCTGGGTAACGGCCTCTTTGGCTGGTAGCGCTGGCAGCGACTGGGGAACGGCCTCCATGGCCGTGCTGGCAGCGACTGGGGAACGGCCTCCATGGTCGGGGGCACTGGCAGCGACAGGGGAACGGCTTTCATGGCCGGGAGCGCTGGCAGCATCTGGAGAATGGGCTCCATGGCCGGGAACACTGGCAGCGTCTGGGTAACGGCCTCTTTGGCTGGTAGCGCTGGCAGCGACTGGGGAACAGCCTCCATGGCCGTGCTGGCAGCGACTGGGGAACGGCCTCCATGGTCGGGGGCGCTGGCAGCGACAGGGGAACGGCTTTCATGGCCATGAGCATTGGTAGCGGCAGGGGAACTTCTCTTATGGAAGGCCAGGAGCACTGTTGAGGGTACGGCCTCCGTGGCCAATGGTACTGTGATGGTCGATGATTCAGGCACTGGCTCTGGGATGGACGAGGCCTCAGGAGCTAGCTCTGGGATGGCAGAGGCTTCAGTATATGGCTCTTTGACCATGGCAGGCATGGATGCTGGCTCTTTGACCGTGGCAGATGTGGATGCTGGCTTGTGGACTGTGGCAGGCAGGGGCACTGGATTGTGGACCATGTCAGGCGGGGGCGCTGGCTTGTGGACCGTGGCAGGCGGGGGTGCTGGCCCCTAGTAGTTGCAAAGTTAATAATTACAAAGGCACTGTTTACAGAAATGCCGAGACAGTACCAGTTTCAGCATGTGTTCAACAAATCAATGTAAATACTTGTAAAGATAACAAATATTGCAATTACTCAGTAAAATTATTTTTTACTCTAATAAAAATAATATATGAAATATATCTTATTTATTGATTGAAAACATTTATTTTTTCATTTTTAAAAAGACAAAATGTGACCAAAATGATGAAAAAGTAATAAAATTAATATTTCCTAATTATCTTAGTTTAAAGGTCCCTGTATAATTAACAGCATTAGCTGGGAGATAATTTCTTTTATATGTAATCAAAAGGGACATTATAACTGAAATAAAATAATTGATATTGGATCGAATCAGAATCTAATCGAGAGCTTGTGAATCGGAATTGAATTGAATAGGGAAATCTGTATCAAGCCCTATTCTAAATTATGTCAAACCCGTTTTCGTATGAAGTATGCAGATGCTTTGAATACAGAAGTGCTTTTGTGACTAGAAAACCAGAGTAGGCAAGTTCAGCAAAGATCTGAGACATTTTAATTTCTTGTAGACGTATTAGATTCCTATTCCTTAGTCACTCTTGTTGCTTAATGAAGACCTGCCCTGGGATCTTATCCTTCAGATCAATAGTTGCTGCTTTTCAATTTAAGCGTCTGCCCCCTGGCTTAGTTTTCGAGTGATTCAACTTAATGCATTATTTAAACCTCCTTTGTTTAAGGTGTTTTCTGCAATAGGCCTTTTCAAACATGGGCTTTCAAATTGAAATTTTCTACCAATGAATCCAAAGCTCATTTAAACTCCACCATCAGCCTTGAATGAAGATGTTGGCGTACTTACACAGACCACATGGCCCTCATCAGCCAAACTCTTCTCAGCAGGCTTTAAACCCAGCACTAATGTCCCCCCCACAGGAAAAAGAGCAGAGGACAAGTGCATTTTAATCAGATTATATAGAATTTTTTTTGTACCCTTAATAGGATTATATGGTGGATATGTGCTTGTTCTCTGTCTTACTTTGCAGCGACATAGATCCAAAAGAGCCATTGTAATCATACCAAAGATGTCTGTGATACGATGAGAGAGATACTGAAGCTTTGATGTATTTATGTGTTTGTAAAATTAGCACTATGACCCTCTTTGTTTTATATGTCATCCATGAAGCACCAATTGACCCTACTCAAAAAATTTAAACTGATTCTAAATCTAAACTACACATAAACTGATTTTAATGTAAATGTTTCATACATTTTTTTTTTTTTTTTTTTTTAAATCAGATTCATGTAGTGTTTACAGTATCATAGATAAGTGATGTATTTTAAAAGTTGTCAATCACAAACACCCATAAAATACCTATTTTTTAAAAAAAAAATTCTTTCTGGCAAACAGCCATAAAAGGGTGCTACATTTTTAAATTGCAGCATAGAGTTTTTATTATATAGGGGCATAGTTTTCACAACTCAGTACTCAATACTCACTTCTACTCTTACTTGAGTAGTTTTTAGGACAGGTACTTTTACTCTACTCATGCAATTTTTTTTGTTGAAAAAATTACTCTTTCCACCCCTGTTTAGTACACTGTGATTGTATTGTTTGAAAATGTCAGCATCTCTAGCATGACTCTTCATGTATTTCTAATATCAAAGCACATGTTAGCTGAATATATCTTAATTAGAGTTTATGAATTATATTGTGTATTATTGCACACAGACTGAGTTACCTGATTTTGGTGATCTTTTCACAACTGCATTCTTTAGTCATTACCAACATCGTTCAATTTTTATTTTCTAAGGTGACTGTAGTGACTTGTCAGCCAGGCCAGACAGTCCTGAGACAGCTGGAGCAGGGCCTGAAAAACTCTGATCTAATGAGCCTGCGCAAGCTTCTGGTGATTCACATTACCCTCCAGCATAGTCTCTCAGACAGATCTCCAGCCTGTAGCCCAGAGGCACCATCTTCAGAAGATCACAATGACCATGAAGGTACAGCAGGGTGATGTATTTAGTCAGAACTAGAAAGGGCAGGTTACTCTTAGTCACTGAGCTTGTGGTATTACAGCACATAAGACCTGCGTCTTATTCACTAACCACTCACAATCTAGTTTAAGCAGGCACAATCAGTGCTGTAACAGCCACATGCTGTGTCTTGAGTATTTAAATTAAGAGATACTTTTACACGCAAACACACCTCCTTCCTATGTAAATTATGCTCATTTTAGGTTGTGCTTCATTCACTAAACTGCTATTTGCCTGGAGCAAAAAACATAACGCAGTAAATTTTATTAAATGTACATATGCATCTCTTTTCTCCCAAGCATTACAACTCACTCTCCTACGAGTCCAATTTTAATTCTGATTTGTCTCACTCATCTCCTAAAAAGAGATGCTTGTGTACAATTTTTATTGATCATATCAGCAGTACTAATTCATCAAATAATGATCAAATGGTGGAGAAGAGTGTTATAACCTGGCATATAATCCAGATTCGTGGTGTAGTCAAGCACACTTTTGCACATTCAAGACATGATTAAGGTGTCTTGATCATAGCCTGTATTCTCTGCTATGTTGCACTCAGGACTGGCACCCAAGCTCGAAATTTGTTGTACAAATTGCATTCAGTAAAAAAAAGTGTTGCCACGCATGTGCCATTGCCTGATAAGCATTATTTCTTCAGTGAATGGGGTGCTAAACCAGCGCAGACAGCGGGTGCAATTACACAGCGCATTTACTGGGTTAAATTAATTCTTATTTATTACTCATTGCTTGGTAAGCATCACAGATTGCACTTTATACCTATTTACAGTACATCTGCAACATCTCCCAACCAAAGAAATAATGGAGAGTTCAGCAGGGAAACTGACATAATTTCCTTATTTCAAAATTACATTATTTTAGTTTTAAAAAATTAAAATAAAAGACGAGTCACATCCACATACAAATCTCAATTCAAAAGGAGTTTTAGGTGATAGTTTTTTATGTGCATGTTTCTGCCAGAATTTTGAGCCCTCACTTGTTTTCTGCATAATTACTTTAATTAAGGTGTTGTGGTCGGCGGTCTCAGGATTTCATACCACATACAGTGAAATGAAATTCCAAGGGTGAAAGAACAAACCAGGCTTCAATTAAGAAACAGCCAAACACTCAAATCTGTTAGTGATCTGATAGGTAGTAATTTAAAAGTCAAGAGAGGGCAGAGGAATAGGAGTAAAATGCAGGGGAAAATGGGGCAAGTTTATATTTGCATATTTATAATCAACATGAGATGATATCTTAGGCCAAATGTCATCAAATAATTTCTTAGTGGGATGATCAACACTTTTTACATTCTAATTGTGACCATGAGTACACTCGTAGTTACATGATCAGCATTCATGTTGAGGCCAAGTTTTCAATGACTATTTGAATATTTTGTGAATATCCAGTGAATACTTGTAATATTATACTGTAACAGGGTTAGGGTGGGCAAGGAGGAGGCGGGAACTGGACGAACCATCAAAATAACGTTTAATGAAAACTTAAAAAGACATAAACGCACACGGCAGCTGCGTGTGGCTCTGTCTAGCTCGAACTGCAGCATCCGTCTCGGCTTTATCCCTCTCCTCGGCTGATTAGCCCGATTGGCGCACTCATGGCCTGGCCCTGCTCTCCTCCTTGTCACACTCTCCCTCTTTGTCTCAGGTACAAACCCCCTCCTTTCCGAGGGGCCCTTCCGGCTACGCCTGCCACTTTTAATTAGCGATTTGTTTTTCACACAAACGTATTGATCAACTTCAGAAGACATTACTTAATCGATTGGAGTTGTGTGGATTATTTTGATGCTGCCTAACTATAATTTTTGGACCGTCACAAATTAGTGTCCATTCAATTTGGATGAATTGGATGAAGCTAAAAACCTGGAATACTTTCCTTAAAAATCTTAAATCCTGTTCTGATGAAGTAAAAAGGTCATATACATGTACATCTTGGATGACCGGAGGGTGAGTAAATAATCAGCAAATTGTCATTTTTGGGTGAACTATTCCTTTTATTGGAAATTTGGTTGGTACTCAGAAAGCCTGTGTAGATTTACTGTAAATTTTCCATTGTTTTTTCTCTTTTTCAAGTTGAATATTTACAGAACCTTTGTGCCTTGAGTGTGTGGAATGATGGGGTGTTCTTTTTTCCCTTCAAAGAATACTTAGAGCACTAAGACTACAGTGCACACCCTCTTGCTGTTTCTCTGGAAAATTGTGTAGGCTGGACATTGCATAATGTCTAAAGAAGAAAAAACAAACATTCAAATGCTTCAGGATATAGGAGAAATCACAACAGTTCCAATCAATTACCAAAGCATTCTTTCTTTCAAAAGAAACAACAATTAAGCTTAGGTCATTTCAAGAGCATAGCACTGTACGCACTATCCCATCCTTGAAATTGCAGTTATATAAAAATAACTGCTTTACAGTCACAGACAGATCACTAATCTGACTGGACTGCTGTAGTCTAGCAAATAGGTCTAGTAAAGAGAAGTTTGATGTCATGTTGTCAATTTTGTATGAATGGATGAAGTCCATACCAGCTTTATTATTGATTGTTCTCAGGGGAGCAGCTGATGGGATAATGGCCTCATATCAGTTGACCTACACACATACATGCTGAAACATACATATTTCTCTGGCTCAATTTTTACCCTGACTGCCTCACACTGCTTCACAAACTCAGGTGTGAGCAGATAGACTGACACAGAGGTCCAGCATCCCTCCCTCTCTGACATCCTATTTTTAACTTTTGGCAGACGAACTCAAGTGTGACGAGGACCTCACAATCAGCATTTTGACACTGTGCCTGAGGAAGGAAATGAGACCATGTGTGTGTGTGTGTGTGTATGTGTAAGAGAGCTTACGTGTGCGTGTGTGTGTGTGTGTGAGCGGGAGAGAGAGAGAGAGAAACAGTCATTTTGTTTGGCTGAGCTTACTTATGATAATATATAACTATATTATCGGCCGATATTAGCCTTTCACCGATATATTTTTACAGATATGCGCAGATATGAAACAAATTTTCAGAACATATAATGCCGAAAACAATGCTTTATTGGTGTCATTAGGTAGTTTGTCCAGCAGAGTGCGCTCCGTCTCCATTGTTTACAGAGCTGACTCTGGTGGCTCTGCAGACAGGGCGGAGTTAAGCGATGCGGAGTTCAGCTGTGTCTTTGCATTAAGTTGCTAACTAGTTTGTGAATTACATATTGGAAAGTTAATAAACAATGACCCCAACATTTTCCTTTTTCAATATAACTAATATAATGTTAACCCTGTCCCTGACAACCATGTCACTCATGTCTGTTTGCTGTTAGCCAGCTATATTTTGTCAGTGCAGTAAGTAATGTAGCAGATTGAAAGGTAAACAACAGAGCATCTTTTTGCAGCTCAGCAGACAACGGTACGGTAGTGGATTGCGCCTGTTCAGTGTTGATTTCATGCTACGCTGTTACCTAGTTGGCGAGATGCAATGCTGGTCCATCTTTTACTCTCCGTGACAACGAGCTTATAGCTAACTAGCTAACCATGTAGCTTCTTTCATTGCTTGTCAGCTGAGTGGAAGCTAATGTGTAAACATATATTCACCAAACTGTTTTGTTCAGGATTCACAGTTTGGTACCCCCTTCAACCGAACAATTCCAGTCAACGCATTTATAAAATTGAATATTTAATTGTCGTTGAAAGTTTTTCCTGAACTTGTATAGCAGAATATAGTGTAACATCGCTGCCGCTGTTTTTCTCTTGCCTCGGCAGGTGTAAATGCTTCTTGTTTTACAACATACCAATAATTGACTGGCAGTATTAAAATAGTCAGCATTTGACTGATACTAAACAGTACTGATAATTTTTTAGCTTTATATTTATTCTTTATTTTAATTATCAGCATTTGACTGATACTAAACATACAGTACTGATTTTTATTTAGCTATTTATTTTATTTTTATTCTTTATTTTAATGGTCAGCATTTGACTGATACTAAAGAGTACTGATGTATATTTAGCTATTCATTTAATTTTAATGTATTCTTTATTTTAATGGTCAGCAACTGACTGATACTGAACATACAGTACTGATGTGTTTTTTTTAGCTATTTGTTATATTTTTCCTATTCTTTATTTTCCCAGGGTTAATTTCTAGAATTTGTTGACAATGTATAATAATAATCTCAAATTCTTTGATAAAAATATTTGTTTAAGAAAGCAGCCTTCTGAGTACCTTTGCATAGTCATATCAGTGCAAAATTGGTGAACAATCCACATAGAAAAGGTCTGTTTATCATTCCAGCTCAAAAATTAACTATACTATTACTATTAACTATAACTCTTTTTCTCGTATCCCTCAACATTATTTTTGCCCCTTTTAGGTTGCAACCCTGTTTTTATTTATTTCAGAAATTGCAGATTTAGTGATGTGAGTCATGGGAGCAGGATGGTCCAGCCTCACCACCCGCCCCCATCTCCCTCTATAACTTACCCCTCCTTTTGGTCCGAAGTGTTGCCATGGTAATTGCATGGCGTGATTAGGGTAACATGCTGATGTGAAAAGCAGGACCTATGTTAATGTCACTCATGCTGTTGTTTGGTAAGATAAAGTGTGAATGGGTGTGGGTGTGTGGAATATTTGGATATATTACCAGTCGTTAGAAAGCTTGCTGCAAATTAGGGCTATGTATTTGCTCCATGAGGCCGAAATGGCTACGACAGCAGTCAGAATCATGAGCGTTTTTTTCTTTGTTATTTGTGCTGAAAGGCTTAGCTCTCTGTGTGTGCAACAAGAATCTGTTGCTTTTACTTTGAAAGTCTCAAGTTTTCTCATTCTCAATTTCATTCTGTACATTTTCAACGAAGCTAAATTATTTACCACAGTGTATGTCTCAGAATATTTTCTCAGCTCATTGCACTAATGGTGATGAATTTCTTTCTCTTTTTCTATTTCCTCAAATTATTTTTCAGTAACATCTGGCCCCTTCTGTTTGTTGCCCATTAGTGAGATTTAGTGTCATACATCACTTTGGTCTGAGTCTAAACATGAGTGGTAGGTTATATCAGGTGAAAACAGTCTCTCCCATATACATCATCTAACATGCACACAGACACAAATTTATATCTGTGCAGCGTAATAAAGACAGCCTTGTAATCTTTTAGAGGCCATGTAGACACTTACCCCAAGTTCTGAAAACCCACCGGAACAAGTCTGATTTAATCAAACCACTGGGATTGGACATTGTTTTCATTGCCCAGACCTATGGTCTCAGATATACTTGAGAATGTAGAAAATGCAGCATTACGTCATATTTATTAGCTGTTAGTTTTAGGTAATAGAAACAAGTCCTCCCTAATATCTGATTAGCTTGTTGGATCAGCAGTGTTTTGCTTCCACCCTGTAACAAAGATGTAACCATTCTTAACTACTGCTTTACATAGTTTCTTAATCTAAGTCTTTCCATATAAGCTTTAGCATCAGTTAGCTAGCACCGAACCAAATTGCAATCTGTTTGTTTGAGTGGCCTAAATGGGCCAGACAAAACAACACTGGCTAAACCAGGGTGTGTACAAACTTTTTCTACTTGGGGCCAGATGCAAAAAGAAATAAAAGTGTTGGGGGCCGCATCGTAAAAAATAAATACATAAAAGTTACTAGATGCAATGCGACTAGATTGCCACTATTGCATCAAATGTATATTCCATGCTTAATATTATGCAAGTTTGAATCACATGTTTTTATCAATAAAGGATATTTCTCTCAACAAGAACACTTAATAGCAATAGAATAGTGATGCCGGTTCAGTAATTAGGAGGCTCGGGGCAAAAATTCCGCAAATGTGACAAAATGCCCTAATGTTCAAAATGTAAAAAAAAAAAGCCCCAAGTTTCTGTTTGATACAGTCCTTAAAATTCTAGTTCAAGAGTAGCATTAAATATTATGACATAAAATAGCTTTTAAAAAAAGAAGTAAATTTAACACAGTAAATTTGATATATTTAGAAAAAATGCCCTCACAAACAAAAAATGCCCCTGAAAATTTAATTCAGTGGGCAATTATTGGCCCCTTTATCGAAAAGTTCATTTCTGACAATGCAGTAATTTAACATACGAAATATTATACTGGGCTATGTTCAATTTCTATTTGATATTGTGTTTAACTTTAAAGTCCATTAAGTGTCAATGCAACGCACGTAGAGCTGCTTCTGAGAAGTTTTGGGTGTGACACTTGGGTGTGATTTTAATGATCAGAATATTTTTCTGCTTTGACATTATTCAAGGTATTACTCCTTATATATTAGTAATTCAATCAGTTTCTGTTCTGTTGTTACTTCTATTACAAATACTTTTTGTTTATAATTTGATAAAAAATGATTGCGCTCCCTTTAACTTGGCTGACGCGCAAGTGCAAGCTGAGTGTGTGCAGTACACGGAGAGATACACAAGTTTCTCGCGCTCTCTCTCCCATGTCCTAACTCTCACATTGTGATGGGAAGTCCGTGAATCATTTTTCATGTTTCAATGAAACATCAGAACGAACCAAATCACTACAATGAATTAAACTTCCCAGTGCTACATTATAGAACATTATAGAAAAGTGTGACGGCGTGTCTCTGTGTGCGCTCATTAAACTTGGTGCGGCCACTCGCACTGCACAAGGACAGCTCTTTTTAGTTGATGTGTGTTTGTATTGGGATATTTTATCGAGAACGAGTACATGAGCAAAGGATCTGACCTGATATCAGTCCTTTCACAAATGCAGAATATTTTTTGTGTGGTGCTTCTTCCATTCATTAAAAACTTCTGAACTCTTCCAGTGTTTGAAGCTGGTGGCAAATAACGAGAACACAGTTTTGGAGACGATGCGTTGTGAAATGTGGCCGCACGAGCCAGCGACACTCAGTGTTCAGAATATTAATTTCATACAATTTCTCAATAGCGGGCCAAAATTTCAAGAACCTCTCGCGGGCCACATCAGAGCAGTCGGCAGGCCGCAGATGGCCCACGGACTGTAGTTTGGACATTCCTGGCTAAACCAATGTCTGGAGTTAGGTGAGATTGCCAGTTTGCCTGACTATGATTAAGTTTACTATTGTAAATGTTATCTGATAATTTGAGTAATTCCCTTTGGTGACAAATGGCACACAAATTTACACTTTATCTTTTGATTAATAAATCAATTAGTCTGGAAATTACATTATATAGTCTACCCCAACTGTGGTCCTACAGTAGTAATAATGTTATAGATTATACAAATCAGATTAAAGGGGGTCAAAATCTATTAAAGCTCTAAAGTTTACAAACACTTTTGGTGGTAAGAAAGAACCAGGAAGCGGAGATCAAGGAGAGGTTAAAGAGGGAGATGGAAAAGGGGAACTGGAGGAAGTATGATAAAGAAATATGTAAGGCTGAAAAAACAATAAGGTACAAAGAAAAATGACAAGAAGTAGAATGGGTAGGAAAAAAGGAACATTCGGGACATAGAATATTGAGAGGCAAAGAATGAAAGTCTGTAAGTGTGAGTAGAAGGTGGCTGACTTACTTAAGCTTATATTAAAAGGAAACAGAATGTGCTAAGCTAATGTGCTCTTTTCCCAAACTGGAGAAAATGTATCTCTTTGAAATCAGATGATGAATGTGTGTATTAGCTTGTGGGTTTGTGTATATGTGTGGGAGTGTCTGGCTGGCACGGTGGTCTGTTCACACACTCAGTTTCATCACTAAGTGTGCATTTCCCTTGAGAATGTGTCTGTGGCAATGATTCTGTTTGGGGAGGATTTAAAAGTAAAATTTTCTCGCTCTCCCTCTCTGCGCTTTTGATCTCAGTCTCTGTTAGACTCTCTCTCTTCTTAAAAAGCAGAAGAGCTATTTTGAATGTGTAGTATTTCATTTAGCTCCTTACCTGTTTAAAGCAATGATGAAAGAAAGAGGGGGTTTATTCTAGCTCTGCTTTTTGACTTTTTCAGTTTGATGTGTTTGTTCTTGTAATGTAAATGTCAATTATAACTGAAATTGTTACTTTCAGTTATAATTGTAACAGACACCTTTGTTAAATTTAGTAAAAGCCTGTCCTGAGCAAGCGGTTTATGCAGGTAACATTTATATAACTGATCCAGGCAAGATTCAAACCTGGGTCCCCATAAGAATATTATACTTGAATATTATTTGAAAATATAAGCATATTTTCTCCCTTTGAGATTCTAATATTTGATACTGGCAATTCCAATATCAAATGGAATGGGTGTAACATGCAAAGCTTATGTTCATAATATGTCAGAGCATGCACATTCTTAGCATTCAGTACACAGTTTGCAAAACATGTATGCAGTTCACTCAGAAAATGCTATTAATGTGACATGTTTGCATTTTAAATGTAAAGTCTCTGAAACATAACCAAAGATTGCTCCATCATTATTTGTATGTGCTCTGTTTTTATAATATTATTGTGAAATTATGTTTACATTTTCAGATTTATCCATCATTAAACGTCACATTAATAGTGAACTGTGTTTGGTCATTGCATGTGACATATAGCAGGACTGAGGACAACCAAAAATCTATTCTTTTTGCCAAAACAAATTTTTAGCCACCTAAAACATAAGAGATTATGGAAACCACTTGTTAATCATATTTAAAAATGATACTAATGAGCTTTATACAGAAAGATGTAAAAGATAGGAATGTGACTGCTATTTCCATGGTAAATGGTGAGGATAACATTTGCTTAAAATTTACCAAATATTTTAACACGCTTATCCTAAAACCACCTATTTCAGACTAACATTTTCTGCTCAGCTATGTCAGATGTTTTGGCTGTCTTGATAGGAGTGGCTTCAAATGAAGTTAATGTTTTTCCATAAATGCTGAGCTGGAAGAATCTCTCCTGTAGGGCTGCACAATTAATCGGAAAACTAATCGCGATTACGATTATGGCTGCCACGATTATGTAATTGTGAAAACTGACAATTACAGCGTTCAAGTCTGCTCCTGTTGCATAAATGGTTTCTATTTACAACGTGTTTTTGCAGCGGTTAAGTATTCTAACCAATAACTAACATGTCCGTTGAGCAATGAAATGGCAATTGCAAATCAAAGCCACTTAGACTAGTTCTCCATCCTATCAGTAATGACAACTGATCCTAATGCGCAAGTTTTAAGCCATCTGAATGCCCAGATGCTTTATGTTCCACCTCTTTTCGCGGAGCACATGAAAATGAATACTGAATAAACATCACCTGACACTTGAAAAGTGCGAAAAGCACTTTGTAATTATTTTGGATTCATTGCATATTGCATCGCTCGCTTTGAACGTAGAGTTAAATACACTGCAAATGAGCAATAGGACAAAACTAAAATGATCCAGTTCTAATCGAGGCACAGACGTGGTGTAAAAAATTGATTATGCTGATTAGACAACTTTGTTTTTAATGAGAGCATTCACAAGAGTGCAGAAAATTATGCGGAGCATCACTGAGCTTGCGTCGAAATGCTGGTCTCAAACAGTGTTAACCTGCAGTCATTGTAATGGGAGAGTTTGTCACATTGCTCGATTTCTGCGTACAATTTATTAAAAATGGCATAACAGTTTTGTTTTGTCATGTTAATAAGTAGGCCAATGTGAATTTGATTTGTGCAAAATAGCAATAAAATAATTCAGCTTAACTGTTCTAAGTGTGTTTTGGAGGTGTAGCCAACAAAGAATATGACATGAATAGCATATTTCATGAATCACCGTCATTGTTATTGCGTATGCAATAATAAGACAAATTTGCCAAGCAGCTGGTATTGGTAGATTTAACATTTTCACGAATTGCACAAACTCCGATAGCAAATGACTGTTTTTAATTTCCAAAGTGCAACCACCGATCTAATGGGATGAATGTTCCCCTGTCTCTCATGAAAGGGTTTACTGAACAGAGTAACTTGGTTGATTTAAATCGGCTGTTAATAAGTTTAAATATTGAATATGCCATATTATTTACTGTACGTGGACTAAAATTTAAGCAGTAATTTAGCAATAATTTAATTTATTCTATACCATAGATACCCATTTAAAATAATTTTTATATGCCTTACCTTAGCAAACATTATTACAATATAAAATACAATATAATGCTTAAAAGATGCTTAAAAGAAACTGAAGTGCAGCTCGTTTCCACCATTGAAATCGGCTACTCTGAAGAACCACACAGTTGCTTTGTGACGTCACAGTAATTTAATATTTTAAATGACATTAATAATTACAATTACAATATCAAGGGCAATAATCGACAATTATGATTTTTGCTATAATCGTGCGGCCCTACTCTCCTGTATAGAGGCTGAACACAGCAGTCTATATTTTAGGAAACTACCTTTAGTGCTAACAGTGGAAAAGATCATAAAGTCATAGCTGGTATTGTAATAATTCCATTAAAATATTAACAGCTGTGTGTGTACAGGTGATTGTCAGTCATCACCTTTTAATATTGATTTTGTAGCTGGCATAGTATTTTCTAATTGTCATTTTATTATTTTGATAAAATGACAGCAAGTATAATGGAAACCAGGGACTAAAAAAGTTTTTCATTTCAGTTAGTTCTGTGTAAAAACATAATTTTTTTCTTTCCAGTTCAGAAGTTCCGTGGCCTCCTTTCTAAATGTTATTCCTTTTTTCTTTCTAAAAAAGAATAACGTTCTTTTTAAAATGACAATACTCTGCACTAAGTGCTGGGTGAAATACCAATTGCAGCATTGCCAGATATCACAAGAGAAACAAGCCAACTGGTCTGGAAAAACAAGCCCAAAATAAGAGACTTGCCTTACCAAAATAAGCAAAAATAAGCAATATTAATAATACATTTTCTCCTGTGTGGTGGATTTCTCCACACAGGAGAAGCATACAGATAATTAACTGTTATGTAAAATTTAAATTACAGATCTGTTTCTCAGTCAAAACCCAGCAGTATCAAATCTGTATTAATGCATCATATCTAACAATAATTCAGTGAAGACTTGGAAACAACAGAAATATATTTTTTACCTCTAATAATGTTTTCCTTGTATCTGGAATAGGCGTGCATGTATATGTAGTATTATACATAGTTGTTAATTAAAGAACAATATGTAAAGTTTGGAATCAAAGCACAAGTTACATTTTTCGGGCAACGTGAAGTGGTGTAGTTCCAAAAAATTACTGTGTTAAAACTTTTGAAACAAAATTAACCAAATATAACCAATGTGGTGATGGGGTGTGGCCAGGAGAGGAAGAGACGTAAGGATCGACACCTGTGGGAAATTATCTCTAATATCTGTTTTGTGTTGCTGTGAGAGCTAAAAGGGATAAAAGGGCAGTCCAGACCACCAAAGGAGAGAGAAAGGAGAGGAGCCATGTTGATCTGTGTGTTTAATTGTTGTGCTGAAAAGAAAACCATTTTGTGTTACATGGAAAAGTGGAAAAATAAAGACTTATATTGTACAGTTTTCCCGGCCTCTCCTCCTTCACAGAGAAAGAGCTCTGATCTATCACAATGGTGCCGAAACCTGGCAATTAAGAGGAAGAAAATGCCGTCAAGGACTACTCGCCCCTGGCTGAAGTGTTCAAGACCCTCACTGCATCCACCAAGCCCAACATCAGTCTCGGCTTGAGCTGCATATGGAACAAGAGCAGTGGTTCCAGGCACTCTTCCAGGCTCAAGCTGGGGACCGGCAGGTGCTACGAAGCTTGGTACACCAGCAGGGGTCTTCAGCCACGACCACGGACCCACTTATTGCTGTACCGTATGTCACACTGATGAAGATGGGACCTCAGGATGACACGGAGGCGTTCCTTGAACTATTTGATCAGGCGGCAGGAGCATGGAACTGGCCCAGCTCTCAGTAGGCAGCCCACCTCGTGCCGCTGTTGTCTGGGGGAAGCCCAACTTGTGGCCCAACAAATACCTGCGTCCAAGCTCCTGTTGTACGAACATCTGAAGAAACCCATCCTGCAATGGGTCGGCCAATGCCCAGAGCAACATCACCAACATTTCCACTCGCTGATGCTTGGGAATCTCGGCTGCCTGTTTGCATTCGTTCAACAGCTTCGTGACACCTGACAAAGGTGGCTGCTGGCTGAAGATTGCGGCGCAGAGGAAGTACTCAATCTGGTGGTACTGGAACAATTCATCGCCCGGCTACCAGAAGGGACAGCGGAGTGGGTCCAGTGACACTGACCAGTGTCACTGTATAGATATTCGGGGGCTGGCGAGCCCTCTTCTCTCTCTTCTTTTCTCCTCTCTTCCCCTTGTCCAGTTCCGGTTCCCTGGAAATGGGGAATTATGTCACCAAAACTGGTTCCCCAGTCCCATTGACCTTTCAACCTGCCGGTTTTCCCTAACCCTCTCCGTTGGTGAATACGCTGCCGCAGGTGTGGGTATGAAGTCTGGGTTGGTCTGCTGGAGCTGCGGGGATCATGGACATTTCCAGGACCGATGCCCCGTGATGGAGGTGGAGACATTGGTCCGGATCCCTGATGCAACATAGGCCTCCCCCGATCAAGCAGGTGTATGCCAGATACCTGTATTAAGGGGGGTACATACCAAGCCTTGGTGGATTCAGGTTGTAATCAAACCTTCATTCACCAAAGCTTGGTTGAATCCGAGGCTTTTGATACAGGCTGGTGGGTGAAGGTAAGGTGTGTGTGTGTGGAGATGTTCAAAATTACCCTTTTGTCATGGTCATTATTAAATTTCGGGGCCAAAGGCATAGTGTCAAGGCTGCAGTTAGACCCTGCCCCTCCCATCCACTAATCTTGGGTACAAATCGGCCAGTATTTACAACTTTATTGAGGGGAATATGTGTGGATGTGTCCTGCAACAAAGTGTATAGGTGTGTGGTGTGTGACTTGCTGGGGAGGTAGTGCCAGGGTCATCTATGTCAGTTCCACATCAGGAGGACGAAAGGGAGGGGGAAGTCTCGGATTCCCCAGCCCTTAGAGGATTCCCAGAAAGGGACGCGAGACAAGATCCTTCGAAAAAGTGAGAGTAACGCCTCCAGCTAGACATTGCTATCGCATATCCATATTTTTTGATTATTAAAGATTGGTTGTATCGAGTGACACAGGACACTCAAACAAAGGAGGATACAACCCAGTTGTTAGTACCTAAGAGCCATCAGGAAATGTTATTCCAGAGAGCCTGATAGCAGGTCATTAAGGACAGGAAATAACACTGAACCGTCTAATAGCCCATTTCTTTGGCCGGGCATTCGCGGGGATGTTCGTAGGTGTTGTGCGGCATGGCATGAATATCAGCTGGTGAATCCGCTGGCCACACCAAGACCACCATTGCACCCCCTTCCGTTGATCGAGGTCCCCTTTGAAAGAATTGGTATGGACCCCGTTGGGCTATTAAAGCGGACAGTAAGCGGGCATTGCTTTTTGTTGGTTCTGGTGGAACGCAACACGATATCCGGAAGCAGTGCCTCTGCACAGCATTTCAGCAAGAACTGTTGCGGAGACACTCTTCAGAATTATATCCCAAGTGGTGATTCTGAAAGAAATGCTCACTGATCAGGGCACTTTGTTTATCTCATGTACACTAAGCTAACTGTACAAATTATTGGGAAATCGATTAAATCGGCATGGTCGAAAGATTTAATCAGACCATAAAAAATATGACTCGTAAGTTTGTGCATGCAGATGCTCGAAATTGGGACAAGTGGCTGGAGCCCCTATTATTTGGAGTACGAGAGGTCCCGCAAGCCTCCATGAGGTTCTCCCCATTTTAATTATTGTATGGGTGTCAACCGCATGGCGTGTTCGACATTCTATTGGAAAATTGGGAGGAGAGACCTCAAACAGCAAAAACTAAATCCAATACATTCTTGACCTGGGAGCAAAACTCCACACACTGGGGAGGAGATTAACACAAGAGAATTTGCCCTAGACTCAAGAACATCAAAGCCTGCTGTAAAATAGGGGTACTCGACTACGTGAAATTTATATCGGGAGATAAAGTCCTTTTATGGCTCCCCACATTGAGCTCAAAATTACTCGCCAAGTGGCAAGGACACTTTAAGGTCACATGCGAGCTGGGAAAATCGATTATGAGGTGGAACAAACAGATAGAGGCAGATCTCTGTGCGGTAAGACTCGCTTTTGTGGCTTGTGTGTTTACATCAACACGGAATGGTGCAAGAACTCTATGCTAGTCTCTAGCTACTGCTCATCGCTGGTGGAGCTTGTGACTGTTAGATGCAGACCTTTTTATTTACCACGGGAATTCACCACTGTTATCATAACCAGAGTTTACATTCCCCCAGCGTTAACGCTAAGGAAGCGCTCTGTGAACTGTATGGGGCTATGAGCGAACTGCAGAATGCTCACAAAACGCTATATGCTAATTCGGCATACAGGCCACTCGTCAAACGCACAAAACCGTTCAGAAGCAGGTGAAAACCTGGCCAGCAGGAGCCATCTCTGCTCTCAGGACTGTTTTGAGTGTACTGACTGGCACATGTTCAGGGAGGCTGCAACATATGGCGACTCTACCAACTTACACAGCATCAGTGACCAGCTACATCAGCAGGTGCATTGATGATGTCTCTTTCTCCAAGACCATCACCATACGCTCCAACCAGAAGCCGTGGATGACTGCTGAGGTGCGCGCGCTGCCGAGACTGCACCTTCAGAGCAGGTGACAAGGCAGCTCTAAGAACAGCGAGGGCCAAACTGTCCCGGGCCATCAGAGAGGCAAAGCGCGCACACGCCCAGAGAATCCACAGTCACTTCCAGGACAGCGGTGACATGCGGCGCATGTGGCAGGGCATCCAGGCCATCACCAACTACAGGACAACATCAGTTGCCTGGGACAAAGATTCCTCCCTTCCAGATGCGCTGAATGACTTCTACGCTCGGTTTGAAGTGCAGAACGACGTGGTGGCGAGGAAGAGCACCCCTCCTCCCAACGACCAGGTGCTCTGTCTTACCACGGCTGATGTAAGGGTAAGACATTTCCTGATGTGAGGAAAACTCTACGTAGAGTCAACCCACGGAAGGCTGCTGGACCAGACAACATTCCTGGCGGAGTGCATAGAGGATGTGCAGACCAGCTGGCAGATGTTCTTACCGACATCTTTAACATCTCTCTGAGCAGCGCCGTCGTTCCAACGTGCTTCAAGGCCACCACCATCGTCCCCATGCCAAAGAAGTCTTAAGTGTCGTGCCTCAACAACTACCGTCCCGTCGGACTCACACCCATCACACGAAGTGCTTTCGAGAGGCTCGTCATGAGGTACATTAAGACCCAACTGCCTCCCTCACTAGACCCACTGCAGTTTGGGTATCGTTCAACAGACGATGCCATCGCCACCACCCTCCATCTGGACCTCACCCACCTATATAAAAAGGACTCATACGTTCGAATGCTGTTCATAGACTTCAGCTCAGCATTCAACACAGTCATTACCCAGCACCTGATTGGAAAGCTGAACCTGCTGGGCCTGGACACCTCCCTCTGCAACCAAGAAAGCCCAGCAGCGTCTCTGCTTTCTTCAAAGGCTGAGGAAAGCACATCTCCCACCCCCATCCTCACTACATTCTATAGAGGGACTATTGAGAGCATCCTGAGCAGCTGGATCACTGCCTGGTTTGGGACTTGCACCGTTTCGGACCGCAAAGCCCTGCAGAGGATAGTGAGGACAGCTGAGAAGATCATCGGGGTCTCTCTTCACTCCATCAAAGACATTTACAAAAAACACTGCATCCGCAAAGCCACCAGCATTGTGGACAACCCTCACACAAACTCTTCACCCTCCTGCCATCTGGCAAGAGGTACCGAAGCATTCAGGTCCTCACAGCCAGACTGTGTAACAGCTTCTTCCCACAAGCCGTAAGACTCCTCAATACTCAGAGACTGGTTTGACACACACACACACACACACGTGTCCTGAGTTGCACTTTAATTATTGTCAACTTATAACTGGCTACTACCTCAATAACTGCTATGTCCATAGAACACTATCTCATAGTATGTTATGTTTACTTTTGGAATTTTTAGAAACTGTCATCTTTTGCACTACTGTTTACTGGTTGGCGCTGCACTGTCTCTTACTGTGTCTATTGTAGGGATGCAACGATTACAGATTTTGTAAGTACGATTATTGTCTGAGAAATAATCACGATTTAACGATTATCACGATTATTATGCATCAATTAATTTCACAAAACTACTAATGTATAATATCACATGAACACTCAACACTAGATTTTAATGTGTTATTTATTGCTCCCACAACACAGTACAACATTATAAAATGACAAACAATAATCAATCTCTTCCTTTGGAATTAAAGAGAAGTGCTTTGTAAACATCCAGTATTTTTGTTTTAAAAATAACAAATTAAGTCAAAGGCTGCAGGGCTCTTTGATTGAAATAGATCACAAAATCATTAAGTGTTTAGTTTGTTCTAAATTTATTTTCAACCTGAGGTAGATAAAAACATAAAAACAATATCTTGTTGGTATTTGACTTAAAACATAAATAATACTATAAAGGGATAATAAATCCCAATGAAAATAAGAATAAACAAAGTCTTTGGCTCTATTGAATTAAATGTAAGCTAAATATTAACTATGTATTTCTTTTAAAGAAAACAAATGTAGTCCAAGGCTTCTGGGCCTCTGTCAGAAAAAAAATCAGCTGCGGGCGGGAGCGGGACAAAACATGAATGTTGCGGGCGGGAGAAAGTAACACAGAAAGTAGTTGAGAATGTCAGTTATAACGACCCACGTGTTAAAAAATGGTGGGGTTTAAATCGGGCTCGCGCTTATAATTACAGTTAATGTGTCGGGTCGGGCCGGGCTCGGACACAACGTGCACGGGCTCGGGTAGGGTCGGGCTTGATTTTTTGGGCCCGATCTAAGCTCTAGGCCTACTAGAAGTCTACACGGCCCTGATCTTATGTTAGTGGTTTACACCGGGCATATTAAAACTACAAAGCCAAACATTTACTCAACACAGACAGGAGAAAGCAATAGGATATTAAGATATTCACTGACTGAAACTCTTGAGAGCACGTCACATTCGGTTTTCCACAGACGTACGTTACCAAAACATGCCGCTGTTTTTTTTCAGTTTTTCTTTTACGTTGCACTGAAAGCTAAACTCTGACCGCTACTGCATGGATTTTAAGTGAAATGTTTATATTTAATACCAACTCAATGTTTTATTAATTATCTAGCAACGTAATTGAACTCAGTTCTTATGTATTACCTTTGCTTGAGCATTCAAATCTGGGTGGTGATCCCGCAGGTGCTGCATCAAATTAGATGTATTGGCTCCTTTTGCGGAAACCTTTTTACGGCAAGTTTTGCATACAGGCGATCCGTCTTCTTCAATTACACCCTTGTCATTCTTCGTGTAACCAAAATACTCCCACACGGCTGACTTAAGGCGTTTTTTTGGTGGAAATAGAGCGTCGCTGCTTAATCCCTCTGCCATAGTGGCTGATGACCACGGCACTTTAAGCTGGTGCACCGCTGGTGTAACTTTGTTTTCGTTTTGTGTGTGTTAGTTGCAAAAGTTCCGTTCCGTGCAGAACACTCGGTAGGCTATAGCATTTTTTTTTTTTTTTTTTTTTTTTTACACGGTGTAGCATAAACTTTACGATTAATTAACCGTGACGTTTTTAAGTGCGGTTAATTGTGAAGTCCGGTAATCGCTGCATCCCTAGTCTATTGTCCTGTTCATTGTTAGTAATTTATCGTACTGTCCCGTACTTTTTGCACACTTTTGCACGTGCACTTTATATAGGTATTTTATTTAGTCTGTGTAGTCTCATGTGGTTCTGGGTTGTCCTATGTTGTTTTATGTTGCACCATGGTCGTGGAGGAACGTTGTCTCTTTTCGCTGTGTACTGTACTAACTGTGTATGGTTGAAACCACAATAAAAAAACTACTGGACTTGACTCATCAGATTTACCACCTTAACCTCTTAAAGCCATGGAGAGAGTTAGTCCCCGTGACTTTGGCAACAAAGAGAGTGGCCATGTTTGCTCACAAAGATTTCAGTTTCCACTTTAACAGTACATTTAAGGACCATTTTATTTTTTTATTCAGGGCTGATATGTATATGTTTTTATATTTAAATTCAGAAATATAGACGTTTGAAATGTGAGACTTTAAAGGAACTCCTAATACTGTGTTATACAGTATATCTGTCTTAGCAATTATTACATTTTTTTTGTTTTTTTTTTTTATATGGTGAAAATTGATTTAAATGTAAACTACTCTGAGCCCAAACCAACCAAGACAACAAAAACTCATTATCTAAATATTCACAAGATTAAATATCACAAAGCACATTTTGAGACTACTCAAGCTGTTCTATCTTTGATGGGATATATAATCAGTTTCACCGTATTTTCTACTGGTTGTATTGGATTATTGCACCCTCTGCTTTTCTTCCAGGATATAAAGTACAACTTGAAGCAGGCACATTTAACATTGCCATATTATAGTAATGATGGAGCAGGTGGGAGTTCATTAACACATTAACAAATTATTTTATTTGAACTTGTAGCCTTTTTGTTAAGAATTAGGCTTCTTGTCTCATGATCAGATGGAAGCAGGTGTGTGATTTAGCTTTTTTGCAGTTCTTATTCTCATTCAGAAGCATAATGTATTCCTCTTCCTTCTATAGAGAGCCTGATGTTGGGGACAGAGATCGACCTACAGCAAGTGGAGGGCACAGTTGTGGCTGTGGAGAGTGCTCTGAAAATGTGGCTACATGACCAGGGTGGAGACAGGGAACATGTCCACTTGTTGTTACCCCCTTCTCTCACAGCACAGAGTTCTACACTGAACCCTGCCAATAACAGACCAAGCCCTGGTATACACACACACACACACATACAATAATAATTGCATACAAGTGTTTTTTTTTTACACCAAAATACGTGTATGCATGGTTAGTGAATGAGACCAACAATGAGCTTGTAGACTTATCCTAAAAAATATTTAAAAAAAACTTGGATCAGGGTCCTTCCACCAAAATACTCATTTTGAAATCCATCTCTTGCTTTTGCATTTGACCTGTCTGCCATGTGTGTAATCAATGTGTGTTGCTTCATGTCGCCCTCTACAGTCTGTTTGAAGTGTGACATGCAGGAGAGACTTCTTAGCCCAGCCCTGCTTCCCAGCACTCCTGACCTTGGAGTGAAGACTGAGAGTATACAAGATTTCCAGCCCCCGAACAAGAGCCTGACCAATCAGAGCCCCTCACCACAGTGTTTACGAGTTGTGAAGTACAGCCACGCCTATAGTTAATTTTGTTTTTGTGTGCAGTAGCTAAGCTGGAAGCAAATAACAGTAAATTATTTTGAATAGTGATTTTTTTAGAGCTTCAATAAGGCACCAGAGTGCTATATTTTATATTGTAATATAGTAAATTACACAACTGGTAAAGTGCACAATGGTGTTTTTTTTTTTCAGACATATTCCGTTACAGTATCAGAAACACGGTACATAAGATAAAAATGTTTATAGGAACACAATAACTTAGCTTGTATGTAGTTTCTAAAGCATACTAAATGTACAAGTATGCGGAGTGTGAGGAAGAGGGGAAGAAAGATAAAATTAATCAACTATGCTAAAGTCAAAATACCATCAGGTTTTTAATCAATCAAACAGAGAGCTCTGTGTTTGAATCCTCAGTCTTCCACACACACAGCCATACATTGTATACGATTTACATGCACATGAGGTCATTTGTCCAGGCACTGTGATACAATGATACCAGTTTTCCCCACCTAGTCATTATGGGTTGATTTGGAATAGACATAGTAATTCTCCCTCATACTCATGCTGTTTTTCTTTTTGTTTTGTTTTTCACTTGCCCACGCTTGGACTTTTGTCATTTTTTTATTCTAGTGTTATTCTCTTAATTTAATTAGGAACAGAATAGAGATGTGTGTTCAAATATTATGCATTTTTATTTGTAAAGAGCTTTACATATTTGTAGTTGAAACGATTTAAAGGAATAGTTTGCTAAACAAATTCTGCCATTATTTACCCAGCCTTATGTTGTTTCAGTTATATTTCCTGTGGAACACAAAGGTAGAAATTTAGGTAGAATCGTTATTCCACCCTTGCCATACAACAAAAGAGTTGTCAAACTCCAAAGAGTACCATGAAAAATAAAAAAAGCAATAAAATATAACTCCATACAACTTGTGCACTATATTCCAAGACTTCTGAAGCCAAATTAATATTCACCTCTATACTTTGAATCGGTGTCCAGATTCATAAATGGCATGTCAAAATAATTCACAACACAACACCTTTGTTTTTCACATGTGTAGTAATCGAACAAAATCTGGTTGCGAACGCAGGCTAGACATAAGCTTTGTGGAAGGCCAAGAAAATTAGTGAACAATGACTTAAATTTCAGTCTGTGCCAGTTGTGATTTCTCTAAGTAGGCAAGGGAGGTAATGTCTCCTCAAAAAATCGGGTGAGCAGAATAAATTACTGCACATAAATAAAACAAATAAAATAGTATGAAATGTGAGCTCAAACAATGAGTATAGCAGTCATCTTTCTAAAGTCACTCTGTCAAACAGCGACACTCACTGGATAAAGACTGCCAAATACAGCGAAAAGTCACGTGAGGGGAGACGTTGGCTCCTGTTAGTGCTGATTCGTTCAATACGCTGTCAATCAATCAATGCAATAGCCCTTCTCACATGCCCGCCTCCTCACAGCTGGCCTCTGCAGATCGCTATGAATGGGATGAACAGATGGAAGTGCAGAAACTATTTGCACAGAAAACTGACACAGAGAACTGCACTTTTGGTCACATCCACATCAAAATTAACTTAAAATGACTTGAAATCTGAAATGGTACGTGAGTGGCACACTTTTTTAGTGTGCACTCGCTCTTAAAGGTACAGATCTGTGCATCACAAACCCTGTGTTTACCAAGGAGTGGATGATGGATGATCCAAAAATAAGATGACTATAAAAATAATTGGCGAACAGATGAAATATTCATGAAACATGTTTGTTGCTGTGTTGTTGTAGGTATTGTTTTTGAGGCAGTTAAAAAATAATAATTATAAAACAATGCATACAGTTAATGAGTCTTTGATTCAATAAATAGTTAAAATCAACTTACAAAAATATGTGTTTCATGCCTGTTTGCATTGTAAGTGAAAAGGTATTTCATATGCCTTCCTGTACAGAAATCTGATATATCAATTAACATATATAATATAAATTTTTGGGGGCATACATGTACATAGCCTATACAAATTTGATGATAATAAACCGATTTAAGGAAATTATGTTACATTTTTAGCCATTTTTAATAGCCATTTACAGTATTTTGTTATGTTGTTGCATTTATAAGCAAAATACTGTGTCACTTTTTATATTATATATTTTTTATGCATGCCTACTTTTTCATATCATATGTTGTGATAAATTAGATTTCAGATTTGTATGGGTTTAACCTGAAAAACATTTAAATGTCTACTGGAACTGAAATAGAATTTATATTGGTCTTGTAAAAACAACAAAACAAACCCTGAGATGGCACTCTGCCTCCTCATTTTGAAACTCCTCCACATGCCGCTCGTCTGTAACAGTTGAATGGCTTCAGAAGATTTGGAATATAGCACACAGCACAAGGTTTTTGGACAACTTTTACTGGGTTCCACATAAAAATTTAATCATTTGAAATGTTTGGATCAACATGAGGGTGGGTTAAGGATGACAGAGTTTTTGGATGAACTATTTTTGTTGTGTGCAACTGACAGAGTTCTCTATGCTGACGGAGTGTGTCAGTCTGTGCTGTATGGACTACCCTTTGTCATCAGACCAACCTCTTGCTGGCAGCTAGACTGGGATGAGATGGAAACCAACCACCAGACCTTTCATGCTCTCTGCCACACACTCAGAGTCAGTGCTTGTTTGTACCCCAGTGTGTTTAGAGTAGTGTGATAATTTGTGGTTTGAGGGATGTGAACATATCATGAAATAGTTTATTAATCACATGTTCTTTAAAATAATATTTTAATTTACATTCAGAACATAAATATATATCTGTGTTTGTCAGACCCGTGACTGGTTCCTGTTGGCACGCTCAGAGCCAAAGTCGGGCTTGGGCTCTAGTGTGTTCTCTTACTATGTACTTCAGTCCTCTGGATCACTCTCTCTGCTTTTGAAACCTGTGCTGACACGAGAACTTATGCTGCCCTGCACTCTGCCTGTTGTTATTGAGGAGCCCCCACTCCAAGCACTACGCAATATAGAGGTATTATCACATATTCACATACAGTACATCCGGTATGGCCCTGGCATAATAAATACCAATGGGGTTTACTAAAAATGAAACACTATGAAAAGCACTGAAATGGCTCACAGCTCGAGTATGGTATTTAATGCAGCAAAAACTGGGTATGTCTCTTCTGTAATATTTTTTTAAATTATGTCATTGGTTGTTTTACTTATATAACCCCAATTCCGAACAATTCCCCAATTGGGACAGTATAAAAAATGCTAATAAAATCAAACAGGAGTTATCTGTAAATTATATTCACCCTTTGCTTTATTGAAAGAACTACAACTACACATTACATGATCTTTTATTTTAGTTTTTTTGAGAATGTAAAGTAATTTAAAATCAGATGATTGCAACTCGCTTCAAAAAATTGAGACGGGGCAATTTAAGACTAATAGCAAGTTGAAATAACAAAGCCATGTGAAAGGAGATGTTAAACAAATGATAACATGAGGCAATCGTGCCAGTATATAAGGAGCCTCCAAAAACAGCCTAGTCCTTCAAGAGCAAGGATCATTTGAGACTTGTCAATTTGCCAACAGATAATAATCCAGCACTTTGAGAACAATGTTTCCCAAAGACAAATTGGAAAGATTTGTGGCATTTCACCCTCTACAGTGCACAATATAGTTAAAAAATTCAAGGAATCTGGTCAAATCTCAGTGCGTTAAGGGCAAAATGAAAACCACTTTCACAACTTAAACTTGTGTCTTCAGTGCCCAAATGCTTAAGTGTTGTCGGTAGAAATTATGTTTCACAGTTTTAAATACTGGACTGTCCCAATTTTTTTTGAAGTGCATTGCAATCATCTGATTTGAAATTACTGTACATTTTCCGAATTGGGGTTGTACTAGACAAACTGCGGTCATATGATCACTGTGTTCAGAGCTCCCTGGAGCAGCTAGAGAAGGACCCAGTGTTTAACCCCCTCTGCCTGGACTCCAACCTTTACATGAACCTGAGAATGAGAGGCTTGCTTACCCGCTCAACACAACCATTTGGAGCACAAGGCCAGGGACGCGGCCATCGCAGAGATGCTAGTCGGCCACCAGAGGGCTCTACACAGCGTCAGGTGAGAGATGGTGTAGAATGGAACAAGATGTCTGAGATATATAGAACGGAAGAGAACTACAATGGAAAGACTTGTTTAAAAATACAATTCTGTGTTGCCTGGTATATGTTTGTTCTGTTCCATATAGTCTCCAATAATTAAAGCTGTTAGAACAGTTTTGGACAATTTATGGCAGATTAATGTTTTAGGTTCCCAATCAGTGGTCTTATAATTTGTATTGTCTGTTATTATTATTTATTAATAGGATTATTGATGCATTACATTATAGATGCACTAGAGGAAGTCCTGATATCGTGTCTGTTGTGTTTGGTTATGTTAACCTAAGTACGTTAGATTAAATCAGGTTATAAAGACATATTTGCCCTTATCCTGTGTTGGTTCACCAACATGGTGCTGTTTTTTGTTGAGATTTAAATCTTAATCATTTTAGAACAATCAAAATGCAAATAGATCAAACTGAATTATAAAAACGAAGAGCAAAGGACTAGAATTAAGAAATTGTGTGTGTGAAAGTGGAAAAGGGAAGTTATTGCCCCAGAGAGCAAAAATGAAACCAAGCACTGACCTAATATTTAAACACCCACACAAGGGGAAGACAAAAAGGAAGAATGAGAGAGATAAAGAGGGGAAACAAATAGGTCCCTTAGGTTAATAACAGTCCACAGTCAAAACTCAAAATAAACTATTGGTTTCTGATTTTCCAACCACATGTTAAATGTCACCCCATTATTAATAGGTCAAAGTTATATGAAGAATTCAACAGAAAAAAAGCAATCATTCTTCATGTCAGTGCACTAAAAAACAAGTTATTGGTAGCATGTTAGTTCCATCAGTCAATATGGAAATATGGCTGCATGAGAAACAGAAAAGCAAGGAGCATAAACATGATTCTTATATATAGATAGATATTACATAATTACCAATCATCAGAGTTCTACAGGACATTTTTCATAAAAATGTGTTATTCCAAAGCTGCATACATTTGTAGAGAAGCGTTAGAAGGCACTTTGTCTAACAGTGTTGGTTTGGACACATGACCATTGTTGGGTAAATGCCAGGTCACAATGACACTTACAGCTTTACTAGGAGGAGCAACATGCAATACATTTTTCCATTCTTCCAACTTTTAGCAAAATGTGATGCATTGCTTGAGACTTGAAAAATATTTTTATTGAGCGGTGTGGCAAAAAACATCAAGTTGTTCAAGTGCATAAAACATGACAAATCCTGTGATAGTGACAGAGGACATGTCAACATCATGCACTCTATCTTTTCTCTACCCTCCTTTTCTTTTTCTCTTTTGATCAGCAGGGTCGGCAGTCTCATAGTCGTGTACGGGCTACAGTGGCTCCTCTCCCTTCCATTCCTCCAAACAAGATGTATCGTCCCTCACTAACCCTCAGCCACTCCCGAGCCAGTGCCCCTGCCCTCTGTTTCCAGGACAACTATGATGAGGAAAACCATCTGATTGTTCAGAGACAGTAAGGAGAGTTGTAATGCTTTCATTATGCAAGGAAATCACACATTCACACTCTACACTCACATTAACTGACACCAACTGCTGTGTACAACCAGAAATTCAGAGCATTCGTTTCTAAACTCCCACAGACAGGATGTCATGTACCACATATACTGTAGTTGCACATGGCTAGATATATACTGTTATATGTACCGTTAACTTGAATACATTTGCTGTACAAATTTTCACATGGCTAAGTATTCAGAGGACACTGGACTGGGGTACTGTACTGTGCAATAGGACCATTCCACATCCCTGCTTTGTACACCAAAATCCTAGAATGTGTTGCAAACTCAATACACACCTTTAGCCAAAAATACAGCAAAAAAAAATAAAATAAAAATGCTGGCATACTAATATTGCTTGGCATCTAATTACACTTTTGATAAAATGGTTTACATTTTTAAGTAAGCCTAACATGACAAGTATTCCCTGTTCCTGATTAGTGACGAGTGCTGATTAGGTTGAATGAGTTTGCTATATCCTTCAATTCCTAGAAAACAGTTGTGCAACAGTGCACTGCAGATTAAATAACCTCATTGATTCTTTGCGACTGACACTACAAAATCAGCCCTCGTACTTCAGACACAGAGTGCATGAAACAAATGCTAGTTTGGTACTCAAATACTTGCCATTAAAACACTCCACACAGTAATTCAAATTATTTCACTCTTGGTGGAGTAATTAAAGTAGCCACTGGGGCATACAATTAAACAAAGGCTGCACCACAAATAGGAGAGTTAAAAAAAAAAAAAATTGTAAAATGCGGAGGCTGCTAAAAAGCAATAATCAAATACAAAACCCACAAAATTGGAAAGAGACAAGGGGAATAAAGGTTGTAAAATAGAGCGCGCAAGGGCTGCCTTCTTAGTGCAGATGCTAGAGCTAAATATCTCTATGGAGAGTTGGGGAGTAAGAGGCCAAGTGTAGTGGAAAAGTAGATCTATTGTCCTCCTTTATGGAAGCTTCTACAACAGCCCCAAGAGAGAGACACTATACTCAGATGAGTAGGAATTCAAGGCCTTCATTGAGCTACAATGAACCAAGAGAGAAAAAGAGGTCGCTCTGTTTAGCCCTCATAACCCTGCAGAAGAAGGGTCTTTGGAGGCGTTAGTTAGGGAGAGTTGTGAGAGCTGAGACAAATTGTTCTGAAACTAGACTGAGGTCAGAGCTATAATGTTACTCAATAGGCCTCTTTTATTGCAGCCCATCAGTATTGCCTCATTAAGATCTACACCATTCCACCCACCTGGCACTGCCTACGCCTTGTCTTTATGACATCATGTTGAGGTTAGCATTGTGAAAACTTAACGAAAAGCAGACATAGCAAGAGGATTTCACACAACTTTCCTTTTTTTTTTTTCACATTTGAAATATCCTTATCTATTAGTTATGAAAGAGTGTTGGCGTTTCATTGTTTTCTAAATGTATCTCCACTTCTGCCCAACTAATACCTTATGGATGTGTTGTCTTATGGGCCATGTATGTAATACCTGTACAGTATTGTTTAAAACAAAGAGCTAAATTCAGACCCTCTGATTTATATTATTAATGAATTGTTAAATGAAAAATAGTTCCTAAAATATCTTTGGGTGGGTGAGGGTTATGTATATATTGCTGTTAATTTGAATTCATTGCTTTATTTTTGTGTGTAAATATTACTTGTGTTTTCAAAATCATTCATTGCTGTTATTTAATGTTTATGGTTGTCCTTTTCAATGGGACCTTAAAAAAAGAACGTTTTCTTAAGGTACAAATCATTTTCTTAAAGAATCTAATCAAATCAAACAGGCCTAATCTATTTTCTGTGTCAGAATATGTAAGAATTATTTCACAATATGATTGAAAAAAGTTTAGAGAATTAACAGTGATTAGCACAACTAATGGGTGATATTTCATAAAGAACTGCTAACCTTTGACTTTATCCCTGTTAGAGGGAAGAAGAATGTTCCTTTTCCAAAAACAATGTAACAATTACTGGATATTATGTGGTTTAAAACAGTATAAATAATAGTTTAATTACAATTCATTATTGCTGTATTATTAACAGAAGATTTACTTTTATTAATTGCAGTAACACAAAATGTTCAGCTTAATATACACATTTACCAATACTGATACTCTTGAACCTCTTTGTCAATTGTGCCTTTTATGTATTTAGTAATCCACATTTTGGGTGATTATAATACAGAAATCAAGTTTATTTAGGTGTACAGATGTATTTCAAATGGTGACATTGCTTAGAATTCTGGTAGTAAGACTAAGCATTTTAAGCAAACAATTCACTTCCCCATCGTTTGCTTCACACTCCAGAGAGCAATAGCTCAGTTCTGTTTTCAATTTGGTTATCCAAGCATTTAGTGGCCAGTGGAACGATAACATAAACGGAACATTCTAGAAAACAGGAACTAGTATAAAATGAGAAATGCATCCAAACTTAACCAATTTGCACCTTAAACTACAAGATACAAAAACTGAAACTTTGATAATGTGACCTTTTTACGACACTAAAGCTTTGGTGGTAAAATATGGCTTTAAATAGAAAGGATCTGCATTTTGCACGATGAAGCATGTTTACACCAAATTCTGCTTGTCTCAAATATTTTCTCAGCATGTTTGTAATGCATCATATCCAACAAGAAATATCCAAAAATCTAAATTAAAGGAATGTTCCAGGTTCAGTACAAGTTAAGCTCAATCGACAGTATTGGTAGCATAATGTTGATTAACAAAAAATTATTTTGACTCCATCGATTTTTCTTAAAAAAAAAAAAAAAAAGCCAAAATCTGGGGTACAACGAGACATTTACGACGGAAGTGAATCGGGGCCAATTTTTTGTTAAAATGCGGTTTCAAAAGTATAGCCACAACATGTAAACGATATGTGTTTTAACATGATTTTAGTGTGATACAGTTGCTTAGTAACCTTTTTGTAGTTATAGCCAATTTTACAATTTCGTTGTCATGACAGTTTATTGACAAAAACCCTAAAATTACTGTAAAAATGACAATTTAAACAAATTTACAGCTCAAATATTACATGAGTTTTAACAGAAGAATTAATGCAATTGCTATTTATAAAATTATAAGCTTCATATTTCTGCTTTTAAACCCTACAAAAATTGACCCAACTTCCATTGTAAGTATCTCACTCTAATCCAGATTTTTGCTTTATTTATTTTTTTAAGGAGGGACGAGTCAAAATAATTAGCAACATTATGCCACAAATGCTGTCGATTGAGCTGAACTTGTATTGAACCTGGTACATTCTGTGAAGATGATATTGAATGCCAATGACAGTGTTAAGGGGGATAGTTCATTCAAAATTTTAAATTGTTATAATTTGCTCAATCTCATGTTGTTCCAAACCCCATATGATTTACAGTCTTTCCTGTAACACAAAAGGCGGCAGAATGTTAGCCTCAGTCACAATTCACATTTATTGCATATTTTTTTTCCATACAATCCAAGTGAATAGCAAATGTGGCTCACATTCAGCCTAACATCATTAACATGAGGATAAGGATAATTTTTGGGTGAACCGTTTCTTTAAGAAGAGCAAAGAGGCATTGTCAATGCACTTTTTTAATATCTTAATATCCAAGAGTAATATGCTTTTAAAGCAGATAATGTTGCTCTGCATAATCCTGCATACCTAGTATAGTGGTAAAATATATGGCAGAACCTGGGCCAAATCTGTCAACAGTTTCACAGCATTTCTGCTTAACTGCACTGCATATTTTATAAAAAAAAAAATAAAACAAATTGATGAATAGATTATATTTTGGCAGTCCACTCAAAAGAAAAAAAATTAAGCAGTGGAAGGGGAGACTGGCGAGAGGACAAAAGGAATTCAGTGAGAGGGCAAATGAGAGAAAATAGGACAGGGAACAGTCTGTACCTTCAAACCCTGCCAGGCAGACACATTTTAACTCAGCCAACATTTAACTGCCATTTGAAGGCCTCAATGTTACACAGATGGTTAATATTCACTTTGCATCAGGATTATCCCTCAGTTGTCAAATGCAGTTCAGGACAAAAGAGCATTGGGTGAATATGGGACAGAGAATAAAGGATAGGGTATTCAGGGTAATTTCATGCCCTCTTAATGACTCGAGACAGCAAACCAAGTCCAGATTTTTTTCTTGGAATTACATATACTGGTATGTATATTTTCATGAGGAAAAGTAAGACTATGTAGAGTCTTGGGACTCTTTTACTATATTATTTTATTATCATGTTAAACAACAGCACAGCTGCCGAGACAGACAGACAGACAGAGCAGTGGATTAGTATCCTTACTGCTACAATCTTCATGCAAAAAATGGTTTGACAAAAATGGTTTGACAAAACAGGACTAATTTGTGAATTTGATAAGTGCAAAATGTGGAATATTCCAGTACAGGCCCTTTCAAAGGACATTATCCACATAAAAGATGTTTGGGTCTGTTTTCTGTTGTTCCTTAGACCACCATTGTGGCAAAGACAGCCCCATTCCGTTTGTACAGCCCTAGCTCTCTAGTAATTTTGGTATCAGCTGCAATCAATGACTAAATTACTAATGAAATGTTCAGGTACACCACTGTCTCCATTGTGAACCATGAGCATATTTCCTCCAACTATGGTTTTACATCTAAAGGGCTGAGGAAAAAAAGACCAGACAGCTTTAATGTCTTCAAGGGTTAGGTCAAATGTCACCCAAGTTGTCATAGATGATGTCTGGAGTTTGCATGGTAGGATGCCAAGCATTTGCAGGAAGCCTATGTCTAGGAACTTTACTGTAAAGCTCCACATTGTTACCTGCCCTTTCAGCAGCACCAAATCCTCTACCAACACCTCCAACCCTACGGTCAATGAGAACCGCTGTCAACCCCTGGCTGTTGCTACTGTTATTGTTGTTCAGGTTAGCACTGCCCTTACATTGAGGTAGCGGTGGAGGATCTTTTTTGGGCAGTACTACTTTGCCTGGCTTTGGTGCTGTGACAGGCTTGGGGCCTTTAAGTCTGGGCACAGGCAATGGTTGGTGAGCTTTGCCAAAATGAGTGACTGAATATTCATCCACATTTGGATTGTAGGCCACCTCATAACCTTGAGGCTCCTCCAATCCCCTGGTTCTCCAGGGATGTGTGTCCAACCGTGCTTCGTCATAAAGCGTGATAATAGGCTGTGTAGTTGTAGGTCCTGCCCGTCCCTCTGGCTCATCATAAATGTGCTCTGTTGGACCACCATCTGCAGGGTGCCTGCTTTGCCCATCAAGTCCCAATGTCCCTGTCCTCTGCAACAATTCCAGACTAACCTGATCATAGATGTCTGCGTAGAATGGTTCAAACTTGGTGCCCTGTTGGCGGATCCCCTCATCGCCAGATGGCCTGAGGCGTGGGCTGGGAGTAGGTATGCCAGTTCTGATACTATCCACCGGGTCAGAGTACAGACACTCTCCTAAACAGGGTGGCGGACGGACCGAGTCGGCAGGCTCAGAGTACAGGCTCCCCAGGTCCTCTAACAGTTGTCCACTTTTAGATCCACGAGGCATGGGAGATCGTGGTGGTGTCCCACCAACTGGAGTCGGAGGCTCTGGGAGGCTTCGACCTTTAAAATTTTTCCCATCGTTTTCCTTTCGACCAAAGACTCCATCTGCCGATCCAGGTTTGCTGCCACCAGAATCTCCATCTGGTTCACGACTGTTTCCCTCTGAAATTGCAGCACGAATTTGCAGGAGAGATGGGCATTCACCGTCTAATGATGGACAGCTTTGGTGTCGCTCTTCACCTTGGGCTTTATGCTCACGAATGGATTCTTCAATAATGTGGAATATCTCATTTCCCTGCTTTGTCTCGAAGGTAAAGTTCCCTGGCCCAGATTCACAGCGTCGCCCAGCCTCAAAAGAGAACATAACCTGTAGAGCACATCAGAATTTTAAGAATGAATTTAACAATTTATCATTTATTTACTTGGACATAACGGGGCTCCCACATGACTTACGTCAGCGTTGCTGATTCCAAATACATTGAACCCAATGGAGTGAAGCTTCAGCTTTTTTGCTGAATTGTGAATTGTTGTTAAGCAGCGCTCAATGTTCAATTTAAACTTTGAACCTATTGCCACTGACCTTTCGAAGCATCAGCGACTTTTCGTTGAGACTATTTATTTAATTAAATCACAGCCCTCACAGTTTGATAATCACACTGGGTCACATCGTGATTGACATTTTATTTACATTTACGAATTTGGCAGACGCTTTTATCCAAAGCAACTTACAGTGCACTTATTACAGGGACAATCCCCCCGGAGAAACCTGGAGTTAAGTGCCTTGCTCAAGGACACATTGGTGGTGGCTGTGGTATTTGAACCATCAACCTTCTGCTTACCAGCTCAGTGCTTTAGCCCACTACGCCACCACCCTCCAAAATTTAGATTAATCGTTTAGCCCTACTTCACATAAACAAGTCCTATATAATTTCTGCAATAACTAAGTTTTTTTCTCTTCCAAAAACATGTTTTCAGTGTAACACTAGCATTAGGCGGTGTGCTTATATACGATGCTAGGGGTAGGCTACCAGGGCCTACTTAAGCTTCAGAATCAAGTTAATAATAAAGCTATAATTATCATACATACACATATACACATGCACATGACTTAAGACTTCACATAATCTGTGATGATCTGGGGGTGCTTCAGAAAGGCTGGAATTGCACAGATTCGTCTTTGTGAAGGACACTTGAATCAAGCCACATACACGTTTATCATGGAAGAAAACTTGCTTCCTTCTGCTCTGACAATGTTCCCCAACTCTGTCCAGCTGGAAAACCCAATACTCAGTGTTCCATGCCATAGATCAAGGTGTGGATGGAGGACCACTGGATCAAGACCCTGTCATGGCCAGCCCAATCGTCAGACTTGAACCACATTGAAAACCTCTGGAATATGATCAAGAGGAAGATGGATGGCCACAAGCCATCAAACAAAGCCGAGCTGCTTGAATTTTTGCACCAGGAGTGGCATTACTGGTAAAAAGTATGCCAAGACGCAAAAAAGTTGTGATTGAAAATCAGGGTTATTCCACCAAATATTGATTTCTGAACTCTTCCTAAGTTAAAACATTAGTATTGGGTTGTTTAAAAATTAATATGAACTTGTTTTCTTTGCATTATTCGAGGTCAGAAAACACAAATTTTTTGTTATTTTGACCCGTTGTCATTTTCTGCAAATAAATGCTCTAAATAACAATATTTTTGTTTGGAATTTGGGAGAAATGTTGTAAGTACTTAATGATACCAATTTTTCTACACAGTATGGTTAATACCAAATACTGCCTCAATTCAAGACCCACCAGCTGTCTTGTTGGACGGCTCCTTTTCAGCACTCATGGGGATGAGCGCACATACAAGAAGAGCACTTAAAGAGTATGAACGATCAAAACTGCCTGTCATGGTGAGATAATAGAAACTCATTGTTCTTCCATCCAGATGCAGTAAGTACCAAATATGAAAAAATATAACCCAGTTAACATATATCTAGAGATGTGCTTGAGGAGTTTTTGCAAAACTCTTTTATTAAGACACGATGCCATGAAGCTTGCAAACGTTTTTCTCAAAATCACCTTTTTACAGTGCTCCTCAACTACTTTGAGGGGGCCAGATTATCCAGATTATTTTTTTTTCTGTATTTATCTTAGCTAACACTTTCATCGCAAGTTACATGCTACTTACAAAATGGCCTTAATACTGTGCATTTCTTCATATTAAAATAGTCACAAGTATACTGTACAGTGTTTCCCACAAGATTATGTGAGACTAATACATTTTAAAAGTTAAATACATCCATCTGGTGCACTTGAGAGCAAAATTAAGAGGCTAGTGTTAGTCTTAAATCTGCAATAGGGAACTTTGAAATACATTTAATTCTGAGAAACAGCACCACCAATTCTTCCCTATATACATGATTCTCTTCACCCCCAGCCAGGGTTATTTGACAGCTGTTCACAAACAGTGCCAATATATAATAATTTTAATATTTTAGGGCTATTGTTTACAAATTATTATAACGGAGAAATGTTTATATCTGCTAAAGCCCTCTCACAATATCAACCCACATATGAAAACAATGGTCATATAAACTGTCATGTTTACTTAATGCATTTAAATACCTTCTTTTGAAAAAAAAAAAAAAAAAAAAAAAGTCTACTCTTCTATTTTCCATATAAAAGTATCACCTATAAAAATTTGTCCTGCAAATACTCTGAATTTGCACACAATAGCTAATGCAGGAGCCAGATTTTTGTGCAGATAATCATTGGCAAAAGAACAACAAACTGAGTTGATGCTATTCGTGATTGTATAGAACCAAATATATTCCGGATATTTGCAGGTTCAGTTTCACATAATATTTTTTTCCCCAAGCTCTACAGACCCTGAACAAATGAGACACTATCATTTGACAGTTCAAAAATAGCGAAAAGCAAACTTTTCAGCGCATTTTCTTTGAACGTTCAGTTTGCATAATCGATTGCTTTTGTTGCCCGAGATGTGCATATGTGCTCACAACATTTCTGTCACAACTACGATGATAATTTTTTACATCTGTAGATTTAATTGCACTCCACACAACTAAGCAATTTTATATAAATACATTTGATTGAAAAAAGACGATATTAAATGCTCACCTAAACAGTGCGATCCATCAGTGTAACTAAACTATCATCAGAAAAGCGGGACAACTGATGATGGCTGAATGCTGTTGCATGTGCCAATGAGAGTTGTTAAAGTCGCCGAGGCTCGCGTCTATGAACGCTGAGTTTTGTATTCAGGTATTTCAGATGGGGAGACAATTTGATAAAAAAAATTTTTTTTTAAAAAACACCATACAAAGATGATGGATGGGCCGGATTTGTCCTGCGGGCCGCCAGTTGTCTAGCCCTGGCCTACTATCTTCTAAATTAACTCAAAATAGCCAACGAATCAATAATAGGCTATGAAGCCGCAGGGGACAAAAATTTTGTTTAAGTACATAGTCATAAAGCACACTACATCGAATCTTTGAGCATATTTGAAGCAGAGACATAAGTTAGAGGGACCTTTTAGTTTAGTAAAACGTAACTTTATAAATGACACCACAGATTTAACATTTCATCAAAGGATAACCCCATACATATCAACAAGGTCTGGGCTAAGCCACAAATATCCACAGACACTAGAACTGCCCCTGGGTGTGATGACACTCAAATGCAAATCATGTGAAAGCCCCTTTTGACTTGTTCTATGGATCAACCTTCTTTTAAATGAACACATCAGCATCGAAAAACAAAAAATGGATGCTTTAACCTTTTTAAACCATAACCTTAATTCAGTAGTCATTCACTGCATTAGTCCTGCCTTCCACCCACTCATAAGGGAGAGAGAGGAAGGCCAACTTCCTGTATCAAGGCAGTTTCTATGGTAATGACAGGAAGCAGCGTTGGAAACAAAAGTAGCCCAAGTTCCTGCTCTAGATTTCATTAGTAATATGAGGCCATCTGTCTGCAACAATGTTGGGTTAAAGCAAACAGCCGTTAGATTATTTTAGACACAAACTGTGTGCAGCCTACATGTTCATGTGGGTGTCTGAAAGCTAAGTCAAGGCTGAGACTGAATAAGACATTGATCAATCAATGTTAAAGGTCCCATGCTAACTCTAATTAAAGAGGTTCAATAACATTACATGACTTTGAACCTCTTCCACAAATGTAAATGCATTTTATAACATTTAGAACACATTGATTTTTACATTGGTTTGAAGGTATCCAAGTATGCTATAAACCAGAAAAATTCAGAAGTGACTAAAACTCACCCGGTCTCTTCCATAGCGACGGAGGAGTTTGTAGGGCCATACCAGCAAATTCTTTTTAGTCTTGGGCTCCTTTAGGATAAGGCTGTCAATATTAGCCCTAAGCCAGTAATTTCCAGAGAGACCACAGCGCTCTGATGCTTCTGTCGTCTGGACACTCACCCAAAATTCATTAACTGCAAAATTTGGCAAAGAAAATGGGTCAAGTTTAACTCAAACAATTATGTCAGTATGATTTAACTATTGCGATCAAGATGAGTAAAACTGAAAGTTCTTTGAATCTCAGGAAATTAGCCAACACCATCCTTTTTTAAATCACTTATGAACAATCCACAATATAATAAGTACAAACAGGATGTTTTTCATTTGTTGGGTCCTGTGCCATTTCCCTGCTAAGTTCAGTACAGCTGAAGAAAAATATCTGTATCTACATTCACTATTTTATATGGTCTACGTACATAACTCTGGATTGGCTTTAAACCAAAATACAAACAGATGACATTGGACAGGGCATCAATAATCATTACCCATACAAGCAACACTCTCTTGCACACTGCCACTTTTTGCCAGAAAAGGTATAATTGAGATATTTGAATCAGACTCAAGCATTTTAAATGTCAGCTCCCACCCTCATTGAGGAAGTCAGTGTTGCCCTTACTAAAAACAGAAGTGATCACAAACTGTTTCCGCAGAAACATCCAAGAATGCTAAGCAGGAGCATGAGAAAGTATATGGACTTAATGGGATAGTTTGTCAAAAAATAAGTCATAATTTACTCACCCTTACAATTGTTTCTTCCATGGATCTCTACAGGAGATATTAGGCAGAACTTCAGCCCCAGTCACAATTCATTTTCATATAGAAAAAAAACTATGGAATGAAAGCGAATGGTGACCGAAGCTAACATTTTGTCTAATCTCTTTTTGTATTCCACAGAAGTAATTTGGGTTTGGAACAATTGTTTGAGCAACTGATTACAGAATTTTAATTTTGGGGTGAACTATCTTTTTAACAGTTGCTCCTTGAATGTTTACCTCTCATTGCATTAGATGTAGTGAGTGTAAGCTATGGAAGAGGGGGTAGGGGAAATGCCCGAGATTCTGCTCTACTTTCTGTCCTCCTCCATTACACTTGTTAGCCTTTGCCTCTTTCACTCTTCTGTGACCAATCAAATTAAAATGAGTAGGATACAACCATCTTTGGAAACATCTCTCTGGCAACATTTCTCTCCTAATCATTCAAGCACAAACATTTCATTTCTGCAATGTGTGACTAACAGACCTGTGAATTTGCATCTAACAGAATCAGGTGAACAGACGTTCCTGTCTCTTCACTAACCTTTGTACAGTTTAACGGTTTCTCACATGGTGATGATTGAGGTTTAGTCATGGGACAGTGGTAAAATAAGTTGGCCTTCTATATAGAAACCAAAAAGTTGCTAGAGAGAGAGCAAGTGACATCACAGGTCCTACGCTTTGAGAAACGTATTGCCCATTATGGAAATGAGTTCAAGGCCAGAAAAGCTGTGTGGTGTAGCATGTGGATCTGGTCTGGGTGTGCATTTGTGTTTTCATATTTGACTTGTAATACACAATTACTGTTACCTCATTTAAAAAAGCACCAAAAGAGATTGTAAACTATGATTAAGAAGGAAAATACTAAAATTTCAGAAAATGAGGCAAATTACAATAGTGTTAATAAACTATGTGCCATAAAATAGATGTCTAAGGAATTAACTGTATATACAGTGCATCTGGAAAGTATTCACAGCACTTCACATTTTCCACATTTTGTTACGTTACAGCCTTATTCCAATTAAATTCATTACTTTCCTCAATTCTACAAACAATACCCCATAATGACAATGTGAAAGAAGTTTGTTTGAAATATTTGCAAATTAAAAAAAAAAAAAAAAAACACACATGTACAGTGGATATAAAAGTCTACACACCCCTGTTAAAATGCCTGGTTTGTGTAATGTAAAAGAATGAGACAAAGATAAATCATGTCAGAAATTTTCCACTTTTAGTGTGATCTATAATGTGAAAAATTTAATTGACAAAACAAACTGAAATCTTTGTGAGGGAAAAATGAAAAACCTTACAATGTATTCATCTTTCCCTAGATCCTGATTAGTCTCAGAGTTCTTGGTGCTGAAAAACATCCCTACAGCATGATGCTGCCACCAACATGCTTCACTGTAGGAATGGTATTGGCCAGATGATGAGCGGTGCCTGGTTTCCTCCAGACATGACGCTTGCCATTCAGGCCAAAGAGTTCAATCTTTTGTTTCTCATGGTCAGAGTCCTTCGGATGCCTTTTGGCAAACTCCAGGCAGGCTGTCATGTATCATGCCTTTTACTGAAGAGTGGCTTCCGTCTGGCCACTCTACCATACAGGCCTGATTGGTGGAGTGCTACAGATATTGTTGTTCTTCTGGAAGGTTCTCCTCTCTCCACAGAAACGCTGCAGCTCTGTTGATGACCATCGGGTTCTTGGTCACCTCACTGACTAAGGCCCTTCTCCCCCGATCGCTCAGTTTGGCCGGGCAGCCAGCTATAGGAAGAGTCCTGGTGGTTCCATTTATGGATGATGGAGGCCACTGTGCTCATTGGGACCTTCAATGCTTCACAAATTTTTGTTGTACCCTTCCCCAGATCTGTGCCTCGAAACAATCCTGTGTCGGAGGTCTACAGACAATTCCTTGGACTTCATGGCTTGGTTTGTGCTCTGACATGCACTGTTAACTGTGGGACATTATATAGACAGGTGTGTGCCTTTCCAAATCATGTCCAATCAACTGAATTTACCACAGGTGGACTCCAATCAATTTCTAGAAGCATCTTAAGGATGATCAGAGGAAACAGGATGCACCTGAGCTCAATTTTGAGTCATGGCAAAGGCTGTGAATGCTTTTTTTTTTTTTTTTTTTTTCATTTTTTCCTTTTAAGAAATTTGCAAAGATTTCAAACTAAATTTTCACATCGTCATTATGGGGTATTGTTTGAATAATTTTGAGGAAAATAATGAATTTACTCCATTTTGGAATAAGTTGCTGTAACATACAATGTGGAATAAGTGAAGTGCTGTGAATACTTTCCGGATGCACTGTAGCTATATAAAAAAAAAAGAAAAAAAAAGAAAAAAAGCTGGCCACCTTCTATCCTTACAAAATTGAAACTAGTTGTTAAAAATGCTTCAAGGGTGTTTACATTCATACTATGTTGTATGTCCTTTCTTACCTTCTTCTCTGGAGTAATAAATTAGATTTTCTGCCATTTTAAGCTTTTGCTGTCCATTGGAGTCAGAACTACCAAGAGAAGGACTCCCTCCCTAAGAGGCAGACAAAGAAAGTGAGATGCGGAGATGGGTCTATTTGCACCTGATTATTACGATGCACTTCGAGGCATTCAATCACACGTAGTCAGCATTAAATAAAGGTGTAAAAGGGGTCTAAAATGTTTTGTGATCAGATCACAAAAACCACATACAGAGGTAGTCAAAAAAAACCTATGTTACAATATTGCATTTGAGGTGTAAACGCTAATCCATTCTAAAGGCATCCTGGACAGAAACAAAACGCCACCCCTCCCTTGTTAATTAACCTTGTGCTAATAACAAGAATATAAACTTTGCCAGTTACAAGCATCTATAAAAGAATTAACTGACCGATCTGAAAAATTTTAAAAGCTGATATTTATGAACATTATGGATCTTCTTCAGTATGTCTGATATCAACATACAGGGACACAGATTTTAAGCACACACACACACAGTATTCTAAAGCTCAGGTTAATATAGGTTTTCCACTAAAATAGATAATTCTGCTAAGAAAAAATTAAGATTACATTTAATGTTTTAACTGCATATGAGAGAAACAGCATGCCAATATTTTCTCACTTTGTCTTTTATGACTTTTTTTGTGGTTAATTAGTGATTGAAGTATTTCACCAAGAAATCATAGAGCCTCTCCTTGAAATCCAAACACAAGTGGTCACAGGAGACACATTTAAGCGACCAAGTGTAAACAGCGATATACCTTGCCTGACCACATTTGATCGGATTACCTGGGATGCATTTTAAAACCAGGTTTAAATGGGGTCAAAGTATAGGGGACAGCTTTGTTATTCTTTGTTATTGAAATCCCCTACATGTCTGAAATGTACCATAAGTTAACACTTCACTTCATTTAAATGCCCCAAAACATGGTTCTAGATTTACCACTGTGTAAAAGAACATTTATTGTTAAAAAAAGAAACACACAATACTTCATTTATAGTCTTATTTATAGATTATATTTTACAATCATCCTTTTTTGTTAATTGTGATATTTTCATGACAATTACACAGCCAGCAGATTTTTGTTAAAAAGGAACATTTTGGCCAGGTCACATGGAGTAACCCTAAGAAAACTTCATGATATTTGTAAAAAACAAAATTTGTAACAAATATTAGAAAACGGTTTTGAATTAAATGACGAAGTTGTGTGTTCAAAGTGCAAGGGAATTATTTTGATACCTATTACTTACAAAACTTGCCATTCAAGTCATTACATTTCAAAATGTATGAAGCCAACATGGACACAAATATTACATTTCTACAAACTTCACAAGTTTCCTAATTTCTATCACCTCAGACAACCTGATTTGTCAATGACCCCTATACTTCATGATATTAATGCAAATTATGTCACAATTAACAGTTTTAGGCTAATTCTAAACTTTGACTTTGTATAAAATCCGACCAATACATGTTCTTGACAGGTTTCATCATATACAAAAGGAGACTTTTTTTTTTTTTTTTTTGCATCAAAACCCTGTATCTAAGAAACAGCTTATTTTTTCCAAACTCAGTGGCAAAGTCACTGAGCGTTTACCACATTGATGTGATATATATTAACAATTAAAAGGTTTCCATGATGTCATCTTACCTGAAAAGCGATCTCACACATCTTCTCCACCCACTCATTGGTAATGTGTTTCTCTGCTGCAAAGACATAAGTCTTGTCATTGGTCTCAACATAGAAGGCGGCCATGTTTTCTTTGAGGCAGGTTTCAGTGACAGCAGGGAGTATGCTGATGCATTCTGAGAGACGAATGATCTTCTTGTCCATTTTCTTAGTGCTGGGTTTATCGCTGGCGCTGCCTGAACAATCATAAAACTCTAGCCGCGCAATGCCATTTTGACTGGCTGGGTAGAGTACAAACCAGTTCTTCTTCCATTTCTGAAAAAAGTTTGAGAGGGAGAAGAGGACTTAAGGATGCATAGAATGAAATAAGTTATCACAATTTTACACTCTGATAAAGATTTGGTAGTTTCTTGTGCACAGACTTGGACGGTTCCAAGTATTATCGACTTATGGGTCTAGAACAACTGCACATGCACACCCACAACATTGAGAACAAGGCTGCCGGTAAGGGGGGTCAATTGGAACTTTTATCCCGGGCTTTAGGGGATGGGGGCCAATATGGAAAGGCTGTTCCATATTGTATAGTGCATCTAAGTGCATTCAGCGGGAGATGCGGATATAAACACAGAGACGAGGCATAACTGTCCGCACTCCCCTCATTAGTTACCACGCACAAGCGCTCCCCCCCCCCCCCCCCAGAATTTTAGATTCTTGGGGCAGTATCTAAAAAGAGTTAAAATTATTATTCATTTAAGAGTCCGGTTGTGTCTATTTTCACTGTCAACATGTTCTCTGAATAGCATGAAACATTTACCATAGCAAATATAACCTTTTTTCTAGACTCAGAGATGAATTGTAACAAACATGCTATGACATAGCTACAGTTAGCCTACTAAAAACACAAATATCACAAAAGTCATAATTAAATATACACAACCTGTCAGGAAATGATATTATGAAATATCAGTCAGGCAAAACTTAAATGGCAATAAAACAATAATGAGAGTGGTGAAATGTCAATCTTCATGCAAAACAAAGCTATATAGTGATATCAACATTTACTGTATTTATCATTCACTCCATAACAAAGTAATGTGTAATTTACTTAAGCTGAATCTAGGACATGGAATTAAACTAAAGTTGTGACAGTTTTCATTTGAAATCATATTATGTGTATAATGTCATTTATAAAGCAGCACTGGGGCTATTGGGTTTATCATATCATTGAAAGGTGCGAGGTCGCTGTACTGTCGGTAGTTAGATGGCGTTCCAACTTGACTGCAGTATCCAGCTCTATCAGGAAGCAGATCATGCTCCACTGTCTACATTCTCACTAGTAGACACCATATCATGTCACTGCTAATTTAACATTAAAATCTGGTCAAATGTCACATTTTCAACAGTCACTGTTAGAGGTCAACAGATATATCGGATTTACGGATTAATCGGGCCGATAATTGCGTTTTTTCGTCTAACGGAAAAAATCAACTCTGATAGTTGTTGAGTTATTTTTGGTTTAGATTCTCCGTGACCATCGTTGGAGGGTTCTACATTCTGAACTCCTAGTTTCTACAGTATAGAGGTTAAATGAAAAACAATCGCTGACACAATGTGGATGCTTCAAACATGGGCTTAAAACATCGACAAAAGCCTAAGTATGTATACACGTATAGTCACGGTACAATAATCAATCATTCAAGACAATGAATGATGGTGGTTTGTTAATAAATTTGTTTAAAACTAATCACTACACTGGAGAATTGCATTGCCGACAAGGTGGAGAGGACGGGCAAATGAATGGTTTTTTTTAAAAGTCGCTTATGAATTTGTGTAGATCCGTTGAGGGCGTCTAATTTAATCCAGTTAGATAATAAACATGAGCGCTCCGAAGAGGTTGTTTCTAAGTGAATTCATAAGTTAATTATCAGTAGTAAAGCCATCATTAATTCCAACCTCATATGAACATGCTGAGTTTTTGTTTTTGCTCCGCCGTTCATCTGCTTTGTTCCTGTGGGCGTGCATTCACAAAAGGTGTGCTTGCACTTGGAATTCCAGTTTTGGAGTTTTCGGTTTTATGGTTTGTCTATAAAGATTTCAATAAAGAAATGAACTTCAGTCCAAACGTCCTAATTTTATGATACAGTTATGTACAAAAAAAGAGATAATTGAGATAATTGTTATGTAATACATTGTGGTCATGTGAGGGCAAATGTACAAGAGACAATGCTATTCTAAAATTACCTTTAGAAAGACAAGACTTGGGTTGTCCATAATTTATAGATTTAATAGGTCAATAAAATAATATAATAAATATTGTCAGTAGTGATAAAGCATACAGTTGCTATTTGGCTTTCTAAGGCAGTGTTTAATGTGTTTACTGCTCAACTACAAACACATTTGACCTGTAATATTTGGCAAAGGCTTTGAAGAAGGTACCAGTGAGGGATACATTTCTTAAAGTATCGCTATGGAAAGTAATACTTAAAGTTTAGCACTATTTTACATTGAGTGTTAAGTTCATACAGGTATATTCAATCATATTATACATTTTTAAAACTATTGGCCAATTAATCAGATATCGGTCTGTTTTCCCACCTTAATTATCTGTATCAGCAAAACCTACTATCGGTCGACCTCGTCACTTTTGCAGCAAATAACCACAAATCACCAAATTAATAAAATGCTTCTGGTCAGTTTGTTGCTGAAATTCATTGTCAGTTTTAATACCCCTTAAATCACTGTGTTAGCTGAAAGGGTTAGATCACCAGAAAAATTATCCAAAAGGCATATTTAGACATCATAAAAGCAATCCACACGACTACAGTTGATCAATTAATGTCTTCTGAACCGAACGGATACGTTTGTGTAAAAAATACCTTTAAATTATCCTTTAAAAATATTGCTTCCTGCCAGCAGTCGACCCAACAAGTTACCCACACATGATGCAAGTACATTGGTGTGTTGACGCGAGAAGTCGGAAGCACGCACTTTGTTTACAATAGAGGAACGATTATCAATCGTTTGATTACAGCTTATTTTTCAGTTTAATCCAATTAAAAGTACTTGCATACCCACGACTTGTTTCCAACTATCCGTGCTACAACTTACGCATTTTTTTATGAAAAATTTTGTTACAGTTAAATGGGATAAATGTTAGTAAGGGTGTTGATGTGTAGATGTTTTAAGTTTTATAACTGATGAACACCAAGGTTGCAGGTGATTTCTCTTTCCCTCATTAGTGCGGTTAAGAATGTTGGCGCGGTCAACACGTTTCACATGATGGTTGAACTGCTCCATGGTACATTTAAATAGCAAATTCTCATGTAAAATTTAAATGGGTCATATGCACAATGATATCGATGGAAGCCCAAATTAATCACGCATGTGAGGTGCTCTGCGTTTGTCATGAGAGCTTGCATTTTAAGGAGTGCCCGGTTGATGCGCTTGCACTGCTCCTGTCAATGGTCTGGAGCTCACATTTCACGGGAATACCGGTTAATGTGCGCGCATGGATAGCAGAGCGCAATTTGGCTTCACAGACCTGCGCACATCTTTGTCTCACATGAAAAGTATATTTAGTGCTCATAAAGTGAAATTAATGTAATAAGGTTGCTTCATCGCCTGACGGAAATGTGTACGGATGTGGCTGACATGAAAGTATTACAATAAAGGTGCATCTTAAAAAAAAATTCTATATCGATATTAACACGTATCGATGACATTGGATCATTGGTTATTGGTCTGACATAAGTGAGTGTGTATGTGAGTTAAAGCAGTGTTTCTCAACTGGTGGGTCGCGACCCAAAAGTGGGTCGTAAGTTTATTCGGACTGGGTCATGAACAGCAGGGAAAGAACAATGCCATGGTTCTACCATTTAAGATATTTTGGCGGCCGACCAAGTGATAGCATATTTAGGACTGCTGAGCAGATTTAATGATAATCTCGCAGTCGGCTAAAGACTTCTCATCTGCAGTTTCACTAGTGTAACGGAACCAGCTCACGATCATGATCTACTCTTCTCTCTGGAGCACGCATGCAACAACCGGACTTCCCTCGATATTGTGGTGCACAGACCTCAAAACTGATGTGACCAATTTAAATTCTAGTGAGACTTTTCTAGTTTAAAGCATTATGGAGAAAGTCAAGTCGAACCTTTCAAACAGTAGGCAGCCCTGACATGCCAAACAGCACTTGTTGACATTTTTTGACATCAACAACAAAAATAATGTCACTTGATGCATGTCCTTGTACTTGAAAACCATGAACAAAACTATGCAGCATAAAAGGAAATGCAACCCAGGATACATTAAATACAGGTTACGTTACTGAGTTAAAGGTACAGAGAGGAGAGGTCACGCACCTACAGTATATGTTAATTATTAATAATCATAGGACATTACTTTAAAGCTCACACAGCTGATGCTATTTTTCATTTAGTAGTTCATTTAACATGCATGAAATTTGATTCCTCATGACATGACCCCTTTAATGAACTTAAATCTGTATCTTCCAGTTATTATTAACAGTAATACATTAACAATAAATTAAACATTTCACACATTCATACCAAACATATCCTAAATTTATTAAAACAGTGATTTGAAAATATATTAAAAAGAAAAATCTTGCATTTCACAATTATATTTATTTAAATAAATATTTAAACAGTAGGCTACTTGCACATATTATTTGGAGTGCTCCTTGTACATTTTGCTACTATTAACAATTAATTCATCATTAATTTTCATGATAAATTATTATGAACTTGTCTGAAAATTGCCATTCCTAAAAAAAATGTTGAGTTTTGCAATTCCGTTTGGTGATGCAGAAATGTAAATTTTTTGAAAATTACAAACATTCAATTTGTGAAGGGTGATCACAACATTAAACTTTTGTGGCCTACAGTATATAAAAAGTGTCATGCTTATGCCACTATCTTTATTTAGCATGTAAGGCTATAGAGTTCAACAAGAGGAACTTGACGATAGCAATAACCATCAAGCTCCTTCCTCCAGATAGACAACAATTGGCAAATTCTGCAGCAATCAAAATACATGTGTGTGTGTGTGTGTGTGTGTGTGTGTGTGTGTGTGTGTTTAAGAGAGTGTGGTTCAGTTGTTGGGTCATTCAAGCATTCATCTGCCGTCACCACCCCTCGTACACTACAAAACTTTAATACAATAAAACATTAGAAATACCTTTTCTACCATTTATACACAAATTACTCCATAGACTCACAGCAACTGACCGGCACACAATGTCAAAAGCTGCCCATTGTACAGACAGAAGCCTTGTTTCTTTTGAACATAACTGACATATCTGATAAGGACATTCTTAAAAAAAAATATATACACATGCACAAACACACAAAGTTTGCTTTAACTGAATACCACAAACTAAATAAGTATATTGCATAATCAATCAATAAATGCCAATATCATCTTAATCAATAATTCAATTGGACTGTACAATGTTAATTTAGAACACTTTGAATTCACATACTGTATAAGGCATAACTTATTCTACAGGGGTATGGAGGTTGGAAATTATGCAAACGAACAGAAAGTGTGACCGTCAAATTTCCCTAAATCTCTACCAAATCTTATCAGAAGCAATGTGTTTGTCTGCTTGTGTGCGTGTACATAAGTGCTTAAACACAGGGCATTTAGCCTAAAAATCGAACAATTATTAAAAATATATAATTTCCTAAAGGTCAGATCCTATTGCTTGCAAAGCAACATGTAAAACAGAGTAGCAGTTATTAAATACTCTGATATCGATGTAAACACATTGAAACTGCACAGATCAGTGATTCAATCATAGTGTAGCCACTGACAGTGTTGCAGGATGATGTGGATGAATAAGTAACTTCAATTCAATCTTTAATCCATATTTTCATAAATAAAACTTTAACATTATTCCCAACACTGGCATCAAAATGTCATTCACTCATCAAATGTTGCTCTGTTAACAAAAAGTTATATCTACATTCCCATTCTGATGTAGGCCAACATGTATGATGCAAATATTTGAGCATTTGATCACCTCCCATTTGTGGTTCAATTGCTGCTATATAAGGGTAGCCTAAAGTATTATAGTATAATTTACAACTTGAAACATACAAAAGTTAAAAACATTTTTTTATAAAAAAAATCTCTTAAAAACAGTGTGCAAATGGATAATGCTTGGTGACAAGCTCAGAGATAACACATTTACGTCCACAAAGTTAGCTTTTACATCCCACTTTACAAGTACTGTCACAGACCACAGTTAAGAAGAGCAAGACGGTCAACACAACCCATCAAACACACAGGCACACAAAACATATACAGTGCATGGGGGGAAATAACTTGCCAATTTTAGCTTCTCTGCAATAAAGCAAGACATTCAGAGAACTGACATGCAACAGTCAACATAAAATAGTATGTTTTTAGTGTAATTATACCTGTATGTTGCTAGTGTACAGTGGCGGGCTGTGCATTTAAAGTCTAGGACTTCAATGTGATTCCTGATATTAAGAAAACACAGTTTCACAATGAATAAGACACTATGCCTTTGGGCATCATGTCACAGCTGACTAATAATATCAACTGACATTTTAAAAACACGTCCATGCACAAAAGCCAGAACTTGAAATGACACTTACTGCTCAAGCAAGCCTAATTTTAACTGCAGCGTGACTGTTTGTGAAATAAACATCTCCCGAACAGACATTAAAAATCATAATTCTTCATATGAATCTACCAAGGATGTCTATAATACCTAGAAAAATCTAACAAATAATATTTGCGATTTTAATGTTGCTTGCAATAAATGTAGTTTTGTCTGGGTACACTGTTATGCTGCGTTCCATTTACGATGGATGAGGGATATTCCAACTTGATATCTCCGACCATAAATGCATTACATTCCCCAATATTCAGGGTTCGACTCTCATTAGAGATGTCTCCTAGCAACCCAGCTGATAAACAATGCTGCAGTGCTAGCATTTGTGCTTCAGGTGTACGATGATCAAAAGAGATTATAATGTTTTATACACCTATTTCTGGAGGCGTTTGTTAAACAATCTTTAATATCATGTAATGTGGAAACAAACTCATTTATTGATATTAATTTATAAAGTGAATGTTTATCATTTTCTTTTTATATATCCCTGAGTGTAGACATGTTTGTGTAACATTGTGCTCCTTCATCTAGGCAAAATGAGAGTTGAGAATTTCTGCATGATGAAAGAAACGCAGCACTACTTTTCAAAACTTGATCTGACACCGAATTCTCAAGCAGCATAATTTATACTTAGAAAACACCTGATGTTGCTATAACAATTCAAACAGCACTTACCAATTTACTTGAAGTGAAAATCTGGCCTCCTATACGGTTTAATAAATTAAGCAATCACACAATCATGCAGAACATCTCAGGTTTTTAAATCCATAAGGATCTGTTTCTCAATAGTGATAGTGGCAGTCATAACAGTCGACTTTGTCAGCAAGATCTCGTGCTCTTCGCTTTCAAATGATACATTTCAAGTTACAAGTTACATTTCACAAGCAAAGCATTTAAACAAGGTGGGACTTGGGTTATTTATTGAACACTTAATACTGGCCAATAACTCTAAAGTTTATTTCAGCTGTAGTTTATGTAGGAGCAAAGACCAATTTTTTAATGAGGCCAACTGTTTAGCAGAGACAGAGATTGTCTTGATACATCACATGTCTCATAAAAACACGCATATCCAGTAGAAGATATGTTTTAAACAATGAAGAGTTTCCCTTCCCATTTATCCCTAGAACTATGAAAATGTGCATTAGCAGTGATATGCTTTAGTATGAAATTGCAACATGTCAGAAATTCCACTAATGAACAAACTCATTTGTAGACTTTGAAAGAAAGCTTCTTAAAACAGTGCTGGAATAACATGCATAAGCAAAGTAACTCCAGTAAAATTACAATATGTGCAGTACAGTTACAAATGAGTTTTGGTATTGTTTAACATTTAGTGGACTTTCTACACATGGAGGGAAAGAAGCCTTTATTTTCCAAATTTGTTATGCGTGTCATTTTTCCTGTCCTTCCTTTTGTTTCAGGTACCTCAACTGATTTCACAGTGTGTCACAAACCTAGTTGTATAAGTGACATGTTGCATCCCCCCAGTGGGCAGTGTAAAGTTTATGACCCCATGATCTGTCACTTTTATCTCTATATGGGACAGTTTACCCTAGAATGTAAACTCAGTGTCATTCACTCATCCTCATTTTGTAGCAAAAAAAAATATAAAGCCACTTTTATATCTGTCAAAAAATGGTTGACGCTGTACTACCCGTTTTGTCGCTATGCAAAAGAGAGAAGTGGTCATGCTAAAATTACATTAGGAATTATTAAAAAACTCCCATTTTAAGCGTACAACTAAATGTCCTCATAGGTTTCAACTACTTTTATTTATTTTCAGCAAACTTAATGTGTAAATATTTGTATGAACATAAAAAGATTCAACAACTAAGACATAAACTGAACAAGTTTCACAGACATGTAACTGACAGAAATGGAATAATGTCAGTATCTGGTGTGGCCTCCTGCTGAATTCAGTACTGCAGTGCATCTCCTCCACATGGACTGCACCAGATTTGCCAGTTCTTGCTGTAAGATGTTACCCCACACTTCCACCAAGGCACTTGCAAGTTCCCTTACATTTCTGGGGGGAATTGCCCTAGCCCTCACCCCCCGATCCAACAGGTCTCAGACGTGCTCAATGGGATTGAGATATGGGCTCTACGCTGGCCATGGCAAAAGGAAATCACGCACTTGCAGGCTGATGGCATTGGCATGCTGGGGGGTCATGTCAGGATGAGCCTGCAGGAAGGGTACCACATGAGGGAGGAGGATGTCTTCCCTGTAACACACAGCATTGAGATTGCCTGCAATGACAACAGCTCAGTCTGATGATGCTGTGTCACACCGCCCCAGACCGTGGTGGACCCTCCACCACCAAATCGATCCCGTTCCAGAGTACAGGCCTTGGTCTAACGCTCATTCCTTCGACGATAAACGCAAGTCCAACCATCACCCCTGGTGAGACAAAACCGCGACTCGTCAGTGAAGAGCACTTTTTGCCAGTCCTGTCTGGTCCAGCGAAGGTGGGTTTGTGTCCATAGGCGACGTTGTTGCTGGTGATGTCTGGTAAGGACCTGCCTTACAACAAGCCTACAAGCCCTAAGTCCAGCCTCTCTCAGCCTATTGCAGACAGTCTGAGCACTGATGGAGAGATTGTGCATTCCTGGTGTAACTCAGGCAGTTGTTGCCATCCTGTGCCTGTCCTGCAGGTGTGATATTCGGATATACCGATCCTGTGCCGGTGTTGTTACATGTGGTCTGCCACTGCGAGGACGATCAGCTGTCCTTCCTGTCTTAGGCATCTCAGTACAGACATTGCAATTTATTGCCCTGGCCACATCTGCAGTCCTCATGCAGCATGCCTAAGGCATGTTCACGCAGATGAGCAGGGACGCTGGGCATCTTTCATTTGGTGTTTTTCAAAGTAGAAAGGTCTCTTTCGTGTCCTAAGTTTTTAAAACTGTGACCTTAATTGCCTACCATCTGTAAGCTGTTAGTGTCTTAATGACCGTTCCACAGGTGCATGTTCATTAATTGTTTATGGTTCATTGGACAAGCATGGAAAACACTGTTTAAATGCTTTACAATAAAGATCTGTAAAGTTATTTGTATTTTTACAAAATTATCTTTAAAATACAGTGACCTGAAAAGTGTTTTTAATTCATTACAGTGTAAAGCTGACTTCTCTGCAGATCCATCAGGTATGCTCAGTATTTATAGGCATATTGTTTGGTCCGTTGGGTTGGATTACATTCTCACCACAATAAACCCACTCCAGAAATTGTTTGGCAACAAACTGTTTTGGTGCAAATCCAAGAGCAATTACAGTGTTTATATATGCCTAAATGAACCGAACCAAGGGAGAAAACGAGTTACATCTATTTTCATAGAATTAAACTAAATGGTCAATGTGGCTTTCATTCTGCCTAACATCTCCTTTTTTGTTCCATGGAAGAAACAACATGAGGATGAGTAAATTATTACAGAATTCAAATTTTTGAATTTAAACAAAACATTTCTGCACAAACAACTGTCCTCATTTGGATCCGTTTCCATTATGTTGAATGTGCAGCACTATTAATCTGTTAGACCATCATGTCTTATGTATGCAGTTTTATCCTGTATGATTCAGCCATCACACGAACAACGACTATCAACTTCAAAACTCCTTCACTGACGTATTAACATTGCATTTCAGCAAGAGGATCTGACGTGACTGAATGGCAGCACTGAAATCCATCTTAAATATGAATCTCTGTTGTTGCCTGAGTCTAAAGATGTAGCTATGCACCCATAATTAGCTTACTTCCATATCACAAAGAAGTTTCACAAAGACAGACTGAGGAAGTGAATAATGAACTAATGACAACCCTAGCCACATGATTCAAAAATAAGCATGATCATTTTTTTTTTAACCAGCACAGGTCTGATTGAAGACCAGTAGTGGTCTTCAGTAATATATATATATATATATATATATATATATATATATATATATATATATATATATAAATTCTTTTTTTTTTATTCACATTTTAGAATAATAGTAAGTCATCAAAACTATGGAATAACATAAATGGAACTTTGGGAATTATGTTTTGACTAAACAAAATCCAAAATAAATCAAAACTGTGTTATATTTTAGCATCTTCAAAGTAGTCATCCTTTGCCTAGAATTTGCAGAAATGTACTCTCTACATTTTCTCAACCAACTTCTTGAGGTATCACACTGGGATGCTTTTTAAACAGTATTGAAGGAGTTCCCATCTATGTTGGGCTGTTATGTTATTGGCTGCTTTTTCTTTATTATTTTGTCCAAGTCATCAATTTCATTTTTTTTTATTACATTTTAGTTTTATAATTAAATCAATATGGTGGCACAATTATATTTTTGTCTACAAACTAATTTCAAACATTTAAGCATACACCCTCAGATCAAAAGATTTTTAAGATCATGAGAAACATTTCATTCAAGTGTTTCAAAAATGTTGACCTGTGGTGTATATATATATAGTTTGGAATAATGTACATATTTTGCTGTTTCGGAAGGAAATTGGTACTTTGGTGAATTAAAGTGTCGTTCAACTAATCACAAAGTATAGTCAGGATATTACTGATGTAAGTTGCCACAGTATGCAATAGACTACCATGTCTTAAGGTCAATATTAGGTTAAAAAAAAAAAAAAAAAAACTTTCTCTAGAAACGTATCAGTCAATCATTGTTTTGAGGATTGAAGGCTATACAATGCTTGAAATTGACAAAAACTGAAGATTTCATACAAAAGGTGTACACTACAGTCTTAAAAGACAAAGGACAACTGGCTCTACCGACGACAGAAAGAGATGTGGAAAGCCAGATGTAAAACTAAACAAGAGGATAAGTACATCAGTCTCTAGTGGGAACTTGATGCCTCACATGTCCTCAGCTGACAGCTTCATTGAATTCTACCCGCTCAACACAAGTTTCATGTACAACAGTAAAGAGAAGACTCAGGGGTGCCTTATGGGAAGAATTGCAAAGAAAAAGACATGTTTGAAACAGAAAACTAAAAGGTTAGAGTGAGCAAAGAAACACAGACATTGGACAACAGATAATTGGAAAAGAGTGTTATGGATCTTAACCCCATTGAGCATTTGTGGGATCAGTTAGACTGTAAGGTGTGTGAGAAGTGACAAGCCAAATCTATGGCAAGTGCTACAGGAAGCGTGGGGTGAAATGTCACCCAAGTATCTGAACAAACTGACAGCTAGAACACCAATGATATGCAAAGCTGTCATTGCTGCACATGGAGGATTTTTTGATGATTTTTGTAGTAGTTTAAGAAGTTCTGAATTTTTTTTTCAAATTGTATTAGTAAATCTTCACGTTATTAATGTCCTGACTATACATTGTGATCAGTTGAATGCAACTTTGGTGAATAAAAGTACCAATTTCTTTCCATAAGAGCAAAATCTGTACATTATTTCAAACTTTTGGCTGCCAGTTTATACATTTAAATTTAACTTAAAACAAATAAACCATGTTATTGCACCGTTGCAAGTTTTTGATGCTCTTTGCAGATACCCTAAAACTGTGTCCTGTAATTATGTCAAATAGCTTTTTTTTTTGCCTTTTACTGTTGTTGATGGTGCCTTTTTCTCATGATATCAAATCAATTCCATTTATATTTCTAAGAAAGAAAACATTTTACTATACACAGAAAAGCACATTATAGTACACAAATAAAACAAAATAACCATTCATTCTTATGTAGGCTATATATGGTAACACAAGAGAACATGTTAACGTGAACATTACTACAGGATCCTTAATTCACCTTTTCATACACTACTACACCACTACCGAAGACACATGACTAATTTGAACGTCAAAAGAATGAGAAAAATTAAGTACCACTTTACTTATACAAGTTTCACTTGTAGAGAAAACAAACAGAACCTTTTTGTGTTCCGGCATTTATGATGCTGCATTTTCCACTGCACGTGCACAGTTAAGAGAGTGGAACTGACTTTATCCATGCATGGATCTATGTTAGTGGTTTGATATCTCCCATAAAAGTGAAGAAAAGCTGGTTGATATTAAATCTGTTTCAACAGTTCTGTGCTGGAAGGCACCGAATACCCCTGATTCAAGTTAAAATATAAAGTTGTGTATCTACTCGTTCATGTGACGATCTCGTGTCTCAGGAGAGTAATAAAGATAAGAGTCACTCCTCCTTACGCTGATTAGAAATGTTTAAACGGAGACTTATTACACTGATTATGGAAAAAATAACCTGTAAAATTATTTAAATCATAAAAATGTAAAATAAATTAAATAAATAAAATGTACATGTCTGACTTCATTTAGCATTAATCGGGCTTTTTGGTGAATGTTGTGGGTCACCTTTGTACTATAACTATGTATATCGAGGGATTATTTGGATTTGGGAATTTAAGTGCATTCACTGATGCCAAACTGTTCTCATGCGCTGGATAACTGACATCATTTTAATCACACACAAGCCACATTCCACTACCATATGAGACAAACTCAACGTAAGCGTGTCTTACCTTCCCAAACTTCTGGTGTTGGACATACAGTTGTCCCTCCTTAACGTGAGTGTCCATTTTTTTTTAAATACTATCACGCTCCGAAGCAAATAAGAAATAAAGTGGTGATTTTCAGTCTTGTCGACTTTTTTGTGATTTCCTACCGCGCGAACTTCCGCTTGGCAAACGTTTGCTACACAAGCGCTTCGACGGTAATTCATTAAAAATCAATCTAGTTTGGACGTTTGGATGAAATAAAGCGAAATGTCATGGTCTGTTTTCATATTGATGATCCTGAGCTTCGACGCGCAGCGCTTGTGCTGATTTATCTGCCCTCTCGCGCGTTAGAGGAAGCCAACCCGCAACACCAGCGTCTGTTTCCCTTTCCTCCCACCTACTCCCTCAACCCTAACCACTGGCAAAGCATGACGTTTGAAAAAAACAACACTTTTCTCTTGCAATTATTAACATTTTGCATGTTCTTTTTTTGGAACATGCAAAATGAAATTGTGCATATTCACGTTGACTGGAATTTCTTGGCACAGGTGCAGCGAAGTTTTCACTCGTTATTGCTGCTAGTTTATTTTGTATGAACATGGCTGTACATAAATGTGGTTTCTTAACCATTATAAGCATTAATTTACCAAAATAGATTTTAATCTCTATGCATGTGTGCAAATCTAAGGAGTCCTATTAAAGGGATAGTTTACCCAAAAAGGACAATACTCTCACGATTTACTCACCCTCATGCCATCCCAGATGTGTATGACATTCTTTCAGAAGAATATCTCAGCTCTGTAGATCCATTGAAGAATTTGCACAATGCACATGAATGGTGGTTTGATCTATAACTCCACAAGGCACCTAAAAGCAGAATAGAAGTAATCCAGACAACCCCAGTGGTTTAAACCATGTCTTTAGAAGAGATATGATAAATGTAGATGAGAAACAGATCAATATTTAAGTCATTTTTTTCATATTAAACTCTTCTTTTGTTTTGATTAGTTGCATTCAGATGCATATTAGCATATTGCAACCTCCAACCTGGGAGGAGAATTTATTGTAGAAAGTATATAGTAGACTTAAATATTGATCTGTTTCTCACGCACACCTATAATATCTCTTCTGAAGACATGGATTAAACAACTGGAGTCTTATGGATTACTTTTATACTGCCTTTATGTGCTTTTTGGACCTTCAATGTTCTGGCCACCATTTACTTGCATTGTAGCATTGTATGGAGATATTCTTCTAACAATCATAATTTGTAGGGCCTGGGTAGCTCAGCAAGTATTGACACTAACTACCACCCCTGGAGTCACGAGTTCAAATCCAGGGTGGGTTGAGTGACTCCAGCCTAAGCAACCAAATTGGCTCGGTTGCTAGGGAAGGTAGAGTCACATGGGGTAACCTCCTCGTGGTCGCGATTAAGTGGTTCTTGCTCTCAATGGGGCGTGTGGTAAGTTGTGCTTGGATCACGGAGGGTAGCATGCATGAGCCTCCCGTGCTGTGAGTCTCTGCAGTGTCAGGCACAATGCGCCATGTGATAAAATGCGCAGATTGACTGTCTCAGAAGTGGAGGCAACTGTGACTTGTCCCCCACCACCCGGATTGAGGTGAGTAACCGTGCCACCACGAGGATATACTAAGTAGTGGGAATTGGGAGAAAAGGGGATAAAATAAAAGAATAAAAATCAGAATGTGTGTTCAGAAAAAAAAATCTCACACACATCTGGGATGGTATGAGTTTGAGTAAATGAAGAGAGCATTTTAATTTTGGGGTGAACTATCCCTTTAACTTAAATGATGAGTCATTTTTATTTTTAGAGTGGAATGCACTGTTTGGTCTAAGTGCTTAATCCATGTCCTTCATAGGGCTGCCTCTCATATTTAGTTTGCACTTGTTTGCATATTATAGATCTACTTGTACCTGTTACTCATTGCTAAATTTTTAATATGAAAGCTTGGACTTGAGGAACATGTACCATGGGTACAGTACCCACCTAAGGATTCTATGAGTCAGTTCATTGGGTAAAATAGTGAGGAACATTTAAATTTCACCTTCAGTCCCCAACCTAAGACCTGGGTCACAAGTGTAACTTTTCAGTGTGAGAGTGCAGATTTAGATGCCTTAGAATTAGATGTAGTTGGATCATGCATATTTAAAAAGTTTTACCATGACCCTAGCTTTGTGTCTATGTTCTAGGTTGATTTTGGGAATGGAAAATTGATCTCAAAGCAGTTCCTCAGCTATTACTGCGTAGAGACCCTAAACCACATATTAAAGTGGTCTGTGCTGTGTTGAACTTATTGCATGCTTATTAAAAGCTGTGTGGGTGGAAACAAAATTCAACTTAGGGCAGTATAAATACCCCCCAATTCTGAAAAAGTTGGGACAGTATGAAAAAGGCTAATAAAAACAAAAAGGAGTGATTTGTCAAGTATATTCACCCTTTGCTATATTGAAAGCACTACAGCTACACATATGATGTTTTTCCTTGTGAATTTCACTGTTATTTGAAAATCTACAGTACTTTCAAATCAGATGGCTGCAACACTCTCAAAAAAAGTTGGGACAGTCGAGTGTTTACCACTTTGAAACATCACCATTTCTTCCAATAACATTTATTAAGCATTTGGGCACTGAAGACACGTTTTTTAAGTTTAAAAAGTTGAATTTTCCCCAATTATCCATTATATTTAGCTGAACAGTTGTACAGGGTCTTCATTGCCATATGGTGTGCTTCATAATGCACCATGCATTCTCAATTGGAGACAGGTAAGGACTGCAGACAGGCCAATCTAGCATTTACACTGCTTACACAGCCATGCACTTAAAATCCGGGCAGTATGCAGGGACATCACTGGAAAAGACAGTGCTGGATGGCAGTATATGCAGCTCCAAAATTGTACTTCTGTCTGCATTCATGGTGTTCTCACAGTTGTACAAGTAACCCACGCAATGGGTACTGACACACCCCGGCACATACGAACACTGGATTTTGGACCTGACGCTAATAACAGCCTGGATGGTCCTTTCCCTCTTTTGTCCGGATAACACAATGGCTTTGTTTTTCAAAAAGTTTTGGAAATGTGACTCTTCAGACCAAAAAACACAGTTCCACTGTTCTACTTTCCATCTAAGATGAGACCGAGCCCAGAGAAGTCCGCAGCTCTTCTGGCCAGTGTTGATGTATGGCTTCTGCTTTGCATAGTAAGGTCTTAACTTGCATCTGTATATGCAGCGGCGAGTGGTGTTGACTAGCAAAGGTTTACTAAAGTATTCCCAAGCCCATGTTCATGATATCTATTACAGATGAATGCTATATTTTTAAGACAGTGACGTCTGAGGGATCCGAGATCAAACGCATTCAGAAGTGGTTTTTATCTTGCCCTTTACGCATTGAGATTTGACCAGATTCCTTTAATCTTTTAACTATATTGTGCTCTGTAGAGGGTGAAATGCCCAATTTGACTTTGAGAAACATTTTTCTTTAAAGTGCTGGATTATTTGCTGAAAAGTCTCTAATGATCCTTGCTCTTGAAGGACTAGGCTGTTTTTGGAGGCTCCTAATACAGTATACAGTACTTTAACACGATTGCCTCACCTGTTTAACTTGTCAAATTGTTATTAGTGTTAAATTGCCCCTGTCTCAACTTTTTTGGAGCGTGTTGCTTTAATTTGATTTGAAATTACAGTACATTTTCAAAAAACAATGAAATTCACAGTGTAAAACATCATATAGTGTAGTTCAATTACAATATAGCAAAGTGTGAATATAATTTACAAATCCCTCCTTTTTGTTTTTATTAGCATTTTTCATACTGTCCCAAAATGTCTGAATTGGGGTTGTATGAACAGAGAAGAATAGGTCTTGTTATAGAAGTATAACAGTGGTGACACTGTTTTGTTTTCTCTTTGTTTCACCCTCTTCCTCCTATACACGCTCTACTTCACTCAAGTGGTAGCTACAGTGTGATACATATCATACATGAAGAGGACAAGAGAAATCAGCAATGCATAACCCTCTGTGCATTTTATCAACCCTTGGTTCAATATTCATGATGAAACAACATTTTATCTCAACCAGCCAGTGAGACAGCGTGTGAGTTTGTGAAAAGTGTATCACAAATGCAGTGGGAGGCAAGGAAGTAACACAATACTGCTCAACAAGCATTTCACAGCTTGACATTCACATTTAAATTTGAATAATAATATATGTATATCAACTTTGTGATTATCTGTACCATAGTTGTACATATATCTGTAAGTATTGTATTATATAATATTTTGTAGTTGTGCATTCTTTGTTGTAGTGAAATTAATATTGGCCTGGTGTTTTTAATTTTTTTTATTAATAGTAATAAAAATACATTGCGTATGAATACATTTAAGTACATGTAAACAAATGTACATTTAATTTACTTATTTATTTACAAAGAAGTATACGCATAGAAATTGAACTTGAGCCTCGAGTAAATTGATTAAGTAATGCTGCCATCTATTGGTGTGTTATATTTTATTTATTTATTTTTCTCAAATTTCCTTTTTTTTTTTTTACCGTTTATAAACATATATAACGAAGTAGACTACTGGCTAAATTAATGAAAGCACATTTTGAAAAACGTAAACAAGCAAACATTGTTTCACGTTATATTATCTTCTCTTATAGAGATATTATAAATGGTTGTGAATAAAAATGTTATGTTGATTTAAGTTATACAAAATATAGATCTCTGTCAAAGTCCATACGTTATTTTGCTTCGATAGAGTTCCATAATCTATTATTACCCGTCATTTTATTTTAATATTTTAATTATATTAAGACATAAAATAGCTTTTATTTTCATTCACATTTTCATTTTTAGTCATGAATTTACAGGACTAGCATATAGTAGATTAGCCATCTATTTATTTATGAAGACAATTGATGAACAACAGAGACACCACACGAAGCAGATTAATGTTTTTTTTCTTCTGCAGTGACAGCGGGGGCCAGTAAAACACGACATATGAACAACGCAATAGAAAAAAAAAACAAAAATAAAAAAATACGATTAAAATATGAACAAAACACGTAAAATATGAACTGAACAGAACTCAATCGACAACTCGTCAACTTTCTCCTGGTTCGCATTGACTTAAACGTGCTCGCCTGTGCGTAATCAAACACATAAAGGGAGACTGATGCTGAGGCAATTGTCATTAGATTTTGCGTCTTTGCCTCAGACAGACGATTTCTCGTGACAGTTTTATTTGGTTCGGGAGGCTGAACCCAGCGACAAGCGCCGCATCGCCCTCCACATGACAAGAGTTGCAGAAAACCCCACAGTGGGTTTTAAGGGTAAGCCATGTAAAAAAGCGGGAGGTGTGCAAAATAAACATTGAAAACATGTATTTGGAAAAAGCTTGCAGTTGTTTTGATATCAGAAAGTAATACAATGACTTGTTTACGTTTTAGCGTTTTACTTGGTGAATTTAAATTAGTTTAATAACTGGGGTCTCTGATATTCGTAAACGATTAGGTAATATGTAATTAAAAGAAATTATTAGACACATATATATTATCCCTTCACAAATATGGACAGTTTTTAAATATGTCTTGTTGCTTAGTGCTCTCAATGACATTATTGGTTAAGCAAAAAACGTGTGTGTGTGTGTGTGTGTGAAAAACACTTTGGTGTGACGTCACTTCATAGACTTCAGTGTATTCTGCAGCGCTGACGCGAGTCACGTGAAAGACCTTTAACGTGTATTAATTGTCACTTTTGCACATCAATCATTGCTCTTCACAATCACAAAAGTGACCGATTATGGTTTCAAAACGGCGAATTTCTCCGTAAGGTGAGGAATTTGTATAAGAAATACACTCCCCAGCTTAGTGACGCAATGTTCCCTTCAACTCAGGGAACCGAGATTACATTCATAACAAGAGACGTTAACTGGAGACATTTTTCCATTTACACCAGATGTGAACGGCCTTCTGTAGATTTGTTGATTTTGAAAATCATGCTCCCGACTCAATATTTTGTGCTCCATTAAATATAAACTTACTAAATAATTGTGGCATCACTGTACTCTGACGGTCCTGCCACCTTGTCAGGTTGAGTTTTTGTCTGACGAAGACCGTGGCAACCCAGTTTGTTTTGGTCAAATCGTGTTTATGTTTTGCCCTCATGTGTTTCAGGTGCTGCTGGCACATGGAATCAGCGTTTCCATGGGAACCCTTATCATTTCCATGGGAATGCTGATCATGCCAACTTTCAGCTGTGAGTGACACCTACCCCTTGTTTGTTTCCTGCTTATTTAAATCCCCTCATGTGTCATGTCGGAGGCTGGATCTTTCAGCGTGTTAGTTTAATGTTAAATGCAGTTGAATATTGAATGTTGCAGAGCTTTGGCTGTGTGCACTGTCAAGCAACTAACATTGCTCTTGGTATCTAGTTAGTGCTGTCTCGTGTATCTGTTGGTTGCCTGTCTCTGCCAGATTGTCGGGAGTGTGGTTACCTTCCTCCTTGCTGTACGGCCATGTATGCATGCTACTGCAGGTGCTGGGATCGCCAACCTTCGCCAGTTCATTACATTGACATTTTCTATTCTTAAATCCTTTGAACTGTTCTTCTGCTTTTGGGTCCCCTTGTCTCACTCTTGCTCATTCCAGGCTATTGGTGACTTTTCAATGTGCTAACTTTTTGGGGGGGGGGGGGGGGGATATATATATATATATATATATATTTTAACATTTATATCAGGCAAATGACATGTTTAACTTACAGGAACTTGTATTGGTAGAGCTCAAGCATTTAAATAATAATGATGGGTGGATTGTTCAGATATGGACTATGAGAGAGTTCCACCCTGTTAGGGACATATACGTTATGTATTGCAAAGTGTTAATAATGTAAATGTTCAACAATACTTAGCTTTTCTTACACCTTATGTGTCCCTTATTCTATCATATAAGTTTTTTCTTTGAATAATAATGAAACCAGAATTGTTGAGTTGAACATGTGTTCATTATTTAGAACCCAATATACCCAAAAATATAAATAATAACAGAAATTTGCACAAAAAAATAGCATATGTATGCTGTTAATCCTTTTCAGCTCTGCAAATTAAAATAAGAACATGTAAAACATTTAACATAGTTAAAACGTGACTAACAGGGTGGAAAGGACGCAGACAGGGTGGAATTACCAACAATGACTCAGTGAGTTTCTACAATTTTATTATTAACTCACAGAATATCTAATTGTAACACGGGGTTAGGATGGGCAAGGAGGAGGCAAGAACCGGCTTGTCAACGTAAATTATATTTTAATAAAGAACTTAAACAAAAAGCACAAACACACACACAACGGACATGTCTGTCATTGATCTCTCACTCTCTCTTATCCCTCACGCACCCCATCAGGCCGATTGGGGACCGGGCGTTCGACATTCCAGCCCGGCCCAGCCCCCCTCCACTCCACACTAACATTTATTGAAAATATAGAACATTAAACACTTTTTAAATGTTTTGGGACCATGTTGAGACACACTTAAAAGTAGCCCAAAAGTGTGTGTGTGTGTGTGTGTGTGTGTGTCTAGGCCTACTGGCTTAATATCATTTGAATACTGTTGTGTCACCTTCGGGAAGACTCCTGTTCCACAGCCAACTTTGAACATGTTTACATAGCAGAACAACATGTCAGCAGAATTCTCAACCTGCCTACACTGCCCAGATAGATTCTTCAACATGTCCAATTGCACTGACCTTTTGTTTAGTGTTTGAGGCACTTCAATCAGGCACAATACCTGACTGTAAACATACTAGTTGACATATTTGAGAAGGCCAGGCCAGAAGAATTTGTTCACACCATTTCGATGCATGCAGTTCACCTCAATGTTATTTTCTTCAACGGCCATTATGATGATAGGTTAGGGGTCATCATTGTACCTCACCACACACCACCACCCAAAGTGATCACTGGTAATAAACTTTGGACACCACAGGGGTTCGGTGGTAGGGACAACAACATATTGCAGAGTTGCTTCTTTGAGCTCGAAGAATGGGCAATCTATATCCCCCTGGCAACCACCAGGCAAAAGTCTGTATTTTGCCTGGTGAGATGCTCATGATCTGATGAATCTTCATCACTGGGCCCCTCCTAGAAGGGGAGATGGTACAAAATCTCAGAGGGGACAGCGATTATATGTACAGCACACCGGTGTGGAGGGTGGCTTACTGATGGGATCCCTCAAAGTGGACAGACTGCACCTCATTTGAATACTTGCACACATAATTCTCACTGAAGTCAATGTGAATGAGGCGTTCGTTGTCTGTGAGTTTCTCCCTCAGCTCCCTGTATTGCAAATCTGACAAAAAGACTTTAAAATGAAATGTGTTACACTACTTTTTTTGTCATAAAAGTAATTAGATTATAGGAACTAATTACTCTATAATCACATTACACACAACACTGGCCGTAATACATTTTTAAAACAAATTAGCCATTGCTAATTGAGGCAGCAAACTTTAGTTAGCCAGCTCTCCTCACATAAACAGTACTTCAGTATATATATATATATATATATATATATATATCAAACATGTTTGGGTGGAAATTTAAGAGTAGGACATGCAGGTTAACATTAAAAAAAAAAGCAGACAGAAAGTTTTTGTTCACCACCTTCTTCTTCGTCTTCTTCTTCTTCTTCTTCTGTTGTTTTATGGTGGTTGGCAATCAAACTTAAATGGTGTATTCCCGCCACCTACTGGATTGGAGTGTGGAGCATTAAATGGTTGGGAAGTTGGGGAAACACAAAAAAACAAACAAACAAAAAAACAAACACCTATCTTATATTCTATTGACCAATCTTGTATCTTTTAAGTAATTAAATAATTATTGATAAATTCTTGATTGCTTTGGGCCATTTCTTAGCAAAACCTGAAGTGAACATTATTTACTCCCAGAGATCTTAAAAGCTTCAGTTAGATGAAATCTTGCTCTTTCATGTGCATCACATTTTATAATTACGTGTTCTACTGATTCTTCTAGACCACATTTATCACATTTACCATTCTCGTGTTTCCCTATTCTGTACAAACACTTATTTAATGCTCAATGTCCAATATGCATTCTAGAAATTAAATCATCCTCTTTCCTGTTTCCATTTTTTTTTTCTTTCTAGGCCAACTTTTTCTTGAATGTGATGCAAGTGTCTACATTTAATTCCACTGTCACCATATCTTTCTTATTTCATTTGCTATTAATCCTTTATCTTCTGTTTTACTTTTTTTTGTGTGAATGTTTCAAAGCCTGCTTAGCCAGATGGTCTGCCTCCTCGTTTCCTTTTATCCCACATGTGATGGTACCCACAAAAAGTTAACTATAAGTCCAGATTGTCTTATTCTAAATAGACTCTGCATCACTTCATATATCAAATCTTGTCTTGCTACAGATATTCCACATGACAAGCTATTGATAGCTGAAAGTGAGTGTGTTCATCTCACAGAACTTGTAGGTTGTACTTCTTATTGAAGTGCTAGGGATATTGCTATTAATTCTGTAGTAAATACAGAAATATGATCAGAGATTCTCTTTGAAATTTTAATTTTAAATAGAGGTATGTAAGCTGCTGTAAATCCAGAATCTGGATCCTTTGAGCCATCTGTATTTGCACTGCATTATACTGTTTGTGATCAATATATTGTTGTACTGCTAAACTTTCTAACATATTTCTTTCCTTGTTATGCTTATCTTCGAATAACTGAATGTTCACAAGAGGCATAGGGGAAAGCCAAGGAGGTAGGACTGCACGATTATAGCAAAAATCTTAATTGTCGATTATTGCCCTTGATATTGTAATCACGATTATTGATGTCGATTAAATTCTTAAATTACTGTGACGTCACAAAGTAAGCAACCGTGTGGTTCTTCAGAGTAGCAGATTTCAATGGTGGATATGAGCTGCGATTCAGTTTCTTTTAAGCATCTTTTAAGCATTATATTGTATTTTATATTTTAATAATGTTTGCTAAGGTAAGGCATATAAATATTATTTTAAATGGGTATCTATGGTATAGAATAAATTAAACTATTGCTAAATTACTGCTTAAATTATTAGTCCACTTACAGTAAATAATATGGTATATTCAATATTCAAACATATTAACAGCCGATCTAAATTGACCAAGTTACTCTGTTCGGTAAGCCCTTTAATGGCGGGACAGGGGACCATTAATCCCATTAGATCTTCAATGGTGATCTTGTTCATTAGATCGTTAGATAATTTTTGCACTTCGGAGTTTGTGCGATTCATGAAAATGTTAAATCTACCAATCTGTGTGGCAAATGGGTCTTATAAGAGCAGACGTGATAACAATTAACATCTATGTTCAAAGCGAGCGGTGCAATATGCAATGAAGCGAAAAGAACTTTGGATTCATTGCACATAGCCACAGAGGGGGCGATGTTGATATCACTCATTCATATGTTTTGTGCCTCCTTATTGGCTGTCCATCCAAAGCTTGATTTTTATACTCATATTCCCAGCAATCATTCAAGACTTTCTTAACTGGATGACTAGTGACCTTTTAAATTAGTCCATGAGGTTAACGTGAGGCTTCTCATTTTTAGAGGCAACTTGTCCATCTTTAATTGTACTGCTGTTATGGGAGATGATCTTATTGCTCCAGAACATATTCTCATTGGTTGTGATTGCAATGCCTCAATGTTTAATAGTGTTTTAGATGCAGAACTGTACACCATACATCCATAATCAATAGCAGCTCTTATTAGTGCACAATATATACTTTTAAGAGACTGACAGCATTCTCCCCATTCAGTTCCTGCCAAACAACTCATTACATTTATTGCTTTTTTGCATTTGTCTGTCTTTTTCTAAATATGTACTTTAAAATAAAAATTTGAATCCATCCACATTCCCAGGAATCAAACTGATGTTTGCTCTAGTTGTTGTCCATACATATTAATATTTATTGTTGGTTAACAGATCATCTGAGTTTTTGCCACTGAAAAATTAAAACCCCATTCAAAAGCCCAATTCTATACCTTTCTTACATCAGTTTGAATACACCTCTCCACGTGCCCAAAACTGCGTCCTCTTTTCCACAGCGCCCCTCCCTATCCCTGTATCTATCTGTGAAAAACATCATTGATCATTATGTTAAACAGAATTGGACTGCTAACACTTCCTTTTGGTGTTCCATTCTCTACTTGATATACCTGAGAAAAAGCAGAACCCACTCTTATACATTCTTCCTTTTTACTTCCATTCTATCCAGTTTTATTAAAAGTCCCTCTTTCCACATCATATCGTATGCTTTTTCAATGTCAAAACATACTCCTACTAACACATCCTTGTTTATTTGGGCCTTTCTTATTTCAGCTTCCAAGCATAAAACAGAATCCATTGTGTTTCACACTTTTCTGAAACCACTTTGAAAGGCAGAGAAAAGGTTTTCTTTTCAATAACATATATCAATCTGCTCATGACCATACATAAATTTGATGTTAATGTTATGGAAATGATCGAATGATCCTTCCATGGCTTTTCTATTGGCACTATGATCCCATGCTTCCAGTCATCTGGTAATTTCCCTGATTCCCACACTTTATTAAAAATACTCCAAATAATGTTTAGTGATGTTTCTGATGTTTTACCATCTCATAACAGGTGTCATCTCTACCTGGAGAAGTTTGTTTCACCCCAGCAAGCAGATGTCCGTATTACTCTTCTCACTATAGCCTGTGCTCTTTTATGATTAATAAAATAATTATAATTGAACGATCTTCTTACTCTCTTAAGTGCTTTATTTCTTTTTATAATTATCTCATTGCATTCCTCATTCCACCATGGGACAGCTTTTCTCCTGCTTCCTGTCCTCTTCTAACCAATTACTTCTTCAGCTGTACTCCAAAGAACTTCACTTACCTTATAATTAAAAACTTCTACATCCTCTATAGAATTACACATTTTTGCCATTTGTTTTGACATAATTCATAATATTTATCCCAGGCGGCTGTTTTAAATTTCCACCTTGGTACTCTTTCCACCACTATTTGAGCTATGTCCACACCGATTTTACTACTGATAGGAAAATGATCACTACTATTGTACTTTGATTTAATATTTTCCAATCACTTTTTCCTGCAAAATTTTTAGAAACAAGTGTCAAGTCTAGCATTGGATATTTTCCCTGTGCCAAATCAACTCTTGTATAGCTTCCATCTTTGATGTATACTAACCCTCTCCATTCTAGCATGTCTGCTATTATCTGTCTGTTATGATCTGTTACAACCTCCATATCCTGCACTATGATCGCCTCCGCAATTACAGCACTTAGGGTTTGTACTTTGCTTAATTTGCCATATTCATGCTCACCTCCACATCTCACACATCTCTGTTTGCCTCTGTACGTAGCTGCTACATATCTGAATTTTTTACATTTAGAACATTTTGACGGCGGTGGAACTCACAAATCCTAAATATACTCTCTCAGGTAACTTATTCTCATCAAAGTTTATTACCACTGAGAGGCTGTCTGTCTTTTCATTGTTTCTAACACACTTCAGCCATCTGACATCATTTACTGAAGCTAAAGTTATGTTTATTTTGATCTTTTCTACTGGAACATTGGTTGGAATCCCCGTTATCACACCTTTAACCCAAATCTTTTCTTCAGGGATTAAACATAATACATTATGCCTGATCGGTGATTTCATTACCAGAGCCGTTTTCTGTTACCTACCATCTTTACAAAACATTATCATTTTACCATCCCTCAAGGTCTTAACACTTTCAATTGTCCCTATTAAAAAAAAAAAGCATCTTTCAGTGCTTTTGTTAATTTCAAATTGTTGACAATATTTACAGAATCTGTAATACAATTCATCAATACTTTAAATTCCTCTTTCCTCCTTGCCAGATGATTACCTTTTCACTGCCCATTTCTGATATTTGTCCCCAATTTTTCTTTCTTTTCCTAGCTTCTACCACTTTCCACTCATTACTTGCATTTCCTCCATTATTTGCATCCACCATTTCATCGTCCATTTCCGGATCGCTTCCGGAGTCTACGCCACTTCCTACAATCAGCGCTCCATTCACAATCCAGCCGTCATCAACCGTATAACCTGCCAGCTGCCTTTAGCATTAATGGCATTCTTGTCTTTTGCTCACCTCACTTTGCTTCTTTGAATATCCTCCAAAAGAGTGATGTTACTTCCTGAATGATGATTCATGGAAATGGTAGTTTTTTTATTTATTTTTTTTTTTTTGTTCAGGGTGAGAAAAACTACAAAATAACAGGATGGAACACAATTTCAGGGACACAAATGAAATTATTAAAATAATAAATAATAACTACTGTTTCCATTTATATATATTTATAGTTAGAGATATTTTTTTCAACTCGATCCATACAATAATAAAGGCATATTTGACATGCATTATTTTGTGTTGATATTATAAAGAAAACCTTAATAATAAATACCCTATACCTATAATAAAAGTCTTTCATAATAAACGTTTCATTTATTTTAAGTCAAATATTAAGAGTTATTTCCTGGAGACGAAAGTCACCAATACCCAGGAATTGACCCATGTACATATTAAAATAAGTGCTAGAGTCTGAACTTATTAAAGGGTAAAAAGACAAATTACTTCCGTAAGTCAGACATGGAGACCAATTTGTTGATTAAAAGTTGATAAAAAAATTTTTTTTGTAGATTAAGTTAGTACCGTATCTCAAAATACTAAGAAACAGTTTCATAAGAATGACTTAGTGTCTCAGTACAATGAGAAACATTATTATGACTTACAAAATCACTTTTTAATCAACTGTGGAGCAAACCAGCTTCAATAGACCGTCAAACATATTCAATTTTAATTAACATAACTAAACATGTTTACATTCTTTTGATATAATAATATGCCTTCATATGTGATAAGTTATCATAGTGGTAATATTCCAATGTGATAGCACTTTGTAAAATATTTGTACACTTTCATACATTAAAAACAACCATGGCAATTTACTACGTCTGAAATCGCCCGATATCCACTCATTCACTAAAATACACTGCAAAAAACTCAAAACAAGAAAAAAATCTGCCAATGAGGTAAGCAAAATAAACTTAATTTAAAGAGAAACAAAGTTCACTAAATTTAGTCAGATTTATCTTAAAACAAAATATCTTATCCCATTTTGCTTGACAAGTAACTAAATAATGTTTTAAGAAAGTTTAGATAATTTGACAGGAAAACAAGACAAAAATACTCATTTTTTTGCAGTGTAGGGGATGTAAGTGCACAATTTTAGATCAAAAAACGGTGAGCAACACTTACATAATACACTCTGAGCATAGAAGATGGCTGCAGAGCTATTGCAGAAACAAGTTAAGTCATATATGTACTTTCCATGTGTATTTTCATCTTAAACACTGTAGCTTACTTTCAAAAATAAAGATTATGATGATAATATTAACAACTTATTTTTGTATTTATACATATGGCACATTGTGGTTTCATTCATATTACAGTAATACAATAAATCTTCATTCCATTTGTGATGTTTAATATGTTCATAATGATTGAAAATAAGAACAAACTGCCAACAGGAAAAACCACACATGAACAAGTGTATGTTACTCATTTATTTATTTTGTATAACTATTTAATATCACAAAACTCTCCCATCCAAACTGTGCTGAGTTTAGAGAAAAGATCATAGTGTCCTATACCACAAACAGTGCTGATGTTATCAATAATAATTTGAGTTGTAAAATTTAGATGACAACAGTCGGATGTCAGGAATTAATAAACATATTTGGAACTTCATTTGATGCCAGTGAAGGAAGATTGGATGACATCGTCAGAACTCACACACTAAGTTGGTAGCGGTGATGTGGCCTTTACAGTTTTCTTAAACCACCATTACCACAAATATAGGGCCCTACGATTTCCGCGAGTCCAGTTAAATTGCATTAGCTATAAAATGCAGAATGTCATGGAATTTCACATATTTTCAATGAAAATAAATGTTTAAATACATAATAATAGAAATAAAAATAATCTGCATGGGCTGCATGCTTCAAAATGAATGTGTTAAGCCAGCCGCTCCTACGCTGATCTTGATCATCGCACATGCTCTGGGTGCGAGTATGTGGGTAGCAATGACAGCAAGCAGAGCACTCTGAAGAGTGCAGCACATACAGACTATATATTTCTTTTAATGAAGTAATAGCTTTTAATAATCACACTGGGTTGTGCAGCAAACTGCTTATCTGGAGATGCAAAACTACAGTCAAAAACGATAAAATAAAAGCTTGGTTTAAATGATCATGTGAAATGAGAAAAAATATGTTTATTGCAATTAAATAATAATAATATATTAAAGCAATATCTCACATATGTGAGATGTGTAGGAGTAAAATATTCTTACCTGGTTTTGATCTAAAAGTGTCCTTTGACATGGCGAGAGGTATTTATTTGTATTGAGTATTGTATATTTGGTAAAGCCAGACAACTTTGTAGTTTGTGTGCTGCTCACACAGGATACAAACAAAGGTGGTGTTCCTTACAGCAGCTCCTTTTGCTTTTGTTCAGCTGAAGTCTGACAATTCTGCTCCATCTGCTGTGTCTTCCACGGACATACAGAGATCTTGTGACGAGAAATTTGCACAGTTGTGTGCAGACAACAGATCCTCAGCTGGATGACGGTGCCCAGCCTCTATCTAGTGTACATGGCCAATCAAATACCTGTTATCTGAGCAGTGTTTATATAAGCAATAGGGTTTGGAACAAGAGAATCTTTCTGTTTGGAACCTCGACTGCCCAAGAATGTAAACCATTGTTCACAATTTGAAAACCTTAATAGGTCTACTGCTTTTTCCAAACATAACTGTAAAAGGGATAGTTCACCCCAAAAGTGGCAATTCTGGAATTATTTACTTACCCCCATCACACCTATGATTTTATTTTTTGCAAGGAACACAAAAGTAGATGTTATGCAGAATGATAGCCTAAGTCACCATTCACTTTCATTATATGAGCAAATTACACAAAGAAAGTGAACAATGACTTCAGGCCAACATGCTGCCTAACATCTACTTTTTTGTTCTGTAGAAGAAAGATGTACAAACATGATGGTAAGCAAATGATTGATGAACTATTCCATTAAGTACTTCCTGGATTCACAGTATATTAGACTCTGAATGTGAGATCCAGACTAGAAAGAAATCAGAGAAATAAAAAGGTAAAAGCTACAAAATGTCTGATGGTGGAACAAGACTAGTATTGGTGCAAAATTATACAGTGAGGTCTATGGTGGTATTGCCAAGACATACTACATAAAAGCAGAATCACCTTCTAACAATTAGCATACAAATGTAATTATGGCCTTTCATATTCTTTATAGCAGTTATTTCAGCACAGTTCTGCTATTGAGAAGCTAGAAGTTTCCAAGCCATTCTACTTGGGAACCTTAAAATGAATAATGGATCATGTTAAATCACTAGCAGATTACTGAAAAGGCCTGATTAGAGTAGTTCAGTTCTTATCTGGATATAAACATGCATGTGTTAATAGATTTATGCATGTTACGTTAAATTATACATTTTAACAGTAATGTTAATCATGCCTGAATAAATGAAAGATTAAGTAAATATTTTCCTTAAAATACAGAGCTACAGACAATCATGAGAGTAATGAATTTTGTGGACTCAAATACTAGAGACGGTGCAACTGGGTATGAACTTTCCTAAACATCTTTATTTGCCTTTTTTTTTTTTTTTTTTTTTTTCCTTCCTTCCATTTTTTAAATGAAATTCACTGCATGTAACTATTTCAATTCAAAATAAAAAATTGAAGTGAATTCCCAAACATACTTTCCTCAGTATCCATCCCATCCCGCCCACAGCCAGCCCAATCACAGCCAATCAATTATGGCCACACCCCTAAAAACTAAGGAATGTGAACATCGATACATCAAAACCTCCCTCTACAAAATATCATTAACAAAAGCAAAAAAAAATAAAATACAGGGGAGGGAAAGCAAAAACCTGATCAGGCACATACCGTGAAACAATGAATGCTGACAAGAACAGCCTTTTCATTAAGGGTAGAGGAAAATAAAACATCTTCATAATGAGTATGATATTAGCTTGTCTCAGCGCCTCCTAGAGGCCGTGTTTGAACTTAATACCCTTGGTTTAACACAACAGAAATATAAAGCTTTTAGACAACCCCCCCCCCCCCCCCTGCCCTTTTGAAAATGTGTATGTGAGAGTGCATTTTATTACGTGACCATACTAAAACAGCCACAACAGTCTCTGGAGTATATTATCAATGTATGTGTGCGAGAAAGGACATATCCAGAGGGCGAGGCCGATCTCTAGTATTTTACCCCTGGCACAAACTCCTTGGCCTCAGGATTTAAGATGCTCTTCCGCTGGGGAGAAAAGAGAGAGGACAACATTTTGACATCATGCAACTCCAAACATTTGTGTTTTTACTTTGCCATGTTTGAGTTTCAGAACATGGAACAAATGTTTAGCCAATTAGTTGACAACTAAGACAGTGAAGGAGAAAGCTGCAAACATTCTAGATTAAAAACCACATGATGGTAACGGTTCTGATGAAGCAGCCCATAGTCATCACGGCCAGGCCAATATGCCCAAATGGTAAGCAGTTCAATTATTCGCTTACAATTTTTAAATCACTGTAAATATTGTGTACAGTATATCTGATATTTAAGAATACATGCATTTTAATGTCATTGGGTCTTTAATTGATTTTAGTTCACATTACTCTTCTATACACTGAATGTTCATGAGGATTTAAGGTTTACCAAGATTTCTTCTACATTTCCATCACTGACAGAAAGTCCGTTGAGCTGTTGTTGAATCTGTCCAACTGAGGGGAGGTCCCTCTCAGGAATGAACCAATCCTGATCCTCCTCATCCAACATCTCTTGGAAACAGCGCTCCAAAAACTCCTGCTCAAGCAATTCCTCCTCCACCTGGGAGAAAGAGAGGATTGTCAGTATGGTATGAGAGTTCACTTCTAGGGGTTTCCAAGTTGAGGAGGGTGATTAAAAGACATGTCAATCCTTACAATCTGCAATTCAATAAGCCAAAGAGTCAGAGAGTGCTACCCAAGAACAATCCTTCAAACTATGAGGTATATAAGCCACACTAACAGACACCATCAAAGGAATGAAACCGAATTTGATCAACAGTCAAGTTTGTGTGTTTGTTTTTATGGTGTGTTGCCAGATATTTATACAACAACAAATAAAAAGAAAGAAAAAAAGTCTTTCCGTGGGCGAGTGCATGTACAGACCTGCCGATTGTACTCCTCCTCGTTCTCCATCCACATGTACTCTGCAAAGGGGTTGGAATCATTGTCTGCATGCCCATTGGCTACTGGGTTTTTTCCGTCATTCCCTGGAGCACCTCCCCCTGACATCTTTGCTACGTCAGGTCTGCTCATTTCTGCTGGCTCTGAAAAGAGATTTACAGTACATATATATTAATGATTAACTAATATAGAAATTTTGCCCAATACCTATGGCCAACTGATTTCTTTATTTTTATGACTGTTAACTGATATGATATTATAAATCTATAATTTCCTGATTTCTTCTTGCATCATTCTGAAATTTAACATTTTACAACTGACATTGGGCATCAAAGCAATACATGTATAGTAAATAAAACTGATAACGGTTGAGTACTTTTGAAATAAAGAGGGGAAAAAAATAAAAAATACATTTCAATTGTAAAAATTAGAACGGATTTGATCTACTGTAATGTTAGGCTAATAAGACCAATGCAAATGATTATAAAAACACTAATATTTGTCAATATCAAAATGTCCTATTTGGAATGCCCAATTCCCAATGCGCTCTAGGTCCTCATGGTGGCATAGTGACTTGTCTCAATCTAGGTGGCGGAGGACGAATCTCAGTTGCCTCCGCGTATGAGACAATCAATCCACGCATCTTAAATCACACGGCTTGCTGAGTGCGTTACTGTGGAGACTTCAAGCCATTCTCCGTGGCATACATGCACAACTCACCACGCGCCTCTTCGAGAGCGAACCACGTTATAGTGACCACGAGGTGTTTAACCCAACATGAATCTACCCACCCTAGCAACCGGTCCAATTGGTTGCTTAAGCCTGACTGGTGTGGTAGTCAGCATCTTTACTTGCTGAGCTACCCAAGCCCCCCAAATATATATTTAATATGATATAAATGGAACATTTAATAATATTTTGATGAAAGGGATATGGAAAATGTAGAAAGGTTTACCATTCCATTTGCAACAAAGAGAATTGAGCTGACAATACAACAACACATGAGGAAAAAAATAAAAGCATAAGATGGTGGAGCAGGGCTGCTGAAACGAGTCAGGTGAGCAGCTGTTTACACTGTATACCTACATATTATATTCTATAAGGCTTACTGCTGAAACAACCACACCTAGCCACTGTGTACATGCTTGGCTACTTTTGAAAATATACACATGAAGGATCGTATCGCATAATGACGCAACCTAGCTGATCTTTTTAAATGGCACAACACTGCCTAACATAAAAAGGGATAGTTCACCCAAAAAAGAAAATTCTCTCATCATTTACTCACCCACATACTATCCCAGATGTTCTTCTGCTAAACACAAATAAGACTTTTAGAAGAATATCTCAATTCTGCTGATCCATTCCAGGGCTCAACATTAAGCATTGTCATGTGCTTGTCCTCCAGATATGTAAATTGTTCATTCACTTGTCTGAGTAAAAATAATTACTTGTCCGGAGAGAAAAAAAAGGACATTTAAGTTACATGCTCAAGTATCATGTCAAAGTTTATGATGTATATTTTTCTAAAATTACGACCGATACCCAACCTAAAAAACTAGTAGGTGTACACATACAATCAACTGAATTATCTACAACAGAAATGTAAACTGCACTGGGTAGGGGAGGAGGCTATTGTCACATGATAACTATTTTATATATATGGTAGTCAAATAAAGGAAAGCCTCCATCGCCATCATTAACAGCAGGGATGCTCATAGTTCTATGGAATGAGATTTACTTTTTCTTCATGTTATTGCAGCAAGATCTACCATGTACAATAAAGTCTATACATTAGCACAATGCTAAAATTGCAGAAGTCGTCGGTCGTGAAATTTGACCATTCTCAATACCAGCTTCAAAACCACAACAAATAAAACTATATTTGTTAATTATGGAAGAATGGTTTCAAGTTCTTAATTATTCAAGACTAGTAAACAGTCAGTAATAAATTAATAAAAAAAACTGCAATTAATAGAAATAGATAAAATAGAACGAAAAAATAAAAAATTAAGAAAAATCAGTGCTTTTAACAGCTTTAAAAGTTTTTAAAAAGCAGTATCTACATTCAGAATGGAATGCAACAAAACTACTACTGGACTTTACTGTATTATTATAATACATGAATACATTTTAAAGCTACTAAAGTTATTCAGTCAAGAGCGGAGAGCGTTTTCTCGTTATGGATGTTTGATTATTATAATGACACATTAGACAGCGGCAGGACTATTAGCTTACATTTATATTTACAAGTCTGACATTATAATGCAAATATGCTTTTTTCCGCTGTTTATATTCCCTTTAGACATCACTCTGTTTAGATGAACACCTCATCAAGACTGGCATTTTGGTGGATTTTTGAAATGTGCACATCAGGTGCACATTAGCGCAAGCATTTTCAGAACACACACAGGGCGCACCAGTTACTAGATCACTAGCGAATTATAAAATGACGTGCTCTTGATTACTTTCAACAGCAGAATAATAATACAAGAAGTGACACAGGCATAGGCTATCACAAATATAGCTGGTTATTTTTTTTGTTATTGAATTGTAATCTGTCTGCTTGTCCGGTCAGGCAAGTAAAATTCTTTCACTTGCCCCTTCAAAAATCCACTTGTCCCAGACAAACATTAAATGTCCAGCCCTACATTTAATGCAAGGGAATGGTGACCAGAACTTTGAAGCTCCAAAAAAATGACAAATGCAGCATAAGTAATCCATAAAACCAGGGCAAGATTTTTGTTGGGGGTGCTGTAGTGGGAGGTGCATTTTTGCATGTACATGAAGGGTGACCAGATGACCATGGGGAAAAAATAAATAAAATTACAAACTTAAAGAAATCAATTAATGATGTATATTTATCTATGGCTAAAATTATTATGCACAGAGCAGATGTTTTATCAATTTGCATGGGATTAAGCAATTTCACTTTACTGATCTATATAGTCTCTCCCTCCCCGTTTTTCTTTTTGCTTCAAGCATGAGTACACTTTTCTTTTGGCTGACAGACAGCATCAGAGGTGGGGTGGGGGGTTGATATTAAAGGGGCAAAATACAAAATCACCACTGATACTCAGACTGCAGGAATGAACGATTCTCATTATTCGTTGCAAGTTATTCAATACAGAAAAAGCATGAAGCATAGCAATGCTCATTTTTGTAAAATATTAGGCCAAGACTGAATATCAGGACAGAAGGTGTCCCAACTGTCACTCCGTCGGGATGCGGGACATGACTCATAAAATCATGACTGTCCCGATTACTTAACCGACAGTTTTTAGGAAAACATATCCCAAATGTTTTAATGCGGTTATTAAAAAAAAAAAAAACTGTCAAAGAACATCCATCATCTCGACACCAGGGGGTGCTGCAGCTTCTTCACACTTCCCTAATTTCCATGGCCTTGCATACAACTCTGGTGGTTTAATTCATGCCTTCTGATGCAATTTGATAGTTGTAGGTGAGAAACAGATCAATATTTCAGTCCTTTTTTCTATGAATTCTCCTCCTTGTCCAGTAGGTGGCAATACACACCAAAAATGCAAAATCACCAAAAAATAAAATAATAATTTATTAGGAACGCACAAATATCACTTTTTCCTCTTATGATCCGATACCCAAAATCTCAGTATCGTCCAATATTGATACCATTCCCGATCCAAGACCAGTGTTGTTTTTCATAATCAGTTTAGAATATCTTTACTCCACCGACTGACCCTAATTGGGGGTACTATTTTATCTGAAGAGAAACATGTTACACATTTCAATATAAATGTACAGCCTATTATGAAAAACTTAATTGTTAACTAGTATACTGGATAATGCAGCAGCACAATTAACAGTAATTCTAGTGAAAGCCAGTTTTCGTTGCACAATTTTTCAATTTGTATCTGGACTTTAAAAAGGATTCAAATCTCTTTTTTGTTCACTTTAGTTGTAAGATAACAGTCCACTTTTCATTCAATAATTTTTATTCAACTTAAATATTATTGTAATTTGTAAACAAAATCTCAGGTGTGTGGTGATGTAGGAGAGAACGGTGTCTTAAAAAGGTCACACTACAGTGTGACTTTGTTTTTGTTAAGGAGATGTTTAAGCTGAAAAGCGACTGAATAAAATCTCCCTAAAGTGTGTTTAGCTGGTTCCCGCTTCCTCATTCCCTTAAACTGACCCGAGACGTGTCACACGGTGTCATTTAGACTTAGAGGGATCAAGAAACTTAATACACCAGGACATAAGGATTCGTTCAAAATTCTCAACACCATAAATTTACAGAAAAGGTGTGAAGATATATAACAAGTATAGGTGATTTAATCCCACAGTCCAACCTGTTGCAGCAGTTTTTTGCATCTTTTACCTGCATGAAATCGTAGGCATATGCAAGTCAAACTCAAACAGATCACCTAACAAATCTAACAAGTCATTCAACTTTAAAATATAAACTTCTTGCTTTATGTCCTTTATTATTGCATGATTGGACACATGCACTTACAGAAGGGAAGAGGGCCAGTTTATATTGGTTAGGTTATCTATAGGGATGCACCAATCTGATACCTGGATTGGTATCAGCTCTGATACTGACGTTTTTAAACTGATTGGGTATCGGTCCAACGAGCCCGATCCAAATCCGATACTGTGTGTTAGTCATGTTCGTTACGGTCAAGCTCGAAAAAAAATGACTTAATAGATCCATTAATTATAGTACTTCATATGACTCATGCATTTTATTCAAAAACACTTGAATACATGCAATAGCTCTATGAATCACAAAAGACTGTTTTATAAGTAAATATATAAAATGCACTCGCAGCTCCAGCACGTAAGTGAATGGTGCTGCTCAGTTTACACACACGATTTCTACTGATGACTTTTACTGGAATTACTGTTAATTTTGCTGCTACATTATCCAGTATACTAGTTAACATGAAGCTAAACATTTATATTGAAATACTGTGTAGTTAGAGGCTTGTGTTGCTTTACATATTAAAAGAGCACACTCAATTAGTTACACAAAATAATGTAAAGATATTCTAAACGGATCATGCAAAAAAACAAAAACACTGGTATTGGGATCGGCTACTGAGATTTCCGATATCGGAAGAGAAAGTGGTATCAGTGCATCCCTAGTTATCTAGTGTGTGTAGGTTTATGTACAAGAGAGAGACTTGAGGCTTAATAGCAGTGACACCTCTGGAGAAAATGAGGTCATCCATCAGTGATGAGAGGTTAAGATTGTGACAGGTCAGAGGTCAAACTCAGACACACCTGAAAGGTGTGATCTCTGTGAAGAACTGTCAAACAGAGATGTTTGTTGAGATGAATTGTTTCTCATGTTAGCTTTAGGATTATTTGAAAACCTGGTACATTAATCTTACAAAATCTTAAATTTATGAAGAACTACTTGAAAGTTCTGTTTTGCAGATTACACAGAACACCTGGATGAGACACGTTATATGGCATAGACATTCTCTTGAAGCAAGTCATTACCCATCTAAGCAGTAGTCCACCTTTTAAACATCTTAACTACAGACTGAAAATGTATTAGGCAAGGTTTTTTGCAAAGCACACCAATCATGCGATGTGGCACCTAGATGTCTGGTTCAGCCAAACATGCCTTCACTTCAAGGGCAGGGCTAGTGATCATATCTTAATTGAGTGTTCAGTGCTCTTCATGCATTCAATCAAATATGCGGTAAAAGAGTAGGCGGTTAAAAAAAAAAAAAAAAAAAAAAAATTCATGCACTGCTTCATTGTCAGGGCTACACAAATCAATGCTGAAATCTCTGTTTCTTGAACAAAAACCAGCAGATGTTTTATACATGTACCAACATGTCCAAGTCCAGTCATAGGCAATTTATGCAAAAAGTGTTTCAACAGCAGTTCTGAATCACATTTTGTAATTGTGCAGTTTCTACCAAAGACAAGAGTGTGATACATCATATATACACACATATACACACACACACACACACACACACACACGGGCTGTCGATTTAACGTGTTAATAACGTACGATTAATTTTACAAAAAAAAAAAAAAACATTTACGCAATTAATCGCAATGCTTTCCTGAGAAATTCAAGCTTGTAGTACCACCTGTTTACTCCAGAGGGCAGTAAGTGTAATTTCAGCTGTGTGAGCAACACACAGTTTATTACAGTGAACAAAACATTAACAACCCTTCAGCGGACACACAACACAAACATGCGTTACGTTCTTGCGTTCGAAACGCTTGAAGGAGCGCAAATGCGTTCTAAGGGATCTCAAGATGTGTTTAAAGATTGAGTATTAAACTATATTTAACTTGACACAGTGACCTAAACATTTTATTTTTATGACGTAACACACCCGAGACGCGACACGAGCATGTCTGACGCAGGTCGTATGGTCTTTACCTCACAAATATTTAATTACCAACAAGGTTAAGGAGGTGTCCTTTAAACTGTTACATGTTTTTACCCAGTCAATCTTTATTTAAGAAACATGCTCCCTGAAATAGATCCACTTTGCTCCTTCTGTAATGCTGTAGATGAATCTGCCACTCACCTTTTTTGGGAATGTCTCCACGCTGTAGTATTTTAGAGAAAACAGTTTGTACGTACCTCTATTTTAACTAGTTTTTCTTAGCTTTATAAAGACGTTTTATTTGGTTTTCAAGTTAATATTTTCTGATTAATCGGTTTATTTTTCTTGCCAAAGTTTTCAATACATAAGTGTAAATTTATGTCTATAAAGCCCCTATTTGCACTTTTTTGTAAGGACTTGAAATATGATTTAAATACTCTTTGTACCTCCAACAACTCCAAAGCATTGAAAACCATTGCACTATGTAATGTCTTGGCATTATTGTAAAATATATCTGTAGTATTGTGTACTATGTATCCCCCCTGGCTTGTTTCTAAAAATAAAAATAAAAAATAAAAAAATAAAAAAATTTGATATGTCTGAGGCAGGTGTACAAACTGATTGACAAATTCACTTGTGAATAAAAAAAAATTATACTTAAAGATAACCATATATATACACACATACATACATACATACATACATACATACATACATACCCCTAAAGGATTATTAGGAACACTTGTTCAATTTCTCATTAATGCAATTTCTCATTAAGGCCAGTCTGAGTATTTCACAATCTGCTCAGTTACTGGGATTTTCACGCACAACCATTTCTAGGGTTTACAAAGAATGGTGTGAAAAGGGAAAAACATCCAGTATGCGGCAGTCCTGTGGGTGAAAATGCCTTGTTGATGCTAGAGGTCAGAGGAGAATGGGCCGACTGATTCAAGCTGATAGAAGAGCAACTTTGACTGAAATAACCACTCGTTACAACCGAGGTATGCAGCAAAGCATTTGTGAAGCCACAACACGCACAACCTTGAGGCGGATGGGCTACAACAGCAGAAGACCCCACCAGGTACCACTCATCTCCACTACAAATAGGAAAAAGAGGCTACAATTTGCAAGAGCTCACCAAAATTGGACAGTTGAAGACTGGAAAAATGTTGCCTGGTCTGATGAGTCTCGATTTCTGTTGAGACAGAATTTGGCGTAAACAGAATGAGAACATGGATCCATCATGCCTTGTTACCACTGTGCAGGCTGGTGGTGGTGTAATGGTGTGGGGGATGTTTTCTTGGCACACTTTAGGCCCCTTAGGTCACAAAGCTCGAATCATTTCAAATTGGTTTCTTGAACATGACAATGAGTTCACTGTACTAAAATGGCCCCCACAGTCACCAGATCTCAAGTAAATAAAAAATGTCATGATACCAGTGTTTCTGCAGTACTAAGCACAGTCAATTCGATACAGACACACTGACTGACAGTGCTCCCAAGTACTTGCACAAAAATTTGACATTTATTAAAATAAATTATTTAAAATAGTGACATGTACTACGATTTTAAAACTGCAAAAGCCTACAATCTTAGTCTGCATGAGCTGCATGCTTGAAAGTGAATGCGAGAAGCAGACCACTCTTAACTCCAAACTCCACAGAATCATGTGTACTAGTGTTGTCAAAAATACCGGTACTCCGGTACCAAGTCGGTACTCAAACAAAAACACAAAAATTTACGATACCAGAATTTCTGAAGGTACTGGAGTACCGAGGACCGGTTCTACCCGCTTCCTAATCAGAGTCTGGAACTTTTGAACGCTCACAACAAGCAAAAGATTACGGCAAGCAAAGTAGCTGCTGCTGCGGAGTCTCAACTGTATCTTGACGAAAAGAAAAGTGGAAAAAGCCAGTTTTGGAAATTCTTTGGATTTGAGGCTGATGAAAAGGGAAACATCATAGATCAGCAAAAACCTATTTGTAAACGCTGCTTTCGCAATTTTCTGATGAAAGGAGGAAACACATCAAATTTAATAAAGCACCTGAAAGACAGAAACATGGATTTAGTCAAGCAAATAAAACTGTAATGATGAAGCACGAGAGCAGCACTGCAGTTCACACCTGACTGAAGAAGAATTACACAGATCAGTCCAGATGCACTAAACTTCCACAGCTTATGTAGATCCCAAAGTATTAGGGAATTATATATATATATATATATATATATATATATATATATATATATATATATATATAAAAAGTAAATTCAGAAGCACTTGTTGTGGAATAAGCGGAGCTGGAGCTCTTTAAAAGGAAACACCCCGGCATTACATCTTAAATGCAGTTATTTTTAAGGTGTTATAGCTTTAATAAAGTTCAAATAATACAGAAGCGGATCATGTTAATAACTATAAACTTTCTCTGTGTGGTCGGTGCCTCTTCTATGAGTTGCGTGAATGTCCCGATCTAAGGGGGAGAGATTGAAACTACACCCGGCTGAGAGAGACTCTGCCTCGGGGACGCTCATCCCTCTAGATTAGAACGCGTTGGCTCGCGACTTATTTAATCATAATAAGTCACTGCATTTCTTATTGTGAAGAAAACTGGCAATATGCAGCTTTATTAATACGAGAGACCTTTCCACATTAGGTTGGAAATTGTTTTTATTCATTCTATTGTATGCTTGTTTATTTAGGTTTTTTTTTTTAGAACTTGGTAAAAACTTAGTGAAAGTTGCAAAAGTTGAAGCAAATCTTATACAAGTGTTCAAAAATACTTTAAGCATACATTGTACAGTTTTGTTATAATTCAAAAATAATATATTTAACTTGAAGTGTTGCTCAATGGTATATTATTGTTCTTAGTTCTGCTGCTAATGTTTTGTTAACTTTGTTAATAAAAGTGTTGTTCAGTAACCTGTTTTTGTGTTTTGCTTTGGTACCGAAAATGGTATCGAGTACCATGAAATTTCACTAGTATTGGTACCGACTACTGAAATTTTGGTACCGTGACAACACTAATGTGTACCGTGTTATGAGATGACAGAGCAGAGCACCCATCCATTGTGAAGAGTGAAATCACATGCAAACCATGTGTTTATAATTGAAATCACAGCATTTGTGCTTTAATTTTCACACTGCACCATGTTACGAACAGTTATCTGGACATGTGAAGCGTCCATCAAAAGCTTCCAGAAAAATAAAGCTAAACACATGAAATTGCAACAGAAATATAAATACACACACTATACAACTGTATAGTAAAATGAAATATTTACCGTAGTTGTACTACTACTAATAAATAAATAAAATGATAGTAATAATATTAATAATTTTAATCAAATTTAAGTCATATATGATATATAATCACAAGCAAGAGTGCTGTTGTATTGAATACAATTTGCAATGGTATGTTAAACGGCAATTGTTCTACATTAATTTGTTAAGTGTTAGAAATTAATTTGATTAGACACTATTTTGAAGATGAAATTAAATGTGAAATGTAGAATTCAAAATAAATAAAATGAAAAACAGAATTGGGAAAAAATAAAACTGTTTCAGTAGTGCACTACTTAAAAACACAAGTGTCTCATCAAATTAAAATGTGTTGTTCAACAACTGCTCAGGTGATTGAAACAGCCAACTTGCATCATGAGTAAGGCTACAAAGACTCAAACTTTCTGTGGGCTACATAACATCGATACGCCTATAGGCAAGGACAGCATGATGATGTATCGTTGTCTCAATAATTTGAACACAGCCCTACTACACTTTAACCCATTCTGTTTAAAATTGCTCAGAGATAGAGACAGAGGAAGGATATGGAGAAGATGAGGACACTTAGAACTTTAAATGGTCATGACATATAAAAATGATCATCTTCCCTGAGGTCCACTTACTTTCTTCTTTTTTTTTTTTTTTGCACCAAAACGGTCATAATTTAATAATATATGATCATATATTAGACACCCCGTGTCTAGCCCTGTCTAAAAGCTCTATTTAAAGCTATCTGGCCCTTTAAGACTTCAATGAAAACTGTTCTGATTGGCAAAATTCGTACAGACCCTTAAATAAAGCCATATTTGAAACTCACTACATTTCAGGGTCAACACAACGTACACCCAACACATTTCATCTGAATGTGTAAAAATTTTCCTTAAAAGCACACAGCAAATATCAAACAGTCATGACATTTGTGAATAAAATAATCATGGGTCTGGTAGTGTTTAACTGCCAAAGCTCACAAGCAATCAGTGCTGATATGAGCCGTAAATACATACAATACACACTGAAATGTTCTGAATATGCAAACGTAATACATTCCATAGTGAAGTTTGGTGCTTCAACAGGCCAAAACAGAGATGCTGGTTTGCACATCTCACATCTTCTGTATGTTTACACTGTCATTGACAGCAGCTGAATGAATCCGGTTTCTAAAAGTTGCGCTTGTACTGCTCTTAAAACGCGACGCACATTGCTGGAAACACATCAAAATGATTGAAGACGTCCATATAGTGCATGTGTACAAAAAGACTAACAACAGCACAGATGGGTGCAAAAATGGTCTCAAAAAGTTTACATACACTTAAGTTGAAGTCATTAAAACTAATGTAACCACTCCACAGATTTAATATTAGCAAACTATATTTTTGGCAAGTTGTTTAGGACATCTACTTTGTGCATGTCATAAGTAAATTTTCCAACAATTGTTTACAGATGGATTGTTTCACTTTTAATGGCCTATATCATTATTCCAGTGGGCCATGAGTTTACTTACACCAAGTTAACGGTGCCTTTAAGCAGCTTGGAAAATTCCAGATTGGAGTCAATTGGAGGTGTATCTGTGGATGTATTTTAAGGCCTACCTTCATGGTAAAATCATAAGAAATCAGCCAAGACCTCAGAAAAAAAAAATTGTGGTCCTCCATAAGTCTGGGTCATCCTTGGGAGCAATTTCCAAATGCCTGAAGTTACCACATTCATCTGTAGAAACACCAAGTATAAACATCATGGGACCACGCAGCCATCATATCGCTCAGGATGGTGGCACATTCGGTCTCCTAGAGATAACTGTATTTTGGTGCGAAAAGTGCAAATCAATTCCAGAACAACAGCAAAGGACCTTGTGAAGATGCTGGAGGAAACAGGTAGACAAGTATCTATATCCACAGTAAAACATGTCCTATATAACCGACATAACCTGAAAGGCTGCTCAGCAAGAAGCCACTGCTCTAAAACCGCCATAAAAAAGAGAGACTACAGTTTGCAAGTGCACATGGGGACAAAGATCTTACTTTTTGGAGAAATGTCCTCTGGTCTGATGAAACAGAAATTGTACTGTTTGGCCATAATGACCATCGTTATGTTTGGAAGAACAAGGTTGAGGCTTGCAAGCCAAAGAACACCATCCCAACCGTGAGGCATGGGGGTGGCTGCATCATGTTGTGGGGGTGCTTTGCTGCAGGAGGGACTGGTGCACTTCACAAAATAGATGACATCATGAGAAAGGAAAAGTATGTGGATATATTGTAGTAACATCTCAAGACATCAGCTATGAAGTTAAACCTTGGTCACAAATGGGTCTTCCAAATGGACAATGACCCCAAGCATACCTCCAAAGCTGTGGCAAAATGTCTCAAGGACAACAAAGTGAAGGTATTGGAGTGGCCACTACAAAGCCCTGACCTCAATCCTATAGAAAATTTGTTGGCAGAACTGAAAAAGCGTGTGCGAGCAAGGAGGCCTACAAACCTGACTCACACCAGTTCTGTCTGGAGGAATGGGACAAAATTCCAGCAAATTTTAAGAAGCTTGTGGAAGGCTACCCAAAATGTTTGACCAAAGTTAAACAATTTAAAGGCAATGCTAGAAAAGAAAGAAATAAAAGCTGAAATAAATCATTATCTCTACTATTATTCTGGCATTTCTCAGTCTTAAAATAAAGCAATGATCCTAACTGACTTAAGGCAGAGAATGTTTTCTATGATTAAATGTCAGGAATTGTGAGTTTAAATGTATTTGGCTAAGGTGTACGTAAACTTCTGACTTCAACTGTTGCTGGATTACATGTAGTGTATTTATGATCATATTGACAAGTTCCCTTTCCTTTACTTTGAAGTTGCCAAACTGCAGTAAAAAACATTATACTCTCTCTGATATTTATATACCCTCTTTTTAAAATATGGGACAAGGCCTATAATCCAAAGCATATCAGAGTGGGTGTTTCATAGTCCACAGTCATAAACGTCAGTTAAAACACTGTCATACTATGAACTGGTTTTATGGCTTTTTATAGAACCAATGCAATAGACAAAATGGATATTAGGTCAACAAAATAACACCAGAGCAGACAGTTTACAGATTCTGTAAACATTTAGCAAGGTTTCTTGAAAACCCATCAAAGAAAATGACAGCGGATCTCCATGTTTACTCTACGGTCACAGATTCAAGACAAAAAAAAAAAAAGAAAAGAATTAAGTCTTAAAACTGGTCTGTGTAGGAGCAAATAACAATGGCAGTGGTTTTAAAAGTTACATTACTCAATCTGCAGCATGTAGGACTGAGTGTAGGAAAACTTAAGAGCTTAAGCAACAACACGCACTTGACTATGTCTGCAACAACGCAAACATGCATGCATGTTTACATAGACACCAAAAAAATAAAAAAATTTCATAAAACACAGTTATCCTTTCATTGTGTATTTCAGGTAACAAAACAGACTGGACAAGGTACTCCGATAAAAGAATTTAATTTTGTAAACAAATCCATTGCATCTTTTGGCAAATCAACCAATTTCCTACTATTCCAAATGACAACTTAACCCCTAGATGCATACCTCGGGTCTTTAGTGACCCGGGATCTCATTCCATCCCCTGAACCGCATCCATTTTGGGGGAGTTATGCCCACACCTCTTTAGTATTCCTCAACCTTTCTCCTTTAAATAGTGCAACATAAAAAAGCCAAAATTGCACAAAAAAAATATAGATTTTTTTTATTATTATTGCTTAAAGCTGCACTATGCAAGATTTTTTGGTTAAAAATGAACAAATTGGATTTGTTGATTGAGTACATAACCAATCAGTGTTCAAAACAATATCCTTACCCGAATTCACTACAGTAAGCCTAAAAAAATTATTTGTATTTTGCGCTGTCAGGTTCGATTTGGCTCAAAATCGCTGTTTTATGACATTCATCCTTGTGTCACTACATCATGTCCGCACACACAGGAAAGAAGTGCAAGCTGTCTCATGTTCCGGTTGAGGTAAGCTCAAATCACAAGATTAATTTGCCAGAACACAACTGAGGTAATGGATTCTTCCGCAAATTGCTTGAAATTTTAAGTTTCAACCACAGATGTCGCTAGAGAGCACAAAGTTTAGTGCAGCTTTAACCAAATGTTAAAATGGTCCCTATTAGGCCCTATGTAACAGGGTTGCTTTTTTGCACTTCCATAAATCATATTTTTATTATTATTATTATTATTACAGTATTCCTCAACTTTTCTCTTATAAAAAGTGCAACATAAGCCAAAAAAATATATACATGCTTTTTTGCACTTCCATAAATCATATTTTTATGATTATTTTATATCTATAGAAGTTTACTATCACAGGATATCTGTTTCTTTGTTTATTACAAGACAAATGAGCACTATATTCACAAAAATGACTATACAATGTCGAGTTTCTGTGCAACAATGGTGAAATATCAGTATCCCATATGCATGCAAACATGTTATGTGTTACTCAATGTGGCGCTGTTGTTTCAGTGATTTGATTTACATTTGACATTGCTATTTGATGAAGGAAAACCAAGTAAACTATAGCAAGTTTAACACATGAACGGTATGATATGGCTATCCTCATTTGGGTGTTTTACTGAAATTATGCAAGTGGTGCATCTGTTTAAAGTGCATGAGAAAATACATTAAGTGTAGCTCAATCGGTGTTTCACAGCCAGTTACGTTTTATGAAGTTTCAGTATAAAAGTAAATAATCTTCTAAATTTGTTGCATCATCTCTTTGATATGAAAATAAAACATCCAAATATATTTTATTATTTTCAAATTGCCTTGAACATGCTTTGACATTTTTACACCATCTCTGCATGCTGCAGGTCAATTCGTGATAGAAATACTTACAGTGTCTCTAGAAGAACACGAGTAGGTAATGTTAGGTTAAACACCCATGCATTTTAGGGTTAACAACTGAGTTTAAACACGAATGCAGAGAGAAGACATGTCCGAACATAACCACTTAAGACAGATTATCTGAGTTGCACGAGCTTTATAAACATTCTCAAACCAATTATGGGGGGACAGACACTGATAGAACGGTCGTGTTGAGAAATGCAGTGACAGCTTTGATCAAAATAAGGCCCGTGTTAAACATGTAAACGTAAAGCAACGTTAATCGACGTAAAACCCAGCAAAGCCTCTGTTTGAACGGCCATGTTTGTGGTCTTCGCCCCTTTTCGGTCAGCAAGTCAGTATCGCGTTAATGACACCGAGACAGCAGTGAAGGCGAGGCGTGCAAACACACAACAACAACATGAAGACCATAACCAACAGTGCAGGCCATGGACACAGAAAACAATTCAAACATCGTACCTGGCATCGCTGACGCTTATAATGTCCGTCAGATCTCGTGGAAAGCTTGAGTTAACGCTGTGCGGAATGATTAATCCTTAATTTGCAAGGTAGATAAGATGAGATGGCTGACTGTTATTAGAGAAACACATTACGAGCGAGATGGTCATGTGGTTCCTCCTTAAACAACAAGTATCAACACTCCTCCCTCAGTGTGTGTCTCTCTCAAACACAAACATATGCAAAGCAACACCATTTTATGGTTCAATTCGATCAGCTTGTCATATTTACACAAATGTGAACGTTTTCTGGAACTTATACTTGAACTGAATTGTGCTTGTTTTCGACCAAGTTCTCAAAGGTGCATGCAAACCAAAATACCTGTGCAAGTCACAGCCTGTAACACTAATTCATATGTGCACTTGATTTAAACACGTTAATCAGAAGTTTAACGGGGATATAGGAGAAAGCATTATCAATTTTCAGCAAGCATTGTACTCTTACATGTTTGTCAGTTAATAAAACGATGCGATATAACTCAAAACATGTTATTTTTACGGCCACATGTATGCAATTATATGAATTATTTGTCATTATTCGACACTTACTTGCAGTAATTCCTCAGGAGACCGAGGCTATTAACTACCTCAACCAAAGGGAATATTTAAAGACAGAAAGTCTGTCAAGGACAGTCTCTTATCGAATATCGACTTAATGAAAAAATGAGCGTATACACGCCACAAATAAAAAAAGGTCCCGACAGACAACCTGTGTCACTTTGTCTTGATATTGTCAGTGTGCTCGTCACGTGACAACAGCTGATCACACTCACACTTTATTGATTGGGGATGCATGTGTTCGGTTGTTGCATTTTATAAAGTTCTGTTGTTTGCGACACGTTGCAACATTTAGCATGCTAATAATGGTCGGACTCCATTCATCAGCTTCTCAACTCTAAGACCATTGTTCTGTTGAGTTGTTGTGTTTCCGGATGTTTATGAGTGGATTCAGTTGATTTTCATTTATACCTTTTATTTACCTTAAATGTTTACACGTTGTGATTTATTTTTAAGAATATTTGGTATGTTTGTTACTATTGGTCTGAGTGTGTAGTGCTTGTGAAACGTGCAAGATTACCAAGATTTCATTGTATTCGAGTGTGCGTATCATTTGTGTCCTGCAGGTGGCGTAATAAAGCTGTCCTGAAATAAACCATTATACACGACGCTATAAAACACCAATTAGAGAGGAAAAACATTGTAGTAGTTGCAACACACTAGAGAAATCTATTTGTTTATAGCAGCAAACCTATAATCAGACCCGCACATTTTTCTGTTGAAAAGTCACTTTCATAATTTCCATCCAAAAACACAATGTGCTTTTGTAATGCAACAGTTAAAAGGGATAAAACGGGGCTAAAGGCATCCCTTAAATGAGTAGTTCACTCAGAAATGGAAACTGATGTATTATTTACTCACCCTTGTCTTGTTGCAAACCAATATGAATTTCTTTCTGTTTTGGTACACAAAGGGAGCAATTTAGAAAAAAGAAGATAAAAAAACTTCTTCTAAAGGACGTTATACAATGGCAGTTTATGGGGACCACCTGTTCAAGCGTCAAAAGGACCCAAACGGGGCCTTTCTAGGCATAGGTGAACTAGGTGGTTATCAGAGTGCCACCAGCTGGGGGGCTGCCGCCATGCCCCCTCACCCCACCATGCCCCTCACATGGGTGCCGATGGAGATCTCGCCTAGGGCAGAAAAATGGTCAGAAACGGTCCTGGGTGCTGAAGTATAACGCAGAAGTCTAATAAATGATTAAGTGTGAATCATGCCTTGTTCGGAAGGCATAGATTTGGTGAGAAACATACTGAACACTAATTTATTATTTACTGAAAATCTTGACAACCGTTGCTGTCCTGTGCGCGTTCATGAGGAGCAGCAGTTACCCAGCCCTTTCTCGTGAGATGGGGCGTTCTAAAATAGGTCCACCACTGCGATAGTGACAACAAAACACAACAAGACTGCACACAAACCAGAGAACCAAACTTACAAAACATGTCTAAAGAGTTAGAAGTTGAAGAATAGATGCATATCACCCTTGTTTGTTTGAACAAGAGTACTCGGAAATCAAGCACGAGTAATGGAGAAGGCTGAGGTAGCCAAAGTCATTGGTTTAGGACAAGACGAGGGTGAGTATATAACAAATGAATTTTCATTTTTTGGTGAACTATACCTGTATGGAAATATGCTTTTTTTTCTGGTCACAAAGTGTATCAAGAAAAAAACCCCTCATTAAATATTGGAGCAACATGTGAAAATAAATAATCACGGAGGGTCATTTAGCTAAAAAAAAAAAAAAAAAAAGGTAGAGCTTGAGTTAAATGCACTGGGGGTGATATAATGTAGACATAGGGGCAATAGTTGTAGGGCAAAGTTTGCCAACTTATACTTTTTTTTTTCTTTTCTTTTTTGCATAACAAATTAAGATAATGCTAATTCAGAATAACCATATCAAAAAAAGATGAGCCATTTATTGTTTAGTTCAAACACATTTGGCATTTCATAACATCTCGTGTATTCTACAAACAAATGAATCTCCATTGTGATGGACCCTTTTCACACTGCCAGGTTTTGGAATACAGAAGTAAACGATCGCAGGGTAAATTTCGATTGCAGTGAATGGGAGACCATGGCAAATGTAATTTTTGCAAACCCATTTGCTCCAGCATCAAAAGAAAAATGTCACTATTGCATTTCTACTTTCCAAATGAAGAAAAAAAATATAGAGCGATTGATTATGACTGTCAGAAGAGAGATGGCAAATTTATTGTCACTCACTCAGCAGCTGTATTAGACACCTCATCTCATTGTTTGTTAAAACTAATTCAAGGGTAATATAATACAAAGTTTAATGTTATAAATTTACACTAATTAAAAAATTGCAAATATAAACAAGTTTGCTAGAGTTACATCGCTAAATAAGGCAGAAACGTGTCATCAAAGGTTTGGATCAGTCAAGGTGAGCCCACTTTAAAACATTCTTCACAACAAATATATTCCCCCACTTCAGAAAAACAATGTTTATGTGTGCCTTTTGCCCCTGTAACAAGGGGGCTTTTTACCTCTAATACTATCCTTTCTCTAATTGACCAGTTATTAAAAAAACATTTCATTTAATTGCCTTGAACAAAATTGATAGTAACCCGTGCATTTTCTCAAAATAAATGTGATAGTTTTAAGGAATCTCATTAGCTTCATTCATTTGCAATATTGTAAATGTTTTTAAATGTTAACCTTTCCATGTGTTGTACCCTACGTGTTATGCCAAATCACTCGCAAAGCTGAGTAGTTCTTATTGTGTACATGAGAAACCTAAATAGTAGGTACAAATATGCTTATTGTTTGTGGTGGGTATTATAAGGGGGGCTTAATCATTTGAATTGTTACTAAACGTTTTTGATGTTACAGACAGACATCTTCAACAGCACCTGCATTTTCACAATTCCTTAGTGAGACTATTGAACCTGTATGATTACCTAAATGTCTCAGGACACTGTTTAGTGTCAGCTTGCACTGTAGGGACTTAAAAAAACAAAACAGTAAAACTTTGATCTGTTGAAAGACGGATGTTTTCAGATGCAGCTGGCCATAAAGTGTACATATAGTCATTTTGTGGAGTTTCTGGTTTGTTGAGTGCATGTCTCCCTGCACACTACACACCAGTCTCTCATGTAGGGCAAACTTCTCATCACACAAACATTTTTTGGGTTGTGTAGAACTCTCACCATCCCCATAAGTAATATATACAAAATGCTGCATCTCAGGGCCTCCAAAGAAGTTTCAAAGTTTCCCATGTGCCATTTGTTTTATAGTGGTATAGCAGAACAAGTGAATGAAAACCCCTTTATCATAGGGTTTTGGTGTCCCAAAATCATTCAGTTCAACCACGTTTCCATTTCATTCTTGCCGACAGTCTCATATGGAATAGTAGTGGGTGGATTCAGACCTGATATGGCTGTAGTCAACATCCAGATTTCTGTTGTCACAACAGAGATAAAGTGGGTCTCAATGAAAACATGAATATGTGTGCATGTGATTGAGCTCAGAGAAGTGGGTCCCACCTTTTCCTTAAGTACAGACAATAGTCACAGGAAAGGCAAGGGTGGAAGGCATATACTCCCATGTAGTACTTACACACTTACATGGCAAACAGGGCCAGCTTGTGGGTTTGTGGGGGCCCTAGGCGAAATCATGAAATTGGGCCCCCCCCCAACTTTAAAACAACATAGAACCACTGAAAAAATGATGAGCAGATTTTTTGAAATAGAAAGCACTAAAAAAGAAGCACTATACTGTATAGCTCAGAAATAACGTGTCCAATAGCTTTTTTTCCCAACATGATGGTGTTAGGTTCAAATGTACATGCATGCATAATGGAATATGTAGATTTTAGGTGCCTTGACAAGTCACCATTTTATCACCTTATTTTATCACCTTTCAACCATTTTTTAGAAGTACAAATAAACCAGTGAGGTCATGGAAACTGCAAATATGATAATTACTGGGAAACAGTATGTATAAATAAAATTACATATTTTAAATAGGGCCTATAAACACAACACCTCAAAATATATATATACGTAAACACAAAGTAAGCCTCAAAGTCTCACAAAGCAATAATTTTCGTATCTTATTTGTGTTTCTGTAATGTGTGTGCATTATTCTGCAATGTGTGCGATCTGTGTCTAATAATACTGTGAAAAGAAGCCACACTCCAGTTCCCAGCAATGCTTTCCATTATGAATAAATAAAGCCCTGGAGTCGCGAGTTTGAATCCAGGGCATGCTGAGTGAATCCAGCCAGGTCTCCTAAGCAACCAAAGTGGCCTGGTTGCTAGGGAGGGTAGATTCACATGGGGTATCCTCTTCATGGTAGCTATAATGTGATTCTTGCTCTCGGTGGGGTACGTGGTAAGTTGTGCGTGGATATAATATAATTCTTAGCGGAGAGTAGCGTGAAGCCTCCACGCGCCCTACGTCTCTGTGGTAACATGCTCAACAAGCCACGTGTTAAGATGCATGGATTGAGGCGAGTCACTACGCCACCAGGAGGACTTAGAGCGCATTGGAATTGGGCATTCCAAATTGGGGAGGAAAAAGGGGAGAAAAATTAAATAAATAAAGTCTATCAGTAACAGAGGCATTCTGGTGATTTAAGATTAAAAAAATTACCATCTGCCATTCTCTTTGCTAAAGAATGGCTGATGCTGAGCATTGTAATGGGCAGCTCTTATAAAAGCGGAAGGGTGGTGTTCACAAGAGGAAGTTTTAGGATGTGTTCATGATCAGAGCCAAAGCACTTCCTGGTTCAGTGTGCAGCACGAGTAGCTTAGTCGGGTGTTGTTCACTTCCTGTCAACTCACTTGTTACTTCCTGTCTGTCCAAGACAGCAATGTGTGTTCTGGTGGGTTCATACACATAGTAGTCCGAATATGTGTGAATGAGTCTGTGGGTGTTGATATTTGTGAATGGTTACTCCTGCAATCTCACATTGAAATATGGAGTAGAGAATGTGTATCTGAATGTGAGAGAACAAAAGAAAGGGAGAGGAAAGTAGTTGTAAAGTGTTGGCTCTTTTAATGACCTTTGTTAGATTGGACCTGGAGGCTCAGGGAGGTAAATGCCATTGTAAATATATTCCAGACTCAAAATATATGGATCCATGGAGATCTTCTTTGTTCAAGAAAAAGAGGTAGAGTATTTGTGAGTGCATTTTTGTAGTCCTCAGGGGTTGCTCCCATCTTCCCTTGGTCAATATCAGCTACATGGACTGTCAACTTTTGCTTTAAGCTTTGCACTTTGTATGACTTTAAGAGGTCTTTTTGGGAAATCTCCATATATAATAAAGAACTACAGCCAAAGTACAAAATACACTTATTTATTCTCCAATGTACTCTGACCTGTGAATCTGGTTGATGAAATGAAAAGTGACATCACACATTGAACACATGAATTCAAATTTCAAATCTGCATGTTTTTTGTTTGTTTGTTTTTGCAGGAAAGTAAGTAGATGGTACATTGTAACATTTAAAATATAATAATAATATGAAAATAACATTTTGAATAATATTAGTTATTTTGTATTTATTTATGTCTGAAAACCAGAAGCCTGTGACATCATATCCAGGAACTTTGTGCTGTCCAAAATAATTTTGCATGCACAAAGCCTAGTGTGACCGCCCCTTTTACTCATTATTTGTTTAGGAGTAAGTAAGTGTAAGTAAGTGGCTTGCAATTGTCAACTGATAGAAACAAGTATCCTAATCTGGTGAGACAGAATTCAATAAAAATGCAAGTTATTCATTCATTCATTCATTCATTCATTCATTCATTCATATGGAATGTTCTTGTGTGGTTGGCTAAGGTTATATGAAAAAGTGAGTGCATCTACCAGTGTTTGCTCATATAATGCAACATATTCAACAACTCATCATTAGTCATTCATGTTCATTATCAATAATATATACTTTCATGGACTGTGTTAACTGTAAATCCACACCATTCTTCAACCATTTACATATAATGAAATATGCATAGTTTAGAAAAAAAAAATGTAGGAAAGTTTAAAGTTTTATATGAGATGATTGCTGTGCTTTTTAAATCTGTAAATGTATTTAGGTATGTTTAACTATCCTCCTCCTCGCTCCAAATGTCTGTTATCGCGTAGGTCTCAAAATTTAATTTATTATGTAACGTGCAGATAGGGCTACAGAAATAGTCTGTTACAGCGGATTTCCAAAATAAAATATTTACATTACGCATAATCTGGAAGACCACATTCAAACTCATTTCACAATATTCTTGAACATGTAAACATTTACTAATAAATTCAGTCAGTCACTGATTCGTATTTGCATCACTAAAAATCAAATAAAAAATCAAGTCAGTGTGCACTGGCACATAGGAGCGCAAGCATAACATTTCTTTGTATGCATACTTGTAAGTTGATGTACGCTTAAGAACATTTTCACGTCAGTTTCTGCCTTTATAAATCCTGATTTGTTCCTCACTTTTGATGTTGGATGAAATCTATGGAATTTTAGATCAAATCTGATCTTGCATACGTTTTATAAATTATTCTACAGAACATCATACAAATTTAGGGGTTCTTTTGACTTTGGCCAGTAAGCTTAACAACCACTTAAGTAACCACTTAGCAACACCATAGCAACCATATAGCAACGTGCTATAAAACACCCAGAACACACTAGCAACCCCCATTGTAACGCCATTGAAACCATCCACACACACGCTCTAGCATTGTGGTAGCAACTTTTGTATGGGCAATCGGCTCTATGGTAGATCTAAAAATCTATGGTAGAGCAATTTGTTTTCTTGTATTAAAATGTGGCCTTGTTCAAGAGCATTCTCTGATAAAAACCTATGACAAATAATATAAGAAGCAGATCACCCTAATGCAACACAGATGAGTTGGACTCATATGTGTTTGATTGTATGCATGTATAGTTTTGATTAAACTTGAGATTGCTTTAGTTTATGCAATAGCGGTTCTAGCTTGTATGGCACCCTCCGGTGCCCTGTGCCACCCCCGGCAAGATGCCACCCTGGGTGGCTGCCCATGTCGCTCATGCCTAAATCTGCATCTAATTTATGAGAGTTTTGTTACAGAGAGAAGGGAAAGTGAGGCAAGAAATTAAAAGTAGAGTGAAGAGGGGAGCCTGGGTAGCTCAGCGAGTTGCCACTCCTGGAGTCGCGAGTTCGAATCCAGGGTGTGCTGAGTTACTCTAGCCAGGTCTCCTATGCAACCATATTGGCCCGGTTGCTAGGGAACATGGTAAGTTGTGCATGGATCGTGGAGAGTAGCATGAGTCTACATGTGATGTGAGTCTCTGCGGTGTCATGCACAACAAGCCGTGTGATAAGATGCTTGGATTGACATTCTCCGAAGCGGAGGCAACTGAGACTTGTCCTCCACCACCCGGATTGAGGTGAGTAACCGCGCCACCATGAGGACTTACTAAGTAGCGGGAATTGAGCATTCCGAATTGGGAGGAAAGGGGAAACATTTTTTTTTATAAAAAAAAAAAGTTGAGTGAAGAGAGTACAGGAAGGAAAGAAAAAAGATTGAGCTGGAAGACAAGCCATGAGGGAAGAAAAATTTTAATGCAGGGGGTAGGCAGGAGGAAAAGAGTGGGAATAGGAGAAGGAGGGGGAGGGGGAGGGTCGAATGACTTAATCAGTGCGTACTGCCACTCCAAATACTCTCCACCCTCTGTCTCGCTCTCTCTCTTTCTCAAACAACCTCACAGTGATACACAGTCATTGAATCTGTTTTAGCATGAAGTCAGTTCCCCCTCCCTTTCCCCCTCTACTACAGCAGTGTTCATATTCAGTCCATGTACGTGTGTGTGGCTGCCTCTCTCAACCAGTCCTCCCTGACATTCCACAGCAGATGAGGGATTGAAAGTTTGGATACAGACACAGAGAAAATTTTAGGAATATCATTTGGATCTGAGCACTTTCTACAACATTTTCCAGCATATTTTCTCCTCTTTGTCTTAGGATCAAACATTCAACACTTTTCGTTTCAGCATCATCAAAAAGACTCTAGCTATACTGAAACATCCAAACAGTTTTCCTTTTGGGATTTTGGAGTTTATCAGTTACTAATCGAGCCTAGACAGGGGGCACTAGAATATTAAACAAAAGGGTGAGTTATCATGTTACAAAACTAAAACTAATGCAAAGTGTTTTAAGGGATGTGCACGGTGCTGTGATGATTAACAGTGGTGGGATTGACGGGGCTTGCCAGAGAGATGGGAAAACAGGTGTCTTGAAGGATGTTTCTAGAACAAAAGGTATTTGGACAATTTTGGACACTCAAGTCACACTTAAATATGTTTAAATATTGTAACCCTTTATTGCATTAGATATAAAATATCAAACCAAGTGGTAAATTTAATTTGAGACCGCCACGGTGGTGCAGCGGTTAGCACTGTTAGCACTCGCGTCACAGCAAGAAGGTCGTGGGTTCAAACACCGGTTGCCCCGGCCTTTCTGTGTGGCATTTGCATGTTCTCCCCGTGTCTGCGTGGGTTCTCTCCGGGTGCTCCGGCTTCCTCCCACCATCCAAAGACATGCAGGCTAGGTTAACTGATGTCTCCAAAAATTGTCCTAGGTGTGGATGTGAGTGTGAGTGGTTGTCTGTCTGTGTGTGGCCCTGCGATGGACTGGCGACCTGTCCAGGGTGTACCCTGCCTTTCGCCCAATGTTAGCTGGGATAGGCTCCAGCCCCCCCTGTACACAGGATAAGCGGTTGACGATGGATGGATGGTGTTGTGCTGTCTTTCTTCATATAAATGCCAATTGGTTTGATTTGTAGTTTTATCATGCAAAATACTCATACAAGTTAAGTGTGGCTTAAGTGTCCAAATACATTTTGAGGCCAATGTATGGGGCTTCACTTTACATAAGTCTGACTCTGTAAACTAATTTAGTACTGATTATATAATGAAAACTGCAATATGGTTCTACCCATCCTTTAAAATGACTGTAGTTAGAATGTAGTCGGAAGCAGGGTTGTCACAATTATGAAATTTGGCTGACAATTAATTGTCAAAGAAATAATTGCGATTATGACAATTAATTGTCTGTTTAAGGGCTTTCATGATTAATTGTCTGTAACGTTCAAGGAAGGGAGGGAAAGGAGGACATGGGAAACTTGGGCTTCATCTCAAAGTTATAACAACTAATATACTAATAAACAACTCAAAGGGGCTTTTCAGCAGAACGCTCTTTAGCTTAAACTAGGGAAACTCTCTCTCCCTCGACTCTGGCGTGGTCCCTTTTTATCGCTCTCACCAATGCTTACTGCAATCAGAAACAGGTGTTAGACATTATAGCTCTCAGGTGTGTGCACCCTTACCACTTTCTGTCCAGATGAACGCTCGACCACGCCAGACATATTTAAATACTTAAAATATGTCTCTCTTTTTGGTCAACTTTAGTTTTTGTCAATTTTACATTTACATTGTTGTTTTTTGAACGAATATATTTTACATTATATTTTTTATAAAAATAAATCATTTTTATATATTCTATTATATTTATATAATATTTTATTATATTATGCAATAGTAAAATATTTCTGTCCTAATTCCTTAACTTTCACACGTTATTTTAATGCTGATTAAACCCATGAGCCCTTATTTGTCATGAAGCAAAACCTTTGAGATTTCGTTTCATCATTTAATCACTCCACAGAAATAGAGTAAGCATGTGTCTTCTCCTCTGTGTCACTGCGTGTATGAAACAATAGCCTAAGATTTGTCATCACACAATCATTTAAACTGAAACTGGAGCACTTTGCATTCACTATCACCATTTACATTTATGCATTTGGCAGACGCTTTTATCCAAAGCAACTTACAGTGCTTTTATTACAGGGAAAATCCCCCCTGAGCAACCTGGAGTTAAGTTCCTTGTTCAAGGACACAATGGTGGAGGCTGTGGGGATCGAACCAGCGACCTGATTACCAGTTCAGTCTTTAGCCCACTACGCCACCACCCCAGTCTCATGAAAATTCAAACATATTTTATGAGTTGGCTATTTCGTATGATTTCGTCCTTGCTCCTGAGTTTGTTTGTATAAAATTGTACGATTTCACATTGTTCAAATGCCCAGATGTCAAATGCAGGCATTTGAACAAGTTCCACAAGTTTCACGCACGAGGCAATAAGGACATGCTTATTAATATTATGCCCTTACCCAAACTCCTTATCTAAACCTAACTGATCAGTAGAGTGTGTAAACATGATAGGAAGATGTTGTGTGTGACAGAAGCAAGCAGTTGTCGCGTATTAGATGGAAATGATTTCTAGCCACGTCATTAACTGTAGTGTAAGTCGTACGAAATCATACGACTTAGCCAAATATAGAAAAGTCGTATGAATCCTCACAATTTTGCCGTGAGAGTGTGTAGCTATCACAGTTTATCGTTGTTTGTTTATATTTTCGCGGAAGTTTGGCACAAGCGTCTGCTTATATCGTGCAAAAACACATCAAACATAATAGCATAAAAACAATGATTCTTTGTTCAAACAAATGTGCACCTCAGTGCACTAGAGCCTCTTTAATGTCATTCGTATTGTAAAGAGTGATTCTGGGCAGTGAAATTCATTGTCATCTGAAAGTAATGAAGCTTCGTTGGGCTTGTATCATTTGAAAGGATGGATATTTTATGTGTGTACACATCTGGTAAAAATGGTGTGGAAAATGGTTAACCACCTTTTTTGTAAAATCTACTTGTTAGAGAGTTTACAAGTTTGATCTACTGTATGAACTTTGCATGCCTAATGTGATATTCTGTTCTTCATTCCTTTAGCACAAAACTAGCTAAATTTTGAGCATCTGGAGAGTATATTTCAGTCAGATTTAATTTACTAAACAAGCATTTTGGGAGGCCATCAGACTCTGTCTACCTTTTCTCTCTCTTTTTCTAAATTTCTTTCTCCTGAGCAAAATGCACTTACACACTGAGAGGGTTTTGAACTAACTGGGAAGAAAGAAAAAATGGGAGTAAGTCCAAAGAAAAGATTCAGGCAAGAGGAAGAGGGGAGAGGGAATAGCCTTGAGGGTCAGGGACACTTTGAATTTCAGAAAGCAGCATATTCATTTTCCCCTCTCTCATATCCCATGTTTTTGTTGGAGACTATAGTATTTGTATGATGTCAGACTAGCATAAACAATGTTTACTTAACACTTCCAGGAATATTCCGGATTTAGTACAAGTTAGGCCTAATTGACATAATATTGATTACCACAAAAAAGTATTTCGACTTGTCTCTCATTTTCTTAAAAACAAAAACAAATTTGAGCTACAGTGGAAGTAAATGGGACCAAATACGTAAATGTTAAAATACTCACTGTTATAAAAGTATAACCACAGGACGTAAACAACATGTGTATTAACATGATTTTAGTGTGATAAAATCGCTTACCTTTTTTGTGTAAAGTTAAGCTTCACTTTACTGCTGTTAAAAATTGGCCCCATTCACTTCCATTGTCAGGGTTTGGGAGTAATGCAATAAATGTAACACGATTACGTATTTAAAATACAAAATATAAGTATCTTTATTCCACTACAGTTACAATTTAAATAATTGTTAATTAGAATACAGTTGCATTCGAAATATTTTAATTACTGAAGAGATTACTTTGCATTTTATTGTCATTTGTTTCATTTAATATTTAGTCCTTTCAGATGGAAAAAATTTGTACATATAAATGATGCGATCCAAAGTGTATTTGAGTAGCAGTGAAACAGTTTCTTATGATGTGTTACATTCATACAAGCAGACAAGTTTGGAGCAGAAGAAATAGAAATAAACCTTGTGTAAATTGTCAGCTTTATGCTAAGCTAAAATGCTATTTCTAGCCATTTCACATGCACATGTTACCAGGCACGATCATATTTCTTTATCAAGAAAACTCATGTTAGATCATAATTTCTTTTTTTCTAGTAAGACCTTTTGATATTATGAAAAAATGTATTCTTGGTAATACTTTTTGTATTGTTTTCCCATTAAAATATCTTAAAATCCTTAAAACAAGATCAATTTGATTTATCTTGTTTTAGAAACAACACTGCATAAGATATTTCATAGAATGTATTTTTAACATGTGGATTTTGTCTTACTGTACTGGGAGAGTTTTTATAGTCAAGTGAAAAAAATCTACCAGTGCTGAAGAAGTAATCCAAAGTATTTAGAATAAGTTACTGACCTTGAGTAATCTAACGGAACACGTTACAAATTACAAAAGTAACTCTCCCAACCCTGCTCACTGTAACCTCGATTTTTGCTTTTTTTAAAAGTCTAAATATTTTTGTGTGATAATCAATGCTACAAATGGATTATTCCAGTAATTTATTTCTTTACTGTTTATGTATTCAGTTTCAGATAATTTGGTACAGGAAATTGAGCCTAATAACATCTTTGGGAAATTTAAACTCTAGTTAGAATAAGTGTCTAGTACACCCACTAAAAAAATCTCATCACTTATGTCATGACTTTGTTGTTGCAGCTGGGATGTCCTTATGAGATTTGTTCAAATGTTCTGTGTGTTTAATTTCATTCTTCTATTAACCCATATGCTGTTTAAAGTCGATTTCGTTTTTTTACCGCTTAGGCTGCAAAAGCCCTGTCACCTCCACCATGGACACTCTCCTACATTGCAGTGCAAACAGTCTCCAAATTCCAGGTAACATTTTGTTTAACATATAATTTGGGATTTAAAACTTCAATAATGACAAATTCCTAAGTGTATACTTATAAGCAACATTGTTAAGTGTAATATTTCAGAGTTATAATGAGACCCAAGAGAGCAAAGAATCCAAAAGCAAGCTTTTGCTGTAAACAACATTTTGAATAGTTAAATAGAAATTGTCATCCATGCTGGAGCATTGGTGAGGAGGAATTTTGCTGTAATTCCTGTCTATTCCATCAACAATACTGGACAGGGGCGTGACCCTCTCTTATCTCCACACTGCAATCTTCAGAATATCTGTACACTTCGATAACATTCCTGTCATACCCTTGAGTGAATTCCATCCATGTTGGATTTTGTTTGAAGACAGTCTTGCTGGAGAGGGTCACTACAAGCCATGGTATTAATTTTGTCCTGGAAAATGTCATACCATTTTACCCCGATGAAGGAATTCGTGAAATTCTGCTCTTGAAATTCCTTGCAATTGTGACTACAGATATGAGACACCAATAATCGAGGTGTAGGCTGTGTAGGACACATGATGACAGTGTTGAGGAGAACACTGAGTGGTCATTTAATCTCTTATGGTAGTTAAAGATTTAAAACAGCCATCAGATGATGTGTAGGCCTGGAAAGAATTTTCCATGTCTTCAGTGTTCAACATAAGGGTGCTAAGAGAGGGCCGAGACCCATAGATCTTGTCATATCCCAAAGTTATCTTTAAATGATCAGGCCGAAAGCGGTCAATTTAACTGTACCTTGGAGTGGCTAAATACATATACTGTATATAGATTATCATCTGCAAACTGTCCCACAGCCAGAACATTATGATTTCATTTTCTATATATGTTGATAACATATATAAGAGGATAAACACTATACCTGGAAAAATTGGTATGAAATGGTCAGACAGCAGTGTTCTGCTGTATTCATTCTACTTTTATTAAGAATAATTCTTTATGGTGTTGTTAATGTACACAGTAGCTGTGTTAAGTGCGGTAACTAGTTTATTAGTTTAGTACTAGTTTAACACTAGTTTAGTATAGCCAAAGCTGTTCTAGGAACATAATTACTCTGACAAGGTGTATGGTGCTGACAGGCCATCCGATTGTAAATATGCCATCACTGAGAATAAAGAAGAAAAGGAGTTGCCATTTCCATTTTTTTGTCTTTGTTGTGCTCCTTTCATTACTCCCTCTCTTTCATCCTGTCTTTTTCAGGTGAGGATAGATCAGCCTCCACATCTCAGTCTGATTCTCCCTCTCCTTCCAGAAATGAGTGCAGTATCACACCTCTCACTCCCTCCCCCTCTCTGGTAAGATTATCATAGAGATAAGCCCAGTGATACTGTTTCCTGGGGGTCACTGAATCTCAATATTTCACCCGTTGCTTACAGTCTGAATTTAATGTTATGAGATAAAGAAAGCACATGTCACAAAATAACACCAAAACGACTTGTCTTTTTATAGTGTTGTGTTTGCATTTGCGAGCTGCACTCATACGAACATATGGCTTGACTAATCATGTACGAATCCAAGATAAGTGACTCTTCCAAGCCGGCTCTTTTAATGAATCACTCCAAACAACTGACTAACTTACGAGTTATCGCTTTGATTAATCATATTGATTAATCTTCTGCTTTTATTACATGGATTCATTTTATAATTTAAATCCATTCACAGAACATGATTTTAATATAGATAACTTTAGGTCCTGGGTAGCTCAGCGAGTATTGATGCTGACTACCACCCTTGGAGTTGTGTGATCGAATCCAGGGTGTGCTGAGTGACTCCAGCCAGGTCTCCTAAGCAACCAAATTGTCCCGGTTGCGCAGATTTATTGTCTCAGAAGCGGAGCAACTGAGACTTGTCCTCCGCCACCCGTAATTAGGCGAGTAACCACGTCGCCACGAGGACCTACCAAGTAGTGGGAATTGGACATTCCTAATTGGGAGAAAAGGGGATAAAATTTTTTTTTTTTTTTATAACAAATATTGCTAACTTAGCATATAGCATATTTTGTTCTCATTTCAACAACTTTCATGATATGTTTTTCTATTGTAGGCAAACAAACAAACAACTTACAATCTGTGTGAAATGTCACATTTTAGCCTAATTCATCTTACATCAGTGGATTCATCCGTTGGCTTAAAGAACTTAGATTTAGTCTTTTAATATGTTTAACAAAAAGATTTGTTCAGATTAGTTCATTGATTTGTTCATTGTCCACTTTGCAAATTATGCTTGTTCACCTGTAGATGGCCCCAAATTACCATCTTTTACCCTTTGAACGAGGAAAAAGAAGAATATTCAGTTATTCACGATCAGAAAAAGTCTAATTATCATTTAGTAAAATTTGCATCTCAACAATTCTGCTAGGAGACTTCAGCACTGCTGAGTATTTAAGCATCAGAATCATTTCCCCGCAAATGACAACAAAGCATATCTATCATATTGTGAACTGCTGAGCATGACTTTTTTATTAAGTTCTACACAAATGGGCAATATTAGCCTAAAAATAATGAGTTTCAATAAAGGCCATATGGCATTGTTATAAGTTGTTTATCACTCAATTTGTTTCATAATTCATCAGGCCCATTTTCTTGTTGAACAATATTTGAACAAACAAATTGAACAAACAACTTGCCCCTCATCCTTTCGTTTAGTTGTTTAGCAGATCCTCGTTAAGGAAGACTGATTCATGCATTTCGTTCGAAAAAAGTATATCGGTACGTTCAGTTCCTTCAAACTACGGACTCGAGCTTCACTGATGGGGCATATTCCTTCAGCAGGTGAAACCAAATGATATGCTCCTTCACAGCCTGCACTCGTAGACTGCTCACACTAAAGCAGTCTCAAGCTTTCAGTTCAGGCCGATCAAAACATGTGACAGGCATGGTTCAGCAGGCCGGCCAAAACCTTTTGAACAAAACATTTCGGACAAAAAAAAGGGGGGCCATAGTTTGGGGACCCCTGACTTAGAATGTCCATATGTTAGAGCAGGCCCGTGGTAAAATTTATGTTAACAAATGGAACCTTATTGTAAAGTGTTACTGATCAACATGTATGTCCATTTTCAATATCAATCTCCACATAGTTTCATATTCTTCTTCTGTTGTTTTTTTTTGTGATTTGCATTGTTCGTGCATATTGCCACCTACTGGGCAGAGAAGAGAATTTATAGTAAAAAAAGACTTAAATATTGATCTGTTTCTCACCCAAACCTATAATTTCATTTCTAAAGACAAATATTTAACCACTGGAGTCATATGGACTGCTTTTATGGGTATTTTTGTTTTAACGTGAAATGATTACATAAATAACCTTAACCTAAAATACCCCTTCGAGGTATTTGGTCAATGTAATACTCAAGGTCAGGGAAACGATCAAGAGATATGAAAAAGCAGAAAAGAGAAGGAAGGAGTTTGTCAGTTACTCTCTGTACTAGGTGGAACATTCTGTAAAGCCTTTGTAAAGCTTTTTTTGGATTTCTGATTTATTTTCTGTCTGTCTCCCCTTTTTAATTCCTCTCTCTGTAGAGGACTGAGGTGAGACCTTGTGTGGCTCGTCCATTCTCTGTGGTGGTTGCTATAGATTTTGGGACTACCTCCAGTGGCTATGCCTTCAGTTTCACAGAAGATCCTGAAACCATTCACATGATGAGGTATTTATGATGTTAACACAACATCATACCTTACTTTGAAGTTATTTCATCCCCCTCTAGGCAAACTCATATAGAGTTTTCGCTCCTTATTTCTACCAACAGACGATGGGAGGGTGGGGATCCTGGCGTAGCCAATCAAAAGAGTCCAACCTGTCTGCTGCTGACTCCTGACCTGCGGTTCCACAGTTTTGGCTTTGCAGCTCGAGACAGCTACCATGACCTTGATCCCGAGGAAGCCAGGCATTGGCTTTACTTTGACAAATTCAAAATGAAAATCCACAGCATCAGTGTAAATAGAGAACCCATTATGGCATTACTTTGTTTTGGTTATTGAATGCTTTTAATTTTGGAATTATATTTTTGTTTGGAGAGAGTACCTGTTCAAATTATGGGGGTAAATTGCAGGCTAGAAAAGTCAGATCTATACTTTCTGGTAAAAGTGGTACTGTATATTAGGGCAGGGTATTATTTATGTCACATCTGGGAGCATTTCTGCAGCATATTCTCTGGTTTTCTTCAGGATCTCACAATGGAGACAGAGCTGGAGTCTGTGAATAGGAGAAGGGTTCGGGCCATTGAGGTTTTTGCTCATGCCTTGAGGTTCTTCAGAGAACATGCTTTAAAGGTAAACATGATATACTTTACACACAAAACAGAAGTAAAGAAGTACAAAGACAGTCAAAGTCTGTAGCTTTTTATTTACTCACCCGCATGCCATCCCAGATGTTTATGACTTTCTTTCTTCAGCAGAACACAAATGACAAATTTTAGAGGAATATCTCAGCTCTGTAGGCCTATACAATGCATGTTGATGGTGATCAGCATTTTCAAGCTCCAAAAAGCACAGATAATCATAATAAAAGTAATCCATTTGACTCTAGTGGTTCAATTAATGTCTTATAAAGCGATACGATCGCTTTGGGTGAGAAACAGATCAATATTTAAGTCACTATAATTGTTGACTTCCAGTTGCTGTCCAATAAGCATCCATGAGGGTCCAATTGATGCTGCCTCTCGCATGTAAGTAAACGTGCTGGTATGTTCAAATAAAAGCAAACCAAAGAAGCTTGTGAAAAGCGTTCTCTTGTAATCAAACCGAGCTGCACGTCCGGTTTAACTGCGTTACATTATGCGAGAGACAGTGTGAACTGATTCCCCTCATGTTCATGCATTGAAGAGTGAACTGAAGTAAACAACTGTAGTGAAAAGGACTTAAACAGACCTTGTTCACACTAGTGCTCATCCAGGGATGAAATGAACATGAACCCCTCTGTGAAGTCTGGAACAGACAAACAAAGTGAAGATACAGTAGTGTGCTGTGGCTTTAGTCCAAACACTTTTCCTTCACTCGAACAAGAACACATGTACTCTCTGTGAGAAGTGGGGGTGGGGTGTTTGAGGTTCTCGGCCAGTCTTTAGTCGGTCTTGGCCGGAGCCAAATCCTCTTCCTCCTGCTTCCTGGAGCCCCTAAAGGCTTGTGGGAAAACACTTATATGGATATTTCATCCAGACCACCTGCAATGCATCCTGAGGGTCATGGGTTCGGCATTTCACACACACAGTTATGGACATTTCATTCTGGTGGGACATTTTGGAGGACATTTTGGAGGACAAAATGTGCAAGAAATGCATGAAAGGATGTGAATAACTAATACACACATACAAATGTTATCTGTGGAATTCTGTGTAGATAAGGGCAGGAAAAGTAGAAAAAATTGTGTGTGTTCTTCAGGAGGTGAAGGACCAGTCCTCCTCAGTGCTGGAGGGTAATGAAGTCCGATGGGTCATCACTGTTCCTGCAGTGTGGAGGCAGCCAGCCAAGCAGTTCATGCGAGAAGCAGCATATTTGGTAATGTAAAATAACTGACCTGAAATCAGTTTTCACTGCATAAACCAAAAATGACAGCACAGTTTGATAAACTGCTTAACAAGACTCATTAGCAGAGATTGCAAACATAGTAAACCTGAATTCTATCTGAAATCTATCTATCTATCTATCTATCTATCTATCTTTCTTTCTTTCTTTCTTTCTTTCTTTCTTTCTTTCTTTCTTTCATGCAGTTCACATATACATACACAAATGTGCTCCCCTATAGTGGATGTAATGACCTGCAGCCTCCCAGTGCAGTTCAGGAAATGTGAGTCTATGAAAAGGAATGTAAAAATCTAGTCAATGTTTATGTGTGGATAGTGTGCCAAAGAAGTGACTATAACCTGATATTCATAATAAATATCAGCACACCAGCAATGGTGTGAGAGAAGTAGACTACTTTATTTAGATTCAATTCTGCACCTGCATTCCAATCTACATATTGATGTAATCCTTCCTCATGATCACACAGTGTGTTTTCATGAGCTGAATGGCAGGCTAAACAAAATGTTAAAATTTGACAAGACTGCAGTATACCCAAACACGAGCCTACAGCTCTTAACTTTCGGTAATCGCGCAAATATGCGCCCACTTTGCTTCCATCAGGCTGCGCAGATGACAGCCTACATTACGCGTTTAATTTTTTCTTTTTGTTTTTAGAATAACACGTGATGCAATGAGGAAAACACCACTATTAATCCTTGAGATTTTCAACCCAGTATACAGGGACACCCTCCTTAAACCATAGTCACACTCAAAATTACAAGAAACAATTAAAAGAGAAACCATTAGCCCACATCATGGGGTTCAAAAATCTGAGCCTATTCAAAATATAAATTAAACCTGGAAATAAAGTTTTAGGATTTTTCAGGTGCAATTCACCAAAAAGGGCTGAATAGTTGATCAGCTTGTGATGCGTGAATGGCTTACATGTGCAGCGCAAGTCTAGTCACACTTTAATAATATTTAGCCTCCCATTCATCTGTTGAAAACATGCTGCATAATCATGAGGTAGGATTATATCAGCCAATGACCAGGAAAATAAAAAATGTAACTCAATGTCAAAAAGGTTGCCGACCCCTGCCATAGACTATTTTGGCAAATAAAGATGCATTTGACAGCTTTAATACTCCCTATGAGCACTACAAACACTAAAAAGTTTGTAAATTATTTTGTAATAAAAAGCTGCATTAATTAAAGATTTTTAATCCTCCATTTGATCAATGAAAAAAGAAATCAACCATATCAATTGACAACAGAAACTTAAGCAAAACACTTAAAAAAATAAACCATAGATTATTTTGTCACACAAAGACATATTGAACAATGTTTGTCTTTCCTATGAACACTATGAACATTGGAAAAATTAACTATCAACTGACCATAAAAACAAGCAAAACACTCAAAAATTTATTCTAGATCATTTTAGCTTACATTATGGCCTCCATTTTAGTACATGGCATACAACAATCCACACAAGGATGAAACATAAATATTCAGGATTGAGAAAACCAAATGAATGTACAAGTTTAAGAATCACTCAATGAAAAACATTGATTGACCACTAATCTGAATAATGTGGAGAATGTGTTCTGGTGGTTATGGTCCTAAATCCACAAACCAAGTACATAAGAGAATATGTTCTTTCAGTTGGATCACCACCAACTGCAGTCTGCTCAGACTCTAAAACACCTTTTTTGACCCAGACCATGCTGTCTACTAACTGCCTCTCCAGATTAAAAACCAGGTCACAACTGTATTTGTTCTAGTAGCCCCAAATTTCACTACCTCTCTCACTAGAGGTGAGGCAGGTTGAGGTTAAGTTCCTCTTTGCAATGTCACAGAGGTTAAACTATGCAAGAGACCAGCACACAAACACAGGAAACCACGCCTGTCCCAGCCAAGTAAGAGAGGGGGAATGAGGCAGTCCCCCACCATCTCCCTCCATATCTCTATCAGACAATCTCAGGCAGCTTACTGTTACTTTCCACAATGTCCTGAAACATTTTTTCCTGTTACTTTGGTTTCCTTGGTGCTTTAAACCAGTTGTGCTTATTATACAGTGCACTTGCTGTTTATATTTTGATGTGGTGTAACATTGTGCTCAAAACTATATGTTTACGTTCGTGAAAAACTTGAAAAACGTGAGTGGTGCTTTCCCCTACAAAAGTCGCCAGCATGATGCTAGGGTGATGCGGGTGGGTTTGAGGGTGTTGCTAAGTGGTTGCTAAGGTGTTCTCAGTGTTTTTAAGTGTGTTACTATGCAGTTGCTAGGGTGTTAGATTACTGGCCCAAGTCAAAAGAGCCCACCCCCAAGTGATTTTGATATTCTGATCCCTACATGCCTTGGGTCTTAGGTTTTGTTGTAAGCCTGGTTGCTTTGAAAATAAATAGAACACTTCTCTTCAATAAACTGCACAATTTGTTGTATCATTTATGTCTGTAGCACCAAAGTTGAATACTTTGGGTTAGGGCCAGCACTAAAATTTATGGAGACCGGTCTGGGGCAACATTTTTATGGTCGGGGCCCCTCTCCCAAGGGTCCAATGACTAGGTTATACCATAGAGGAGCTTCGAAAACACCCTTGAACCCCCATTATAAATGCTCATACTGTTTCTCTATTTCTCTGACCTGTAGGCAGGTCTAGTCACTTCAGAGTGTCCTGAACAGCTCCTCATAGCTCTTGAACCAGAGGCGGCCTCCATCTACTGCAGGAAGCTTCGTTTACACCAGGTCATTGATCTCAGCCAAAAACCAGTGACCAATGGCCTAGATGTGGATGGGTCCCGCCCCTTCGATTCCAGTTTCAGGCAAGGTAAGGTAACTTACCTTGGTAAGGTAACTTTTTTGGTTCATGTTTTTTGTTTTGTTTTCTCAAATCTATTAGCATTATACAAGAACATTCACTCACAGATTGATCCTAGGAATGAACCTAAATGTCCTGCCTTGAGTGTATCACATTTCTCAGTAAACATTAAATGGCAACCATGTAGGGGGAGCCTGAGTAGCTCAGCAAATAAAGACACTGACTACCACCCCTGGAGTCGCGTATTCAAATTCAGGGTGTGCTGAGTGACTCCAGCCAGGTCTCCTAAGCAACCAAACTGGCCCGGTTGCTAGGGAGGGTAGAGTCACATGGGGTAACCTCCTCATGGTCACTATAATGTGGTTCTTGCTCTCGGTGGGGTGCATGTTGAGCTGTGCGTGGATGCCGCAGAGAATTTCGTGAAGCCTCTACATGTCCCCACCGTCTCTGTGGTAACACGCACAACAAGCCACGTGATAAGATGCACAGATTTATGGCCTCAGATGCGAAGGCAACTGAGATTTGTCCTCCGCCACCTGGATTGAAGCGAGTCACTACACCACGATGAGGACTTGGAGCGCATTGGGAAATGGACATTCCAAATTGGGAAGAAAAGCGGAGAAAAAAGAAAAAAAATGGCAACCATGTTTAAAACATTGGGAATAAAGGATAGTCTTTCATGCCTTGAAATTGGAGTGCTGTTTTTGTTTTGTGTGGGTATCTGCGGATTTATGTGCGGATGGTTAGATCAGTCTCAGATTGAGCTTTGAGACACAGAACCAAGGGGGTTTTAGTGAGGACGAAAGCATGTGGTTTTGGTAAGACAGAAAGAGAGAGATAACATTTGTTGAATGTTAGGGAGTCCCTTGAGTTCAAAAAGCTGAGAAACCCTCTTTAAAGGATTGACAGTGTGTTTGCTATTGATGCTTAACAAAAGATTAAATGTGGCTCTCTTTCAAACACTCTCGCTTCACATTTATACAACTAAAATAGGAGGTCTTTAGGCACTCATTATTCATTCTCATTTTTCACTCAAACAAAATATACTTCCTCACACACTTACACACATTTCACATTATAATTGAAACAAGGTGCTGGTGGACCATGATCTCACCCTCACTATTTACACTTGTTTCCCTGGATGATTTCTTTCTTTCTTTCTTTCTTTCTTATTTTCTTTTTCTGTTCTCTTTTATATTTGCTTGCTTATTTATATATATTGTTTATGTTTTTGTTTGTTTTCTTTTCATTTTCTTCTTTCTTTTAGATTTGGTTGCTTTTTTGTTTTTGTGTCTTTCTTTAAAATGTGTTTTATATTTGCTTACTTTTTCTGGTTTCTTTCCATATTTGTTTGTGTTTATCTGCTTTTGTTTAGTTCTTTCTTTCTGTTTTTGTTTGTTTCTATATTTTTCGTTTTATATATTTGTTTGTGATTTTCTGCTTTTGTTTTGTGTTTTGTTTGGTTTCTTTCATATTTGTTTGCTCATTTTGATTTTCTTTCTTTTAAATGTTTGCTTTTTCCTGTTTTTGTTTGTTTTTCTTTCTTACTCTTTATTTACATCCTTCTCTTTTTTATATTTGTTGCATTTATATGTTTTATTTTGTTATTTTCTGGTTCTTGTTTGTTTGTTGTTGTTTTTTTCTAAAGTCAGCAAGCAAAACATGTTTGACAATCGGACAATGTTTGCAGGCATGCACGTTTGTGTACGCACAGAAACAGAGCAGCATACATACTGTACATCGAGTCATTTTTGTCTATACTATCATCTATATTAAGACCATGGACACATTCTTCATCACAGTGTCTATTCATCAAATCACATGGGATTGAAAGTAATTAAAGGGTAAAATCAGTGTTTTTTCTTTTTTCCTATACTCGTTGTATTTGCTCTCTGTTTCTCATAGCGCAGTGGGTTCCAGACTGTCCCTAATGCGCAGTATAAGTTTCTCCTTTCTTAGTGTTTGTTGCAAGCGGCGGGAATTTACAGCAGCATGTTTGCATCTGACCAAATCTTCTGTTCAGACAGACTGTACCAAAAAGGAATGTTTTAATTGTAGTCCAGACCATAAAATAGTGTTCCTCGGGAAATATGACATCCAGTATAACCGCAGTAACCTCAAAAATTAAAGCAGAGATCATTCTTAGTCTAACAGATCATCATTCACTAAAATCCACCCTCTGTAAAACTACAGCCACGTAACAAGATTGTTTTATTAGGTTTAAGTGCAAGACTTAAAGTAAACCATGCCTGCATCCAGAAGATCATGTTTTACAAACACAGGCTTAAGTTCATTTAATCAGGGTATGTTTAGAAACTTCTTTGTTATAGTTCCAGGTATCTGTAATTACTCCCTCCTCCTCTTTTTCTGATGTGGTGGGGGTTTTGATAAAAGCAACTCATGTGGTAGTGATTGTCAGATTAAAGGGATTCAATGTGTATGTTTTAGCCCGTGAGCAGCTCCGCAGAGCCAGGCATAGCAGAACCTTTCTGGTGGAGGGTGGTACTGGAGAACTGTGGTCAGAGATGCAGACAGGTAAGAGATGGAAGCACACGTTTACATGGCTAAATGAGGACAAATTCACTATTGTATTATATACAGAAAAATTTAATTCCCACAAACTAACCCTAAAAAAACCTAACCATATCCCTAAAACTTTTCTTTCCATTTGCAGAAAAAAAACAGCAACATTATTTACTTTACTTATCTATCATTTTTACACTTGAGGATATCCTCAAAGGACGTTTTGCCAAAGTTTGCAAAGTTGCAGGCCAAATGGAGAGCAGTGTAAAACTGAAAGATCAAATGACAATTGTGATTTAGTGAAATTAATATAAGTAATCACACACACAGACCAACAAACAATATAACAAGATTTTAAACATGCAAGCAAAAGCCAAAAATCCTAGTCAAATCAATACCATCATGTCCAACCAACCAAACAAACTCATTTGCAGTGTGTTATAATACTTGACTTTTATTGTCTCGGTAAGGTAAACGCTTCAAGGCATATGCTCGAACCACGATTTCCTGCTGCCTCTCTCTTATTCCTTTTGTGCATATTATTGATTATATGACTCTAATTGCTGTGCTGTGCTTGCATGATGTGCAAGAGACCCTCATTATGGAGCAATCACTAGTATATTATTATCACTGTCTGCAAAGGCTGAGTGGCTACAGCATGTGTGCGTGCAGTGCACTCTGCATGACTGCACGATGACAAGGTACAGGGTAAAAATAATCAGATCTTTTGCTCCAGATATTTCCTAGAGAGAGAGAGAGAGAGAGAGAGAGAGAGAGAGAGAGAGAGAGAGAGAGAGAGAGAGAGAGACATTATAGAGAAAAAGAATGAGAGTGAGAGAGTTTATTGGGATCTAATTTACACAATACTTAAAACACAGATCTCCTCTCTCAAAGTCTTGCGGTTCTTAAAGATAGTTCACCCAAAATGTAAAATTCTGTCATTATTTACTCACCATTATGTTGTTACAAACTCTAATGACTTTCTTCTATGAAACACAAAAGGGCATGCTAAGCATAATGTTAGGGACTGACAGCCTCATTCACCATTCACTTTCATTGCATCTTTTTTCCATACAATAGAAGTGAATGGTGATCGGGACTAACATTCTGCATAACAGCTCCTTTTGTATTCTACAGAAGAAAGTCAGCACACGTGTGCAAATACACACACACACACACACACACACACACACAAGAGGAGGACATTTCCTGTGAAACTGAGATCTTCCACCACTGTAAACAAACAAGACATACTTTCCTCTCCAAAGTCGTTTAGTAAAGTCAGTCCTGCCAAGCTAAGCCACTCTTATCTCAAAATTGACTGTAAATGTCTTAGGGCTGTTTGGTAAAACTAATCTACCTGACCACAATTCAGAGAGAGAGGGATGGGGGTGTTAGTTAAACAAGTTCCATTGTTTTAAAAATCTGGTTACAATGCATTTGTTCTTAAAGGTGATCGGTACATTGTGGCAGACTGCGGTGGTGGGACAGTGGATCTGACTGTGCATCAGATTGAGCAGCCGCAGGGCACTCTAAAGGAGCTTTACAAAGCCTCAGGTGAGTTGAAAACCAAAATTAACTAAATTAGCTTCATCACACTTACAACCCAAATGACCTTTGGCCTCACAGATCTTCTTCAGAAATTTAGTCAAATGAAAGAGCATGATTGAAGTGAACAATCACGACTGACTAATTCCACTTCCAATTAATGGTGACCAGAGCCATAACCACCCTAGATATTGAGGGAGACACATCCTCCACAATATTCAGAATAGTGTTTGATTAATATGGGGTTTACAATGACCGATTCTTAACATTTACATTTAGTCTCCCTTATCTTACAAATTTGGTTACATCCTTGGTGGTGACCATGATTTTGCCAAGTAGATTGTGTTCCTGATCCTGATCTTTTATTGGTCCTGGAACAACATTCCAATAAACCAATGACATTTTAGGTGAAGAAGTAAATGTTATTCTTAAAATAGGAGAAACCAATTACATTTTGGGGTTGGGTTTAAGGGTAGAATTAAGGTTCATCTTTAAAATAAAGGTGTCATGAAGGACCAAAAGGGAACTGCCATAGAAGAACACTCTCCATTACCATACACTTTGAAAAAGAAGAAAAAAAAAAAAAAAAACTGTGACAATAGGAAACTGAAAACGGCAGTTTCAAACTTAAACAGGTCTGCGTTTCCCAAAAGCATCGGTTTCTACAATCTAACCTTATGATGCCTTTTGGGAAACATGGCCCAGATAAGCGTGGATGTAGTCTTGGTGCCATAAAGAACCTTACTGCAAAGAACTCTTCCCAAAAGTTCAGTTCAATTAATTAAAAAAATTATCATTAAAAAATCATATTTACTTAAATATTTATATATTTAATAAAATGTTATGCAAATAAAACCAACTTGTATCTGTGCTGATAAAACTATCATACAATCAATTTGTCAGAATTTTTTATTTGTATATTTTCTACTATTCAGCTATTATAATAAACTTGTATTTCATCTCCTTAGTCAAATCCTTGGTATCAACTTGACATCTGTTCTCTGCCTATGGGCATGTTCTTGACACGGTTCTCCATTCATTAACTCAAGAACTGCTCAGACCAGTTGAGACTGATTGTGCGAACGAATCATTCAGTCCAGTTCACAAAGTTTTGGTTGCCTTTATTTGTGTTGACTTGAGCCAATTTAGTCTGATTTAGTAAACCATTTTAACCCTTTAACTGAAAAGAACCGTTTCAAAAAATGAACCAAACATTACAAATTCCAGTTAGCTCACTTTCCAGCAGTTTGAAAAATATTTACATAACATAAGATAATTGAGTGTAAAGAAACTGTTATAGTCTTTATCCACTACAAAGAACCTTTTGTGCAATGGGAAGATTTCATGGTCCTTCTTGAAACCATTAATTCCAACAAAGAACCATTTATGAACCTTTATATATAGGGATGCAGGGTTGGGGTTTGAAACAACATTTTTATCAACCTATTAATTCCCTCTAATTTTTGGGGTGGTTAATGGTTAATGTTGGGATTGGGGTTAGGAATATAGGGTAAGGACAATGTTTGTTCGACAGTAAATGCACTTCCAGGACCAACGCAAGATCCAGGAGTATGCCCTAATTGGCAAAATCATGGCCACAGGTCTAATTTTGGAGTAGAGGCAAACTGAGGTGTAAATAGAATGGAATGTATTCTAAGCCTGCTTAAAGATAAGCATGTATACATGTTTATCTCATTCAGGGGGTCCATATGGAGCAGTTGGCGTGGATCTTGCCTTTGAGGCTATGTTATGCCAGATCTTTGGAGCAGACTTCATTGAGACTTTTAAAGCAAAACGTCCAGCAGCTTGGGTGGACTTAACCATTGCATTTGAAGCCCGCAAACGCACGGCGGCTCCTGGCCGGGCCAACTCCTTAAACATCTCACTGCCCTTCTCCTTCATTGACTTCTACAAGCGACACAGAGGACAGAGTGTGGAGACTGCCTTGCGCAAGAGCAAGTATGGCTGATTTTTTCAGGCTTTATTTGGATGATTCTAAAAGATGTCTTTAAAAGCATGGGTATACGTCTAACTTTGTATTATCTCTCTGTCAGCATGAACTTCATAAAATGGTCATCTCAAGGAATGCTGAGACTCTCAGCAGAGGCAATGAATGAGCTCTTTCAGCCCACCATCAACAATATCATCAAACATATTGGTAAGACGCATATCTTCTCTAACATAAATACAAAGCCAGGGATTGTTGGATGGTTCTCTGATGTCAGTTTTTCTTACTACCAGAGAAACTGATGCAGAAGGAAGATGTAAAAGGTGTTCGTTTCCTCTTCCTGGTCGGTGGATTCGCAGAGTCGCCCATGCTACAGCGAGCTGCCCAGAATGCTCTAGGGCGGAACTGCCGCATCATAATTCCACACGATGTAGGTCTTACCATCCTGAAGGGTGCAGTCTTGTTCGGTCTTGACCCCACTGTAGTCCGTGTACGCCGTTGTCCGTTAACCTATGGTGTTGGGGTTTTGAACCGTTTTGTGGAAGGCCAGCACCCTCGTGATAAGCTGCTCATTAAAGATGGGCGAGAGTGGTGCACTGACATCCTTGACCGCTTTGTAAGCGTTGATCAGTCGGTGGCTTTGGGTGAGGTGGTGAGGAGGAGCTACACTCCAGCAAGAGTGGGACAAAGGAAGATTATCATCAACATCTACTGCAGCGACACAGATGACATTACCTACATTACCGACTCTGGCGTGAGAAAGTGTGGTGCCATTACCTTAGACCTGCTAGAGTCAGGGGCAGTAGCAGATAGTACTGGTAATAATGAGAAAGGCTCAGTATTTGAACGCAGGGAGATTCGCACTGCCATGCAGTTTGGAGACACTGAGATCAAAGTAACAGCTGTTGATGTGGCGACTGGACAACTTGTACAGGCGTCAATTGACTTCCTGTCCAATTGAACCTGCGGTTTTTGGAGAGAACTGAAATGTGTATGGATATTTAATGCCAACCGATCTTGTCAATGGATATATTAACAGTATCTTTAAATTGAGCATCTGAATTAATAACCCAAGGATTGCAATTGTTAAAACTGGTGGACTGATACATAAGATGGAAAATAACTGGGATTCCTTATTCCCATCGTTATTGTGCTAGGCACCAGCTTGCTCCATGAGGCCAATCTCTGTATTTAGTGTACTGTAGGTTGCATTGAATAATAATCTAAATTACTCGCTATGAAAATCCCAAATGTGACATCCATACATGTGTATATTATAGGTAGTAATCCCTGAAGAAATATTCAAAGTTCTTTTCAGACAAACATCTCTACTGTATCTATGGCATGGTGTCAACTACCATAGACTTTCTATTCATTTGGATTCATCCCTCAGTGTGAAAGAATGGGAAATGTATTTGCATGCATTTGTAATGGAAGTTTAGCAGTCAGGCAAACACCACAAATTAAATATATAAAAAACAAAATATCCTATAATTTTAAAATATGCTACTAAACATAAAAATCATTACTGAACACTTCTATGTGTTCAGTGGTGTCACTGAACCACTTACTAATTTTGCAAAGCTATATCTAATCTTTCACCTCATGTCATGATTTCCCTAGGTCAGGGGTCGGGAACCTAGCGTGCCAATGGAGTAATAATGAAGTATTGAACATGCAGCATGTTTTCATGAGCTGAATGGGAGGCTAAACAAAACTTAAAATGTGACGAGACTGCAGTATACCCAACAGACTCATGCAGCATGTGCAAGCCATTCATTGCTCACAATACGGCAACGCTTCACTTTCTGTTAATCACTCAAGTAAAAGCGCCCAGTTTGCTTCGGTCAGGCTGGTGGATGAAAGCCTACATTCCGTGTTTCATTTGTTTCTTTTTGCTTTCAGAACAACACGTGATATAATGAGGAAAACACCACTATTAATCCTTGAGATTTCCAACCCAGTATACAGGTACATTCTTCTTAAACCATAGTCACACACAAAATTATATTAATCGATTAAAAGATAAAACATTAACCCACATCGAATTTATTCAAAATTATAAATTTGAAATAAAGTTTTAGGATTTTGCAGGTGCGATTCACCGAAAAGGGCTGAATAGTTGATCGGCTCGCGAATGGCTTACATGTGCAGCGCAAGACTAGTCACACTTTAATAGTGTTTAGCCTCCCATTCAGCTGTTGATAACATGCAGATCATGAGGAAGGATTACATCAGCATTATTGATTACATTACATCATTGACCAGGAAAATAAAAAATGGCACTCCATGTCAAAAAGGTTGGTGACCCCTGCCCTAGGTATTCCCAGGTAGAGACATATATTCTGGGTTTAATACATGTTAAGCTCAACCAGCAGCATGTGTGACATATAGCTGTTTAACCCAAAAATACATTTTTACTTGTCCTTTGATTTCTTGGTTACAATGAGGAACTTATAATGGAAGTGAATGTGGCCAATGTGGTTTAATGGCAGAAATGTGAAGTTTATTTTATAAATTCACTAACATAACATTTTAGGGTTTGTTGCAAAATTGGCTATAACTTTACACAGAAAAGGTTAGCAAGTGATCTTATTAAACTATTATCATGAGGCATTTTATATAATTGCAAAAAGTTTCATTGGCCAAAAATCACAAAAACCCAAAGTTCAGTTTTTTGGCCCTGGCACAAAATGAGCAGTTAACATAATTTCACTAATCATATCAGCAGCAACTGAGAAAGCGTGAACAAGTACTAGTCATGTGAAATCGCTATCATTCTGATTGGATTAGAAGAGCAGACCGATTACTCTAAAAGGAGGGAAGAAGTGCGGTCAATCATTGTGTTCTTGTTCGCAATGGTTACCTCTAAAAGACGTGCAGCCATCATCGCTTTGTATCAAAATGGCCTCACTTGCAAGGAAATTGCTAAAAAGAATATTGTACCTGAAAGAACAATTTACCGGATCAAGAACTTCAAGGGGAGAGGTTCAACTGCAGTGAAGAAGGCTTCTGAACGTCCCAGAATGTCAAGCAATCGCCAGGACCATCTCCTGAGGAGTCAGCTACAGAATCGTGTCAACACCAGTGCAGAGCTTGCGCAGTATTGGCAGCAGGTTGGTGTGAGTGCATCTGCACACACAGTGAGGCGAATACTTTTGGACAATGGCCTGGTGTCAAGAAGGGCAGCAAAGAAGCCACTTCTCTCCAAGAAAATCAAGGACAGACTGAAATTCTGCAGGAAGTACAAGGATTAGACAGCAGCAGACTGGTGCAAAGTTATTTTCTGATGAAGCCCCCTTCTGACTGTTTGGGACATCTGGAAAGTCGATTGTCCAGAAAAGAAAAGGTGAACGCTACCATGAGTCCTGTCGTGCCAACGAGACCATCCATGAGTGGGGTTGCTTTACATCCAAGGGAGTGGGCTCTCTCACAATTCTGCCCAAAAACACTTCCATGAATAAAAAAAATGGCCAGGCAACTCCCCAGATCTTAATCCCATAGAGAACCTGTGGTCAATCCTCAAAATGCGAGTGGACAAGCAGAAGTCCCCAAATTGTGATCAATTCAGAGCACTAAGGCAAGAATGGATCGCCATCAGTCAGGATTTGGCCCAGAAGCTGATATCCAGCATGCCAGAGTGAATTGCAGAGGTTATGAAGAACAAGGGTCAACACTGTAAATATTGACTCTTTGGCTATATTGCATATTTTTGCCAATAAAAGCCTGTTTTCCATATACCATAGAAACATGTGTAAAAATATAATCTACAAATACTTAAGCAGCAGACTTTGCAAAACACAAAATTAATGTCACTACCAATACTTTTGGCCACGGCTGTAGGTGTTGGATAGCTTTTTGAAAACTGTATTTTGTGTTTACTCAGGTTGCCTTTGTTTTATGTAATCTCGTTTGAAGAACTAAAATAATTTGGTATGAAAAATCCAACAAATCAGGAAAGGGGCAAATACTTCTCATAGCACTGCAAGTTTAAATTTTTCACCTTTACACATTTGGCAACAAGTCTGTCCACAGAGTTCTTTTCTGGATACATGTCTGATTATATCTTATGATAACTATTCAATGAAAATGTTGACAATTGACATTTGACCCAAATAGCCTTTTAGCAGTTGTTGGATTCCCACTTATCGAGGAGCAAAGAAAACCAAAGCAGTGACTTCAAGGATGTTCATTCTGACATTTGTGAAGCAAGCTAGGGGTAAATTACATGATAATCTTGGAATTATGGCAGGCACAATGTTGGAGGTTTTTACTCCTACTTGCATACCCAGAAAATATTTTTACATATATACTAATCCTTATAGCTGAAAAAAAAAAAAAAAGATTTTTCTTAAACGGTTTCCCTTACCTCACATTTGCAGTCAAGACCCTCGACACTAACGAAATGTGAAATTACAATGTTGGACAGAAAACAATACTGCACACAGAACTGAAGAGCAAAAGTACTGATTTTAATGGTCCAATAAATAGTTCCACGAATGAACGACACAGGAACGTATCACAGCAGAGTGCTTGCATATCAGTGCTAAAACAGATCTACAAACCCATCATTATTCTTTGTAAATGTTTGTGTTCTCAGACTACAACAAAAAAATATCCAACAGATCCTTCAACCTCCATTGATCTGGCATAATTAACAAAAAAAAAGATGACATTTTATTCTGGTTTAGCCTTTACAAACACACAGAATGGCTTGGAATTAGTGGGACTATGGAGTAACAAAACAGGTCAAGGAGGCAAGTCATAGCCAGCATTTGCTTTGACCTCCTGAAAGTCCAGAAGCTCTGCCCAAGACCCTGTTGAAGATGTTGTCTAGTGGGCATGTGGTCTACCACGACCTCTGCCTCTGCCTGCAGGCCCCGCTGGAGCATCAGCACCGGAGCGAGGGTTCTTGATGGTCTCATCCACTGACAGGATGAGGCACGCAGCCTCAGAGGCAGCGGTCAGGGCATTGATGCGCACAACAGAGGGCTCCCATACACATGCCTGGAAGTTGTCAGCTATGTCTTCATTATTCACGTCTACACCATACCACATACCACCCTAAGAGGGGAAAAGAGTGTGATTTTTATGCCCACTGCCTCTTTAAAACAATTATTATTTTATTTAAAGCAGTGATAAAATGGGAATAAGCATAATTTAATGTTAAAATACAAACAGTATAAACGTCCACAGCCAAGATCAAATGTGTATTGTGTGTGTGTACATCTACCTGTGCATGCTTGGCCCTCAGTTTGTTTAGAATATTGGTAGCATCAAAGCCTGCGTTGTCGCACAGCTGTCTGGGAATGATCTCCAGGGCTTTGGCATAGGCTCCAATAAGTAACTGCTGCTTCCCTGGAATTGTTCTAGAGTAATCCCTCAGATACTTCGACAGCTCCATCTCTATAGCTCCACCTCCAGCAACAATGGAGTCATTCTGTGATGGAGAGAAAAAAATAAGTTAATTCCAGAATGTGCAACAAAAATACATGACCTGTTTAATTCAATACCTTGTGAAACAACTACATGCAAACAATAAAAAAAATGTACTGTAGTACAGTCAGATGAAATTTAACCCACCTTGATAGCCCTGCGTACAATCATGATGCCATCGTGCAACGAGCGCTCTGTCTCCTCCATGAACTGCTCGGCACCGCCTCTTAGTATGATGGTGCAGGTCTTTGCCTTCGGGCAGCCTTTAAAGAAGTTGTATCTATGTAGAGAATGCATTCACAATATTTTAACAGACTAAAAACTGTGTTTTTTGGGCACAATTACATCCCGAGTAGGAAAGTCATACCTCTCTCCTCCAACCTGCACTTCTTCAAAGAGCTCACACAGTCCAAGCACATCATCAGTCAGGGCACCAACACTGGTCTGAATAGAGCCCCCACAGGCCTGAAGAACACATTACAGCTGCTTAGAACACTTCAGGTATTCAAATCACTCAAGACATTATTAAAAGGCATATTACAGGCATGGGCATGATGTACAAACACCAGGCATTAACATGCATTACTCAAAACTAGGGGTGTCCATGGTTAACCGATTAACCGTTAAAAATTGCGTAACCGAGTGAAACATTTTGCTCGGTTAAGTGATGTCAATGGCGTGCATTGAATTTAGTTGTAATACATTTTTGCACCACCAGAGACTGCCAGAGCGCTCCCAGACATTTGTAATGTCCACAAGAAGTAGTCTTGACCAGTTTTCTAATATGAAGCGGGCAAAGAAAAGCACAGCGTGGGAGCACTTTAAAATCGAGAATGACGGGGCAAAATGCAAGTATTGCAATGCAGTGCTTAGATATACTTCAAGTACAACCTCGTTGTTGTACCATCTCAACAGCCAACACCCGGGCACACCAGGGATGGAAATTAGCACCAGCCAAACGCGGGTGATTTTGTGTTGTGGCGGGTAAACTCGCTTCACCTACCGGCCACCGTGGCGGGTAAATAAAAATAGCATCATGCGACGTTCGTCTGTTAAAGGACAAATTAGTTTGAATAAACGAGGAGACACTGATTAGCAAGACAACTCAGTGAATGTGCTTTCCATTAAATGAATCACACACACAGTAAACAAATCCTTAACAAAAAAACAGGGCTATTCTGGTTGGTGCGGTGACGCGCTCATGTAAGGGTGGCGGCGTGGCGCTGCCAATAAAGCTCCTAAAATCTGTCACAAAGAACCGGCAAAAGTAATGATTATGAATATGTAAAATATAGCAAGGAGATATTTTAATTATTTATTAATAAACAAGTCTTTTCTTCGTCCGTGTCATTTGCAAAGATGAAGTTGACGATGCTGACTCGCGGTCTTCGCAGTAACGCACCAGAGAGAAATGCACATTTCTTACGGATTACATAAGCAGAGAGCAGTCTGTGTCTGTTTTCTTTAGTTTTGAATTATTTGTGAGGCAAGGCTACCTTATACACTGAGTTTCGGTTCATTTATGAGACGAGCTCCAGTTCACGCGCCGGCGCCTCCGCTTTGTGATTATATCGTCTGCTATATTTAATTCTTATTTATTAAATCCAGGCAATTGGTTGATGAAACATTGATTAAAATTAAGACAATTAATACAAAACGAAATTCACTTTAAAGAAAGGTTTTGTGCTTTCTGTTTGATGTATCTGTGGAAGTTTTAAAGCATCTTTCAGTGCCGCTTTCAGAGTGCTCACGTCCGTAACATTGTGTTTTCCTCGTATGCGAACTGAAATGAATATCAGTTCATGGATTGTGTGTGTAGGCTATAAGAAAGAGAAAATGCCAGTATTTCATTTAGACTTGAGATTAAATAAACGGCTTAAGTATTGTAGATCTTGTAGTATTAATTTTCACATGCAGTTACGCATTGTCGGTTAAAAACAAGAAAGTGGCTGGTAGATTTTGAAATCCACAGTGGCCGGTGGACAAAAAAGGTAATTTCCATCCCTGGCGCACACTATGGTTAACCAAGTATTAACCGTTAAGGGCCTCGGTTAACGGTTAATGAAAAACTTGAAAACGTGCAGCCCTACTCAAAACACTACAAAATAATCCACAATTAACTAAATGCTTCCTATAATAAATGTTAAGTAATAACACCGGAATAACATTTAAGTCAGCACTCCTCAACTCCTCCTGATATCATCATCAGAAATATATTTATCTGCAGCCTATCAAATCTGTATGAACTATGTGGTGATCATTTTCATGAGAATTTAAGATAGTTCTCTACATTGCTGAATCAAGTTAGAGAGAATTCAACTGCATGACGATGTTACAAATAAATAAAACAAATAATATCGGAGCATGTCTGATTTCATGAGCCTGTCAAACAAACATGCATTCTCGCAAACTCACTTGAGTTACTAAACATTCCGCAAATCTGTAAACTCTCTTGAGTTTGTGCTAATATTGGATATATCACTCTTGCTTTTGAACACATCTCTGATGTATGTGATGTTAAACACTCATGGTGTTTGTTAGTTGACAATCACAGCAGTTCTGACAACAGAACTGATCTATATCAGAAAATCAAACTGCTACACCCCTTATGTTTAAAATAAATACTAAAAGGGATAGTTCACCCAAAAATGAAAATTCTCTCATCATTTTTCACCCCTCATGCCATCCCAGATGTATGTGACTTACTTTCTTCTGCTAAACACAAAAGATTTTTAGAAGAATATTTCAGCTCTATTGGTCCAGACAGTGCATGTGAATGTTGGCCAGAACTTTAAATCTCCACTTTCACGCACATCTATAAGTCACTTTTGGTGCCTGTTTACTTTCACTTTCACATCTGAAAGTGAAAGCAGAGATTTATAGTAAAAAAGCTAAGGACTTAAATATTGATTATTTATGTTCAGCAGAAGAAAGTTACACATCTGGGAAGGCATGAAGGAGGGTAAATAATCTGGGATGGCATGAAGGCCCTTGACTTTTCCAAAGTTGAGCAGCCCTGATTATAAGTACTGAACTATGAGAAGTAGAAGTATTAATCTACAGTCAAAGCTGATGGCAAGGCAAACCAAAGAATAACATGCTGTCATACCATCATAGTTCTCTTGAGATCTTCCTCTACAACACGACCGGCACAGAACAAATCTCTGTCTGCAAAGTATTGCGTGGCCACATCTCCGATGGGCAGCTTGGACAGCACTACTTTAGCACCAGATTTGTAGATCTTCTCCAGTTTATCGTAAAGGATATTCCATTCAGCATCCACAATGGCTTGATAGTCCTACAGGCAAACATGAGACATTAGAAAGAACACTTCAGTTAACTGATGCAAGAATTTTGTGTGTTCCTGAAAACGTAAGTGTCCATTCATAAAGATTCATTGAAAGATCACAAAAATAACTTGTTCTGCCAAGTTCAACTGGTTATGTCGCAGAGACTACCTAAATTAGATGATACCAATTTAACAAAATATCATCTTGGACTTCGTGATATCTAGTAGTGTGGATGCAGCATAATTCAAAATCAATAGTTTTTAGTTACAGATGCCATTGTACAAAAATTCAGATTCACAATCAGCCATGATTAATTTAATCCAAAAATAAAAAAGTGCCCAATAACAACATGGTTACGGAGATTAAACGAATGGTGTTCAGCTGGTCATGTGATTCTAAAATGGCAGCCCCCTTGAGAGCTCCCCTGCCCCATGTAGAATAAAACAGCTTTTATTAAGTAACTTATATGACTAGAGTCCCTATCCCATGGGATTAAAACGTATTTATGGAGAAAAAATTACTGTGTGCACCATTAACTCAACTGCACTCCTATCATTAAAATCAGATATCTGATATACAACAGACACATATCTAGATAATAAATTATAGTCATCCTACAGCTGTTAAAGTATGCATGTTAAAGTAACAGAAATGACTATATCTTTCATCCTTTGGCCATTAAAATCTACAGGAATGACTTCAGGACCCCAAGAGATCAAAATTAGCATTTGTAGCTTTTAGTCCCTTAGTGTTAGCATTGAGGCCATCTTTATGCTAGTGCGCTTTCATAAATTGAACAAATTAATTTCTACAAGATACATGGATCTAAAAATTAGTCTTTCTCCACCTGGAAAACATAAAAATAACTGATGATTTCACTTTTAACTCAGGGCTGTATAAAAAAATTGTCCAATAAAATGCCCTCTAGATTGAGAAATGTCCCTCCCCCAATACGCCCGACTTTGACTAGCAATAGCAACTAACAAATCAAGGTTAGTATTGCAGAGGGGAAAAAAAGTTCCACCCTAAATTCCTGTTTAAAAAAGAAATGCATATTAAACCAATAAAGAAAACTTGCACTCATCAAGACATAACATGGGCTCTTTCAGGATTATGGGCAGGATTGAGCTCGATAACTTGTGATTGTGAAGAGCAGTACTGACCTCCACAGAATTGACGCGGACCTCTGCATTGTCCTTCTCTGCCTTCAATTCCAGCTCAATATTGAGCAGAGCAATCTTTGGGTTCACGTAGCGTTTGGGCTGCATCTCAAAGCCAGCATAGGAGAAGGTCTTCTTAAAAGCCACACCAGCCACCAGCTGAGATTCCTGAAGTACAAAAAGGAAAAGGTCAAAATCTACAATTGATGCGATCTTGAAAATAAATTAAAGTTCTAAAATAACAGCATCAAGGCCCGTGCACACTGCACACATCATTTGAAAAGAATGAATGGATGGATGTGAGGCCATTTTGAACAAAATCTGGCCACAAGGTGTTTTTGAGTGTTTCGGTGATTCATATCAGCTCACAAAGGCCAACTTTCAGGAAAACTTCTCACCTGGAGCATCACCTACTTTTGAATCAGACAGGTAATTCCCATTCATTCAGTTAAGATCAGTCAACATACAGAGTTTCTTGCAATCTGGTTCAAATTGACCAACATCTTTCTGATCGTTCGAGTTACATTTTTCAAGAATGTGCTTTTTTTGCTTTCGTTTAATTGAACCTTTGCTAAACCCTGCCTTAAAAGCATTTTGGATCAATCATATCCTAGCAAATGTTGCCACGCGCCATTTCTCATAAAAGTACTTTTTTCCAGTGAGAGTCTTTGGGAGTAATGTGTGTTTTAGAGCTGGGCGATATGACAATGTAATCAGATATCGACAATGTCTTAAAAAGATCCCGATGCTGACTGCGAACAGATGATTGACAATATCAGGAAATGGCAAAACCATGGATCTGGGACATTGCCAAATATAATCAAACAGTGACCAGGGTGTGAAACTAGCATCCACCACCCGCAAAATGAGACAAGGCTGAATCCAGTTCACAAGCTCCTCGTTCAAATGTATTTCATGGTAATATTGCTCATCTACCCGCAACAGGCGGGGAACCTGTAAAACATCTCAGAGTGACAAATGACAAGAAATGCTGTTAAAGACACAAGCTTGTAGAAACACACTTTATTATATTTAAGACAAACAGACAAAGGAAAAGCCGTCAATGCTTGTGTCTGATTCGCTGTTTGTTCAGAGGTGTGCGGCACGAGCCCGTCTCGTGGAACAAGCACATGTAAAGAGTTTTCACTCTTTTATCTCCCGTTTCGTTCATCTGAAAACTGATTGAAAGTAAAATGTAGTCTAAGAATGGTTAAAATTATCTCTAGTTATCCCCGGAGGTGCTCCGAGTTTAGTTTAGATTTATTTTCACACGGTTGGCATGCATTGTGAACTCAACACTGCAGGTTCAGTAATAGATCTTTGTTTTAGAGCTTTGGATTAAATCAAAGTACAATTGGATATCGCAATATTTTTTTAAGGAAATTATCGCTGAATTACTTTTTACGTAGTGTGTTTTAGTTTGAAGCAGAATTTGTAAGAAATTATACACAAAATGTAAAAAGGGCTGTTGCTGGGTCAAATGTAATAGTGAGACCAGGTTTCCTGAGAATACACAGTGTATATATTAAAATATATTATTTTTTTTTAAATCATGAAATAAACCTTGAGAAAAGCATGCAAAGGATTAAACTGTGTCAGTCCACATTCCCAAATGAACGTAAAACGTCAGCAAGGACACCAATATTTGCTTCAAGGTAAATTAAAGCTGATGACAGTAATTTATTTACGTATTGATTCAGGTGTTAGTAAAGGTGATAATAAATAACATTTTATAGTAGTGATGCACCAAAAAGATTTTTTTTGGCCAAACCAATACTTCTGGAAACACTAGCCGAAAACCAAAAATGTTTTTTTTTTTTTTTTTTTATAAATATACACACATTTTTAATAGACTTTGGAATAATTATCTATCTACCTGTCTATCATTTATATACTAAACAGGCATGCGATCAGCTAAGCACAAAAATGTACGGCGCAAAGTGGGGGACAGCGAACAGTGTGATAAACAATGGATCGTCTCATAATGATGCTGTCATCTCAGTGTTTTACCGCACATGGCGCTAGATGGTGCCATTAGCTTGTGCATCACTAACTAAAGCTGTCAATGCAGATATGGCATGCAAGGCTGTATCGTGATTTCAATCTTAATTCCACAATGCTGCGTTAACGGATATCAAACCAATATCTCAGGTCAACATTTGCAGTTTTTAAAGAGTTTTGGATGGGTTTTCCCCTCAACATATGCCATCTGTAAGTGCTGGCTTTTACACAATGTGAAAATGACAATGAATAAAAATGTAATATTGCATGTTCTTGTGAGTGCAGACACCTCTTCATTGTTTGGCTAGTATTATTTCTGCATTGTACATTTATAAACAGAGTTTTTACAGAGTGCGGTCTGCCAAAAACAATTTTTTTATTACATAATAATCTCTTTAGAGATGGGAGGGCTTGTCTAAACTGAACATTTTCTAATATCTGCACTGTCTCTACTGGATTTTATGATTATACATACAAGCAGTTCTACTTAAGATAAATGTCACGATTTCAATGCAAATATCACATCAGTATCGGTAACTGCAGCATAACAATAGCTTTTTTTAACCTGTCAGCAACTGTGACAATGATTCACAGTAGTTTCATATCAGACCATATTATTTCTCTTGATGAATTAAAATAAACCTGTCTTAAAGTCCTGACGGCAAAAATCAGGAGCCTCCGTATCGACCTGCTCCCTTTGCATGAAAATCAGCCTACAGGCTTTAATAGGCAAACTAGGAAGTCCGGGAAGGGCTAATTTTTCAAGTTGAATTACAAGCCATTCAAACATTGGCAAAAAGGCGATTACTACATGCAATTTTATATATTGCAGCCTTAAGTTTAAGACAATTTCCCCCAAAATTGTATCCCATTTATAATTTGCTAATTGATTATTTGATGAAGGAATTCTCAGAGCTGTATATGAGATACGCGCATATTAGAAGCTTAGTTATTACGTATTCCACTAAATAACTCTGAATTATTTTCTTAACAGCATGTTTGCACTTTTATTAAATGTATAATCAGAAAAACGGTGCGCTGGTTTTTAGCGCTTTCTTTATGCACTTTATTATTCAGTATTGCACCGATGTAATGAAATCAGAGACTCTCCGCTTGCAATCCCAACATAAGTGGTCAAGACAGACAGCCAAGGTGGACAAAGGGTCTCAGTCAGGGACAAATGGTCGTGTAGTTGATACACCCACTCTGTGATCAGTCCTGTAGTGTGCGCACAAGTGTAGTGTTTGCACTTGACTTAAAATTCCCTCTTAGAAAGCCGCAAAGTCCATGAATTAAGAAATTCTGAATTTTCCCTCTTACCTCCAGAGCTCCACCCTGCACCTTCTTCACTCCAATCATCTTCAGAGGCAGCAGATCATCCAGCATCATCACCGCATCCACCACCATCTTGGAGAAGAACTCCTTCTGCCCCGCAATCAGCTTTGAGTTCAGAGCTGTTGCCGCACACTTCTCCAACAGCATCCTCTGTTCCCTGGGGTGGGAGAGAAGAGAGGACAAATGATTACATCGGTGATATTTAAGTGATACTAATGCATGATTGCGTAATAGTACATGGGCTCTAGACTCACTGCTTGTCATCCTTCTTGATTGTAACAGCGATTTCTTTGATCTTTTTAACAGCAAGCAGGGTAGCCATGCGGAATGCTCTGATGATGGTCTGGGGGTGAAGCCCCTCCTCCACATACGTCTTCAACTGCTTCAGAAACTCAGCAGCGAGCAGAGTCACTGAGGTCGTGCCATCTCCAACCTGAACAAAGCAGACACAGAATGAAATACATTCTGGACCACTCTCATGACTGCTAGTGCATTTAGTTCAAGACCATTGATTATTCGCATTTATACACTCGCTACATTTATAATATTTGTAAGCAGTTAACTTTTATGCATTACAGAGATGATGTTATCCTTATCCATTTAAAATGCATTCAAGACATTATACCAGTATATATTTACCCCGAGAATCAACCCCACAACCCTGAGCTACAGGAACTTTAAATATACAAAAGATGAGGGTGCAGACAGAAAAAAGTTAATTTAGCATTCATCTTACTTCTGCATCTTGAGACCTGGCAATGTCTACCAGAGTCTTGGCTGCAGGGTGCACAACATCCAAAAGTTTCAGAATGGTGGCTCCATCATTAGAGATAGTGGCTTTGCCTGAAAGAACACATCACACTCAATCACATCATTTAGGATGGGTGGAGCATCGGGTTAAACGATGTGTCCAATGCAGACTTACCTCTGTTGTCCACCACAAGTTTGTCCATGCCACGGGGGCCAAGGGTGGTCCGCACTGCCTCTGCCACAACCTGGCAGGCATTGATGTTGCTGATCAACTGCGGGATACCCTGAGAGGAGTCTGTGCCCTCCTTCAGGAGGATGACTGGTGTGGGCTGAGGGGAGAGAGTCAAGAATTAAATGGCGCTGTTTGCATCGATATCATAATGACTGTAAAAATGACTTGAATAAAGGAAAGGTTGTGCATGCTGTCAATTTCTCAACATGCAGGGTGAATGGAGAGTGTTCGGCATAAGTATATGCTCGTTCAAACAAAGGGCCTGTGCAAGTACACCACAATATACTGGGACTGCTCCCTTTCCAGTAATTTCAATTCAACAGACATATTACACCCACTTTACATTGTCATCCACACAACATTTATGGCTCTCTGTGCCGGAAAACAAGATGACTTATCCAAGAACATGCATTTCATAGAGTGACAGATTATATTTATCCTCGAGACAGTGGAGACGAAGAGCAATACAGGGTGTTAACCGGCGGCTGACAACCACCGTAAAAGAGATGCTAAACTGAAACCCTCAGTATATTTCAACAACTATTCTGAACAATAGGATCAGCAAAATCCTGGTGAAATCATATCTATGATATGTACATACGTATTCAAAGTCGCTTTGCAATGCTAATCTCTGAATGCTACCCGTCAATAGCAAAAAGAATGAATCGATAGCCACCAAGCTAACTAGCATCAAATAAAAACGTTTGGAAGATTATGACATTTAACGGGAAATAATCTCTCATATATATTGTTTATGCTTTATTCTTTCGCATTGTTTATCTCCCGGCACTAGTAACGAGGTTAAACGGTCAGATGGCGATGGATTTGATGGTAAGACAGGCATGAAACAACACTCACCATCATGTTTGCAGAATAGAGGAGGACCGCGCCGGTGGGATGACGTCAACATGAAGCGTCTGACTCTGGAACGCTCTAGAACACAAAACGCGTCTTTTGTTGTACACCGTTGATGGGCAGTAGAGGGCGCTCTTATTATATATTTCATGACTTCCAAAAAAGTTAACTTTTGCTTTGACGTGCTATTAATTAGTTATTATCGATTATTTAAAGTATATATACTTTAAAGTATATATATATATACATACACACACACACACACACACACACACACACACACACAATTGTATACAATAATTGCATGCACGACTACTATACAACTACAAGCAAACAAATGAACTAAATTTAAGCCACCTTATGAAATAGCATTTAGCAATAAAAAAATAAATAAAATATGTTTATTCAATATGAAAGTTAAATGTACTTTTGCAACCCGAGAGATAATTCTAAAGTGGAAGTGCCTGTAAATGGTGAAACTATTGAAATTTTCTTGTACATAACCAAAAACGTCAATTTTTTTTTCACAGCTTCATACACTTCTTTACTATATCTTACTAAAACGTCATGCCAAACTGATTTAAAGTACAGCAAACTAAACTATGTACCCATAACAGTTCTAAAAACCCACTATACAATCTGGATTGGTGGTGATAGGTGAATGAGGTGGTGAATACTTGTACTGTAGTAGGTTATAGATCTATCTGTCTTTCTCTGGAACCTCCCTCATTTCATCCTTCTTTGTCTCTTATTCTTCTCATGTAAGCTGTTATTATTTTCACAGTTTTAACCTAATTTTTAGGCTGAACCACGGAAGAGATTATCCTTCAGATGAACAATAAGATGCAGGACAAATTAAAGGGATCATTCACCCAAAAATGTAATTCTCACATTATTTACTCACCCTCATGTCATCCCAGATGTGTACATCTTTCTTTCTTCGGAGGAACACAAACAAAGTTTTTTTTTTTTTTTTTAAATATCTCTACTCTTTTGGTCCATACAGTTCAAGTAAATGACGCCCAGAACTCTAACGGTCCTAAAAGCACAAAAGGCAGCATAAAAGTAATCCATACAACTCCAGCAGTTAAATCCACATCTTCACAAGAAATATTATAGGTGTGGAGATAAACAGACCATTATTTTTTCTTCTATAAATCTCCAATTTCAGATTCTTCTTCTTTGTGCATGTTACCACCTAACAACCCATTTAGTTTTGTTTTTTTTTAGGAAAAAAAGGAAATAAATATTGATCTGTTTGTTACCCACACCTATGGTATCACTTCTGAAGATATTAATTTAACCACTGGAGTTGTATGGATTACTTTTTTGCTGCCTTTATGTGCTTTTTGGACCTTTATAGTTCTGGGCAACATTCACATGAATTGAGTGTATAGATCTTTGTTTGTGTTCAGCAGAATAAAGAAAGTTATACACACCTGGGAGGGCATGAGAATTTTCACATTTTTGGGTGAACTATCCCTTTAAAGCAAACAAGTACTGCTTTGCAAACAGCCAAGTATACATCACAGTGTTTCAAATACACCCAAACAAATAGATACACACATGCATACATGCACCATGTTCAGCATGACCTGGTTTATGCATTGGGTGCCTCTCTGTATATTTAAGATGTCTGTAACTGTATGCTTGTAATTGTTTTTATCCAGTGTAACTACAGGCTTAGGCTGTTGTGGTTTGCAAGTGGTTCTGGATGATGAGGGTGGCGTATGCTTCCCTCTGCAATGTTCCAGCAGTCTGTGGTTGAAATTGAAGCTCTCAGGGTTCCTGTTTTTAGACACATGTAATTATCAGATGTTTTTATATATGCACACTGCCTCGCCCTTATGGCCTTACTTTTTAACTGTGATATTTCTAGCATCTATGGCAGTTGAACCACCCATTTGTGCATTACCTATCTTGCTCCAGAGCCAGAACCTTTACAAATTGAACTAAATCTCCACCCCCCCCCCCCCCCCCTTCTGCCTCTGCTCTCAATCCCTGTCCATCCCTCTGTCATTATCAGCCCTCTATTTCCAATCTCACCATCTCTCCTCCTTCACTCTTTAATTTGTTCAAGGTACTCCATATGTATCCTCTGTGTGATAGAGTTCAGGATTTAATCGCAAACAGCAGTGATGAATGGGGGTTACTAGTGACTGTTGGCACAAGCAACCTTTTCCATATCTCCTCTTCAATCTGTTATATGGACCACCAAGCATTGGTGCGTTATGCGGATTAGATGATTCTGACAATCTCAGAAATGCTGCTATGGATGAATGAGATAAGGATGGGCTAATCATACAGATCCACTCTAGGAATACTGGGATCTGGAATGTAAAGGTGAAACAAGACCTGGAGAGATTGATGGCTATTGAGTTCATGCATCTGCAGAGACATTAAAACATTAGTTGCTCCAAAAAATGAAAAATCTGTCATTTTAAACCTACATTACTTTCTTTCTTCCATGGAACACATAAGGACACATTTTGAAGAATGTTCAGATACCGTTCTTTTGCATACAATGAAAGTGAATGGTGACTTAAAGGAATTGTTCACCCGAAATGAAAATGTTCTCATCATTTACTCATCCTCATGCCTTCCCAGATGTGTTTGACTTTCTTTCTTTATCTAAACACCAACAAAGATTTTTAGAAGAATTGATCATCTCTGCACGTCCATACAATGCAAGGGTCCAAAACTTTGAAGCTAAGAAAGCATATAAAGGCAGCATAAAAGTATTCCATAAGACTCCAGTGGTTAAGATCATGTCTTCAGAATCAATATGATAGGTGTGGGTGGGAAACAACTCAATATTAAAGTCCTTTTTTTTTATATACAATAAATTCTCCTTTCTGCCCAGTAGGAGGCGATTTGCACGAAGTGAGTGAAATAATGAACTATCCCTTTAAAGTGCATTCTAGGGATATGGATCCAAGATCAGAGATTACATACCGAATCAGTTGATAGGGCTATAAATATTTAATTTACTATATGTGTGTATGTGTGTGTACCATAATGTAGGTTTCTGTCTACCTTTCAAACCTTTCCCAATTCCTATTGTGTCCTAAAATTACATACAAAGGCAATTCCATGGCCACCAAATGCTGTGTGCATGTGTCGCACTAGGCGAGCCATTGATGCGAAGATTAACATTGCACTCCCCAATTAAAAAGCCAATCCATCACAACCTAATCAATGCTGTCTCGCTTTCAGTTTTGGGGGTGTTTGCCCTGAAATCTTTTCTGGGAATTGTCATTAATCCTTCAACCGTACAATGTGTGTGTTTGTATATGTGAGAGGGAATGAAAGAAAAAGAGAGATGCAATAGATATTAGCTAACAGTATTTTAAAAATGTTTTGACAAAGGTGTTCCATATTCCAAGGGTGGTTAATTTAGTTAAAAATTACACAATTCAGTTCTTATAAACTCTATTTGTTGCCATGATAATGTAATGCCATAAACCCTAAAATCCAGTGGTTCTCAACCTTTTTGACTCCAAGACCCCACACTGTCCAAGACAATATTTGAAGGCCCCCTCGCCCAAAACTAGACGTGTCTGATTAAAATAATTAATCATGGATAGTTTTTGATTCTAGAAGTTTCAGAAAGAGTCTGTTTATAATTTAGAGGCATACATCTTAAAGTATATTTTAGCATTTTAATTAAGTTTAATTATTTTAATATTTCCTATTTTAAATTAATTTTAATTCAACTTGAGGACCCCTTGGAAGTGAGGCCAATGGGATCAAAATCCCATCAAAAGTATTTCGGTCATGGATCCAAAAATAATAAGCACAGATAAAAAAAATAATAAGCACAAAAATAAAGAAAAATGATAAGAAAAATTAAAGCAAAGTCATCAGAATTGCAAACAAAATCATGTTTTCCTAGGTTATATTACTGTTTTTTTTGCTCTCTGACAATTTTGTTCATATTTTAAAAAATGTGTATGCTTACGCTGTATTTTTATAACTGTCGGTTGGAAAATCCTGGACAATCACAGATAATTGAATATAACTATATTATTTGTGGTTGATAGATATGCTGCTTGTGTCTGCTTTGGCCATTTTCTGGCAGCTCTAGGAAACAATGTGTTGTCCGAGTAGGCTATTATCTTAGTCCGTTAACACGTGTATCGAGTCAGCTGACTTTAGTTAGCGGGTTATAATGTAAGACTCCATTTTTTGTAGGTTATTGGCTGCATATCTAATAAAAACAAGGTTGGGTTGGTGTGGATGTTTGATTCATATATCTTCTAGCTGTAACCATGTAGTCACGAGTTCAGAACCCAACTTGATCCGTTTTTCCATGTTGCAGAATGTGCCGTTATGGTACTGATCCTACGTTGGCATCGTTTTCACGACTACATGTAGTTTCTTTTTCCATGATACTGCAGCGAAATCAGAAACAAGTGACCAAGCATCCCCACGTCAATAAATAATGCAATAAAGTTGGCTTGACATTGGGCGTTCTTTAATCACAAACAGACGCAATTTAGGGACTGTCTCTAAAGATACAGGAAACTTTGGAGCATTCAATTATCTGTGATTGTCCAGGATTTGCCAACTGATGGTTATCCATCTTCATTAACTAGAGTGCGATTGAGCAGCAGCCACTGGAGTCGCATTGGAGTGATGTCACCTCCCCTCTTCAAATGATTGGCTAGAGGAGGAGCTGTTGATCAAGAACTTGTGGACCAATGGCGACACAAAACGTCCCCTGATTTTCTAAAACTCCACTCACAAGTTTTGGAAAACCAAGCGCAGAACTTGGAAACAAAAGCAAAGAAAAATACAGCATAAGCATACTAAAAAACTGAAAATATGAGCAAAATTGTCAGAGAGCACAAAAAACAGTAATACAAATTTTTGCAATTCAAATTATTTTGGTTTCATTATTTTTTTTTTATTTATTTTTTTTGCAGCATATTTTAAATGTGTTGGCATATTTTGGATCTGTGCTTATTATTTATTTTTGGGCTTATTTTTTATTTTTATCTGTGCTTATTATTTTTTGATTCATGCTTATTATTTTGATCCCCACTTATTATATTTGGATCCATGACTGCAATACTTTTGACGGGATTTTGATCCCATAGAGACCCCCTAGTGAGTCCCGGCCCTCTGGTTGAGAACCACTGCTAAAAACGACCATAAATATTGACGATTTAAACAACTTTACAGCTCAAATAATACATGAGTTTTAATAGAAGAAAAATGGGCCCTTTCACCTCCATTTCAAGTGCCTCAAAGTAACCTGGTTTTTGCTTTGGGCAACATTATGCCACAAATGCTATCGACTAAGCTTATGTTGTATTGAACCCGGACTATTCTTTTAATTTAGATATCTACTGTAGTCCTACAAAAAAAATAAAATAAATAAAAAATAAATAAATAAATAAAAATCATACTACAGTAGGCATATGAACGTAGGCTATATATGTATATGGACGCTTTATATGATTGCACCTTGGAGCCACATTATGTGTCATTCTACTGTGAGCCATTGCGTAATGTGTACGTCGATAAAGAGCAGCTGCATGCCATAAAACCAGCTCACTTTTAAAGAGAACAAATTAACAGCTTACACTCCAATCAATATGACGAGTCTCATTTTGATTATCAACAGAAAAACAAACCCACACCCTTATACATTAACACCTTAATTGTTTCACGGGTCCATGTTCGCAGAAGCGCACATGACTTTGGCCAACCTGCTTTGAGAATGCAGTAGACCCAGTCATGCATGTAGCACTGTCTCGCTCCACCCTCTCCACACACACAAACACACACACAGCAGGGTTGATGCTGATGCGAGTAGCCTACTGTCCATTCTGACTCTCACATCCTGACCGGCGACAGTGTTATCCGCTCTTATTTATTCTCCGTGTTGAACTTTGAGAAGCGTGTTAAAACAGCAAAGTGACATTTCGTCTCGTTGTTGTCAGTGGCTAGATGACAAGACCACAAACCACTCACGAGAGGGATTTGGTAAAATGCCAGTGATCAGCAGAGGAGACGGGACGTGCACATTATCAGTTTGATTAGAGGACGCATCCCAGTGGTTTCGAGTCTTTGGAGGAAGCGAGAGCGATTTCTATTCATTAACAGTCCTACCAGCTCCAATCAGGGGACGGATTGGAAACCGATCGGTGAGGGTGCAGAGGTGGTTGAATACTATTTTATTTAGAGATAAATGTCTATACACTAGCAACGGGTGGGAGAAACCTTTATTACAAGACTTGGATGTCCATCAGTCTCCATCACTAAGACAGAATTCCAGCTGACAACCCTTTGGAAGGTTAGTTGCCACATGTGTAAGTCTGGTTCATGTTGATTTATGATCATTTTAAAAGGGTAGCCTATATTTTAGGGACATTGCACAGAGACGCGTGAAACCTTCTTCCCAAAGAAACGGCATAATTATGTTATTCATGATGGCAAAAACGAATGTCATGAAATTTTGGTGTTTTAATAGTTAAAATGTGGTTGAAGAACGTGTGAACGTGTTATATGCAGCCTTGGTTGCAAGTTGTTCTTCTTTTATAGCTCTAGTAGCCTGAAATACAAAACCAAATTTACAAGGCTTAATGGAAAGATGAGAATATGTTAAACGCGCGTGGTGACTCATTCATTAATGTATAGGCGCGAAAGGGGCCGTTCACACCAAACGCGCTGTTTTTCTATTGTTTTTCTGGGTAAACGTTCGCTAGGCGGACGCGTTTGGATCGTCGCGTTTTAATAAGAAAGTCAACTTTTATAAATGCGTCTCGAGACACCTGCTTGGGGTTATATTTGCCTTTTTTGTTAACGATATCGGTCTGAACTTTTCCCAACACAAACGTATCGAATCGATGAAGATGTTAAGGTGATTAAGTTGGTAACGCTGGACATGATGTAGTTAGACGCGCACAACCTGCGTGTGCCAGCAGGGCAAATCTCTCTGAAATTAAATGACATAGATTATAGAGGAATGGGGGAAAAAATGTAGGCTTGTGATGCCTGTCTCCTGCATTTTAAAATCGGATTGTATATTGTTGTCAGCGACTGGTTTGTGTTGTTGTTGCTCTTATTGTATGAATAATTGCTTTGCATCATCTTTTTGTGTGTTTCACCCAGGAATGTCATTAGTCATAGAAAGTTTTCCAGTCATGCTAGATATTATGTTTTTTAGATTTAAATCCATACAGTGCACTGCCAATAATGAACAATCATTAACCAAAACACATTTACCAACACACCCAAACAGGCAGAGAGTTTTGATGAGGAATTATGCTGTATGCCCTTTTGACTGTTGTTTGTCTTAAATGAGCCTTTAGCAATTTCACAAGCTTGAATGTATATGCAAGTTCATTCAATACCATCTTAAAGACCCCACAAAATCATAATTAGAGTTATCATAATTTGAGGCTTTTACTCCATGTCTGCCTCGGAAGACTTGGTATATATTCAACAAGTCCAATTTTACGGTTATTGTGCCATTTATTTATTTATTTTGGTCATTTTTGGAGCTTGATAGCCCAAAGTTAATTTCAGTGTGGCAAAACGCTTTCTGAAATCTTTTTTCCCCTGTATGTATTCATATTGAAAGCATTTTTAGGCCATTGTACAAGCTGTCAAGTATGCTTTTGCTGGGGTGTAATGTAGGCTATTGGCTATTTAGCAAAAGGGACTAGCCCCCATAACGTCCTGTTTTAATAGAAAATATGTAAACACAGGAAAGAAAAATGTGCTTGGCAAGCCATTTCACAGGTTCATTAATGCACATGGTAAACATATACTGAACAATTTAAATTCAACCCTATAACACTTGAATTTGGAAAAAGAAGTAAAAACAGGCTTTTTCCTATATGCATATTTTCCAAATGAACAAGTGTTGAAAATTTCTCAAGCCACTCTGCTATATATTTGAGTGTGGGCAAGCTTTTTAGGTCCCTGCCAGGAAATCGTTACGGAATCACTTGTTAAAACCGATGCTGTTTTTAGTCATTCCAGTTCAAGCGAGAAAAGCCACCAGCAGGTTATATGTGTTGGCAATGATAACAGTGTTGTTAAATTTTATGTTTAGAATGGCAACAGTTGAATTTTATGTTTAGAATGGCAACAGGAGCTCTCAAGTTTATTCAAGGTGGTGATAAAATTTTATAAAATGCTCAGCTCATTCTGGCTCTTGTTAGGTGGAAATGTCATATCTTAAAACCATCTAAATGGGGTCTCCTTTCTAGTTCAAATCAATTATTCTAAACAAGACAAACAAACAAGGAAAAGCAGAGCTGCGTTAGCTCGAATGCATGTAAAATCGATATCTGAAAGTATTCAAGGGGATTTAATGATATACAGAACCTTTCCGAGGTATTTGTTGCAGTTTTGCAGTGTAGATTAGGCTTAATTCTGGACTAAATCACTCACTAAATTACTATTGCTTGTCCAATTAATACTCCAGCCTTGTAATCAGCCCTCCCTCTGTGGAATATAGAGTAGATTAACATTACTGATTGTAGATGATGGGTGCAGTGGTCTCGTTAGATCATTAATGTCTGCCTCTTGTGGAGGAGTATTAAAGAGGTGGTGATGGATGGAGGAGGGGTGCAAGAAGAATTGAGGGATGATCTTTCATTATATGATGGGGGGAGAAGATCTCTCACATGTCAGCTGATAAAAAAGTGCAGAGAAACATCTGCCGGAAGATGGAGAGACTGCGCGAACATGAGAGTAGCATAGAAGATTGAGAATGTGTGGTGTTATAAAGAAATCTTTTTGAGGGTGTGTTTGGAACATATTTTTTTTGTGGGGGCTTTTTTTTTTTAGGTCAGATTTCTCCCACTGGATCTTGATGTTAGATATCGCTCTCAGACGCTTCTAAGGGGAAAATCTTTTAAAACGAGGACCTACATCTCACTGACAGTTTGGGCTCCAGACTAAAAAATTTACTGGGGAACCGACTCCTAATGTAAAACGTTAACGTTTTTCCTTTATTTATTATTTTCTCTTTTTATTTATTTTTATTCCTTATGCTTTTCTTTTTTTTTCTGCATATATAACTTCATATTTTGATGTCCGCAAATCCATAATATTGTTTTCTGTTGTTATGATTGTTAATTGTAAAAGATACAACCATGCTTCATTTACCTGATCATTTATGTATGTATGTATATACTGTAAGTTCTGGAATATTTTTTTTTAATATAGCTGACACTTCACATATATCTAGAGAGTTCGATAGCTGATAACCACGCATCAAATGACTATGTTTAATTTAGAGTAGAGGTGCTTATTGATGGTTTAGAAGAGCTGTAGGCCGGTATGAATGTCGCAGGACATCCTGGATTGTTAGACTCTCTGCAAAACGTTTCCCTGCATATTCTAAATCTGTGCGAGTCAGAGGGTGCTAAGGTGGGACATCCATCTTATTTGCTTCCGATAAGTACTATTGAGCTCTCAACCAGTGATGCACTGGAGCTATGTAAGGACCGCCTCCCTCATTTCCATGTTGCACACAGAAAAGTACAAATAAATACATGTATAAATAAATAAATATATATATAAATAAATAAACATACACTCACCTAAAGGATTATTAGGAACACCATACTAATACTGTGTTTGACCCCCTTTCGCCTTCAGAACTGCCTTAATTCTACGTGGCATTGATTCAACAAGGTGCTGAAAGCATTCTTTAGAAATGTTGCCCCATATTGATAGGATAGCATCTTGCAGTTGATGGAGATTTGTGGGATGCACATCCAGGGCACGAAGCTCCCGTTCCACCACATCCCAAAGATGCTCTATTGGGTTGAGATCCGGTGACTGTGGGGGCCATTTTAGTACAGTGAACTCATTGTCATGTTCAAGAAACCAATTTGAAATGATTCGAGCTTTGTGACATGGTGCATTATCCTGCTGGAAGTAGCCATCAGAGGATGGGTACATGGTGGCCATAAAGGGATGGACATGGTCAGAAACAATGCTCAGGTAGGCCGTGGCATTTAAACGATGCCCAATTGGCACTAAGGGGCCTAAAGTGTGCCAAGAAAACATCCCCCACACCATTACACCACCACCACCAGCCTGCACAGTGGTAACAAGGCATGATGGATCCATGTTCTCATTCTGTTTACGCCAAATTCTGACTCTACCATCTGAATGTCTCAACAGAAATCGAGACTCATCAGACCAGGCAACATTTTTCCAGTCTTCAACTGTCCAATTTTGGTGAGCTCTTGCAAATTGTAGCCTCTTTTTCCTATTTGTAGTGGAGATGAGTGGTACCCGGTGGGGTCTTCTGCTGTTGTAGTCCATCCGCCTCAAGGTTGTGCGTGTTGTGGTTTCACAAATGCTTTGCTGCATACCTCGGTTGTAACGAGTGGTTATTTCAGTCAAAGTTGCTCTTCTATCAGCTTGAATCAGTCGGCCCATTCTCCTCTGACCTCTAGCATCAACAAGGCATTTTCGCCCACAGGACTGCCGCATACTGGATGTTTTTCCCTTTTCACACCATTCTTTGTAAACCCTAGAAATGGTTGTGCGTGAAAATCCCAGTAACTGAGCAGATTGTGAAATACTCAGACCGGCCCGTCTGGCACCAACAACCATGCCACGCTAAAAATTGCTTAAATCACCTTTCTTTCCCATTCTGACATTCAGTTTGGAGTTCAGGAGATTGTCTTGACCAGGACCACACCCCTAAATGCATTGAAGCAACTGCCATGTGATTGGTTGATTAGATAATTGCATTAATGAGAAATTGAACAGGTGTTCCTAATAATCCTTTAGGTGAGTGTATATGGGAATATATAAATATGGAAAAAAAATATACATGGGAATAAATAAATATAAAAAATAAATGAACACATATATAAAGAAAAATAAAAAACTATGCAAAATAAATGAATAAATAAAAGAAAAGTTAAAATAAATATAGAAAATAATAAGCAAATAAAGTCATACAATAATAAATTCAGGAATAAATTGAATTAAAAACTAATTATATTTGTTTTATCAAGACATTTATTCCTTTAGTTATTTTTTTATTATTAAATTTTTTGATTTATTATTTTTGCAGGTTTGGGCCTCCATAATCCAAGGCCAATATACACTAGAGTGAATGTAAATCTCACAAACCTAAACTACACATCATAGTAATGATTCTTTGTTTCTTTCGGATGTGACCAATAAGCACTTGCGGTTCAGTAAGTAAGTCAGTTGGTAGACTTTTTAACCAAATAGTGGGTTTTTGTAAATTTGTGAATCAGACATATGAAGCTACCAACACAAATATTCGCCAATGGCGATTGTTGCATATTTTTATTTGTGTTGCAGTTTGTGTTGATTTTTGCTCTGAATATTTCAATGAACATTGCTTTAGAGCATTTTCACGTAACTCCTACCATTTCCAGCTTTGCATTACTTTATAAAAACTCATCTTAACAGCCCTTCCTAACAGCCAGATGTCCTCTTATTTATCATAATGAAACAAGATGTTCACAGGCCTTTGCCAAAGTGAATCCAGATGTTATATGGCAGAAACAGCTTCTCAATTTATACAATTCAGAGGGAGAGAAGTTAGTGAAAGAAATATATAAAAAAAATGTATTTCAGGTGTATTATGGGATTTGCAGCCACTGACCCCTTGAGGATATTTTCAATTGACACTAGCAAGCTGTGACTCTGAGCTTCTTACCCAGCACGCAGACAGCCATGTGAGACTGCAAGGATGAAAATTTCTCATGGTTAGATGCCATTTTGCAACCTGCATGTGTGAGGATGTGTATATTTGTGTTAGTGTGAGTGATGTATACCCAACTACTGTTTGCTAATGTCACGCAGACTGTGCAGCTGACAATACTCGGCATGTCACAGGGTTGCTCTGCCTCAGTGCTGCAGGAACCTTCCAGGAACCAACTAGTAGTGGCGGCAGCTCCAACAATTTGACTTACAGAACTCTCAAGCCCCTGAGAGATCTGAGGGTTTTTTAAGAACAAAGACAACTCGCTGCCATAGAGAAGTTTTTAAAATGTTGATCTGAAGTGACAGAGTTTTGAAGCTGAAGCTGCCATCTCCTTCTCTGCTGGTTTCTGAATGAGCTCATGAATATGTTTTAGATTTTATTAGTAGAGCTCTCATTTGCTTCAAGAAAACATTCTCATTATTTATTAATATAAACCAGTTGTTCACAACTGGTAGGTCAAAAGCCAGAAATGGGTCACATGTCTGTTCTGATAGGGTTGCAGACAGCATGCAGGGAAAAACAATTCTGAATGAAAATAATAAAATGCTTGATACCATATAATCTTGCATAGTTAGGACATGAAAATAAATAATAGGTAATCAACTTTTAGAAAGTAAGAATCAATGCTTTTCTTAATATATTTTGTTGTTGACGTCAGAGGCTGTACATCAAACTATGGCATTTTGGAACAAATTCATCTTTCACTTGGTAGAAGCATGCAAAGGTAAGTCAATATACAGGATGCATAAATCAGATGACACCTGTTACCCATTCACCTGTTTAAATACAAGGGGCTAAAACTGAAATGAACAATCTCTACCTATAATGAATAGTATGCACTTTTAATGCAAGCCTACAGAAGGATATTTGAGTCTTTATTCATTATTCTTTATTTACGTCTGTCTCCTCAGAGGATGTGTTGATACAGCTGTCAATTAGTAGCACAGTGGATATATTATTTAGGCTTGGCAATTACATCAATCTCTGTATATCGGCGTGCTTGTGTTTTACTCTTGTACAGTGTTCAGTGTCAGTCTTGGGCATTAAGGTGTCAGAGGTTATGTAAATCTGTTGTTATGTAAACACATGGTGTAGTGGACATGCACTGTATGTGTTATTTCTTTCTGCTTGGCAGTCATTATGTGTATACATAAGAATGTTTTAACTTATTCAAGTGTGTGCAAGTTGTGATATGGATCAGCACATGATTCATTTATTGAGGTATTAGAACCGAGTTTAGACTCCTGTGAAATCTCATTGGGTCAAAAAGTGATTCAGTGCAGATGTTAAAAAAATAATGGTACAATGTAAACTGAATTAGAAATATTTAAAATTCTGTGCTATTTCTAAGTCACTAATCATTTAATTGTGACATCACTTTGTGACATTGACTATGAAATGTCAAATATATGACTTAATACAAAAGGTCAGATTTCCTAGCTTCCACTGAAGCACATAAGATGCTCTTTGGAACGTTCTTAAATTATGCTGGGATAATATGGATCATCAGGTTTTGCACAAATTTGTCTATTCCAGCTTGCATGTATGTTGTGTTATTAAAGTAAAATGGGTACATAACAAATACTGCATTCTGAAATGTATCCATATTATTCACTTAAAGTATTGTAGGGTACAACAGGGCTAAAGGCACACATTAAGGAAAATTAGCTTTTTTTTTTCAGGTCACAAAGTGTCTCAAGATTCAAGAAATAAATTTACAGTATTTTTATTGAACATTGATGGAGCAACATAATTTGTGTTAAAAGAAATTACAACAGATTGTTTTGAATATTCTTTTAAAATGTGGCAAGGGAGCCTTTTACCCCACACCTTGGATAAAAGGCTCCCTCACTTGGGGTAGAAGGCTCCCAAGGGGGTAATATTAATATAGTGTAGATACCGGGGCAATAATTATAGGGCACAATTTGTCAACTTATTGAAATACTTTTGAGACACCAAGATGCTTTTTTTAGTAACAAATTAAGATAATACTTATTCAAAATAACCACTTCAGAAAAGGGTGCACAATTACTTGTTCATTTCAAACACATTAACTCAAGTCAAATCACCTTGAACAAAGTTGAAAATGAAAAAAGTATTTTGTTTCAAAATAAATGTGATAATTTCCACAATATTTATTAGCTACATAAATGGACAACATTTAAATATATTAAATAGTAGATTAAATTGCCTCAAAATCAACCTTTAGACGTTACATGCAATGATCTCATGGAAGAAGATAATGTTGCAGTTCCCAGTGACAAACAGGTGTTTAGGAAAGTACTGTGGTAGTTTTTAATGCTATTTAGTGTTTTGGGAGAGAATAAAATTAAAGGAGCCTTTAACTCCGCTGAGCCTTTAGCCCCGTTGTACTCTACTGATAATATAATATGTAATAAATAAATAAAAAAACTTTTAGTTAGTGGTCTTCAACTTTTGATCCCTTCTGCACATATCTATGTAGAAAAAGTGTAAAAGTGTTTGTGTGTGTGTAACAAAGTGGGCAGACGAGGGAGTGAGGATCCAGGTACAGCTTTATTTAAAAACCGCAAAGTAAAGGGAAGTATAAACACAGGAACAAATGAAAAGTCCACAATGGGAAAACAAAGGAATAAACACAAGATATTAACAATGGGAATCTTCCAAGGTGGGCTCAGCCTGAAACACGGACGAGGGCAGGAAACACATGTAACATTTACCAGGAAACATCAAACAACGACCAACAAAGGACAAGGTGAACATGAGGGCCTAAATACAAAACCAAAGGGGAAACAAAAGCCAATGGGAGAACAGAACTCAAAACAAGATAACAAGGCAATTAACTCAAACCAATGACAAAGCTAGAACAGATAATAAAGTAATCAAACAATAAACCAATGAAAACCGGACACATAGACAAGGAGGGAAAACAGGACATGACAAGACTTTCAAAATAAGAGTTCATAAACACAGAACAATATGGAACATAAAAGGTGCCAAAACTTAAAATAAAAGGTACACAAACCAAAGACGGTGTGGATCGTTACAGAGTGCTTCATTTGTATCTATATTATTTTGGTAAATACATTTGCTGTGTGTATGTTTACAGTATGTGTGTTTGTGTGTGTAGACTTAGCTATAGTTTGGGGACAAATTGATAAACAGAAGTGAGTAAAACTGGACTAAATCTCCCTTTGGGAACATCCTGGAATGTCCTCTTTTGGAAAAACAAATTAAATTATTATGAAAATGTTCTAGGGTTAGGTTTAGTGTGTGGGTTAGGGTTAGTTTATTGTAATTATAGTTAGCTTTAGTTAGCTATAGTGTGTGTGTGTGTGTGTGTGTGTGTTTGAGAGAGAGAGAGAGAGAGAGAGAGAGAGAGAGAGAGTGAGTGAGAGAGAGAGAGAGAGAGAGAGAGAGAAAGAGAGAGAGAGAGAGAGTGAGTGAGAAAGAGAGAGAGAGAGAGAGAGAGAGAGAGAGAGAGAGAGAGAGAGAGAGAGAGAATGAGTGTATTTGGGTTTTCCCAGGGAGGACCTTGATTACAGATTCAAGCACATTTCTTGCTATATATGGTTCTGCCACTTACACAGAAACAGTTGTTTAATTACATCACACAACAGACACATCAATGAGACTCTGACATGAATAAAATAACGTATGTCCTCATATGCTCTGACTGAAAAACACGGCTCTAAATTTATTGGATTTGTTACGCTGGTAATAATATAAAAGGATGTAATGACGATGACATGAACAACCATATGTTATGTTAGAACAAGTCGGAGATCAGCCTATCAAATATTGATGCTAAAATCAATAAAATCTGGAGTATCAGTTGAAGAACTCATGTGATAATTGTCTCAGAGGCAAAAAATACTTATGTGGAAACAGAGTAACAGCTTGTTGCCTTTAACTCCCCCTGGAGCTTTTCAAAATGTCAGTGGGATTTCTATTAAAATATGATTGAATGAGAGCAGGTCATTAAGCTGTGCTTTGTGATTGCTGTTGTGCGAATGATTTACTATGTTAGGTCACTGAGCTAGTCATTTCATTTTTGGTAACTTGCCCTTTCTGTTCATTCACAGAAACATTTAGATGAGGATGGGAAGCAGTGTTTTGGGACAGAGGGAGAGAGTGTTATAGAGTGTATGCTTATTTGAAGGGCAATGTGCATCCTTAACCTTTACCTTTCCATAGCAAATTAATCAGGGAAACCTACAAAGGCTTTAACCCCTGGCATCTCAGAGCTGTCAGGCACCCTCCTGCTGTTAATTGATGAGATGGTATCTGTGTGGAATCTGTGTGAAATTTGTGAGCCAACATATTTCGAATGCAGCACTAAATAACACATTTAGCTGCAGGTTTCCAGTTAAATGTTCAGTTGGGGGTGCCAAAAGCAAGTAAAATGGTGTCATAGACCATCAGACCCAGTTTTAAGGTGAATATATAAAAAATTATTCAAACATACCTCCCTAATCTAAAACTTTTGCATGAACCTAACCAATAGTGTTTTAAAATATAAATGAGTCATTTAAAAAAGACATCCTTACCAAATCATCACCTAAATGTAACAATTAGTGCTTAAAAATATATATGAGAAGTTAAAAATGACATCCTTACCTTATGAATGTTTAAAGAACGTCTAGGTTACGGACGTCTAGGCCTCTTCGGAGGGTTTACGGACAACAGTGGACTGAGCAACGATGTTTTGGACTCGGACGCCGGCCAGCTTGCTACCTAACTGGGGCAAGTGGACGGAGCAATGATATTTTGCACTCGGACGCCGACCAGCCTGCTAACTAACCGGGGCATTGAAGTCAGCCAGTAACACTCAGTAACACTGGAGTGGTGGTGGCATAGTGGGCTAAAGCACATAACTGCTAATCAGAAGGTTGCTGGTTTGACCCCAATGGCCACCACCACCGTACGCTTAACTCAAGGTTGCTATGGGGGGATTGTCGCTGTAATAAGTGCACTGTAAGTCGCTTTGGCTAAAAGCATCTGCCGAATGTGTAAAATGTAATTGTAACACTTGTGATAAACAGTGAATTGCCGGTGTCCTCTGCAGCCAACTTTGTTAGCTTTTCTTATACAGTTGTCATCTTATTTTGTGCATTGATCTGTTCTGTACTCACTAAGTTTGAAGAATCTGTTAAGTAAAACAGTGGGATTCTCAATCAATAATATTATTTGCTGTGGCAAAAATCCAAATACAACCATCTGCTACACCAATGTTAATCATGATTCCACTGTAACAGATTACAGAATTTAGCAAGTTAAGCCATAGTTCATACAATATAATTTAATTACATTACCTGTCATCTTTAGCGTAGATGTCGTCTCTGACAATCTTGTAGAGCAATGTAATAACGTTGGATTGCATTAATCCGCATGTTTAAAGTCCTCAAAAACAAGAGGCCGCTTGATTTCAATACTGTAAATGCTTTTATTGCACTGGGGATTAAGTTTTGAGGTCTGAAATTTACAGTAGGGTTTTATAGTAGAAATACCTCTTATATATCAAAATATCAAGGAATATTTGATTCCTCATGACATGACCCCTTTAAATGAGTCATTGAATGACATTGAATGATGAATGTTGATTTAGGATTTGATGAAAAATTGAACTCTTTGAGTTGTACTGAATTATAATGAGATTGGGCAGGTTTATCTTCTCTACATTTGGCACCTATTCTCTCCATCACTTACATTCATTGTAAATCAATTCAAATTCAGTCTTCATTTACTTACGCTTATGTCATTCTAAACTGGCATGGTTTTCTTTCTTATATGAAACACAAAAGAAGAAGTTTAGCAAAACGTCCTGGCAGGGATTTGACACTGATTTTGTAACTGGGTAATATTCAATGTTCCTTATAGGATATATGATTTAGTATTTAAGTGCTCTGTTTATCAAGCCTGAAAGTCATTTCAGAAACAAATACTGCAAGAGCAAATTAATACAAATGAAAGTTAGACCCACAATGGGCACATGCAGTTTGATAGATTACAAAAGCAAATTAGTACCTGTTATTTGGGATCTTAGTAAATCATGGCCAGTATCATAAAGATATGCTGTTGGCCAAAAAATGTCAGAGCTAATAAAAGTTGTGAATATACTTGTATATCTGATTTTTTTTTTTTTTTTTCTTTCATTTTGTGTCCAATGATGAAAAAAAAACAAAAAAAAAAAAACTCAAATCTGTGCGACAAATCTTGTGAGAATGTGGACTGGATTATGTATACTGTATATATTTTTTAAAATTTGTTGACAGCTTGAGGCATTGTAAATGCACTTTCAGGCAAGTTTTTGAGTTGTAGATGAAAGGCTGCTGATGTAATATTAGCTCATACACTGAGGTTTTTTATGTAACAGTTGGTTTCCAATGACAAGGGCACATATATGCTGACTCTCTCTCACCCACACAAATACTCTCTCCTGCTGAGCAGCCAGCTGCTTGTTTTGTGAGTAGCGAACTGCATGGTTCTGACCATGCTGTTCCTGTCTAAACAGACTTACAATTCAGCTACTGCTGAAGGTCACCATGGTGAAATTCACAGTATTCACTGTTCTTGCATCAGTCTGGGTAGAGGTCAAATAGCTTGAGCCGCTCCAACCGCTGATATGTTCACTGCTGAGATGTGCAGGAGAACCAAATCACTGTATGCGGTCTCAATCAATTTTGCACTAGTTTTTTTATTGGGTTTCTATGGACACATGTCAGATGGACATCTTTGACCATTTTCTGGGTCTCGCATCATGTGTGTTGCATTTTGAAAGGAATAGTTCACCTAAACATTTAAATGTTGTCATCATTTACTCTTTACTTGCTGAAGTCCTTTCTAAAACCTGTTTGACTTTTTTATATGAGAAACATATATACTTTTATAAGGTTGAAAAAATGTGGTCCGTCTTATTAAAGCGATAGTTCCAACTATAAGAATTCTCTCATCCTTTTCTCACCTTGATGCCATCTCTGAAGTGGGACATATCTCAATATCTCAGCTCTGTAGGTCCATACAATGCTAGTGAATGGTGACCAGAACTCAGAAGGTCCTAAACTCATAAAGGCAGTATAAAAGTAATCCAGAAGACCCCAGTGGTTAAATCCATGTCTTCAGAAGATATATGATAAGTGTGGTGGAGAAACAATTAAATATTTAATTTTTTTTTTTTTTACTATAATCTCCACCTTTGGTGAAGTAAGTGGTGGAATGTGAAAGTGATAGTGTAGATTTACAGTAAAAAAGAACTTAAATATTTATCTGATTCTTTCCCACACCTATCATATTGCTTCAGACGATATGGATTTAACCACTGGAGTTGTATGGATTACTGTTCACTATTCACTTGCATTGTAAGGACCAACACCAAAAAAAAAAAAAAACGTTTTTGGTGTTGTTACAGCATTTCAATCAGTGTGAAATGTATTTAAGTCAATCTATTATTGTTTTTTTATAATCGACAAATCATAATTGTATCGTTCTTTAAATTTTGTCTCTTTCTTTTCATTCACACTTTCTGTTTTTCATCACAATTTATTTTTCTCCATGCTCTTGTTCTCTGTCAGTCTATATACATTTCAACCTTGTTTCATATCCCAGGGTGACCTTTTTCCTTCTCTTGCCCTTTTCACAGTCTTTCTCTCGCTATCTGTCTCATAGTACATTTGCATGTAGGTTGATCTAGTTTGCACTGCAGTGCTGTCATCCATGAGCTGACAGGCTCTGTGGGCTTTGTCAGCATAACACACACAGGTGTATGCACGCAAACACAAATATGCACACAGTTCCATTCACCCGTTAGATCTGCTATTTTTTTTTTTTTATCACTCATTTACAGTGAGAATGAAAGTCATGACCAAGAAGGCCTTTATCTCTTGTCCAATCTTAAGTGTAATTGTTGCAGTTCCCACAACAATTAACAGCAAGCATGTACATCTAATTAACATGCATGACCACAACACAAGCACAAGACAATCATTCACCATCATCATTGGCTGCCAGGCATGCAATTAGCTAATTATGAAATATAATAGCCTGGTGTCTCTCAGTGCATCTGGGTGCGTGAATGATGGGGTGAGTCTTTCATCTTGAGTTTTAGAGGGGTACACTACAAGCTACAGAGTGGTTACATTTGCTCTCCGTCTCCCATAAATCCCTATTATGGATGTATTTCTCTCTGCTCAATTGAGTTTGTCTAGACGTCAGCAGGGAACACAGTCAGGAACTGGACATCAGTGTACTGTATGTTGCGTTTTGGATGCTGTTGTGGTAATGTCCCCACTAGTGATGTTTTGTTCATGGAATATCATTAGTTGTCTGAGACGTCTCATTTATGAAAGAATGAATGTATTGGTATACTCATCATTAACGAACAAGATGAATGAATCACAGTCATCTCATTCATGAATGAATATCTCTTGACTGACTTACAAGTTGAGGCATGTGAGTCAGTCGCGTTCAATAAAGAGAGAGAGTGGTGAAATGCAAGTTTATAGGAATGCACAAAACATAATCCCAAATTTATGAGTGTGTAAATAGGATTGAAGACCATACAGTTGAAACGGCATTCATTTCGAATGGAAATGTTGTGCTTTTCTTAATAAAAGTGAAGCATTTCACGATATTGTATATGCTTTCTTGTAATTTGTGGCGAAAATGGTTATAGTGTCTTTGTACATTTGTAGACATTCAAATTCCATTTATGTTGCTTTGTCCTGCTTTTAAAACTAACTAGCATTTAACAGCAGGCTGTGAAGGTGCATATCATTGGTTCGACCCACTGAACAAATACACCCCTTTACTGAACTAAGTGGTCACTGAACGAGACAAGACATCTCCCCTAAATCCGAAACTGTGTACTGTCACAGTGTGTACTGTATTTGATTAAGTACGTACTTATCTGCTGGCAAAACAGTATGTTCTTTTAGGTATGCATGTATGAATAGAGTAGTATGAATAGATTTCTGACATACTTCATCCTGGGACGTGGGCATTGTCTCGTGTTCCAAATATATGACGTATGACCAACAACCGCTAAAACTGTCTGCTCTGATTTTGTTAAACAAGCACCATTTACGCACAAGGAACACATATCTTGGAATTCCAAACTTACAGTTGATGAGCACGCATTTTGAACGTGATGTAGCCTCAGCTCCCGAGGGATTATGGGATCGTTAGTGTTCAATTCAGAATCACACCCAAAATAGTAGGTCATCTTGCTTACTGCTTCATGAATACTGTGGATTTGTACACACTACTCCGTTGGCATACTGTTCTTGGCATACTATATATTAAGGAAAGTATGGGTATTTGAATGCAGCACTCGTTCATGAATGAGCTTAAGGTACTAGTACACTTGTTCGCAAATGATATGAATGGATCCCTTAGTCATCTCGTTCATGAAAGAAGATCTGCTGACTGGCTGAATGAGAGGAGGAGGCAATTTTTATGTTCAGTTTGTCAATCTTGTTCAACAAGAAAAGTATTCAAGAATATGCATACAAGTGAGTGATGACCACATATTACTCATAGTAGAATTGTAGACACACAAACAAAAAAAAAGGATAATCAGACTTACTGGTCAAAAAGTGAAAGACTGTCATTTGATGTGATCTACTGGCACAAAGACGTAATTTGCAGAAATGGTCAATGAACGAATCAATGAACGAATCTAAATTAATATTTTTGGTGAACAGATTCAAAAGACAGGTCATTGGGATGCATCAAAATCCCCACCACTTGTCCCCACCAGGCTTCTAAAAGGTGCACTCAGTAAAATTTCTGTCTATGTTGCACTGACACCCTAGTGGCATAGTTTCAGCATCAGGCAAAAAAACAAGTTCTTAGATACCGATGTCACTGTAAAAAGTGCATTGTAAAAAAATGCTTATGATTAAGTGAGTAATGGTGGTGTAGTGGGCTAAAGCACATAACTGTTAATCAGAAGGTTGCTGGTTCGATCCCCACAGCCATCACCATTGTGTCCTTGAGCAAGGCACTTAACTTCAGGTTGCTCTGGGGGGATTGTCCCTATAATAAATGCACTGTAAGTCGCTTTGGATAAAAGCATCTGCCAAATGCATAAATGAAAATGTGTGGATTTTTGAGATAAAGTGAGTAATATTCAGCGGCTCACATTATCTCAACATGGTGACATTCTCCTAGACTGATATGACTGGAGTCTTCATATCAGGAGTGTACGTTATTTTATGTATATAAAGAAATGTTTTAAAAATACTATTATACTATTACTATTTCATTCTTTTTAAAAGTTTAGCAATTAGCAAAATATTACCGAGTGTACCTTTTAAGCCAGTAAAGCTTTATTGGTCAACCAGCTTCTTCACAAGACCATGATGGTTGACCAGCTTTTTTCCACTGGTGAATAACATGACTATGCTGACCTACCATCTAGACCAGCACCAAACCAGCACCAACCAGCTTGAACCAGCTTAGAAATTCATGGTTGTCTAAGCTGGTCTTTGATGCTTTTCAGAGGCAAATAAAAAACAGTATACATTTGAGTAATGTTTAGCTCCTTTGTTATTTTATATTGCTGATGTTTTCTGATAACCCTTGGGGGTGTGAATTCGAGCGTTGCTCACTCTGAAGAGACTGTGCAAAGCAAAATTTTAATTAGATTTGTTTATTATATTTGAAAACAAATGATAAACAGCTTGTAGAAATAATAGACTTCAGCACTACCTATCAGACATAATGCCAATAATGTCAACAAATATGAATATATTACAGTTGTGAGCTTGACAACTCAATACATTTCAGTTAACACAAACAATTGCCTTTCGTACACAATATTTCATCTTGACATTTTTAAGTAGTGTTTCTCAGTGTCTCACGCCTAGTTGGACAGTTTAGAAAAGGTGCACTGGCTAGCCGGCAGATCCTGGATGTGAATGTGAGCCAGCTGGTGAGAGGCAGGTTTAACTGAGTGTAATGTCAGAGGCTGTTCCTGGTTCAGCGCAAACTGTTCTGGTGTAGGACACGTGTGACCTCTGACAGTTATCAGGCTTTTCTGGAGGAAAATGCAGGAAATGCAGTTAGAGGAGAAAGGAGATCTCAGAGGGCAGACATGATGGGTAAAATAATAATCAACTGAGCCATACAACACATCCTTCCCCAGTGCGAATCAAGGTCCTGCACCCCGTCTGCTTGTCACCAAGTGCGTCCCCCTGCGGCAGCAACACCGGCTCCGCCACAGCCTGCCCCAGTAGGCCGGCCCTGGTGAGGAGCCACCCAAAGAAAGCAGACTCCACCCGTCTCACGGCCGGCCGCCAAGAACCCGATAAAGGCTTCAAAGCGCCTCTGAGACAGGCTACCCAGGGAGCCAGGAACCCGCTGCACAGGAGCTGGTAAGCAGACCACTCCATTCCCTGGTGGAGGGCCAGGTGGAAAATCCTTATTTATCTTTTCTGTTGATTTTGTGGTTCATGTTGGTACCCACATTTTCAACAAGAAAGTGGTTTCCTCACTTCCTGGATCACACAGTCGGTGTCCACAGCCGTCGTTATCACGACCGCCGGACACGAATCCTTTATAGCAGGTACGGCACTGCGGAGGTGGGGCCCCCGCCCCCGCGCACCCTGCTGTGGCACAATCAAGCCCCACTACATTAGACTTCTGGTTTCCCCAATGCACTTGAGCACAAATGCACATGTGTATTCTTCAAAAACATATAAGAATCAGAATCAGAATGAGCTTTATTGCCAAGTATGCTTACACATAAAAGGAACTTGTCTTGGTAACAGAAGCTTCCAGTGCACAAACACTACAGCAACAAGACATTTAAGATAATAATAAAAATAGAATAAAAATGAAAAGTGAATAGAAAATAAAGTATACATAGGAATACACACACACACACACACGCACACACAAACTGTTCCTGTGCCTGATGGTTCTGGTGCTCAGTGCTCTGTAGAGCCTCACAACAGGGCAACAGTTCAAAAGGGTAGCAGGCTGGGTGAGTGGGGTCCAGAGCGAAAAGAATGTCACTTATGCATTTACATGGACAAATAAGTATGTGTTAAAGCACTTTCTCTGAACAGCCATTAATCCCTTAAATTGCGTTTACATGAGGTTTCAGAACACTGCTTTCAGCAAAATGCTGGAGTTAGCTGTTTTCTTAAGTTCATGTAAACCTGGTCAAGGTCTTAACAGAATGAATGATATACAGTATGTGGAATGAAAGACACAGAAGCCTCAGCGAACACATGCAGCAAACTAACAAGTACATAACTATGCTTCTAACCACAGGTAGAGCTGTAGTTTCAACCATGTAACTTTGCGACGCTGTTTGCGAATGTTCATTGGAACTACGGTTTCAGGAAACAATAAATCTTTGAAATATAGTATGTTGTTAACGATGGAACTAGCGTCCATAGTTCGCTAACTATGCTTTTGGGAAATTCACTGCAGTATATACTTTTGATAATGCTAGATAAGGAAGTCTGGCTAGTCAAAAAGACTTGTTGGAACACCAGCACACCAGCATCCCATGTTGTGGAACAGCAATCAAATCACAACACATGCTTACCAGCTATGCTGTTTTTCAGCAGGGTCAGGCAAGTCTTATATTTTGCTCTGTACTATAATCCACACTCAACCCATCTGTCCTCATCATTACATAAAAACTATCCAGCATGTGCCTCCCTCTTTGAGTTAAACCTCAGCCTCTCCATTGGAGAACTCTGAACCCAAAACCGCAGTAGGATCTAAATATTGCTATGGGATAGAATGGAGAACACCCATGGACGGGCTTGGAATATCATACATGTGAATCAAAGGCCAGGCTCTGACTGAGCAAACATTGAAAACACTGGGTGCTATATTTGGGCTCCTCGCACAGCAGCTAGTAACGTATACTTAATTTTCTTGAAAGATAGAGAAATATGTCAGCACTGACTGCACTTTCATACTGTGTCTGTGAATAGAAAGAATTTTTTTTTTTAAAGATTGAGAAAATAAAAGTGTTTTCAACTCCCTAATGTTTCTTGTAAAGAGGTAATTCAGCGTACATGCCCCCCAAGCAGCCATTTGTGTGTGTGTGTGTCAAGGGCAGAGATGTGTTGGGGTGGGTGGTAATGAGGCATACCTTGAAGAAGATGTCAACCCTTTGATAGTTAGTGCACAGAAGCATGCGGTATTCAAACACACACACAAAACTGCAGGAACACAAATTACAGGAATGGATTTGCATACAAACAGAAGATATACTTTCTGCTGCAGTTTTTACCATTTTGTAAAAAATGTGATTGATGTGGACAAATGTCAAAATCAATGGTTTTGTGAGAGAGAATGATGATGCTACACATTTAGTACTTCTAAACCTTACAATGACCCAAGGATTCACTTTACCTAACTATTAATATTATAATTGCTCATACTCATTGTACGAGTTTGTTCCAATCCCCTTAACCAAAGTATTAAACTTCAATGCACAAGTCTTCCAATGTTTACACTATGAAGATGAATTATACCCCAAAATGTGTGTGGCCTTTTTTGGAGGTGAGGCACTTTATTGCTTTTCTCAGTGATTGGACTTACGATTTTTGCCTGGCCTAAAAAAGAAAAAGAAAAAGTGTTTTATAGTTTTATACTGGCAAGTACTTCTCCCATTTTCTGAAGAAAATGGAAAAATTTAGTTTAAAGTGCTATGACTGTTCACTGTGCAAGTGAGTTATGATGTATTGCTCACACATTGAGCGTGACCACACACACTTCATCTTGTTGATTCTTGGAGTGAAACACTATTACAGACATACACAAACAACCAGATACACATGGTCATATCATGCAACAATATCCATAACATTGTATTAACTCATTTATTTTTGCAATTCTAGCTACATACACCCTTATACACAAATTTGAATGTTCAATACAGCATATATTGCATACACAGTACTTTATGGAATACATGAGCGACTCTCAAGGGTCATGTGTAATGTTGAATGTAAAGTCATTGTTAGCATACAAGAGACTCCACAGTGGAAACACAGGGAATAAATCAAACACTTTGAAGGAGACACTGAACCTGGGTGCTTAGAAACTCCGGATGTATCAATGGTTGGCATGTTTTTGACCCAGACAAAACTGAATAGAATATGACATGATTTATGTTTCATCTGTTCTTTAAGGTCAGAGAATTGTAGTTTAGCACATTTGTTCTGTTAGTGATGTTTGATCGCAGCTACAGTAATGAATTTATGTGTGTTTGTGCTCATTTCTGTACAGCTAACGTGTGGTACTATACTACAGTGCTTTAGGTGATTATTGATGACAGAAGTAGAATCAATAAAAGACTTCATGCTGAGAAGAACAAAAGTTGCATGTACAGCATGGTTGAACGTTATCAATAATAACTAGGGCTGTCGATTTAATGCATTAATTCAGTGCAATTCATTTGACTAAATATAACGCGTTAAAAACGCCATTAATCGCAATGCCCCCCGGAATGTAATATGGGAGATTCCTGAGTAATGCAAGCTTGTAGTACCACCTGTTTACTCCAGAGGGCAGTAAGTGAAACTTCAGCTGCGTGGCAATGTGCAGTTTATATAGTGAAGAAAAAAAAACCTTGAGCAGCAGAACAACACAAACATGCGTTCAAAACACTTAATGGAGCGCAAATCTGAACTAAGAGATCTCAAGATGAGTTCTAAGTATTAAACTATATTTAACTTGACACAGTGACCTAATTTTATGTTTATGACGCAACGCATCCAAGACGCTACGGAAGCATGTCTGACGCAGCTGTACATTGACGGATCCTGAAACAAGCTCACATAATAAATCTCCAACTGATTGACAAATTCACTTGTGAAATGGATTGCTGTGAACTGAATGCCAATGATTGACTTATGATCAATAATATGGTAGTAAACAATACAATGTATTCTAAAACCGCTTTTTGTATGGCCTTATCAATGATTAACTCTTCTGCCACATATCTATCTATCTATCTATCTATCTATCTATCTATCTATCTATCTATATATATATATATATATATATATATATATATATATATATATATATATATATATATATATCATATACATATTAAAAAAATATATAATTCTCATTATTTCATCGTTATATATTGAATTATTGTTATATGATGGGCTTTCTCAGCAAATATTTGTATATGCGTTTAATTGCGATTAATTCATTGGGACACCATGTAATTAATTAGATTACAAATTTTTATTGATTGACACATTAATTTTTGGTGAACAAGTGTCCTCTATGAGGCTCTATTTACTTTTCTTCCAAGTACAAAGCCTGCAAGAACTATTTAATTGATCTCTGGTGTTAGTGTGTGTGTACGTGTGTGTGTGTGTGTCCTGAGTCAGCAGCACAATGCTTTCAGCATTGGAATGCTCAGGAAAAGCAGTGCTCTCCATTCAAATCATATCTCTTGCTCACACATACACAGTGTGAATTCAGTCTACAAGCCCATAAACATGATCAGACATCTCCACCTTCACACACACACACACACACACACACACACACACACACACACACACACACACACACACACACACAGTGATCACAATGCACTGATGACATCATTGCTGATCTAGCAGCACATGTCTGTGTATATGTGTGGGTGTGCATGTGTAGATGTCATAGAATATATTAATTGATTATGCTAGTATTGTTTTATAATCCACATATAGTTTTATTCACATTTTATTATAACATAATTTATTTCCTGTTGTAAAATGGATAATTCTGACCCTGAATTCTGGTTGAATGAGCTATGTTTGAAGCCATTGTAAAATTACTATAAATACACAGCTGGCATAGCACATTCTCTACTAATGCTGTTTAAAATTGTGGTTGTTCTGTGAAGTCATATCTGTTATGACATTTATTTCTACCAATGCATATTGAAGACAATTATGTATTAACCCTGTGGGGTCTGAGGGTGTTTTGGGCCCTGGAGAAGTTTTGACATGCCTTGACATTTGTGCTTTTTTCAGTTGCTTAATAACACATTAATGGGTAAAGTCTGATACCACTGTATTCAGCACAAACTGGGCTACAAAAATATGTAAGCAACATGTGTGTACATGTTTGTATTTTTTACAATTGTATATGTTTATGCATTGTTTTTGAAAGCCATATAACACATACTCAACATTTGTCCACAAGACTTTTGAGAACTGGATCTTGTAGCCCAGAGGTTAAAAAATTATGTGAAAACCATCCTGATCATTCATTCATACACACTTTCAAGTTTTAAGTTAAAAGAAGTAATCTGACTATACATTTTCTTTACATAAAGACTTTACATAATTTTAGACCTACACTACAGTTTAAAAGAAGTCTCTTCTGCTCACCAAGACTGCATTTATTTGATCCAAAATACAGTAAAAACAGTGATATTTTTAACAGTTTTCTATTTGAATATATTGTAAAATGCAATTTGTAATCAAAACTGAATTTTCAGCATCATTACTACAGTCTAGTGTCACATGATCCTTCAGAAATCATTATAATATGCAGATTTTCTAATATGGGCATATTTAAAGTGCATTTTACTAAACACATATTTGCAAGCACAAGCATTGATGATAATGAGGCATTATAAGCACTAGATAAAATATAATCTAAACATTCATATTATTTTTATATCATATTACATATCATATTTATATCATACAGGATAAAATTTAAATACCTGCTTTAGCTGAAACAGCATTTAAATGTAACTAAAACTTGCTTATTAGGACATATTTCAAATGTCAATACTCTGAATCATGGCTGGCAAGTCTGGAAACAGTCCCACTAGTAAAATATGTTCAAGTTTATATAAAATAGCATGTCAACTAATGAAAACTAAATTACTTACTCGTCCAAAATTGTATCCTCGACTGGATCAAGACTCTCTTCAAAATGCAAACGTTCTTCAGAGTCCCGCTCTTCTTCTGAGGAAAATTTTAACTCTTCATCACTACCCAGGAGTTTTCTCACTTGTGTATCGTGCTGTCTTTCAAACGTGCAGAAAAGTGAATGAACTTTGTTTTAAGGCACAGAACGGGGTGTTTACCATTTGCATTGATCTTTCAGCACATTAGCGTATGAATAGCGCCCTCTGTCCGTGGGTGTGATCACATTGGAGATAATTAGCTGAGCCAGGAGAAACTGTACATCACTTTGTTTCATACAGATTACATTGCAGAAGAATATTTGTTTTAAATTTGAATTATTTGGTTAAAAGTAGACATTTTAAGCTTTCTTTAGACATATGTTTCATGTTTGTGTGATAAGTATTCGCGGAGTTTCAGTTGACGTGACGTGTTTTAGAAATATGCTCACAAACCCAGAGACTGCTGACCCTTGAAAAAACCCTGAAGGTTTTTTTGTTATTGTGAGTGTACGCAAATAAAAGTAGACCCTTTATAGTCTCTAATGATGTCTTACACTTATCTGTATGCCCCAAAATGATGGAGAATTTTATGTTGTTTCCGCTGTAATGACGAAAAAATCCAGCAGGATGCGCCAGCGCATCCTTCGACCCCAGAGGGTTCAAGATGTAAACAAACATTCAATATTGGGGTGACCAAATGTATAACTTTAAGAACTGATAATTGGAAAAAACTATATTGATTGACCACTAATCTGAATATTAGAAGATTGTGTCTTTGGTGCCCTTATCACAAATAGATAGTAGTAAATGAGTGATTTAATCAGTAAAGTGGACTTTCGGTATGATTGGTCAGATAGAGTGTGGTCTATCAGAAATGTTTGTGAAGACAAAAGGAAGTGGTGGGTTTGGAGTGATGAAGAGAGGGTTAAAGTGGAAAGGTGGTGAATTGATGAAAAGAGATAATTAAATGGGGAATAAGATTTAGAATCTAGAGCAAGAAACAAGTCAATTCAGCAAAAGGGGAGATATGAAAAATGGGAGCTGATAAAATGTGGATGAAGGGTAGGATTTACTGTATACACATTAAAGTTTCAAATCTGAAATTAAACATGAAAAAACTTTCCTGAAAACCCGAGCTCCTGAAATAATAACATCTATTAAAAATACTGAATTATTAGCTACTTTTAGAATTAACTTTGTTGTGAAGTCCTCATGTTTTCACACTTTAGGATATGTAAATAGCTTATGTAAATTCAATTCAATTGTTCATTCACTTCATTGTCAGTGCAGATGTATGTTGTAAATATTTATGTTATGGATATAGCTATTTAATCTCACATACTGTATATAGTACTGGATGTTTTACTGCTTTTCTGAGGTAAAGAACCAGTCAGAAAAGTTAATTGCATGGGGGTTTAGCTCTTGCAGCTCACGCTGCTCAATCGGGAAATCCCCAACATACTGTGACTGGATTGTTTGGGTCAATTCTTTTTTTTCTTTCTTTAAAAATTCATAAATAAAATTGCTAGTGCATTGTTAATATCTTGTACGAGGCCTATAATTTTTTCTTCTCAAATTTTCATCAACAGTAAGAATTAAAACCATTTGATTATCGACATGATGCATCTTTTCATCTAATTTTCGTTGACTAAATAAAAAAAATTAAAAAAGCAACATTAACTCTGGCGATTAAGGCTGCACCAAAGACAATTTTAGAATGTTAGATCCTCAACTTGTAACTTCATAGGAGTTTTCTATAGTGGATCAGGCTCATTATTTGAGCCTTTTTCGCTTTAACCTTCTCATTGCATTTTCAGACTCTTCATATAAATAAAATGCAAGCTAGTGGAGAGCTGAGAAATGTTTCTCTTCTCCTCTCACTCAGTCTCTCTCCATCTCTCTCTGCTTCTCCTCAGGTGGTGTGTAGTTCAACAAGACTAGCACAAATCATCAGAGGCCGGCCATGCCTTTATCCTTTAGTCTATCCCACCTTTCCCCCTTTTCCTTCATTCACCTGTTCCTCCCCCTTGCCCTCCTTCTTTCTTTCTCCATCCCTTCTGAAGCTGACACCCATGATGCACCCCAAACCACCTCCAACTGTTCCCAAAGTGAAGTTTGTGCAGATGGGGTCCTTTTGCCTGTTTGGAATCCCCAGAATCCTTCAGTTGGCGACAAAGTAGCCCGTGCCATTGTGTACCTGGTGGCACTTGTCTACATGTTCTTAGGCATGTCGATCATTGCTGACCGCTTTATGACTGCTATAGAAGTTATAACTTCTCAAGAAAAGGAAATCATTACAAAGAGACCCAATGGGGAAACGTTCACAACTACAGTGCGTATTTGGAACGAGACCGTCTCCAATCTAACCCTCATGGCTTTGGGTTCCTCGGCACCTGAGATCTTGCTTTCAGTCATAGAGGTCTGTGGACATCAGTTTGAAGCTGGATCTCTTGGTCCCAGCACCATCGTGGGCAGTGCTGCCTTCAACATGTTCGTTATCATTGGCATCTGTGTCTATGTTGTACCTGAGGGTGAAACACGCAAGGTCAAACATCTTCGAGTTTTTTTCGTGACGGCAGCGTGGAGCATATTCGCTTACATCTGGCTATATCTCATTCTCGCTGTGGTTTCGCCTGGTGAGGTGGAAGTGTGGGAGGCAGTGTTGACATTCCTCTTCTTCCCTCTCTGCGTGGTCCAGGCCTGGATAGCTGACCGTCGTTTGCTTATTTACAAGTATGTCCGCAAACGTTACAGAGCCGAAAAAGGTCGTGGAATCATTGTTTCCGAGGGCACGGAGGAGCTTGGCAAAGATGAGGGATTTACAAAGATGGACATGCTGGAAATTGATGGAATGGCGACACATCTGAATGGAGTGCATGGCGTGGAAGGTGGATATGGTGGACGGGACCAAGAAGAGGAGGCTAGGAGAGAAATGGCAAGAACTCTGAAGGAACTGAAGCAGAGACACCCTGACAAGGACATGGAGCAGCTCATAGAAATGGCCAATTATCAGGTACATAAATACGATCTACAGATATGGTTTAACATTTCACAAAGCAACATGAGATTATAGGGATAATTGTGATGTGAGTATGTGGAGGATTAAAATTTGTGTAAATCTGGGTTTATAATTATTGTGTAGATCAGGGGGTAGAGGTCTGCACAAGCATTGTGTGTTAAAGTTGAACCCTTCCCACACCTGAGACTGACCCGACCCAACTGGTACCGTCACATTTTAAGCCCAAACCTGACCAAAAACTCTCTTTATAATTTCTTATTCATTGAATTCAATTGAAAAATGTTTCTCTTCAGTTTTATACATAACATTACTCCAATTGTTGTCAAATTAACACAAAATATTTTCCAGATAATATTTTTTTAATTGTATTTTGTACAATAACAATATAAAATACAATTATTAAATTTTTCAATCAACTTATTGTCTTTATCAGATCAATTGTCTTTATCAGAATTTTAATTTTTTTCTCACACATTATAGATCGGTCTGAATATAGCTCCCCTTGCACAGGGATTATCATGTTTGGCATCATAAAGTTTGAAAAACCCTGGTGTAAAATGTTTTTTTTTGTTTTTTTTTTGGTGGAGATTTTACCAGGATGTTGAAACTTTGTTTAAAAGCTCAATTCAACTCAAATCTGCTCAGGAGATTTAACTTTAAATTGCTTGAAGTTCAATTATTTTCAAGCCAGTTAATTTCAAATAATTATTTTACAGCTTGCATCTAAATTGAGGTTATAAAGTACTTTGAGTTAACATTCCTCCACCTCACCTTTGCAGGTCTTGGTACAGCAGCAAAAGAGCAGAGCTTTCTACCGCATTCAGGCGACGAGAATGATGATTGGTGCTGGGAATATCTTAAAAAAACATGCAGCAGATCAGGCCCGTAAGGTGGTCAGCAGCGGGGAAACACGAGAGCAGGTGTACGAACCACACATTACACAAATTGAGTTTGAACCGGCGCTCTACCAGTGCTTTGAGAATTGTGGGTCTTTAAAACTGACTGTGCAAAGGCATGGAGGTGATGCTGGATGTACTGTCAAGGTGAGTTTGTTAGTCAAGTTTTATTCCATAACTTAATTCTAAACAAAACTAAGATAACTAAGGAATTTGTATTGATGTATCACTCTAGGTTGACTACCACACAGAAGATGGCACCGCTAATGCTGGCTCCGACTACGAATTTGCTGAGGGCACATTGGTCTTCAAACCTGGCGAGAATCTTAAAGAGGTAACTGTTGGCATTATTGATGATGACATTTTTGAGGAAGATGAATACTTCTATGTCCGCCTGAGCAATCCCCGCATAGTCGGTTGGGCTGATGGACATCCTATTGCTTTGGAGACAAGAGCACCTCCCCCAACCGCAGCCCTCGGTGAGGCTCACACAGCAACTGTGACCATCTACGATGACGATCATGCAGGAATCTTTACATTCGAGAGTGAATCAATGCGGGTTAGCGAAAGCATTGGAATCATGCAGGTGAAGGTCCAGAGGACATCTGGAGCACGTGGCCTGGTGGCGGTACCGTACCACACAGTGGATGGAACTGCTTGTGGAGGGGATGACTATGAGGAAGTGTCTGGAAAACTGGAGTTCCAAAATGACGAGACTATGTAAGTCTGTTTTGTATCTCACCTGTTTTTTTTAGTGAATCTTCACTATTGGAATTACTGCTTTTAGGCCTGCAGAAATGTCTGAAAAGGGATTGTTCAACCAAAAATGTAAATTCTGTCATCATTTTGTTCCAGATCCGTATGACTTTTTTCCCCACTGTGGAACACTAATGGAGATGTTGGGCAGAATATTAGCCTCAGCCACAATTCACTTCCATTGTATGGATAGAAGATGCAATGAAAGTGAATTTTCATTGTTTTATTTAACTGTCCCTTTAAAATAGTGTTATTTCAAGGCAAAGGAACATGACAGAAGCAGCCAATTATGTTGCTTGTGTGTGCATGAGGAGAAGATTTGGATAAGCATAAAGCATAGGCTGAATAATTTAATACACACAATATAATTAAAAGTAGGTGAGGACCTGGTAAGTGTGAAGAAAGTCTACAACAGCAACAGAGGCACTCTTGTGAAGTGAGTTATTTCAGTTTGTGAGTCCTACATTTTATTTAATATTAATGGCATCAAGCTTAAGCTGTGCATTGTGGTTGGCCTCATAGAGGGAAAGCTTGGGGTAATATGTGATGCATTTTCAACTGTAACAGTATATCATTTTGCCTCATTCAAGTCACAGGTGACAGCAGGAACACATTCAGAGCCTGTTTGCTCATAACAATTACAAACAACCAGACCACTGTCAGAAAAAATGTTACCTTTAAAAATTGTACCTTTAGGGGTACAACAGATTGTCACTGTGGCAGTACCCTGAAAGGTACACCCACTGTGCCCTTTATATGTTAATCGGAACGTATTTGTACCTTAACTGTCTCAAAAGGGTACATGTTAGTGCCCTAAGTGTCTTAACTGTCTTTAAAGGGTTCATATGAGTACCTTATGGTGTAGAAAAGGTACAGTGTTTATACCTTTGCAAGTACCTTGCAAGTACCGGGCCAACATCCAAACGCCTACATGGTGTACATTATAGTGGGAAAGTACGAGGACCCCAATCCCTCTGAGGGTGTACAAAACTTGTGTCCTGTGCCTATGCAGCTCCCTTGTGGGATGTGTTGAACATGTGTGCACCAGAGCTGCAGCTGGCTTTTCTCTCTCTTTGTGAGGAAACTTCTTCTGGAATTAGGCAGTCTGCTGTTTTACACCAACTAGACTGCGTCACCGAACATCCCAGATTGTGACACAGGGACGTTGATTAGGACGGCCTTGTCCTTCTCACAAATATCCATGAGCATAAGCAACAGATGGCGTTCCATTGCCACGAGGCTCACCATTTTGCGACCAACAGCACAAGCCGCTGCCAGATATGCAGCCAGCATGAGCATGCGGCTTGACTGAATCCCTCTGCATGACAAAACCCCAGACAGGAAACACACATGTTGGGGGAATTCTCACTGACAGTGATCCCCATACAAGGAGGTAAGCACTTCTTAAAATCCATCCTGTGTTGCCACTCAAAAGGGAGGAATAATAATCCTCGCTTCGAAGTGAGTCGCTAGTATAACATGGGCCAGACAAGATCGTGCACTGAAGAAAAGAACATCTGACTCGATGGTGTGAAATTGAGCGCCTTTATGGAGCCCGTGATGCAGCTCCCTAGGGGGGCGTCGATTAAGCAGCATCAGCCAATAAATTGCTGTGATTGAATAAGGCTTCAGACGATGTGACACTTGGACGGTATACCACAGCGATCATACGCAGCTCGAGTTCTTCGAAAGGGAACTGGAATAATGTTGCACACTCTTTAATGTTTACTTCTCATGCCGTTGTCAATTGACGTCTTTGTTATGTACATTCAAGCACCACAGTGCAAAAAGAAACCCGGATCAGCACGGAACATCATGGTTTTGCAACTAGAACCACTCAGCCCGATGGTTAAAAAGCAGCTTATGTTTGAGCATCAGTTATCAGCTCATCACAGAAACACTGGATTAACCAGTGGTGTGAGTTTGGGGCATTACTTTCTGTATGTCCAACAAGTGGCAGGCAGTCGGAGTGTTTTAAGAAAGCTCATGGACATTATTTTAGCAATTCCAGTTGGTGCCACTAGAAATTGCACAGAAATGACTCACTTTACCTTTAAAGATAAACTCAGTAATTTTTTGTTTATGTCGTCTTGGATTCCATTGACACCTAGTGGTTAGGATGCAACATTACTCAAATGCAATAGTTTTAAATTACTGTTTTATAGCGCAAATTCACTATTCACTGTCAGCCTTGATTAATTTAAACCACAGGGAAATTACTGAGATTGAGCGAGTTGCGTTTGGCTGGTCATCTGACCTCAACATGACAGCCTCCATGAGGTGACCCTCTCTTTGTAGAATAAAACGGCTTTTATAAGATTACTGAAATGAAAGGAATCTTCATCTCATATGTCATCATGATTTTATACATGTGTTTCAAAATAACTATTCTTTTCTGTAGGAGTAAAACTTATTTAATAATGAAAAAAATAAATACTGAATGCACCTTTAAAAGGGTTCAGAGAGGACAAGAGAAAATATTCAGAATGCAAAGAGAACAGCCAGGAGGAGAGAGAATAAAGTAAATCTTTATGTCTTATTTCATTTTTGTCATAGTTGGGCACTGTTGATTTACTATCCAATAAACCTGCACAACAGGGGGGCAAGCAGTTATCGGACCAGCTAGAAAATGAAATGAAAGACACTACCGTAAAATGCAACATATATAGAGTAGAATGTCTTATGTTCACACACTCACACATTATCATCTGGGCTGGAAATAACCAATATTCAGTTAATGTTGTATTCAGGCAGCAGTATTCTTCGAAGTCTGTGGTTATACACATCCTTTCCATGTATATTCCTCTCTCTCTCTCTCTCTCTCTCTCTCTCTCTCTCTCTCTCTCTCTCTCTCTCTCTATCTGTCAGGTCTATCAGCTGGATGTCTAGCTGATTAACTATTTAGACTCTAGGGTCTGTGAAGGAACTGCACTGGGTCCACATAGAAGATAATTTTCTTTAAAATTAAAGCTTGACTATTATAATTAAATTAACTTTATGTTTTGCATTATATAATGCATTAATATTAGTTAATGTTCTTAATACAAAATTATTATAAAGTGTTATAATGTTTTTATTATAACAACCCTGTACCTGAAGAGGTTGAAAACCCCTGATGTAGATGTAACCTGAACCAGTTTAGAACAGCTAACGACCAGCTTGGACCATTTAGAATCCATGTAATACCATTAAAAGCAGATTTTAGCTTGATTATTCAGTAGGGTTTCTCTTTCTTTTTCCTGTTTCTTCTGTTTTTCCACATCTATGTGAACAACTGAGCTCTTTGAGAGCAAAACACTTATGCCTACTCTCATCTAATCTAAACATAATCTCCCTGTTTACTACCCTTTCTCAATTCTGTCTCCCTTTTTAATAACTTTCCAGCTGTCTATCCGTCCATCAATATTCACTTATTTAAAGAATTTCTTAAAATATTTAGCTTTTTATACTTATATTGCAGTACATCTTATATTGCTACACTCCAGACTAATTTAATATATAAATGTGTAAGTGTTTGTTTGTGTGCACTGTGTGAGAGACAGAGAGTTTCAGGAGGGCTAATATTAATTCTGTGGCGCTCTGCAGGGTCCTGGACTTGACACAGACATAAAGACCAGTGGACAGGTGAAGAGGTGGCTAGACAGAGTGTATGAATTACTGAGGGGGTCAGCAGTGGGCATTGAGGGCACAGAGGCGATGGCAAAAGACAAGGTGGTCTGGAGGATTAGTTTGTGTGTGTCTGAGTGTGTCTTTGCCTGTTACCTTCATGGTTGTGATATATTGAGGACTGTGCCTCGGTGTTGGTCCATCGTTTTCACACAGATTTCTTGCTTATACTTCAAAAAGGATTCATGAAGTGAAATGCTCTTGCTCACATATGAACTGCCTCACCACACTGTCTCTTTCCATTCTATCTGTCTTTTCGACAGGATGTTCTAGTGCTGTGGTTCACACAATCTGTATTTAAGACTGTATCTGTATCCCCTTTGCTGACTTTCTCAGATATTACATTTTTTGTATTTTTATTTCGGTGCTTTTGCTCATAACACATCAGAAAGAACAAAAAAACAACTGCGACAGAACAAGGGGACAGAACAGTAGAAGGACATGCATTCTACATGAATCATAACAGTATTTAGGCAGGGGATACAGTGACAAATTGTAAATGTTTACATATTATTTGTATATTTGTGTGGTCACTGTCACTGAAAACCTTCCTGTTCCAGACTGCTCAACAACCTGCTCATTATTAAAATTTTTAAACTGCTGCAGAGTAGTTGAGACTTTTGTTTTAAATCAATAATAAGATTTTAGGTTTAAATTTACATTTATTTTGCCTGCACTATTTCGTTTTAAATTATCCTGCAGTGTGACAGATGGATTTTTAAAGTGCAAATATTCCATGTCTCAATTAATATGAGCACATAAAAGTTGTATGCATGGTAATAATTTCAAAATTTCAAAATTCTGTTTAGAATTCTAGATTTGAATGCAGCATGTTACACAGCAGGACATGTTAACGTCCTAAAAGTATTTCATGTGAACTACTCAGGATCTCAGAACAGAAGCAGCAAATAAGAGATGTTGTTTATGTGGTGAAATAACAAGTAAATGTACAACCCCAATTCCGAACTCGCACATCTGTGAGAACACCATGAATATATATATATATATATATATATATATATATATATATATATATATATAAACCTTCGGAAGCAACATATACTGCCATCCAGCACTGTATTTTCCAGGGACATCAGATTTCAAGTGCTGTGTAAGCAGAGAGTGCTAGATTGGCATGCCTGCAGTCCTGACCATCTCCAATTGAGAATGTATGGCACATTATTAAGAGCACCATCCTGCTACGAATACCTTGTACAATTGTGCAGCTAAAGACCTGCATAATGGATGAATGAGGGAAAATTTCACTTTCTAAACTTGTGTCTTCAATGCCCAAATGCTTAATAAGTGTTATTAAAAGAAATGGTGATGTTTCACAGTGGTAAACACTAAACTGTCCTGACATTTTTGGAGCGTGTTGCAATCATCTGATTTGAAATTACTGTACATTTGCAAAAAACAATGAAATTCAAATGGTAAAACATCATATAATGGGTAGTTGTGGTGCTTTCAATATCCAAAGAGTGAATCTAATTTACAAATCACTACATAATGTTTTAATTAGCATTTTTCATACTGTCCCAACTTTTTAATAATAATAATAATTTTTAACAACATAGATAAACATACTTTATTTGACTGCTTTATTGAAGGGAGGAACCGTTGAGACATCAGTGAACTATGTAACTTATACTGACATAAATAAATATGTTAAAATAGTAACTACGTAAAAAAAAATGTATGTTTGCACTTTTATTTATTTTTGTAAATGTCGATATCATTTTGTCAACCAATACATCAACAACCAAAAATTGTTTGGAAAAAATACACTGGTGTGCATAAACGCACCAACATGGCAATTCCCAACATGGCCGTCTACCTCTCAGTATGTGAGCGTTTATGTTGTGGTATCTCTCTCTTTTACACTGTGACGGAGCCTTGTCATTAGTATGACATGTCACTAATTTTATCATGGGTGTTCCCTGCACTAACCTCATTCTACCATATAGGCAATCTACATGTAAAACCACAAAATATAAAAATACAGTGATCTGCTACATTTCCTACAGTTGTAAGGGTGGGATGTAGATGCAATTGCTGTAATTGACTTGAAAATAATTGCAATACTAGTTTGTAATTTAGAAGCCTTGTAAAAGAACTGCATAGCATAATAACATGTGAGCAAGAGTGTGTGAATGATTGATAAGCCCAGAGAAACAGCAAAAGGCCATAAGCTACTTGAGTTTTGCAGTGTAATTCTTCAGCCAGAAGGTGCAATGTAAGATAAGTTGTGTACTGCAGATAGAGGCACATACATCTGAAATTTTTTAATGAGTTTTTCTGTCTTGGCTTCACAACTTTTCTGTTGTTTGGCCTTCATTTAAATGCAAAGCTTGTTTCTACCTCATGTCCTGTGTTGTTATCCTAGCATAAATGCCTTCATGCACAAACACACCTGCATACTTGCACATATCCTCATTGCACACATACATACACTATGGAGTTCTTTAATTAGAGGGCAGATGTCCAAGCAGAGGGAGACTGCAGGCCAATAGCGCTGGCCATGATTAAAGCCTTCACAGCTGGCTCACTGCACTCTTGGCCCCCAGGAGCCTCTGCTGAAAGCAAAGCCAAGCTTTTTCTCCCTAAAATTAGCTATGAGTTCAGCCTTTTGTGTCTCTTCATGGAGCAAGCTGCAATACACAAAGCCAATGATTGGCAGCTATTAAAATGCATCTAAATTGAAGTGCATAGTGATTGATCCATTGAATGAGGAGTATACTTTCAAGTAATGGAGACTAGAAGACCACAGCCTGTTGTCATAGCGATGTTTTGTGGCAATTTGTTATGTGAAAGTGAAGAATAATTTGTTTTTTGTAGAAAAGGAAATAGAGAAAATAGAATTAGATGTATAGACCAATAATGGAAAGTGTTTTTATTTTGATTATGAATAGGAACGCGGTCAGTGCAGCGCAGCTTTCTCTCTCTCTCTCTCTCTCTCTCTCTCTCTCTCTCTCTCTCACTCTCTCTCTCTCTTTCTCTATCTTATCTTTGTCTATCTCTTGCATCAGTTAAGAGGTGAAGCAGTGGCAGAGTAGAAAATTCTGTATTTACGGGTCTCATCTGCTTGATCTGTTCACTGATGATGAATAGGGATGACAGTTCAGTCATTATTTACTAAACCCATCTGATATTATTTTCTCTGTGGAACACAAAAGTAGAATTTTTTTTAAGATTCTTCATGCAGCTCTTTTCCATACAACAACCACACATAGTCAAATTTTTCAAGCCGCAAAAAAGTAAAAAAAATGCCATAAAAGCACCATAAAAGTAGTTTATACAACATATGTGCTATATGTCAAGTCTTCTGAAGCCAAATCATAGCTTTGTGTGAGGAACAGCCCAATATTTAAGTTGTTATTCACAATAATCTTCGTCTTGAATAAGTTCAGCGTCTAGCCTGCGTTTGCATCCGGAATTCAAATATGGCACGTCAACTTTATTGAAAAAAACTGCATTGGTTCTTGCATGTGTAATAACTTGAGCTGTCGAAATTACAGTTTTTCTCATTTGATTTTATACATTTCTCCAAACTATAATCAGTACTCTCAAACCAATTCCCACAGCCGACGAAACAGACACTCAAGTTTGCAGAACAATTCAATTTCACTGCATAATGAAGCAACATATTCTTTCCACATAATGCTTTTATTAAAACTAAATACTAACATCAAATATATAGATGTGTTCTCAGTTGAATTCATTTAATATTTTCCATAACATTTTCAGCTATAGACACACAATTCTATGATTGAAATAACAAGTTTATCATAAAAATCCACATTAAAGACCTGATCTGTATTCATAAGATGTCTCTAAATTTCTAGTTGTTCCTGCTCTTCCTCTGAAAGGATGATGAAGTTTACTGCAAAAAGCAAAAACAACAAACAAACAAAAATAAAAACAAACAAAAATGTTCTTGAAAAAATTTGGAAAATCAAGAAAAATGTACAAACTGATTAGGACAATACAAAGTGTTCAGATGGCTGTGCTAATTGGGTTGAGAACAGTGACCTGAGTTTAGAGAAATGCATAAAATTGATTGAGAAAAACTGTAATGTGTGAACACGTGCATTTAAAAAGTTTAACACATTTCTTAATCATTTTTAATGCATTTACTAATTTGACATATCATTAATTTCCATGTGAGTTCTGAACACTGGTTGGAATAACCATTGCTATGTGTCCGCCCATGATCAGTACACTGAACTGAACACACACCATGAAAATACACAACAATGATTCCATGTCAATGATCAAATGATGGAGAAAGGACCTCTTATCAAAATGTTTTGCACAAAGCAAACCCAGATGGAACCTGTGAAAAACTGCATTCACATGACTCACTGGAGTGAAGCATTAGCGTCTCCTCTGCGCTGTGTTGTGCTTACATCTTACCAGACAATTTGGATAAAGCGTTATTTACGTGCACAATGCAGTGCTGTAAGAAAAACAAGGTGTTCTCTGCAAGCACTTTACATTTGGAGTTCAAAACGGAGAGAATCATGTGAATGCGACTTTATGATTTCTGTAGCAAAATGGATCGCCACGATTAATATTTTGGATAATGAGAGTTTAAAAGATTTTATGCGATTTAATTGCGATTAAATATAAAAAAACATGTGATTAATCGCGATTAAATATTTTAATCGACTGCCAGCACTAGTAATAACTAAACGTTCCACAGCATTTTTGACGTCATTGCATATGTAGTAACCAAATGCAACACGTAATTTTTGTATACAGGATGTAAACACAGGATAGACTAAAGCTTTGTTTAAAGGGGATGATTTTTAGCGAATAAGAACTTTCCAACACGATAACACAGGAACTTGACATTTTTCCAGTACATCAACCCCATTCTGCCGAATTACTGACAAGCGGCATCTCCCATCAGACATCTTTGCATCAGAGACACGTATTCTGTTCCCATGGAAATCAAGAAGTTCGCACGTTCACATCATCTATGATGAACGCAATTCAGAAGTAGCATTTTCCCTCAAAGATTGTATTTTCACTCCACTGACGGTAAGGTTTAGGGTTAGGGATTGTGTTAAGGCATATGGTTATTAAAATGTGCCTTCCTGTTGACTTTATTACACAATTTAAGCCAAAAAAAAACACCCGCTTTAAAACTGACTTTTGGCGCCACAATGGACATATCACCCGGAAACTGAAGCTCACATGTGCCTATATGTTCAACAACCTTTCCTGCTTTAGCCAAATTTCAACCTACTTTCGCTAAACTTACAGTGAGATCATTCTGGACTTAGTGTCTTCCTCACATAAAAATATTGTATTATATTGAAAATATAGTGCACAAGTTATATGGATTACTTTTATGGTGCTTTGTATGGTAAGAGTGGAATTCTCTTTTTCCATCCCACTGCGAGTTCAGTGACCACACATCATAATAAATAGACCAATCTTATTAGAGTTAAACAAAACATCAGTCCATTATGACTGCATAATAATATTTAGCAGGGTAACGTTTAATTTAAGTTCAATATTTATTAAATATTTGTTTAAGGTTCATAAGAAATCGTCTGAAAAGTCCACACACTGTGCTAAAACAGTGCATAACTTACACTTTCATTTAATTAATTAATAATTGGACACCTCCAACATTTTAGTGCTGTGGGTGGAATTTGCATATGGTCCCATGCAAGCATTAGTTAATGAAAGCCCATCGGAGCATTTTCAGGCATAATTCTTCAGCTACAACAAGCTTTGACTATTTGAGTTCAAACTTTTATGCCTGTATGATATAGTCCTATACAACACTTTAACGTTATTGTACTAATTACATCTTTGTAAAATTGTCGGCTCCAGATAATGGGAGGATGTACAGGACTAGGAGAAACCAAATGTCAAATGAATAACAAGCCAGAGGGTAAGAAGTTGATAAGTTCAGTATTAGTTTCGCATCTGTGGACCTGCCAGCTCCAGTTTCAGTTCTACTTAATGTGGATTGTACATGCTGGTGTAAATTAAAGTGCAAGATAAGTTACTCTTATAGCGCAGTTTCCGCTATATTGCGATCAGGATCTGATTTTCTGCCTTATTGAATGTGCCTGAGCCCAACTTGTTAGAGATCACTCTTATTTGGCAAGCATTCATTATAAAATAATTGTTTGTATGTGTATCTGTCAGGATTTCATTTCTGGAACAACATACAGTACACTTATGTTATTTATAATTAGATATTTTTTCATTGCCTTTAATTTAATGTATTCACTGTACAATGCAGAAACAAGAAAAATGTATTTAACCTTGCATTTAAGTTTAGATAAAGTACTGCCATTGGTTTATCCTTCCCCTTCTGTTTGCCATTTAAATCCTCCACTCCTAAATTGGAAGTGGCTTAATTAGCACTGCAGAGACAAGTCACTGGGGCGTTTCCTGCCGATTAACTTGAAATGACAGTGTGTGCTGTTCTGTGTTTAAAGGAGATGTCAGACTGAAAGAGACAAGCTAAAACAAGGAGAGAGAGAGAGAGAGAGCACAGAATGAGATAACAAGAAGAGAAAGAAAAGAAAACAGTGTCTGCTGGAGTAAACATTTATTTATTAGAATGCTAAGTGCCAGTCAAGTTGTTCAAGGAAGAGGTAGAGTCTTTAGGAGAATTTGGAGGGAGATTGTAATTCAGACAGGGCTGGATTGGTAATCTGGCACACCGGGCATTTTCCGGTGGGCCGACGCACTTTGGGGCCGATCAAGTGTGGACTGGCCATTGGGAGAACAATAATGAATGATATGAATGAGAATTTTTATGACAAATCGATTTTGCCTGGCTCCCACGTCTATGGTTTCACTGTATACCAAATACAAGAATGTAAAATATCAAAGTAAATATCACTTCCAATGAGAGAATATGTATTTTTGTAATTAACTGTTTCAGACTGTTCTGAGAATACTGTGGAAAAGAAATAAATTATTATGTAGAGATGGAGCGTGAAGAAATTCAGTTTTAGATATAAAGAGTACAAGAAGACATGTATGGACATTTTAATTTGTAATTTTTTTTGTAAATCAAATCAAATCATCATTGTATGGACATACAGAGCTTAAATATTCTTCTAAAAATCTTCATTTGTGTTCTGGTGATTGATAGTCACACATCTGGGATGGCATGAGGGGGAGAAATGATTTCAGGTATGAATTTTCAGTTAAGGGGGAACTATCCCTTTGTTCTAATTGTTCATTTGATATAATGTTCTTTTTAATAATTAAAACTAATTGCAGAATTAATTAATGACAATAACTGATGAAAAATGAATGACAAATTATGTTACATATAATACATTTAGCTTTATGGAATATACTGTATAGTAAATAGGTAAAAAATCAGTTGTATAGGACAGAAAAGAGTAAAAACACACACGTGTTCATACACTGGAAGCTGCTGTATTACATCGCCCCATTATAATATTAATTGACAAAGCAGTTAACAGCTGAACACTGAACTTCAAACTTAGTGGCTATTTGTTTTTCTGCAACTTATGGAGTGCATCAGGAGAAGATTTACAGCGATTCATATTTTATTCAAGTTTCACTCTCTACATCACACAATGCTATTGTATGCCGTCAGGGAGCGGATATATGCAGCGCATCGCCCTTTGGACTACTTTTGTAATGAATTTAGAAATTTTTCTGAAATTTCAAAATTAATCTTAAATCTAAAGTGACTAAATTAATCTGCCTGTTACATGTTCTATATGCTTAATAAATGGTCATGGTAAGGTTTAGGAGTAGGTGTGGGATTAGTGGCAGTAAAATATATATAAATGTACATTTATGCATTTGGCAGATGCTTTTATCCAAAGTGACTTACAGTGCCCTTATTACAGGGACAATCCCCTCAGAGCAACCTGGAGTTAAGTGCATTGCTCAAGGACACAATGGTTGTGGCTGTGGGGATCGAACCGAACCGACTTCTGCTTAACATTATAAGGCTTTAGCCCACTACACTACCACCACTGTATATTGTGTAAAAATGTATTGCTATTGTACATATAATGTCAACATTTTAACACTTTTTTCTTTTTTCACCCTGAAACCCTGCTCAAGATGTCGATCCAGGAAGAGATATTCCTGAGTAAATGCTACTCAAAAGGAATAGTTCATGCAAAAATGAAAACTCTGTTATTACTAAGTGATTGAGATTTAGATTTGGGTGTGAGAGTGAGAGTGAGAGTGAAAAGAGAGATATTAAGGAAAACAGCTGCTGGTGCCAACTGTTGATCCATGAGCTGGGTTGTTAGGAGATGTTGAGAGACTGGCAGCAGCTGGCATGTCACACCATCGGTCTCTGCCAATCACACACTCACCTTGAACTTCTGATAAGTGCTGATGGCCCTTTTTGGCACATGGTGGGTTAACATTCGAAATAAGCTAAATTCATTATGGAGACATGAATGGCATTGTGTCTCTAAATGACAGCAATTTATTATGCAGTGCAAGTACCGATACTTGTGGACTTATCAGAGTTGCAACAAAGGGGTACCACTGTGGGCATTAGCTTCAACTGACTTCTATGACAGTGCAACAGTTTGAGTAGAATCTTGCTGAGCAAGTTGTCAAAGTCAATTTGGTTATAGCTAGGAAGTTACCTGAATAATATCCCCCTGCTTTTTAAGAGAACTCTATGGCCCCCTTGAGTATAGAATAGTGAGTTAATGCAAGAGTGCACGTTAATTATGTTCAACAGGATCATGCACTTGCTGTCCATTTTGCCAAGCATTCATCTAAAGCATGTCTCTAGGCTAAGACCAACTTTATTCACTTTCTGTGGGTTTGGGAAATGAACGTTTCTTTCAATTTCCACATTGCAATGAGATGCAATGAGATAATGAAAGAGTCAGACCATCTTTTAGTGTGTGTGTGTGTGTGTGTGCACACGCGTGTGTGTCAGAGAGAAACAGTTGCATCATGAGATTATAAAACCTGTTATAGTTTTCACAGGTAAGATATGACAGGAAGATCTGAGAAAACATTGAGTGAGAAGGTGAGAATGAGAGCATACACGGTTGCAACTTGTTAGATAAGGAAAGATATTTAAGATGCCTTATATCTGTCTTTCACTTCAAAAAATCTCAGATGCAGCAATATTTCAACTAGATATGTTAGATTGTTTTATGTTAGCACATCTATTGACCTAACCATATTCAATAGTCAAAACACTGAACTATTCTTCACATTGAAGAAACATTAAAGCATTTTGCCATGGCTGTTGCATCTCAACTAGTGGACCAGGTCCCAAAAAAGGTTGTAGATGTGAATATAGATGCAGAATCTAGTGAAAGACTACAGCTGCAATTACATAAATAAAAGTGGGTTGCAGGAGTGTATATTGGGTGTTTTCTGCTCATTGCAATATTGTGTTTAAAGAACTGGACTGGTAAATGATTACTGTAGGTTCAAACCCTGCAACTATTACAAGTGTGCCCTTGATCAAGGTGCTTAACCCCAAATTGCTCCAGCATTTCTGTCCCTGTAATTAGTTTGCTGTGCCCTGCAAAATAATAATAATAAAAAATAATAATAATAATATTTGCTGCCAAAGTGGTAAAAGTGCAAGTGGTGTAAAAGTGCAACATTTTTTGACCACTTTGTATTTAATTGCTCAATTTAATTTATGAAGAAAATCAAGTTGAAACTCTGAAAACCCAGAAATTATTTTTAGACGATGTATGGATGGTAACAGATTGTTGCTATAACATGCATAATTATTCAGTGAATCTGCACAAAATAATCTGCTAAATGTCTAATTAGTAGGGTATAATGGGGCTGAAGTCACCCCTTAAGGAAATTTAGCCCTTAAGCAAATTTATTCACAAAATGTATCACGTTCAAAATAAATAATGTATTTTTATTGCATATTGATGGAAAAACATCATTTGTGTGAAAAGAAGAAATAATGGAAGGTTGTTAAAAAAAGGTGGTGAGAGAGACTTTCGCCCCCAGGGGGTTTTAAGGGATATCGTGTTGAGATGAGGGCACAATTACTAATGCAAATCATTTTGAGACAGCAAGATGCATTTTTGAGTAACAAATTAAAACAATGTTTAATATGGGGCCTTTAGCATCTGCAACAGGGGGGCTTTTTTACCCCAAATGCTATCCATGTGAGCGCAGCGTAGTTCTAGCGGGAAGACTAGCAGCTGTACATCATCACACTATTAGCTGGGTAATTCCTAGCCAATTGCAGGTAAGCCATTGCTTTATAAGTCTGCTCCCAATATATCACATTGCTGTTTCAGTGCGCTAAGATGGCAACCTCCACCACCCCACCACCACCAGTTGAGCCCCGACCCGCACGGGGGTAGGCTCCTCACTCCTGCCTCCTATCTCCGGCAGGATATGATGGTTCCGAGTACAACTCCCTCGGACCGCCGGACGGGGCCTACGCCAAAGATAGACATTACTTTTCTGTTCTACATTCATCAAATAAATGGCATCACAAACCTCACTCAAGCCTGCGTGTCTTCCCGATAGAATTACATTTATTGGACATTTTTTGAAAAATGTTTGATTTAATGACCTTGATAAAACTGAAAATGACAAATAAGCATTTTGTCTAAAAATAAATGTGTTAATTTCAGGAATTTTCTTTAGCTACATAAATTTGCTACATTTTACAAAATAACAAAAATGAGATCAAATTGCCTCAAAATAATCCTTTAGACACCACACACAAAGATCTTATGGAACAGGAAATTTTTTTCAGTGTATAGTATCAAACAGGTGTTTAGGAAAGTCCTGTGGTAGTTTTTGTTCCTATTTAGTGTTTTGGGAGAAAATAAAATCAATTTTACCCCATGTTAAGCTGCGTTGTATCCTAAATTGCAATGTTTCATCAAGCATTATACTTCTCTTATTTTTTACCCTGCCAACTTATCTGCACTGTAACTCTTTGCTTGTAAATGGATAAGATTGTGTGAGCGTATTATTGTAATAATTGTTTCAGCAATCCAGCTTCCTCCACACCCTCTATCGAATCATCCATTAATCATCAGCATTATTTACTTGGTCCAGCTCTACTGTTGCATCAACCTTGTCCTCATCAGCCTTGTTGGACATGTGCACGTGCCCAGTGAGCAAAATCAAGTACATTGTATTCCCCTTAACTTACTGTATGCCTGTAAAGCAATTTATGTAATGCTCTCTTCTGCCCACTGCCAAGACACAATATACTCTTGTCTTTAATTCCTGTCTGTTGCGCACCTAATTTCAGGAGACCTAGCAAACCATGCCAAAGTTTTTCTATGGATCTCTTAATTCTGGGAGGTCTTTGAAATTGCCAATCTATTGATAAGAGTGCAGTCTTCTTCTTGGTTGAAACATCAAGCCTGAGCTACACCCTCTTAACCATTGATGTCTTCTGCCCTATAGTTTTAAAGGCCGCTGTTCTGTGACCAGCCTGTGGCTATATCCTCATGTGATCCTGCGTACATGGACGTGGTATTTTGGTTTCACTATATGCAATGCATAATTTAAGTTAATTTAAACTGACTGATCTCAGTTAAGAAGACTCTGAGCTGTCAGTAAAGTATTAAACTTTCGATGTACAGAGCCATGTGACAAAATGCCAATCACAGCAGAGTTTGTCTTTTGGGGAAACACCAACAAAAGAACATCTAGTATGAAACCTTATTAAGTTTTTACACTGAAGCCTGTTTGAGTCAAATGGTATCTAGTTTCTAGTTACATTCGAGATTACATTTTTTAAATTGGAGCGATTTATCGTGAAACGCCTCGCTGCTGAACACAATGTATACTAATGTGTACTTTAGCAGAATTTTTCCTTAGAAAATCGAAATTTACTGTGCATTATCACATTGTGAATCAAAATCTGAAAATGTTTTGCTTTCAGATGCTTTGTGTGGTGTTAGGATGAAAATACAATCATTTTGAACTGTTCTGAGACCAGTGCAGACCAACAGACTGGAGGTTAAGTAACTTACTAAAAAGGGAGCAAGGGAGCAAAGGGACATCCTATAGCTATCCTATGTAGCTAAGTGCATTCACTCCAAACATCTGACCAAAAGTTCAGATGTTTGGATCATTCATCATGTTTGGCAGATATGGGACAATGATAATCATTACGTAGATTCAGATTTTTATAATGCAAAATTTTATTTTTAACATGGTTGGCAGTGATTGGACGATGCTGGCCATTACTCTGAATCAGAAATATTTGTTATTTTCTGATTGGTAAAATGCTTCAGCACTGGCTATCACTTGTTTGTTTGACAGTACAAAGAGAGAACATTGAGATTTTGTAGCAAAAGTTAAAAAAAACTTTGTAACATAAAAGTCAAATCAAGTAAAATAATTTTTATTTGAATAGTTTTTTTTTTTTTTTTGCTTTTCGAAACACATTACAGAAATTACAGTAAATCTGCTGTAATGGCTGTAACATCTCAAAAATATGAGACATTCCTTTTTATGAAAACTATTTGCTCTAAAATGTTTTGTATTTTGTTTATTAGGTGTATATAGGTTCAAATAAAAAAGGGAAATTGAAAATGCTCAGAGTAGTTGCACTCAGGTCTCAGGAGGATATAGAGGAAATGCATAACAGACCCTTCTGATATTAAATCAGCTAAGACATTTTATTAGTTTCATTTTAAACCTAAAAAACACTTCTCATACCAGCCCAAACTGTTTTCTACCTTCTTACCTTCTTGCCATCCTCACTCAGCTCTGTTTACCTCAATAAAAAACCAAAGGGCAATCACCCACAACTCATTGCATGTGACTACCTACAGTCTCAGAGATTTCTACTGATCTTCTTTTTTATTCCTCCCTGTAAACACATCCCTGCCAAGTGAAATTCATCTTGACAAAATATTAAGATGTTGAGTTATTTTGTCAAATGTCTGCCTTTCTCAATGCCCCATCAAACAAACTCTACTGAAACTGCTTGGCATTTAAATAACTAGAGACATCCTTGATGACTTACTTTCCTTTGTACACCACATTGTTGCAGCTGCTAAAATCTACTGCTACATGCCTCATAAAGTAAAGTAAATTAGGCTCTTATTTTAGAGTAAAAACTCTTGACACTGCAGCTAGACAGATGCCACTCACTTATGCTGGCCAACATGCCTCTGGCACAAATCTCCTTGTTTGCTTGTCTTAAACTGCTGCTTGACTTATATTGAACCTCTGAAAACTCTCCCATGTTACACCGCTGTCTCTACGCTGGCCTCCAGTGTTGTTATTGGATTGGCTGATAATGGCTTCTGCATTTCTAGACACGGTTCTGCTCATGCAAGGTCCACAATTGTTTTCACTTATTGCACTTAACACTATCGGTTACATTTCATATGGAGATTAAAAATTCACCTCTTTTAGGACATGCACTAATTTAGTATGAAATAATTCTTGAAAAAAATCTACACACGTCCGCCACTAACCTGCACAATTCTTTTTTTGCTGTGCCTATTAAATTGGCCCATCTTTGGAAACTAGCTCTGATGAGACTTGCACTTTGATGCATATGCAACCAGTGTCAGAAATTAACTTTTAAGGGGTCTAAAATGTATCTTCAAGGGCATGTGTTTACCTTTTTTAACATACTGTATAACATACAGAAATAAGCAATGCCACTTTTGAGACAAATAGAGGAGTGTTTCTCAAACTTGCTGGTCAGAAAAATGTCTGCCACAAGCCACACTTTAAAAAAGGATATAAAATAAATGTATGAAATAGATTTTTTAAAGGACTGTATTTTCTAACTAGGCATGTGGATAGCGGAACCTAAAAATGGTGAATCTCAGGCCATGCACTCAATTTCTACGTCTCTTTATTTTTAGAAAAGAAAGCCTTGACTTGCAAATTTATGTAGCCTCTAATAGTGAAAGAAACCTGTTGTATTCTTACAGCACAACAGTCTATTTGCAAAATTCTACAGAAAACTCAAATCTCAAATCTAAAAAAAAAAAAACAGCAAACCCCTTTCTGACAGGGTCAAAAATTAACCAGGGCTCTGAGCAAAAATTCCACCAAAAGTGAAAAAACTTTCCCATATTTGTATAAAAAGTATGTATAGAATTCTATTCTAGGCTTATCTAGTTATGGGTTTAGACACCAAAGTGACCATTTCAAGTAATACATTTAATAGAAGTATTTGAAATACTGTAAATAGACAACACTCTTAACATGAGAGCAATGTACAGAGGCACATACCGTGCCACCCATAAGCTACTCACAATTGTTCTTTAATTAGAAAGCTGTTGTCTAGGGAGTGCCAGATCAAAAAACATGTGCTCACCAGCAAAAGACAAAATTAGGAATTTAAAATTATGACTGAATGCAACCACCAAAATCTTTGCACCTGACCTTTATTAGATCAGTAACCCCACCCAACATGTGTCACCATTTATCACCAGGGAGGAGTGTGTGTGTGTGTGTGTGTGTGTGTGTGTGTGTGTGTGTGTGTGTGTGTGTGTGTGTGTGTGTGTATAAGTGTGTGTGTGTGTGTGTGTGTGTGTGTGTGTGTGTGTTTGTTTGTTCTGCCCCAAGCATCTTTCCCTGGTTTCAGTGAATGAAAGATATTTTCTGTTTTTTTTCCCTAAAACGCTCTTGTGAGTGAAACTTTCGTCTGCCACAGATTCAGCATCTTGCTTTGATACAGTCCAAGCCTTCATTGCTAGTTCCAAAACATCAATTTAGAGCTAGCAATAGAGGATAGCGAGGCTTGCGCTGCTTTACTGGAGCACTTACTGGAGAAATGAGGTAGTGCATTTGTTTGTGTTTGTGTGTGTGTGTGTGTGTGTGTGTGTGTGTGAGAGAGAGAGAGAGAGTATGTTTTTGAGTGATCAAAAGAGAGAAACTCATAAACTAAGAGAGTTCACATCAGAGTTCACTTTTTGTTGCAGCTCTCTTCAGAAGGAACCGCTTCAAAATCGTCAAGATTTTTACCACTTTTCAGCAGTGTCGCCATTTTTGTATATAGCTTCTCTAATGTATACCCTAACAACTATTTTCAACCCTACTGAGATGCAGGTGTGCAGTGACATGACGGCTCTGTTTTTTGCTCTCGAGTAAGTGTGTGCATAATGCGTATATGTATGTGTGTCCAAGTTTGTGTGAAAGAGCTTAAGAAGAGGGGTAGGGGCAGCGCGAGGGTGTTTCCAACAGATATTTCAGATAATATAGAAACTGTTGTATTGATCAAGATAATCTAGCTTTGATACAGCTCAAGCCTTCGTTGCTAGTTCAAAAGCATCACTTTAGAACTAGCAAAGGAGGATGCACTGCTTTTTGGCATTGGAGTAACAAGTTTGTGTGTGTGTGTACGCCTGAGAAAAAGAGAGAAATTGCCAAAGTGTAAGTTTAAGTCTCAGCAGTGAGTGTTGCTGTTCTTGTACAGCTTTTCCATTGCTGTTTAAAATCCCAATGAGTCATAGGGGTGCGCTCCCAAGAGAGTTTGTGTGAGAGCGAACGAGAGGGGGAGGGATAGCGCTGTGCTTTCCATTATAGCTATGTGAGGCTGATTAGGGCAAAATACATTTATTTACATTTAGTTATTTTGGATAATAGAAACTGTTGTATTGATCAAGTCCCGGGGGTATGGCTCTATTTGTTGGTCACGACTCGAGTCTCAATCTGTGTGTGTGAGACGAGAGCAAAGGAGAGAGAGAGAAAGAGAGCCCAAGGACGCTTTTCAATCGAAATTGAAATAAATTTAGGATATTATAAACATTGCCATTCTTATCCAATGTACTAACCAATATCTTTGTTTGAATTTGTTATTTTGTTGTGGTAGCCTGTAGGGCTCTTTGAAATAACTGAAATCATTTATGTGATAAGTGTTATGGAACTGTTATGCGGTTATACATAATATGTTATACTTCATAGTTGTGTGTTTACTTAAAAAAATAATTGCACACCTTAGAACGTCTGTCAACCAATCAGAATAAAGCATTCAACAGACCCGTGGTATAACACAAAATAAACCCCTTCAGGATGATACAAGTCCTGATCACCCTGTCTAGGTTTATTTTGCAATATTGACCAGCTGACAGTACATTATGCTATTTCATATCTGGCTGCTGACCAAATTAGTCAATAAATGGATATGAAATATTGATTTAAGTTGAAATTATTATGTGAAATGAAGTGGACTCTGGAATGCTGTGTGAAATATGCCACTAGCACTGTGTAGGCAAATGGTTGTTTGGGACAACAGTAAAATATAGAAATATATTTTACCACAGAATGTTGCGACTGACCAATCAGAATCAAGTATTCAAAAAAAGAATCAGGTATTCCACAGAGCTGTGTAATAAATCATTGAAGTATCCATCTTAAACCACAGCAGCTCCAGCAGGGGGCCCCAAACTTCCCTATCCCGAGCCACATTAACCAGCTCTGACTGGGGGACCAAAGGAGCAGTGGCTCTACTCCAAACTCCTCATGGATGACTGAGCTCCTCACCCTATCTCTAAGGGAGAAGCCCACCATCCTTCTGAGGAAACCCATTTCGGCCTCTTGTACTCGCAATGTATTTATTTCGGTCATGACCCAGCATTCATAACCATATGTGAGGGTAGGAATGAAAATTGACTGGTAGATCGAGAGCTTTTCGTGACAACGGTGTGATTGAGGGAGTGCAATACCGCCCACGCTGCCCCGATTCTCTAGCCAACCTCCCGCTCCACTGTCCCCTCACTCATGAACAAGAATCGAGGTACTTGAACTCCTTCACTCCTTGAACTATTGCGGCAATACCTCCTTCCCTACCCGGAGTATGCACTCCATCGGTTTCCTGCAGAGAACCATGGACTCAGATTTAGAGGTGCTAATCCTCATCCCAGCCACTTCACACTTGACTGCCAAGCAATCCAGTCAGAGTTGAAGGTCACGGACCGATGATGATATGAAGACCCCATCATCTGCAAAAAGCAGCGATGAGATCCCCAGCCCACAAACCAAACCACACCCCTTCCCTTCCCCACCCCAACTACGCGTTGATATCCTGTCCATGAATATTACAAACAGTATTGGTGACAAAGCACAGCCCTGGTGGAGACCAACCCCCACATGGAATGAACTCGACATCATGCCGAGGACCCGGACACAGACCTGGATAGGGATTAGATTGCTCTAAGAAGGGACCCCCCTCCTGCAGCACCTCCCACAGTATCTCCCGGGGGACCCAGACATGCGCCTTCTCCAGATCCAAAAAACACACGTAGACCAGATGGGCATACTCCCAGGTCCCCTCCAGGATCCTTACGAGAGTAAAGATCTGGTCCATCGTTCCACGGCCAGGGCAGAACCCACATTATTCCTCTTCATTGAAGTAATTAAGACAAAATGAGATAGAAACACTCTCATCTCTGATTAAGCAATCATCTCAATGATTGACTGGGACCCAGTCCCTGTATAATATAGATTGCATTATCATTCAATGTAAGGCTGTATTGTGATTGGATGGGATGCCTGACAGATTGAATCCCAAGAGCTTCCTCTAGTGATTATAGGTTGGTGTGTAATATTTTTCTTTATTAATGAGTCTCTGTTGGTGTGTTTTTTAACATTCTGAACATGCTGGTCCTTGTCTCCTATTAATTATCACAATCCTCACCCAGCTAATCATCACGATAAGCAAGAGCTAAAGGACGTTAAGTGCAGAATGTTGATTAGACACTGATGGAGGTGTATGTGTGATTGAGGAGGAGATGATCAGGTGTCTTTGCATCTTCTCCTGAAAAGTTTGCACACATTGCCATCAGTTCAATAAGCCAATATTGGCACTCTGAAACAAACTGGCTGTGATTCTGTATCATTTATGAATAATCTCCTCTCCATTTTTTATTTAATGCTTCTCTCAACTTATAATATCTTAACATTCTTTGAAGCCTACTTTACAAATTAAATAAAGGAGAAATGTTGTAGGACCTCCACGTAAGGAAAGGGGCTCAATAATGCTTCAATTTACAGTATGTTAATAAAACGTCTCTTTACTTCCTTTCCTTCCTTTCCCTTCCTCTCCAGCGCCTTTCTATCTTTACTATTTTGCAATATTAAAGAGAAATGCTAATGTAAGGGAGAGGCAGCAGCCAAAAGCAGTAGAACACATAGCAGACAAGATCTTAATTGAGCTTCTGGATTCAGCTCAAAAAAACAAATAATAGTGCAGTGAAGTGGAAATGGGATGGCAGGCATGGGGAAAATTACTAGTAGTAGGACAGAACAAGAAATGTTGAAGGAGAAAAATGGAGAGGGAAGGCAGGCATTATAATAGTCTGCTTCTACTGAGGGTGGCATATGTGACCCATACATATAGTGCATACACATAGCTATACTTTAAGTATGTAAGCCTAGCTGAAAAAGTGTAAAAAATTCAGTACTCTAAGAAGATAAATAATGTACTACATAAATAAATAAAATATTGCTCCTCCACTCCATATATTTACATGCATACACAGTATATAATATGGAGGATCAGAAATATACTAGTAAGTGGATCTTGTTGCAATAGCATAGAGCTCTGTGCATAATCTATAATTTAATTGTGAATGTAATAAAGTGTAGCCTTCTTTGTGAGACTATTTATGAAGCATTCGTGTAGGGCTGCAAATTTACTTTAATGTATTGTCAGCCAGTTAACTTCTTTTTTATGTGTTGTTATTAGTGTAAGGTGTTGTAATTAACTCCAGAAGTGTAACAAACTGCTCTACTGTTCTAACTAAACTGAACTGAACTCAGTCTGCATCCAGTTCATCCCAAAGGTGTACAGTGGGGTTCAGGTCTGGGCTTTGTGCAGGCCGGTCAAGTTCTTCCACACCAGACTCAGTACATTATTTCTTTCTGGACATTGTGCACAGGGGCATTGTCATGCTTGAACATGCATTTAGAATGCCACTGTATTCTGTACATTAAGATTTGACTTCACTTGAATAAATGGAATAGCCAAACATGCCAATTAAAATGGGGTGTCCACAAACTTTTTGCCATATAGTATATTTTGTGTTAAAAAAAGTTACATCTATGATTAGGTGGACCAGCCCTTAATTGGCCTCACCCCAGGCCATGGTACTGAATGATTGTCATAATCATGTACCGTGGTATTTACATGGTAATTCAAGTTATTTCAAAGAATACCATGGTATTACCATGGTACATGTAATAATACATAATACATGTATTATTACAGTACCATGTCCAAAACAATGATTGTATAACCCATGGTAACTTTCTGTAAGTGATAATATCATTGATTTCAGTGCAGGATGTTGGCTGAACAGTTAAAATATACTTGTATAAGCTTTTTTAAGCATTTTATTGCTCAAGGTTCTTGAGTGAGAAGGTACTGCTGTAAATATATCTATATATCAGCCTTATTCTCACTTTATATATTATGAAATATAGATTCTTCCTGTACTAATAGTTTCCATCTTCAATGTCATTTAGATTGGCACCACGAAACTTCATAATAATGCATGGGATGATGATGCATTATGGGAGTGTGGTTGTTTATGTAAGGTTTATGCGAATCCTGGCGTAAATTACAGATGAACTCACATGGGTTCATTAAAGAAAATTAGTGTTACAACGTGTACATGCACACATGAAGATAGTGTTACAACGTGTACATGCACGTGTTAGAGAAAAAAAAACAATGTTTTAATTGTGTGTAAAGGAATGACACTTCCCCTCTGTCATTATAGCTTGTATAACAGGATTTTAACAGGTTTAATAAAAAGTTTCACAAATGAACAATAATAATAATAAAAAAAAACATTGATAATGAAGTATATGACCAATCTCTTTCTCTCAATAACACTCAATCTGTTTTTATTCTTCTCCTTTTACAGCAAGACTATTGAGGTGAAGATTATAGATGATGAAGAGTATGAAAAGAACAAGACATTCGTCATTGAGTTAGGAGAGCCAGTGTTACTGGAGATTGGACAGAAACATGGTAAAGTGTGTAAATTTGTGTGTGCATGTAAGTTCTTCTATGTCTAAGTGAAAATGGAGAGAAACGGCAACAAATGTGCATACTGTAAACTATGGGCTCCTTATATTATATTTAGATTAATTAAAAAAGTGAAAAATATCAACAGTTTAAATACACAAATTTCCTTTTCCAAACACAGTCTCAAAATTGTATCCTTACATTGAATCAGTCATGTTTTTTGTGATACATTTTTTATTCAAGACTGCTAACAATGTTAATAACAATAGATAACAATGCTAGTGTACAAATATACAAATATCAAAGTACAACACTCTGAACAGTCTGACCATTTTTTATCACTTCACACCCACCAATGGCGACCATGTTACCTCCCCCCACCCCGACTCCCCTGCATCACGTTTTAGTGCAGTTATTGATAATACATACATTAAAACTGTATCATGACCATTCAATAGAATGACACTTTGAAGCAAAATTATTAACAAAAAAAAAAACATGTATAATATACATCAATTAGAAAAGTTCCTTAATTTTGGACACTGCCCTTAACCATGATGAGAGAGTTTTTTGAGTAACTCCATGTATTCTGGCCACTGATAATTCCATTCACAATGTGTAAGAAGTAGTTCTTCCAATGTGACCAGGCGAGAGAGTGTCGAGGTTCCCAGTGTAAGGCAAGCATTTTCTTGCCTGCAGTTAACCCAGAGAATAACAATCTGAAGCATTGAAAAACTGTACGATGAATTGCCATTTAGAAGCAAAAGTTTAGGACAGCATGGTATATCAATCTCAAGAATGTCCTTTAAAGTCACAGATATCTGTACCCAAAACTTATTTACTTGACAAGTCCCAGAACATGTGCTTATAAGTGCCTATGGAGCCCACAGAACATAAATTACAATTATGAGAAGGGGATAGTTTCATTAAATAACATTTCCTGAGGGAATTATAGTATATATATATATATATCCCTTAATTATAGGTTAGGGTATTTTGAAACATGTCTAAGTTTTATCCATATTGCATTCGAGCAAATATCACCATTATTGGCTTCTGTGCTTGCACCACATATATCTCTATGCCAGATGATACCATCCTCTTTGTACATCCTTTTCCTGTTAGCACTGTGTGCAATGTGAGAGAAGGGATAGTAGTACCCCACAGAGCTTGCATGGCAGATCTCAAACACAAATAAAAGTAAAAAGTTAAAAGTATGGCATTTATAATCATTGTGAGAGAACTTTGATGCAGTGCACCAGATAAAGAGAAGATATGATATTATTGGGCCCAAACGCCTCTTCGCACTCTTTAAAGGAATATTACTGTATATTAAATATTGTAATCTATGAGGTAGCGCTAGACGGAGTTCAACTGGTTGCCAAGAAATGAGAGATCCAGGATTGAACCATACTTTGAGAGATTGCAAAATAAATGCCCAATGATAAAATTAAAATTTTGGTAATGTGAGGCTACCAGAATCCTTCCAATTTAGAAGCCAATGCTTGAAATTTAGTCCAGTAATCCATGGGTGGCGGAAGTGGTATCATAGAGGAGATAAAATTAATGCAAGGTAAAACATACTTTTTAATGAATCCAGGCTTTTAATGATAAAAGGTAGTGCAGACCAACGAGTCAGATCCATATCTATGCGATTAAATATTCTTTGAAAAAATCTTATCTTCCTATTGTTTAGATACCTAAAATTAGATACTATTGGAATGCATGTAGGAAGAGTAGACTGAGATGATGAGTTATTTAAATGCATCAGTACCAATTTAGCCCAGTTAATCTTATAACCAGAGAGTGAACTAAAATAATTAAATGTAGAAAGAACATGTGGAATTGAATAAGCTGTATCACTGACATATAATAAAATATAATTTGCATATAGAGATATCTGATGTGAGGTGTTACAAAAAGTAGTGGGTCTCACCATGGTGTGTTGGTGGATTTTCTTAGCAAGTGGCTCAAGGGAAAGGGCATACAAATGTGGAGAAATAGGGCACCCCTGATGAGTCCCACGCGAAATGGAAAACTGTGATGATTAAGTGCATCCTCTCATGACCACTGCAAAAGGATTAGCACATAAAACTTTTATTATATTAATATACTCTGTATAAAACTGTCCAGTGGTAGTAACACTCAAGCCTGTCAAAGGCCTTTTCAGCATCTTAAGAAAATGTAGCGCACGGCGAACCATTTCCACTAACAGTGTTAATGATATGTAGTAACCAACGTGCATTATCAGCTACCAAGCATAATTTAGTAAAACCGGTCTGATCATTGTGCACCAGATTAGTCATAAAAATGTCTAAACTGGAGGCTAGAATTTTAGCATACAATTTGAGATCACTATTTAAAAGAGACAACGGTCTATGATTCCCACAATGAGTCTTTGCCCAAGTCTTTGTCAGGCTTGCATAGCAGGGTAATAATGGCAATATTAGCATTATTGTTATTAAAAGAACCCTCACAAAAAGAGTAACTGATCATATTTAACAATGACTATCCCAGTTCATCCCAAAAAGTAAGGTATAGCGCTGGAGGAATTCCATCCCATCCCAGGGACTTCCCCTTCTTCATGGCTATAAGAGCTACCTTTAATTTCTCTAATGAAATTGAAGTGTTCAGATGAAGAGTGAGATCCTGCTGAAAGTTATTACACAGCTTCTCATTATAGACTGAATCTGATTTATATAATTTCTGGTAAAAAGACCTAAATTCTTTATTAATGCCCTTGGGCTCACATCAAGGCATCGGGAGTTTGAATTGTCATAATATTTGAATATTTTTCACTGTTCTTCAGACTAAGAGCTAGGAGATGACTTGGTTTAGCCTGTTTAAATAATAAGTTCTCCTAGATTTGTGCATTAAAAACTCAGCTCTACGCCGTAACAAGGAATTGAGTTCCAATTATCATGCAGCCTTAGTTGGAGCAGACACAAGAGAGAGTTTAGCTGAGTCGACATGGCCTTATTACAACACTGTATTTCTGAAGATATGAGAATATAATCGAGTCTAGAATAACTTTTCTGTCTGTAGGAATAGAATGTGTACAGTCTCATAGTAGGATGAAGAGTGTGATATACATCAATTAAGCTAAAATCAAACATAAATTTACACAGAGCAGTAGTCGATAAAGACTGTGATGGATGGTTTTTCAAACAGGAACGATCAAGGGATAGATCAACTACAGCATTCACGTCAGCAACGATGATAAGGAAACAATTCTGACTTCATAAAAAAGTTGTTGTTGTTAAAGCAGGAACGTTTTTGGATCAAACTGAGACTGAGCTTAAATCAAAATAAAAGCAAAATTCTTACCCGCTATATATGCTGTTATATATGACACTCTACCTTCCTCACAGTTATACCTTTCCAAGATGTTAAAAGAAAGTCTTCGTTTCAACATGACAAATGAACCCTGAGATTTACTGTCTAATGAAGTGATGCAGCCTCATAATAACATTTATTAGAGAACCTCTGGACGTCTGGTTTCATTAAATGTGACTCTTGAATAAGTGCCAGTTATGCACATGCAGCACGCTTAATGGGACCATTCAATCCCTTCACATTTCAGCTTATAATGTGAAAAGTTCCAATGCCATTCTTTATACAAAATTATTGACCAACATGGGTCCATACCATTGAAAAAGCATAAAACAATTAACGGAACCTTCAAATGACACATAATGCTACAAAATGAGAAATACCCACCCACCATGGTCGCCACAACCCCCAAGGCTACCCAACTTGCCACAAAAATAAGAAAACACTTGGAAGAATAGAAAAACTCCCTGTGAAAAAAAAAACAATGGGTGAACCAATAGCCAAATGTTGGACAACGTGGCCCTGAGAAAGTCAGCAAACACAATAGAAAAACCTTTGCCCCACCCATAAATAATCGATTAATAATAAATACAACAATAGTTTGCCAGATAGGCTAGTTTGGCTTGAGTCACCTTGCGTTGTGCCTGGTAGATCAAAAAGGTCTGATAGCCCATGTGATTTTCTGGTGACCTCCATGAAGGCGTGGCAACGGTTAATGGTAAGGATACTGTAATCCGTGGTAAATCTGATGTTATTCTCGTCGACCTTATGTGGAGATTTCCTGAGAATTCGATCGCAGGCTGTAAAACGCAGCATCTTCATGATGACCGTTCAAGGCCTGCCTGTGTTGTTGGGAGGTTCAACGTGGGGGGCTCTCATAATCTCTGGGTTTACATAAGTCAATGAAGGAAACCATAGTGGCAAAGGCATTGAGATGTAGGACAAGAGATTAGAGGATTCAACACCTTCGGGTAGGTTCATGATGCGTACATTATCCCTGTGGCACCGGTGTTCCAAATCTGCTAGTTTGTCCTTGTAGGCCGCAAGTTAAACAGAACATGTTTCATTGTTTTTCTCTGTCTGACTGACTCGGCTTCTCAGGCTTGAATATCTGTCACAAAATTCTCTTACCGCATTTGAACAGCCTGATAGCTCCATCTGAATGTTGTCTAATCTGTTCAAAGAACACCGGTTGATCCTCCATCGCTGAAGAAATCATGGCAGCGAGAGACTCCTCCATCTTGTCCATTTCATGTGTTTGTTCATGTTGCACCTGCCTGCCAGAGGATTTCCCTTGACGTGAAGCCATAATGTAGTTGCAAAATATTGAATAGTTAAAGATTAGCCCAAAAATTTGTTAATTAACATTGATAATTCATTGAATATGAGTAGGGTCGGCAGAGCTACAAAACTAAGCAGCCATCATGCTCACAGGTCACGCGTTCTCACAAATTCACACTTATTACTATTTTCTAATTAGCCATTGAAGTGCACCTAAGGAAGCAATTCTGAGTCCCGCTCATATTTACACCAGCAACTGACATACTCGGCTGCACATTCTCAGTTATTAAACAAAAATTAAAGCTTGCAAATGAGCAGTGCATCTGAAGCCACACAAAAAGCAACTGTACAGGTCATTAAATGAGGAGGGTTTGAACAAAGTGCTGAAAGATGAAAGGTGACCGATAAAAGAAAAGAAAAGAAAATAAGAATTAATAAACATAACTGGATTGAGGGTTTCAGTTGAACCATTATTATGTAATGTTATTTTCCGTTTAAAGACATGATTTTAATGAAGTGAAAATTATTCTCTCTCTCTCTCTCTCTCTCTCTCTCTCTCTCTCTCTCTCTTTATCTAGCTTTGTAGATAATGTGCATCTTGGTATATATTTATTATCCACTAATACCTTCAGCTAGTGATGTTTGAAAATAGAAAATAATTGTTAGCAGTGTGACTGGAGGCATTATTCCCTACATTTTTTATGCATCCTCCTCTGGCAATTTCACAATTTAATTAGCACAGTGACACTGATAAGATATATGGAATTTCCTACTTGTCAGTTTTAGAATCTCTCCATTAAGTAATTGCTTTTGCAGTCATCAGTCACTGTTAGTTACTCTTTTTTTCACTCTAGGACACTTTAGGACTTTTATGAATATGTTTTTAATAATACATTTTTTTTTCTCTCACTGTTCATCTATATCATTGTGTACTGTAGGAGACTCTAATGAGAATAGACCTGAGGTTGGGGCTGAGGAAGAGGAAGTGGCTAAGATGGGATGTCCCAGTCTGGGAGAACATACCAGGCTGGAGGTGTTGATTGAAGAGTCCTATGAGTTTAAGGTAAAACTTATTTACCTCAAGTTAGCAATGTGGCTTAATAAAATGGATAATCCTGGTTGGGGATAATGGTATGAGATTTTCTTGGTATGATAACTGTCACAAACAATAACATGGTATTAAGGTCCATTGTTAAGTTGCATTCAGTTATAGCAAAATTAGACATAAAAAAAGACATGTTCCCTACTGCAATTATACTATGCCATCCTATCTGCCATTCTTTCAGAAATATTTTTGAAATTATTATTTTAAGATTCATGATACTGAATTTAGCAAAATAAATAAATAAATAAATAATGAAATTTGTAACGATCCTGCCCAGGTTACAATTTGATTCAGAAATTGGTTGCTTTTTTAATTTAGTTAGATTCTAAGCAAAATCAGCTGAAAAATACATTATTATTTATTTGCAGTTTATTTATTGGTGATTTTTCCAGTACTGTCTGTCAGCTACAGTATCACTTTCGTAAGTCACAATTTAATTTCGTAAGTCACAATTTAAGGACTTATATTATCACGTCAAGTTATATGATGCTTAGTTTGTACTTTACATGTAGTGATTCTGACTTAACTGAACTGATTTGGGTTTTAGAAAGCTCTGAAAAAAAAATTCATTTATGCAAAACTGTGAATATGAAGATGTCAACTGTATGAAAAGGGCTTGTTTTTAAATCGAGGTATACCGTTACACAATTACATCCCAGTCCTGGATGCAGATTAGTTAATAAAATGCTAAAATACACAATATAGTGACAGCTATAAGTGATTTATATCACTGTGCAGCTTGTTGTGCCGAACAACACCCTTCAGCTGTCGCAATTGTGATTATATTGAGAATATAACACAGTTTCATGTACCTTAGAAAAGATAAATTAATACAAATAATAACATATTGATTATAATGTATTTTTAGCATTTTTAAATGTTAAATTTTGTTAAATGTGTTGTTATGTCTGTCTATGTGTGTAGAATACTGTGGATAAGCTCATTAAGAAGACTAACCTGGCTCTGGTTGTGGGCAGCAGTAGCTGGAGAGAGCAGTTTGTTAGTGCTGTTACTGTGAGTGCAGGTATGCTATGTCCTGTTTGTTCATACTTTACATCCTATCCACTATGATATCCATTATAGAGCACAGTAGTGACCGCCCACTTTTTAGAGGCCTTGGTTTCAGAAGTATTTTTCTCTTTTATTCTTTACCTTTCTTAAAATTTGAAATATTCTTCTATAAAGAGTTTTAAGCCTTGAAATAATCCAACCAGCTCCCAGAAGAGTCCCACCATTACAAAATTTGATTTGAAGCTAAAAAGTATTGGAAATTCATCAAAAAAACAAAGGTAAATGAGGACACACTTCTCCGCCAGTAATAAAGTATGTTCTTTAGGTATGCAGGTGAGTAGTAGGAATAGATTGCGAACTTACTTCACCCCGCAACGAAGGCATTGTCCTGTGTCCCAAATATACATCGTGATGATGTAATAACTAGGGCTGCTGATTTAATGCATTAATTCAGTGCGTATAATGCTTTAAAAAATGTATGCAATTTATCTTTTCCCTGGACCGTAATAAGGAATATTCCTTCCATCTGAGCAATTCAAGCTTAAAGTACTACCTGTGTTCAGCAGGGGGCAGTAAACAAAACTCCAGATGTACAGTACAGGCAACACTTTGCGCAGCTGTACAGAGAATAAACCACACTCAGGCTTCTTGACACTAGGGACAGCACAAGATGAGGATGTGATTTTGCGTTCAAACACAGCTGGACGAGTTTCAAACTCAGGTTAACTTGACACATAGATCTAAAAATGCTGTGTTTGTGAAATGGCGTGTACACATGTGTACATTGACTCATCTTAAGAAAAGCCCTGATAATAAAACTCATAACAGATTGTCAAATTAATTTGCAAATTGAAATGGACTGTAGGCCAGTGATATGGAAATAAACAATAAATGGCCTTCTAAAGCCAATTTTCATATTGCCCTATCAATGCTTTTACTCATCGCCACAATCATGGAATGTTTTTTAACCATTTATTATACTATTTATAATATAATGCAAATATTTAAATATGTGATTAATTGCGATTATTTATGTAAATAATTTTATTACAAATCATAATCAGTTAAACAACCAACATTGAAGCACAAGAAACACATTTCTTGGGATATATGTATATATTGTATTAATTACAGTTGAACTTAGTTACATTATTTGCAATGCTTCATGAGAGTGGGCGATCACTGCTAATTGCTCTTACCTCTATTTTAATAGTAAAATTTACTTATCTGATTTGTTGTCTCTGACTTAAGGATTATGGGTCAGGGCTGTATCACGCCAAAGCGTGTAATACACACGCTGGTCCACTTGCGGATGCGTGTCAGTGTCACGCTTTGCCTCCTCTAGGCGTGTACATGACACACATGTGTGTAGTTAGAATACCAGCAGGGGGCAATCATTTCCTCAATGCCAACAACTCTCCACGCACCAAAGAGAAAGCGATATATTGCATTCTCCAATTCGATATTTCAGGATCGAACGCTGCTTTCTGTGATTAATTAATTAGCCAATTAATATAAATTTCCATTAACGTTATTGACCACAGTAACGTTAACAGCACCATAGATTAAACATCTCCACAGCCCACACACAAATATAACGTTAGGCTACAGCAACGTTAGGATTTCTTAATGACAGCACCATAATGAACAAATATGTCCTGGCCGACCTGAACGACGCGGGAATTGGAGAATGCAATATATCGCTTTCTCTTTGGTGCGTGGAGAGCTGTTGGCATTGAGGAAATGATTGCCCCCTGCTGGTATTCTAACTACACACACGCGTGTCATGTACACGCCTAGAGGAGGCAAAGCGTGACACTGACACGCATCCGCTAGTGGACCAGCGTGTGTATTACACGCTTTGGCATGATATCAGGTTGTATGGGTAGTATAGTTCTTTACTGGAAATAATTATTTCTCTCCACATTGTAAAATCAGTCATGCATTTCCAAAGGTTGCATTTTGCACTGAAAATCAAAACAGAACATATTCTAAATATAATATAGTACATAAACACAGCAAAAACATCCGTGGAGACAAAAAAGAAAGCATGAATAAAAAATAAAAACCTAAGCATCATCTCTTTGCCTCGTTGGATCTGGCTATTGGACTTCGTCCACATCACATGTGTCCTCTCTCGCAAGACAGCGATGGAAGAATTTTCTTGAATGGAGAATCCATCCTTGCACAGACCCTGCATCAATTAGGTCGCTGGCCTCCTCAATGACTTGAATGCGGGGTATCCTGACATAGGGCTGGAGGTCATAAACATTCCACCACCATGCCGAAAAAAACTCCTCAATGGGGTTAAGGAAGGGAGAGTGTGGTGGGAGGTATTGGAGTGAAAATTGTGGATGCTGATGAAACCAATTTTGGACCAGAGTAGATCAGTGGAAAGATACATTGTCCCAGATGACAATGTATTTCATCTGCTGTGATGTTGTGTAGTCTGTCTAACTATTTGAGTATGTGGGTCATGTTGTAAGGACTGTGTTATTTTTAACTTTACTGTGTAAGCAATCGTAAAAAACTGGAAGCTTCATTGTTTACAAATTACATTGAAATCACATTGATTTGTGGCTTTTACAAAAGCATACAGTATATAATCGCATAACAACCTCAGAGCTCACGGTAGGTCTTTCATGAAAGGTTTATATGTTATTGTTAAAAATATATTTATTTTGTGGAAAAACTAATGAGATTTTTATTTCCAGAACCTGACTGTGGCACTCTGTGAATCTGTGTGCCCTGTCTCAGATATTAATGGCTTTTTAGCTTCTGCCAAAATAGATTTTGTATGAATTGATCTATCAATTTCTATGCAGTCTAAAAACCTTACAGTATGTTGTGTCATGTTAATTTGAAACTCAACGATATTAATCTCAAGGGTTCTCTTTTATGCTAAACCACATTCACAGCAAGTTGTCATTCTATAAGTCACAACTTATCTTCATCTTGCTTTGACCTCTCAGGTGATGATGACGAAGAGGAGAGTGGTGAGGAGCGTCTTCCGTCCTGCTTCGATTACATTATGCACTTCCTCACAGTCTTCTGGAAGGTTCTATTTGCCTTTGTCCCACCCACAGAGTACTGGAATGGTTGGGCCTGCTTCATTGTGTCTATCTGTCTGATTGGTGTGTTGACAGCAGTCACGGGTGATCTCGCTTGTCACTTTGGTTGCACTATTGGCCTGAAGGATTCAGTCACCGCTGTAGTGTTTGTGGCATTGGGGACCTCTGTCCCAGGTTAGTGTCAAAGAAAAATGTGCCCGAATGCAATTGCTTGTCACCAGATTTCAGATAATTCAAATAAATTGGGTCAGAGCTCTGGCAAAGTGGGTAGCGCACATGCTGATGACACATAAAGAGCTGTTGGCTCACAGAAACAAGGTTCAGGTACAGCCTTTTTCATTCCCCCTCTCCTTCCGTAATGCTTTCTGGTCACTCTTGACTGGTCCTATCCTTAAAGGCATTAGAAAACTTATAAATAAACATTAAGACAGTTTAGATCAAATTAATAAATTCATGAATTGAATGAATTTATGAAATATTAAATTAAGCCTCAATTTAAGTAAATTAAAGATTTTTAAATTTTTTGAAGAAATGAGTGTTGCTTGATAAAAATTGAACATGCATTTATTCTAAATATACTTTAAACTAATAAAACAAGAAAACACCATATTTTATATAACCAACTCAATATATAGTGATAGACAGCAGTAATTAATTTGAAGACTGACTTCTGGTAGAAAGTCCCTTTTTATGGTTGCACGGGGGCTCAAGTAAGTTAGTGAATCATTGATGTGAATGGACCCCACAATTATACACAGCCATCATTGCACAAATTATTCTGGACCAGTTCCGAGCACAAGTGTAATAGTGTAATGACCGGAACCGTCTTTGTTTAACACCCTTTTCCATCCATTACATCCATTATAAATATAATAACAAATTTTTTGACACATTTTGTGTCATGCCTCTTAATTAACATCTTGAATAGTTACTATCACATTTGTTTTGCATTTTGGTGGGCTTTATGGATTTAGACCTCAGTGAGCTCAAAATACACCTGTATTATTATTATTATTATTATTATTATTATTATTATTATTTTAATGAAAAGGCTGATATGTATCATACATTAGGGTTCATTTCAGTTGTGACAAGTATCGCCTATAGGTGGCCTTAGTGTTCCCAATATGGATGCTTGGTCTCTGTAACTCAATGCTGTAATGTACTTTCTAGATATTATCACAAGTTAAGCATTTAGATATATAGTAATATGCTATAAAAGACTATTATTTGTCGGTTAAAAATGACTGAAAATAACTTGAGGGTTAATTAATAATATAATATTAATAATATTTGTACATGTTCTACATGTCAATCCTGTACACTGGTGGCCAAAAGTTTGGAAAAAATATTTTTTTCAAATAGTGATGGTGCTGTTTTTACATCAGTAATGTCCTGACTATACTTTGTGATCAGTTGAATGCCACATTGGTGAATTAAAGTACCAATTTCCTTATGAAACATCAAAATCTGTACACTATTCCAAACTATTGGCCGCCAGTGTATATTGATGTCACTCAGCATCAATAAAAAGTTTCAACTTGTAAACTTTCCATCATTATAGACGAGGTGAATGAAATTGGCTCTGTGTGTTTGTGTGTGGTTGGTATTTATTAGAGCAGAAGGACATTATTTCATCTTTAGGCCATGCAGCTGGTTTTATTAGTTTGTGTATGTTTGTAACTCGTGTTTTTTCTTTCTTTCTCTCCATGCACTCACCTGCACCCTGTCCTACTTTTTCTCTCTTCCTTCTTTCTCTTCCTTTTCCTCTTTCTTTTTCTCTCAGTTCCTCACTCGTGTTTGTTTTTGATACCTTTTCTTGACCTCTCAATCAGTTTACAATATCTATCTATCTATCCATCCATCCATCCATCCATTTCTTTGTCTGTCACTCTCTGGTTTGTGTCATAATCACTCGATCTTGCAGATCATGACTTTTCATTCATGTACGTAATTATCAAAATCATAATTTAATGGTGTAAATGTTTTTATTAAAACCATCTGCCTTTTCTCTCCCACCCTTACATATCTGTCTCTCGGTTTTGTACAGACACTTTTGCCAGTAAGGTTGCTGCCATCCAAGACCAATATGCTGATGCCTCCATTGGAAATGTGACGGGCAGCAACTCTGTTAATGTTTTTCTGGGCATCGGTGTGGCGTGGACCATAGCTGCTGTATACTGGCGCACTAAGGGCAAACCGTTCCTTGTTGATCCAGGCTCTCTGGCCTTCTCTGTCACACTCTTCACTGCCTTGGCTGTGGTGTGTGTCGGCGTACTGTTGTATCGCCGGCGCCCATCAGCCGCAGGAGGAGAGCTCGGCGGTCCACGGACTTGCAAGATATTGACATCCATACTCTTTATTTCCCTATGGCTGATCTACATCCTGCTGGCCTCACTGGAAGCATACTGCCATATTACTGGATTCTGAGAAACAGAACAGAATGAATAAAAATGGCATTGTAATATCTCAGCTTAGATGAAAATGAAATTGGCCAGTGAAAGAGCTATTTTTATTAGTATTTATTAGATATTTATCATGTTACCTTTTAATAAGTAAGATACGCAAGTTAGATTTTGTAATTTTCCATTGTTGTCTAGGGATAGTTAACTTAAAAATGAAGATACTTTTATTAAATGCTTACCCTCTTGATGTTCCAAACTTGTACCTGTATGACTTTTTTCTTGCTTGGAACACAAAAGGACACTGGTCACTCTCTTCCATGAGATTGCATCTCAAGCTTTCAAGCATCAAAAATCACATAAAAGTACAATGGACACTTTTCACAAACCTGTGATGACATGTTTCAGCCTTATTGAGTGGCGTAAATCTTGCAAATGTTTTTTTTTTTATTTGAATATTTTGAATAATATTAATGCAATATAACATTGTTATAACATTGTACTTTGTATAATATTATCCTGGAATTTGTTTTAAAAAAAAAAAGTAAAAAAAAAAAAGAGTTACCACAGGTGCGATACGGTTTCAAATACATCTGATAAGAGGGTTACAGAACATTTCCAATACTCTCTATGTTTTTTCTTAATTTGGAAAATTGTGGAAATGCAATAGTGGCGTTTTTTCTTTTGATGTTGGAGCAAATCGATTGCATTGGACTCCCCATTCACTACCATTCCCGCCGCTATCAAGGTTTACTCTGCAATCGTTTACTTCCACGTTCTGTGTGAAAAGTGTCCATGGAGAGTAAAATTAAAGTGGTCCGCATGACTTGTGCACTATATTCAAACTCATATGAAGTCATACTATAGCTTTGTTTAAGGAACAGAATGAAATTTATGTATTTTTTCACTGATAATGTTCCAGTGAGCTGTTATCTCGAGATTTAGTCATAATTTGTGACCGATTAATTGAAAAGATGTCTACTTTACCAATGAACTTTAATAATGGCTTAAATTACTACTGATGATTTATGAAGAAACATACGAGTTTGGAACAACATGAGGCTAAGTGAAATATGACAGAATTTTCATTTTTGGGTGAATTTTCCCTTTTAAATTAGTTTGAAAGCAGTATCTTGTCATTTCTTGTACCTCTTGCCTTACACTTATACCTGTATCTCAGTGGTGTCTTAAATGTATCCAGACCAGTAACCAATGATTCCTGTCTTGTTCATACTCCTGTTTGAGCCAATCCGAGCCTTCGGTTACTGAATGAAGGGGTTTACTTTTTTTGACTTTTTTTTTTTTAAATGTTATGTATCAGTATTGCTCTCATGTATGTGTAATGAAAATATTTATAATGCTTTATAACTGAACAGAATGACCAAACAAACTAAATCGTGGACTATAGAAACAGGATGGATTCACTATTGCTTGTGGAAAAACAAAAGCATTTTTCAGGACTAAAACGAATCTCTGACAGATGCTCTGAAAAGCATGTCGAATTCATAACTATTCATTTTTAATGAAGGAACACAGCTGTTTTTTGAAAGTCAAACAGAAAACAGGAATAAAAACTGGAAAAAAAGGACTGGAATTATCACAGAGAAGTCATTGAAGGTGCTGAATATTACTATTTCAATCATACATTTTAAATGTGCATATGATGTGTGTGAGCCACTCAGCCAAGAATAAATGTACTCCTTAAATAAGAAACAAGTGTTGTAGTGCTGTCTGTATATATATATTTGTATTGTCATTTGACAAGTCACACTTCTTGTCATCAAAGGACAAATCAGCCTATTTCATCTACAGTTATTTTCTTTTTCAGCAGGGAGAAACAAACAGTTTAAACTGAAACATGCCATGTATTTTTATTGATCAGATTTGTTGTTCTATGATGATGTCTGTTTATCAAGCAAAGATGCACAGTTATGTTTTATGTAGAGGTGTACACACACACACATATATATATATATATATATATATTTATTTCTTCAGTTTTCCCTATCGTCTGTTTGTGACTGTGTCATTATGCTATGAGACATGCAGGAAGACAGGGGGTGGGTGGGAGTCATCGGCTCTGGCACGCTGCATGACGGAGGACTCTGAAAAAGAATGAATGAGACAGATTTAGCAGCAGCTGTGTGGAGATTTAGACCTCAGAAGTCGCTTCCCATTCTAGAAAAGAAAATGTGAACTCAAGAGTATTTTTAGTATTATCTTGTTGCTAAGTGACCCACCCAGAGAGTCATTGTCTTGTCTGGGTAGGATGACGGGTACATTTGTGTGTGTATGTGTGTGTGTGTGTGTGTGTCTATTATAGGCTTTAAACAGCACATCCATCTTGTACCAGCATCTTATTCTAACCTAACTTTGATAGAGGTTTTGCTTTTGCAGTGAATTAAAAAGAATTGCCCAAAGCAGATTGTTCTCCACTGTTAAGTGCTTACAATAAAGATAAGAATCATATTGATATCAGATATGGTCATATTGTTGATTTCAAAATTATAATTAACAATCAAACCAGCCCATGATGTCATGAATCAAGACATAAATATCATCAATAATGAATACCACATCAGACTGTCACACAACTGAACAGTTGAGTGTGCACATAATCGGTTTATAGGGTCACTGCTTTCCTCTCAATGGCTGACTGCTCTTGAAGCTCAATGAATTGAAGTGCAATCCCAGAATGTCACACAAAAAAAAAAAAACGTGCATAATTGGATTAATCAGCCTGGCCAGAGAAAGAAAGAGCAAGCAATAGCTTTGAAATGTAAACACGTCCACCATGACTGTTGTAACAATACACAGTACACAATCATTTACACATACTTTATAGGTTAAATTGCAAATAAAGGTTATTTGTATGTGGTTTATAGCATTTTTAAGGTTAAAGAGAGACAAAAGCTGTGTGAATTTGTGGTGTGTGTTCTGTACTTTTTCCTGGTCTTGACATTGAATCATTTGAACGCCATTGTGTGAGTGTCATTGACTTTCATGTTTTTGTGTTGGAGTGTCACTTACCAATGCAAAGAACAACAGGCTACTGATATGTACACTGGGCACAAAATGTTTGCAGATGCCACTCGGTTTGTTATGTCGTTACCTAATAACATGTCATTCACATGGTTTTAAGTGTGGCTTAAGTGTCCAAACACTTTTGGGCCACTGTGTGTGTGTGTGTGTGTGTGTATGTATATATATATATATATATATATATATATATACACTCAAGCCCGAAATTATTCATACCCCTGGCAAATTCTGACTTAAAGTTACTTTTATTCAACCAACAAGTTTTTTCTTGATTAGAAATAATACAGGAGTCTCCCAGAAGATAATAAGACGATGTACAAGAGGCATCATTGTGGAAAAAAATATTACTCATCTTTTATTTACATTTTAACAAAAAGTGGCATGTCCAAAATTATTCATACCCGTCTCAATAATCAATAGAAAAGCCTTTATTGGCTATTACAGCAATCAAACGCTTGCTATAATTGCTGACCAGCTTTTTGCATGTCTCCACTGGTATTTTTGCCCATTCATCTTTAGCGATGAGCTCCAACTCTTTCAGGTTGGAGGGTCTCCTTGCCATCACCCTGATCTTTAGCTCCCTCCACAGATTCTCAATGGGATTTAAGTCAGGACTCTGGCTGGGCCACTGCAAAACGTTAATGTTTTTGTCTGCTAACCATTTCGTCACCACTTTTGCTGTGTGTTTTGGGTCGTTGTCGTGCTGAAATGTCCACTGGTCTCCGAGGCCAAGTTTCTCTGCAGACTGCCTGATGTTGTTGCTGAGAATTTTGATGTATTGCTCCTTTTTCATGGTGCCGTTTACTGTGATTAGGTTCCCTGGTCCACTGGCTGAAAAACAACCCCAAAACATTAGGTTCCCACCACCATGTTTGACAGTTGGGATGGTGTTCTTAGGGTTGAAGGCTTCTCCTTTTTTACGCCAAATGAAGGCTACATCATTGTGGCCAAACAATTCAATTTTTGTTTCATCTGACCATAAAACAGAAGACCAGAAGTCTTCTTCTTTGTCCAGATGAGCATTTGCAAAGGCCAAGCGGGCTTTTGTGTGCCTTATCTGGAGAAGTGGTGTCCTCCTTGGTCTGCGTCCATTGAACCCAGCGGTGTGCAGTGTCCGTTGGACTGTCTGCCTTGAGATGTTGCCACCAGCAGAACCCAGATTCATCAGGATGGCCTTGGTGGTGATCCTTGGACTCTTTTTTACCTCTCTCACTATCCTCCTGGCCAGCACAGGTGTCACTTTTGGCTTCCGACCACGTCCTCTGAGATTTTTCACAGTGTGGAACGTCTTGTATTTTTTAATAATACTTTGCACTGTAGCCACTGGAACTTCAAAACATTTAGATATGGTCTTATAGCCCCCTTTCCTGACTTGTGAGCAGCCACAATGCACAGCCGCAGGTCCTCACTGAGCTCCTTTGTCTTAGCCATGACTGTCCACAAACCAACAGCAGAGAGCTTCTGTTTTTCACCTGTTGAGTTGATTAAAACAGCTGTTCCAAATGAATCAGGGTAATTAGGATGCTTTAGAATAGCTTGGGATATTTGGAATGGTATAGATCTTTGGATTTTCCCATAGACTGTGACAGTTTGCAAAGGGTATGAATAATTTTGGACATGCCACTTTTCGTTAAAATGTAAATAAAAGATGAGTAATATTTTTTTCCACAATGATGCCTCTTGTACATCGTCTTATTATCTTCTGGGAGACTCCTGTATTATTTCTAATCAAGAAAAAACTTGTTGGTTGAATAAAAGTAACTTTAAGTCAGAATTTGCCAGGGGTATGAATAATTTCGGGCTTGACTGTATATATATGTATATATGTATATATATATGTATATATGTATATATATGTATATATATATATATATATATATTAGAGAAAGAAATTAGGCAATGATAACATTGATGCTTCTAGAATGTATCTGTGTGTTTGGCTGTTTGAACTTGCATGCGTTATGCTAGTAAACCTTTGTCCTTCCTGTGTACAGAAGATAAATGCTAATAGTTATTATGAAGTGCCCTAAAGGAAGTGGTAACCATGTCATCTTGTATCAGTATTTGTTGACCATGACTTGCCCGTTCTCTGTAGTCCTTGTATTCACCCCTGTACTTTACTTAGATTATCTTTGGAACGTTTCTTCATGGATTCAATGGATTCATGGTTTCATTGTTAATTGTCACCAAGTGCTTTCCTTATTATATGTTATATGGCCATTTTCAATTGGATTCCTACTGTTTTAACTTCAGTTCCTGTCTTTCTTTAATTTGGTGCCATTATGTTTGCATGAAACATTATCTGACCCTTGCTAAAATGTAATTTTTAGAAAATGTGGTATCGCTTTACAATAAGGTTCCATTTGTTAACATTAGTTATCAACAATATTTAACATGAACTAAAGTATAACCTCAAGACATAAACAATGTGTGTTAAAATGATTTTAGTGTGATCAAATCACTTCCTAACCTTTTCTGTGTAAAGTTACGTCCAATTGAACAGTTTTGTTGCCATGATGATGTAATGCTGTCGATTTAGCTTAAATTGTATTGAACCCCGAATATTCCTTTAATTGTGTCTTCAGTGTCCAAATACTGTTTGGGGTGATGCACTTATTTAAAGATTTTTCTCATTCCAGATACTGAGAGTGCATAATAAACACATCCCTTTAAAAACAATACAGTGTTAAAGGTCAGGATAATCCCTTGTTTAATGTTGCATGGGCAAAGAGCTAGATATTCAGATCTCCAATCTTATTGGCTGTATTTCAGAAAACTCTGAAACAAATGTACAGCTAGTATTACAGTATATTACTGAAACAAACCAAACAAAATTGAACAATCCTATACAATTTTGGGAAAATATTCATTCTTTATCTGGTAACAAAAATGGCACTTTGTTGCTTACAGCTCTAATAACTATTTTTGTTTTTTTGGATTGCCAATTCTAAGGTTCATACGAACCTTTATTTCTAAAATAAGCATCTGATTTTTTTCACTCTCCATAATTAATTTTTTTAATCTTTCAAATGCACAAATTAAATTCCTCAGATTTGCAAATCAGCCTTTGTTGTTCCCTTGCTGAAAGGAGGTGATCGTACTACACAAATGATGAACTAGTGAAAAAAGATTTTAGGTATGCTGCTGCCTCTGATTTTCTGTATATCTAGACTTGATGCGATTGATATACAGTATGTTCTTCATGAATGGGAGATATTTTAATTTGTAAATGATTTAATCATTTATCTGTAATAATTGCTTGCTTATCTACTCTTGCAAAAGAGATTTTTAATCTCAGTGCCGCTTCCTCCTGGTTAAATGAATGTCTAATAACAGATGAGCTAGCAAAAGCACATAGAATGTGTGCTATGAGTGAGCAAGAGAAATAAGTATATATATATACACAAGTATATATATATACACACACATACATACACACACACACATATTTATATATTTCTTTGTACACTTGAGGGAGTTAATAGATGTCAAGCATGACAGTCGGGTGCCAACTTTTCTCTCCGTCTCCCTCTCTCATGGCCCAGTCCACTGGGAAAACAGAAAACAAAAAAGGACATAACAAGAGCTGAAAGAAAGAGGCGGAAGCAGACGTTCACTGGGGACAGAAAGATGGAGGCAAGCTTTGTGCTTGAAATACAAAGGAATGAGATAAGAGAGAGAGAAAAAAATGGTTCAGAAATGAAAATTGAATGAATGAGAAATTACTTGTAAATGTAAGATAGGATGGTAAGGCCCTTTAGAGCCTGGAAAATATCATGAATGCATGTACGCAAGATTTTATGCCTCAGATATGGAGTGAGTTGGATAGTTTATCACAATGTCAACTAATGGAAATGAAAGATTAATAAATCTATATGTATTTGCTTTATCCTATTGTACTACTTTTTGGTTTTATTCAAATCCCATTTTTTATGGGTATCAAATGTTTTTTTATTTATTCACATTTCCATGTGTTACTACTTAGTAATAACCCCACAAAGAACAGCAGGAACTTCATTACATCAACTAACCTGTAATCAAATAAATGTATAGCCTATTATCAAGATTGAGGATTTTTTACACCAGTGATTTTTAGTTTTTAACCAATTCTATGGTAAAAGTTAGAAATGAAGCTCAAACCAAACATTGTTTAATGCAGTCAACATATCAACCCCTTTAAAAGCAATCCCTGGTGCAAAGCAAATGAAAGCAACTTTTTCATAAACTCTTATTTTACAGCTGACTTTCGAAAGAAAATATTAGAAAACAACTAAGAAAGTATCAAAGAGCTCTTCAAAGCATTTATAGTTAAATATTTAACTAGAAAAGTTAAATACCCTCAGTACGGTCACATAATTCTGTCTTTTAGACAATGCTCAAAACGGTTTAGAAATACAAAAATCACAAACAAGGCATTTTTGACATTGTTCTGTATTTATTGAATGTACAACTATATTATTTATAGAGGCAATATAAATTACATCCAGAGTAATAACATTCCCTTTAACAAGGCAGATCAGTACATTATCTACATACAGTGTTAACAAGAGTGTTTCAGTAGGAAGGTGCTAAAGAGATGGATGCAAAGAGTGAGAGAGAGAATTCAATAAACTATGAAACTAGGAGATATGTACTTGGTTAAAGCTGTTACTGAGGCAGAGCAGATTTAGCCCTTGGGTAAGAATGTATTCTCCCTTAAAGTTTTATAGGTTTCAGTTTAAACACAAGCATTACATGTTATCGCTAAATTAGGTATTGACTTTGAGCACCATATGTACCATGGACCAGTCTTGCTCTTCATAAAATCACTATCATTAGGATAAATGAGTTAAAAGCTGATTAAAGTGCTGTGATTTAATATACACACAGCCCTGATCTCCCCTGAGGATGTCTGGTTATAGAATGGAATCTGCATGTAAATGTCTGCTTTGAAAAACTCCAGACTTTACCAACCATGCAGAACTGATTTTATAAATACATTGACTTAAATTTCTTTCTGTTAAATATCAGAAAAATCAGAGCAACAATCTAAATTGTGTCTCATTTATTTTAAGTGGTTTTCAAGGAAGGAATACTAAGAAATTGGGGTTTTAAATGGTTGTCTTCTGTCAGATTAAGGTCAAAACCATCACTTTAGATTTTAAACAAACGAAAGAAAAAAGCATCCTTCCTTCAGCGTCCTATTAAGAATACAAAAAATGATATTTCATAGACACACTCAAGAATCATGCCAATGAAATAATGCAACGCTGTGTTTAATTTTAAAAATAGTGTCTTAAAATTACCAGCCATAAAGTTTTGGGGTGTTTCTCTATAAACACACCTGCACCTCATTTAACCAACAAATAATATGATAGACAGCAGAGGACAGACCAAAGGATTGATAGTGACACTTGATAGTAAATGTCTAATAAAGTTCCCCTTTATAAACTGATATACAGGCAAACAAAGACAGACCTGAACCGTCTCCTCTAGTCAGTAGTAGACATTGTCTATTTCTAAAGAGTAATGAATAATATGATGATCCATAAGAACTGTTATAAGGTTTACACTGATATACACACTAATATTTCCTGGTAGATTGATATAGGTCCTTTCTACAACAGTAATGTCTCTCCAAATATAATAAAATCAGAGAGAATATGCTTACATGCACGTACCATTTATCCCCCTGTTCATGGGTATATAATGCTATTGACTTAACATGCAAACATATTATAAAGAATATGGGCTAAATCGCTTACATTCACATACACACTCCCACACAAACCCTCAACTCTTGTCTCCTTGAAAGATGGTGTTTTCAATCTCATTAGACCTTTTGCTTGTGACCTTCTGGCCTTCTAAACTCTAATGTGCAGTATCCATTCACACAGCCAGGGATATGATCACACACAGTTTCTCGCAATTATGTATAATTATACATCGAGGGAAAGTCGTCCAATCAGGGTAAAAGTCATGTCTAATGTTGCAGATTTGTCTAAGAGGACAATACTGCAGCCAATCACTCAGCAAATGTATCGGTTGATATTCGAAAGTTCTTGCATTTCTCAAAGTGCTTTGATTAAGATCATAAAGCACCAAACTAACTCTCGTCCACTGGCTTTATAGTGCAACTGATGCACGCGGGACCAGGATAGCAAGCTGAGGGTTGCTCTGGTATGCAAGTCAGGGCATAGAGTGCAGCTGGCAGAGAGAGCACTGTATTACACATATGTGTGTCAAAGTCCTACATTTCATTTTGTGCCACAAAGCCCTGAGAGTGGGTACCTGTGTTTTAAAGAGATAGTTCACCAAAAAATGACATTTCTATTGTCATTTACTCCCCCTCATTTTGTTCCAAACCTATTGGAATTTCAGTCCAACCCGTCAGACCTTTTTTTCCTTGGAACACAGAATTTTAGCCTCAGTCACATACTTATATTCCTAATTTTATTATTATGAGTAATTGACAGAATTTTCATATTTTGGTGAACTATACCTTTAAGAGAGAAAGGTGGGGAAAAGGTGAGAAGGGACATGGGAGGCAAATGACAGATAAATGAAAAACTGTATTAAACCATATTCAAATGTACTAAACCAAACAAGAAATGAAGAGAGACAGCAGACCAGATTACAGTATGAGAAAGCAAAATCCAAACATCATCCATTCTAATGGATTATAAAAGCCCCGGATTGTGGTGATCGGTGCTAAGCTTTGAATGTCTTGCTTCAATCTCACATAAAAAAAACTCTCTCATATGCTCAGCATGGCTGTATGTTATGCAACATGTTATGACTCTTAATAGAGCTGACTTGATAAAGCTAGAGGGGGTTTATAGTATCTCAGTCACAATTTGTGCTGTAGGATCTCTGAAAATTGCACCCAAATCCAGGCGAGTACATTCAAAGGGGTTTATTAGCAAAAAAAAAAAAAAAAAAAATGGGGCAGAACAAGAAATAAAAAAGTGGCTGATATGCTTTCTGGATATCAATGGGTTTGAGAGAGTGTCACATGCGGGATGACTGCCAATAACACAGAATTTCTGAGTCTGAATCAGATCAGATTAAACCAACCAACATAAACAACAGTGGAGGCAGAGTGCGACAGTGGGATTACAGGATTTTAGAAAGCATAATCTGGGAGAGAGAGTTCAAGTATATCAAGATGTGAGGCACTTAAACATTTATACACAACACACTCAAAATGAGATAACTGATTCACTCTCTTCAGGAACATGCAACATCTCAGTGTTTTGCTTGTTAAGGAGATGCATTATAAGAAATTGGTTTACTGTTGAAAATGCGTTATTGGGAATTGGCTAAACAACAGTCCATCTGTGCAACATAATGTATACACGTACCATTCAGATTAAGCATTAGTCTATCTTCAGCATCACAGCCTCAGAACTCACCTATTCGCTACTTCCACCTTCAGGACAACTCGCAGTACTACACATAAAGCTGCACAGCGCACACTATAAATCAGAAATAAATAGAGAACCTAATAAAAGGTAGACCCCACCCACCCTTTTCCACAGGTTACTTACCTACAGGCAAGAGTATGTAAGAGAGCCCACATTTGTAAAGCTAAGATAAAAATCCATTGTAATTCTGGATTAAATGAGGACTTTGGTTAAAAAAGAAAGTAAAAAATGTCAAATCTGAATTCAGACAGACAAAGTGAGAAGTGTACGCAGGCTAAAAAAAAAAGAAAAAAGGAAAAAAAAAAAAAAACTAAAAAAATGCATACATCTTAGTAATACTATATCTATTCTTAGAATCAACTGAGGAAATAAATGGATCAGAGAGACTGATAGGAAACAACAACAACAACAACAATAAAAACTGTAGTATCACTTGTACACTCCTGTAGTAACCGTCTCTGACTTGACAGGAGTGTTTGAACTGGGGGAGTCCACCAATGAGGTGTTGCTATTGCTGATGTTGTTCCAGATGTGATTGGGGGAGCAGTAAGGGGGCGTGCTGCAGTTGGAAGGTGGGCCGGAGCCAGAGCCAGAGCTGTCATTATTGGCCGAAGCCATGAGGGTGTCTTTATAGGAGCCTTTGCTCTCTTGCTCCCCCTGCAGGTACTGAGAGATCTCGGCTGGCAGGCGCTTCAGCTCAGCCTCACAGTCCCGTGTCAGGCGGGCCTGATTCTGCAGACACAATGAATCAGAGCACCATTCAGAAATAATGATTCAGCAAAGGGAGCTATGAATTAATGTGAAAAAACCCACTCAATCTTATAATGAAGGAGGACTCATGATGGAAAACTGAATTCCATATGACGTTGCCATATAACATAATATTTTAACAGTTATTTATTGCACAATTGCACAGAATTAAGTTCTTCTATCTATGCAAAAATTTCTTGCTTATGAAATACAAATTTTTTAAAAATTTGTACTAATGTTGGGATTCATTTTTAGCATATTACATGGGATCATCAACCTTTCAGAATCTTTCGGTCATGTTGTTGAACTTATTTTTTCTTGATTAAATTGGTGGTGGCCAATATCAATGTTACCACAATTTTTGGTGAGGGACATTTTTAATGGGTCATTACTTTATTGATTTGCCTCTAAACACTTAGAGAAAGAAAAGGGGTTAAGTGAAGTGAACAGGACCTAGCATGTGAGAATTTAGGATGAATAGATATGTGCATGACTGACCAGAGGAACTTCCTCATCCATTTTCTGAAGGATGTCCTTGTGAAGGGCTTTCAACTTCTCCTGACGTTCCTCCTGAGACACTTCCAGCTACATAAGAGACAGAATGAATAAAGGGAGTTCACAAGAAGAAAACAAAAAAAAAATTGATAGACTATAGAGTTTGTATGATAAAGATGTGGCACCAAGTCCTAACCACATGTGGCGCATTTAGGCAGTAAGTGATAATCTGACTTCTTGTCCAAACCAGCCTTGACTGCAATAAGCAACACATTGTCAGGCACTTGATGCAATGGGTAGCCCTCCTAAAGTGAAATATAACTGGTCCAAAACCATGCTCCACATACAGTAAATGTATTTTAAACATCAAATAGGTTCGTATTGGACAAGGTTTTGTAGCGTTTAGCAGTAATGCGCTTTCAGTGAGCAAATACAAATCTACTGATGCAACTTTCGTGTCATGTATGATGAGGGCAAGGTGTAAAGCCTGACTTTATTCATTTTATTTATTGTTGTGACTTGAACACAGAGCATCTCATATAATAAAAGCTATTCAGATATAAATCCAAACGATACTAAATAATTCTTACGTACAGAAGTTTTCAAATCTACTCACCTCACAGATTAAGGTGACAGACTCATTGATATGTTTTCTATTGATCTCACTCAGCTCCCTGAAAGAAACAGGAGGTGGTTACATTACTGGTACATTACTGTCAGGGTTAGATGAGGTGCTGACAGAACTCTTCAGACATGTTCCACATTTATTATTAGTCTCATTTATCTCTGTCTCTACCCTTCTGTTTTACTAGACACAATTTCAATAACAGAACAAAAATAAACTAAAAGAAATTGCAGATCAATGTCTGTCAATGACACAGCTCTTTGCATATGTTCACAAATTTTACAGCACATTGGTCAACTACCTGTTGTTTTTAATTGTGCTATATAAATAAATTACCTTACCATATTCTGATTTTTTTTTGTTATTTATATATACACTGGTGGCCAAACGTTTGGAATAATGTACAGATTTTGCTCATGGAAAGAAATTGGTACTATTATTCACCAAAGTGGCATTCAACTGATCACAATGTATAGTCAGGACATTAATAACGTGAAAAATTACTAATACAATTTTAATTTTTCTTAAACTACTTCAAAGAGTTCACAACAAAAAAAATCAGCAACATGCAGCAGTGACAGCTTTGCAGATCCTTGGCATTCTATCTGTCAGTTTGTCCAGATACTCAAGTGACATTTCACCCCACACTTCATGTATCACTTGCCATTGATATGGCTGTGTTGTCGGGCACTTCTCACACACATTACAGTCTAATTGATCCCACAAAAGCTCAATGGGGTTAAGATCCATAACACTCTTTTCCAATTATTTGTTGACCAATGTCTGTATTTCTTTGACCACTCTAACCTTTCAGAAGTGCCTTTTTCTTTGCAATTCGTCCTATAAGCCCTGCACCCCTGAGTATTCTCTTTACTGTTGTACATGAAACTGGTGTTGAGCGGGTAGAATTCAATGAAGCTGTCAGCTGAGGACATGTAAGGCATCTAGTTCTCAAACAAGAGACTCTGATGTACTCATCCTCTTGTTTAGTTTTACATCTGGCCTTCCACAGCTCTTTCTGTTCTTGTTAGAGCCAGTTGTCCTTTGACTTTGAAGACTGTAGTGTACACCTTTGTCAGAAATCTTCAGTTTTTTCCAGCATTATATAGTCTTCATTCCTCAAAACAATAATTGACTGATGAGTTTCTAGAGAAAGTTTCTTTTTCTGTTTCTTTTTTTACCATTTTTGACCTAATATTGATGCCAGTCTATTGCATACTGTTGCAACTCAAAAACAAACACAAAGACAATGTTAAGCTTCATTTAACGAACCAAATACTGTGTTTGATATAATGACAAGTGACTTTCTAGAACCAATTTAGCATGATTACTCAAGGATAAGGTGTTGGAGTGATGGCTGCTGGAAATGGGGACTGTCTAGATTTGATTAAAAATAACTTTTTTCAAATAGTGATGGTGCTGTTTTTTTACAACAGAAATGTCCTGAATACTATTTGACACTTTGGTGAATTAAAGTACCAATTCCCTTCCAAAACAGCTAAATCTGTACATTATTCCAAACTTCTGGCCACCAGTGTGTATATATATATATATACACACACACACAAGTCTGCATCTGATTGTACATAAGTTTTACAATTGAGGTCCTTGATGTGTATGCAATGGTTCTCTTCTCTTTGGTAGTAAGACATTTTAGAAAAATGATGCCAGATTATTTGAACTGCAGTCGTGATTAATTCCTATCAACATACCATGCAGACTAAACTACAAATTGACAATGCCAGTACAGAAACACTAGAAGTAATTGAGGATGTTTTAAGAGGGAGTAAAGCATTACTGACATTTCTGACTTTTCTTTTTCTGCTTTCTTGACCTCGATAATGCTGTTCAGCCTCTTCCTCTCCAGATTCTTCTGCAATTCTTTCTTCTCTCTGCGAGTAGAAATGTGGCATTTAAGCATGTGTCAGAGCATACGAAATACAAACATTCAAGCACAAAACAGTAATTTCTTACTTTTCACACACTTCCTTGAGTTTCTTGATCTGGGCTGCTTGGCATTGTTGGGTGATTTCCCTTAGCTTCTGATTGGCCTGATACAGAAGAACAGAGTGACTAAGAATAAACAACATTTATAAATGTGTGTGTAGCTGTAATTGTTGTGTCTTTGGGCTATTGTTGTGTGTATTACCTCTTTGAGGTGGCAGTGTTTAGTCTCTGTCTCTATCTGATGTTGTGTCTGTCTGAGATTGAGAAGTTCCTGCATCTGTTCTTGTCTGAACATATCTGTGTGTTTCTGTAGTTCCTGATCGATCTCATCCAGTTCCCTCTGTGCATGCACTTCTGATCCACTGCACACACAAACACTCAAATATAAAAAAAAAATATATATAAAAAAACATCCCATGGAAATGGAAAGTGATCATCAATCTACAGTGTTCCGTGTTACAACTTTGTAATGCAGCAATATCTGTACCGCTGTCTCCTTAAGATGAATCGCTTATGATGTATTATTGCTCTTTTGTAAACCAAATTAATAAATGTACATTTTCCTAAAACCAGAGATCAGCAACCTTTTTGATAAGAAGTGCCATCATTTTGCCATTTGTTAGTTAGTTATTTGGTTAGTAATTCATCATTTATAAACATTATAAAAATGTGTAGTAACTAAAAATTATAGAAGCATAGGACAATACAAAACTTTCAAGGATCACAGAAACAGTTTCCAAAAGGGCAACACTAAAGGTCTTTTATAAAAGCCCTAAATTGGGACTGTGCAACCCAACTGAACTGCACAGCACCTCCCACAGTACAGTCAGATCTGTTTACTTCTATCATCCACCATTACTCAATTTATCAATGGGCTGTGGCTGTAGGTAGCACATTAGTAGCTCTCTTTAAGCCCCACAAATTGTTTGGCTTTCCCTTTTGGTTATAACTACTACTACTACTACTACTAATAATAATAATAAACTAAGTTTTTTTTATTTAGTGCATTTAAAGGTAGCTTCTCAAAATGCTTTACATAAAAAAGACATGCATATCAGAATACAAAACAAAAAAACAAGCAGAGATCACATTTAGTGGTGCAAAAAGGTCAAAAGATAAGTCAAATACTGAGGAGCCAAACCATGCAAAGTCTTGTAGGTAAGCTTGAAAATCTTAAAATCAACACGAAACCTGACAGGGAGCTAGTGCAATGATTCCAAGATAGGAGTAATGTGATCTAGATGAATTTTGCACATATTTAGAGACCCCAACAAAGAGTGCATTGCAATAATCAATGTGAGAAAAAAATTGTTGATCAGCTTTTCAGCCACAGAGAATGATAATAGGCTAATAATATAGGATGATAATATTGGTTATAAAAGGTTTATAACCCCTGCTGACCCTTGGAGGGCCTAAACCCTTAATATAAAGTTTTGCATGATAACGGAATGTTCCTGACCTCTGCCCTCTCTTTCATTCTACTCTGAATTACAACACTTAGTTGGCACTCTAGCACAATGTAAATCTGGCCACAGTTCATTAAGGTCAAAATGTCCATTGGCTCTATATTTGCTCACTTTTTCTTGAGACTGGTGCGCACCCGTTTCTCCAGCTGACACCGTCTTCTCTGGAGGTCAGAGTTTTGCTGATTATAACGAGTCTTTTGGTCTTTACTGAGTGCCCACACCTGAAACATATGCATCCACAGATAAATAATTTAGCCATTGGTAAACACATTATTAAAGGAATAGTTCATGCCAAAATAAAAATTTTGCCATCATTTACCCACCCTCATGTTGTTCCAAATGAGCCTGGGTATTGAGACAGATTTCCTGATTTGATTTTCTGATTTCAAATAGATTCTGATTGATTTGGGTATATTTCTGTTATAATGTCTGTATTACATGTTAAAGAAATTCTCTCATTTAATGCTGTTAATTACAGGGGATTACAGGGGATCTAGGTACAATAGGAAAATATAAATTGTACAAATTATATTTTTGTTTATCATAATTTTGGTCTCATTTTAGCTTTTTAAAAATGTAAAAAAAAAAAAAAAAAATTATATATATATATATATATATATATATATATATATATATATATATATATATATATATATATATATATATATATATTGCATATATTATATATTGTTACATGTTTGTTTAGTGCATCATTTATACATTTTACAAGTATTTACATTTATTTGCCATGTGTAGAACATGTGCTAAAAATCTGTACAGTCTCTTTAAGAAAACCGGAATTATGTAAAGAGCATCCGTAAATGACTGTATATTAACGAGAGAGAACTTGAATGGATTCTTTACCTCACCCATGGCTTTTGTGAATAGATTAAATGTTTATGTTTTGTTATTATTACAATTGGTTGTAAAGAACAGAAAGGATGTTAAAAGAGACCAGTGGCTTATCATTACAGACATTTTTAGTTACACAGCGTGAAATCTGGTCTCGTAAGAGAGTGATTTACTCATTGTAGAATGTGAGTAAAAGATCGATCTTGGGATTTAAGAAGCAATATTGAGATTTACATGCTTGCATAAGAGGCATTTCTGCATTCAAAAACTGCTAGATGAAGTGCGATGGAATGTGTCTTGAGACTCGTTGGACTGTTTGAATCTTGGCACACCATCTTAAAAACACATCGATGATGAGTGAAGATTAGTGACCAGAAATTTAAATAACTTAAATTTCGGTCTGCTCATCACACAAAGCTATCACATGGCTTCAGAAGTCTTAAAAAGTGCACAAATTGCATAGAGCACTTTGTCCTTTTGGAGCTTGACACTCTGTGGTCATTTCGAACTGTCATTACAAAGAAAAAGAAAATCTGAGAGCAGACTCAAAACAAATTCAAGTTTTATGAGAAAAACATCTAGGTTACTGTTGTAACCTCCATTTCCTAATGGAGGGAACGAGACATTATGTTGATTGAAGTGACACTAGGGGACTTTCTTGAAGGCCTCGGTTACCTCTGAACTTGAGAAAAGGCCAATGAAAATTTGGCAGACACAATTTGCATATACCTTCCCTGGACATACGGGTATAAAGGGAGGGGAACCATGCCTCTGTTCGTTCAGGTTTTGCACTGAGGAGCCGAGAATAAGGTTCGGCCATAGCAGTGGCTCGGTTCAGCATCTTGGCCAGGGGGAAACGACGTCTCGTTCCCTCCATCAGGGAACGGAGGTTACAACAGTAACCTAGATGTACCCCGCCTGTCACTCACTTCGATGTTGTGTTGAGTGAAGCGACACTAGTGGTCTCTATTCAATCACGCCATGCGTTGAACTGTGTACATGCAATGCTTATGCAGGTGCGGGCAGGCAACTGCCTGCCAAAGTGACAGGCTGCGTCAGACTGCACCTACCATTCCTCAATGCCCCATTAAATAGTCATACATTTTTAGATTTCCGGCACCCTGAAGGGGGGAACAAAGTGACATGCCAAGCATGGGAGCAGGCCGCGCCATTTTTCTCTCTATGTTAAAACGGCTGGGGTCATCGCATCACATGCATCGGGGAAGGCGTTCTATTCCAACTCCTATTCTTTCAGGGGGAAAAGACCCAGCGGAGACCACCACCTTCCCAGGCTGGGGAGAGGTAAAGAGTGGCGAAATACATCACATGGGTTTTCAGGAGTTGCACAAACACGGCGACCGGGGGGCAGTAGGGACTGCCCATGGGAGACACGGGTCCACCCGTCGGGGGACCGTACCGTGGAAAATACACACAGGGGGCTTAATCCACAAGAGCCCATCATGTAGAGCATCTATTCCAGTACAGAGTAATTTTAGTGGGTCTGGTCGGGGAATTCCTCTGCTGAATACGCGGACCAGAGGGCTAGGGAGGAAGAACATCTAGGGAGCGCGAATCTAGTGGACTCTCTTGGGGAAAAGAACGCACGTGATCACCTCAGTGCCTGCCCTGTCTAGCCACCTAAGGACTTACTGAATGCAGTAACTTGGTCGATTTATATCAGCTGTTAATATGTTTGAATATTGAAGATGCCATATTATTTACTGTACGTGGACTAATAATTTAAGCAGTAATTTTGCAATAATTCAATATATTCTATACCATAGATATCAATTTACATTAATTTTAATTTGCTTTACCTTAACAAATATTATTAAAATATAACATACAATATAATGCTTAAAAGAAACTGAATCGCAGCTCATATCCTCCATTGAAATCTGCTACTCTGAAGAACGGCACGGTTGCTTATTTTGTCATGGTAATTACAAATTTTAATCAACATTAATAACCGCCATTACAATATCAAGAGCAATAATCAACAATTATGATTTATGCTATAATCATGCAACCCTAATGTCACTATAAAATGTAGTTGACCTTTTTGAGGTGTTTCTTTCGCAGCTCCTTGAGTTCCTTGCATTGCTTCTTTAATAACTTCAGGTAGGAATTGTGCTGCTTAAGCTCTTCAATAGACTGCGGTTCAATTACTGCAAAACACAAACAGTTTTTTTATGACCTTCTACACCTCTCAGCTCTCCATGTTGGTGCAGGATGATGGACAAAGATGAAGGTACGATGGTTTGATGATGATTAGTGGGTCTTACCTTTAAGAATACTGTTGATTTGATCTTCTTTAGGGCCTAAAATATTACATACGGACATACAAGTCACTTAATGGAGAGAACATGCATATTCATGAATAGACATCAATGCAAAACTGGCATGGCTGGAACATGGGAGAAAGAGACGGAGAAAGACAGCCAGGATGACAGCACATAAATAGCAGGAAAGTTCTTTGAGATATTTGTATATTGGGTTTTCACTGAACCTGATGCAGGGGTGCTCATGACCTCGTTGACTACTGGAGGAAGTGTCGGAGAAGGCATAGGGCAGATGGGGTCAACAGAGGTAATGCAGCTAGAGTCAGTCTTGTCTCCTTCCTCTTGTTTTGAAGGGCCACCCTGCAGATACAACATTCGTTGTCTCAAGTCCATTTGAAATGGCAACCTTAACCCAGTTTTTTCCCCATAATGCTAATGACTTATTTCAAAGTGAAAAATGATAATGAATGATTATATATATTTCAAGGCTGCTTTTTCTATAGTTATTTGCTATTATTGCAGTTTATTACATTTACCGGCATTAAATTACAGCGTTAAAGCTGAAGTGTTACAGCACTTTCTCCTATCCTAGCCTAATATTCAGAAACAATTATAAGTAAGCTATACACATGTTCATTTTCTCACAACCGTGTCTCTGTGGCACTGTAAAATTCCTCTGTTTGTTATGAGCAGTTCATCCAGCTAAACAACATTGACTCAACCAATGGCGTGATTTGGGGTCAAGACTTTTTGTTCAATCAACACCAGGGTACAATAAGACCAGGAATGTGTATTAAGAAAAGTAAATAGGTTCAGTTTTCATATTGACTTTACAACATTTTACTTCATGGGATGGTGGGTTAATGGTTAAGGATTTTTATGGCTTTGGATTGGTTGCAGGTTCAGTCAAAAGGAGCCAGGGACATATTCCAGTCACTATATGCAGTATACAGTACATTAACTATTATAATGTTTAATTGAATTAGATTTGCTGAATGGAACTAAACTCACACACACACACACACACACACACACACACACACACACACACACACACACACCTCTGTGGGGTCCTCCATAAGAGCTAAAAGTTGCCTTTCTCTCCGGGCCAGCAGAGAGAGATGTTTGATGGGGTTTGTCAGAGCCTCAGCATACTCTACACAAATACAAGACATACAACAGAAAAAGAAAAGGACAATATTCGAGTAAGCATCTGCCCCAAAGTGTGGCACTAAAATGGTGTGGTGTAATAGGTCAAAATCTGGTGCTGGTAACCGAAAGGTTGTTGGTTCACATCACTCCATTGCAGATTTTATTTAGTTATTTAGTTATTTTTTTGTCTCATTTTCCAATAAAAATATCTAAATATCCTTAAAACAAGAAAAATTTACTTGAGAAGTAGAATGACATAAGATATTAAGTCTTTCAACAAAGAGAACAGAGAAATGTAACAACATTTTGTGGGGTTAATCTCAAAATGATTTGCCAGTTGGGTAAGAAAAATAAACTTGTTTTACATTTAAATAAAGTGGGGGGGGGGGGGGGGGGGGGGGTTTCTCACCCAAGTACTTTTTTTTTTTCTAAGCATAAATGTTACTACATTTTGTTAGATTTTTCTGAAAACAAGAAAACATTTCTTATGTAATTTTGCTTCTCAAGTAAATGTATCTTGTTATATGTTTAGATATTTTACTGGAAAACAAGACAAAAAATACATGAAAGAAAGATTTTTTGTAGTGTGGGTGACCCATGAGCCATCACCATTTAATGTAGTTTTTACAGAATCAAACTGAATAACTAGTAGTTAACAATTTAACACAGAGACTTCACTAACTATTGGACAGTAAAACAAAAACAAGACAAGACAGAACAAGATGCCATTTTGAAGGCGGCCAAGAGATGCCAAAAACAGCCAAAAACTGATTCAGGAGTGACTCCTTTATTTCATACACATAGAACAATAATTTAGTGGCTTCCCTCCTGCAAATAAAAGTGACTGTCATTCACAAAACTGTGACGTGTGTATGTGGCCTACATGTCCAACATCTCTCTACAGAACCTCCTGTTAGTAATTACTAATATGTAGTAGGGTATAAACAAAACAACATGTTTCTCCTCGGTAATCATAGCTTGTGTAGTCCCACAGATGTCTCTCCTACCTTGGTGCTCATTGGGGATGTAGTCCTGCACCTCAGTGCACACGAGCAGGGAGGACAACATGAGTGGCTGATTCAGCTCATTCTTCAGACTGATGTAGTGGTACCCTGAAATCCACAAGTACAAAGTAAGCAATAAATCTTCAGTGCAGTATCAGACTAGTAAGAAGAATTGTATTGTTAGATCTCCACCACATATTTGCACAAACCTGGGCGAAATGCAGATACTGGCAAGATGCGATGTCCAATAAACTTCCCATTTTCCTCATAGACAGCTATCCTCAGAGATGCCAGGGTAGGCAACACCACCTAGGGAGATAGTATTTAACAGAATACTCAATTTACTTTCATGCCAAAGTGTAGATTAATATAGTACAAAGCAAGTACAGAATTGGACAGTTTTAAACACAACAAAAATCATCTTTTTAATCAGTATTTTTGTCCTTTACACTAAAAGTATATAAATCCAGTAAAAATGTGTAACATCCTTAATGTACGATAAACATACGTGAGAAGCAAAATTGTGGATACTTGTTTTAATAGAATGTATATCAAGTTAATTTAAGTTTATTTTCCCACTCCTTTGGCAAACAGTTAAGCAGAAGGCAAAAACCTCACACAATTTTGATAGATTTACGCTTAGTACTAGCAAAAATAATCCGGCAATTGCCTGTCGCGACCCATTTTGACACTATTTTTGAACGCATGTCAACATCAAAGAAAAGAGAGCTATTGTGGAGGGCCATATATTTTCAGCAAACAATTATTTAGGATTTTAGTGTGTTCCTTCCAAAAAGCTAATCTACCACATGGCTTTTGAAGACTTGGAATAGAGCACTGTCCATATTTAAGGCGCTTTTTTTGTCAGCTCGAAAGCACCCATCTCCATTTACTTTCACTGGATGAAAAAAACTGTTTACACATTTTGCTAAAGTTTCCCTTTTATTTTCCAAGAAGAAAGTCATTGCAGTTTGGGCGACCAAATGGGGGGTGAGGATGAAAAAACATTAATTTGTGAATGTACGTTTCCTTTCATTTGTTACCTTGTTGAACACAAAGAAATCTTCATTCCAGACTGGGTCCAGAGAGTTATTGTTCGAGGTTTTCGTTCGACATTTCCTTTTAGTGTCTGCAGGAAGCCCAAACATGTCCACCTCCACATAAACGCCGACCTTCTTATCATTCAAAAACTGACCCGAGATGATCTGTGTATGCGAGAGAAAGGTGACATTGATGTACACAAGTGAGCTGATCTTATGTATTACACTTGCAATTTCAAAGCAAAATAACTAAAAATAATTATAATTTCAAAACAGTATTCTACATGCAACCACGCAACACCTTGATCTTGACTGTGTTGGCTACGATGCCATCCACAATTTTCATAGTGAAGGGGTCAAAGTGTTTGTCAGTACGTCTCATGAACTCTGGCTTTAACAGGTAACCACAGTGGCCATTATATTCAAACACACCCATGTTCAGCTGCATCGGCAAGTCTGAGAGACAGAGACAAACAACGGTGTAAGGTTGCTTTAAAAGTGGTAACTTGAGAAAAAATTTTATTTGAATATTTACACTTAAGAGGAAAAGAAGAATATATTTCACCTAAACACAATGGCCCCAAAAAGTATTTGGACACTCAAGTCACAATTAAAAATTTTATGAATGTCAATGCATTATAAAAGACAAAAACTAAGAGAGTGGAATTAATTGTAATGAAAAACAACACATTTTTTGCAGTAAAACATTTAACAAAAGCATTCATTTTATTGTTGATATTGTAAAATTAAGCATGTGGAGCAACATCTCTAGTTGTCAAAGTTAGCGGAATATGTCCATAGTTCATATTATGAACTACACCTGACACCTATGTGAATTCGACTTCATACATCCACTAAAAATCACCTTGAGACCAGTTAGTAAAAGCACAGAAATGTGCAACTAAAATTATTTAAGACATATTTAATTGTAGTTTAAAAATGTCTGAATGTGTCCAAGAATGTCTAAATTCCTTTTAAGGCCACCGTATATAAGGAAATAAGTGTTGTCTGAATATCTGACCAAGAGTCTGGAAGTTTAGTGCCACCATCTGGCAGCCCACGTTCCAGAAGAGTTGTGGCATGTAGTTACTAGAGTCAACACGAGTCCCTTTGGGGTAGATACGACTCAACTGCTTTTTATTATATCTGAATGCACACATTTTGCTCAGGAAGAACAACACACACTCACACTCACACACACACACACACACACGTCTGAAACATAACATTATGGCTACATCTTTGAGACTGGTAAAGGATACTCTACAAACTCGCTGGGAGAGTTCTTTAAAGCGTCCATGCCCTTGGTCTCCACAAAAGAAGACATCTCAAAATATTTATTCCTCTCTGAAAACAGAAAGAAACAGGAATCCATGTGTAAAGCAGTTCAATGGAAAGGAGGAGGCGAGAACCGGCTTGACAATATAAATAATATTTTAATATAAAACTAAACAAAAAGACAAACACACATATAGGACGGGCAACTGCCCGTAAACGTTCTATCTCTGTTGCACCACCGTCCGCAGTCGGCCTTTATCCCTCTCGGAGGCTTGATTAGCCTGATAAGGGGCTGGGTGTGTAAAATCACGACCCGTCCCCGCCCTGTCACACCATGTTGTTATGTTATATTATGTTGATATGCAAACAGCCATGACGCAAAACACCTATTCACCTAGTTAATTTGTATATTCCTGCACAGCATCTATAGAGGCCAAACTTAGCATTAAGTAGGTTTACATGTCAGTAACTGTAGTGGAAGGATGCCACTAAATGAATTTGCTCAATAAAATAATGTATCCTTAACATTAAAATTAAATAGAAATGTATAACCGATTTCAAAAATCAATAAGGAATTTTAGGCTATGCTACACTGTGAATATAGTAGCGGCTGAAAGGCTTGCAGGGACTTACACTTTAAGCCTAAAGAAGCCATTGATATAATCCATTATGCACATAAGAAGCATAAATTAAGTCATTAATTAAGCAATTAATGCCTTGTGCACACACACACACACACGATCACAGTATCACTACTCACTGGATGCCACCTCAAAGGATTTTAATTTGACTGGTTCAATGTAGTTGACTAATGTGGACATCTCCTCAGTGGCATTCACCTCACTGTACGCAGTACCCTGAAAGAGAAACACATCAAATGCTTTCATGAATGACTTGCTCTGTTCAGAGAAATCATTATCATGCATTTGTTTACTTTCTTCCCCTGAGGTCACATTTTGTGTTAAAGTTATAGCATCGTAATTTAGTGTTTCATGACAATTTTGTACTCTCTCTTTGACATTAAGGGTTAAACTGACAGGTTAGATGGGAAAGAGATTGTGAAAAGACAGATTGACATATCACAATAATGACCTCATCAGTGTTGTTGTGTTTCTTTGGATCTGGAATGGGTTCCTCTTCCTCCTCTTCATCACTCTCTCCATCTCCTCGATCTATAAAGTAATGAAAATAACACACACACAGAAAGACACACACAATTAAATATATCCCTTAAGTGCATTCACCGTAACCTTCCATACGGCTACCTAATTGACATCAGTCTTCACCCTGATTGGTTGGACCTTGTGTCAACTAGGCACAAACCCACCAATAGATTTGCGGATATCAAGGTCTTTGGCCATCCTCTCTGCAAACTTCTCACCCCCATTGGACATGACCTGGCCCATCTCCCCATCAGACAAACGACAATCTAAACACAAATCTTATAATGAATGGGTTTAAATGTGAAATTAAATAAGCAATGCAATGAAATGAAAAAAAAAAAAAAAAAAAAAAAAAAAAAAAAAAAAACATAATAACAATAAATGCTAAAATCAAAAAAAATGGAGCACACATAAATATAGCTACAAATAACAGTGAAACCTTTTACAGTGTGTTTGTCGTCAAGTAGTCTTTATTTTCTATTTGCTCACTTTTGCCGATCCTAGGGTACTGGAACTTTCGGAAACAGCATTTGATATGATTACTATAACAGCATATACATTTTTTTGATTACTACAAGATAATACAAATGACTACTACATTAATACAAATGGCTGCTATATAACGTTGATTTTCTGTGGTAATGGTGAATTATCAGTATTCCATATGCGTGTCATGTACACATACTTATTATATATGCAATTTATTACTCAAGGTGATGCTAATGTTTCAGTGATTGACTTGATTTGCATTTGACATTGCTATTTGATGAAGAAACAACTTTTAATTAAACTATAGCAAGTTTAACACATGAACAGTATGATATGGCTATTGTCTTTCGGCTATTGTCTTGGACTGAAATTATGCAAGTTATGTGTCTGTTTAGACTTGATTAGAGGCTGAGAAAATACTTGTATATATGTTACAGTATGTTTTATGTGTAGCCAGGGGTTAAATTGGGCCAGAACGGTCCGGAAGGGTGTTCCGGCACCTTCGATTCCAAACAAAAAATGCTTGATTGTCAATCCAATCCATTCCATTTGTTGCATTCTCCGATGTGATTTTTGTTTGATCCATTTGACACATTTCATCTCTAATTAGTGAGTGTACAAGTTTCTCCTCGGTAGTACCGAGGGTACTAAATAAAGACTACTTGACAACAAACACACTGTAAAAGGTTTCACTGTTATTTGTAGCTATATTTATGTGTACTCCATTTTTAGCATTTATTGTTATTATGTGTTTTGTTTTCTTTAAAAAAAAAATGTGATTCACTGATGGAAATGCTTCCAAACTCATTTATAATTTGATGCAAATGTTTTCATTACAAATAATATTATTAGAATAACAACTGGAGTAAAAAGTAGTTGTGTAGAAGGTGTTTGATTCCCCTGTTAAGTGCGATGTGCTTTTACATTTAAATTGCAACCTAGTTAGATACAAGTTTAGCATATTCTAATCTATAAGATGACATCACCCGTTTTTAGGGTTCCTCCACCTCCAAACTACCAGTTTAAACCCTGCATGTAGCTCAGTTTGTAGCTCAATTTGTGATTGATATACGTGTTGGCTATCTAAAGACCCGGGTATGTGATAGTGTTTGGTGAAATACTGTACCCATGCATTTATAGGTTAAAATGGTTTTACAGATAAACAAATCCAACTGAAAATCAGACACACTAATGAATTAATTAATCATGACTGTCTGCAAATACGGCATTACTACAATGTCAGAAAGTTTTGCTCTTGCCCATTTCTACATCCACAGCGAAAGGTGTCACAGTTAAGACCCCTAAAAAGACCCCTAAAAAAACAGCCAGCACTACAAAAATTTTAAAATTACTAAATGCACCTTTAACTAAATATGCAGATATGAGAGTTAAAATGGGGCCATGAGAACAGTGCTGTTCAAGGTTGTAGTCCAAAAACCTGGAAGCGAATTAGCATTTTTGAGCCATGGGTTCCCTCTGGATTTTACCATAAGTTTTTATAATGGCAGTTTTGGCTTTATGGGTAAAATAAGGTCTACGGTAAACATTACTTTAAGAAACTTGGACGTTTAATTCTACAACATAAATTACAAAAAGCCGGCGTGTTTTTGTATGATGCTAACAAGATGCTTATTAGGACTACAGCCATTTTCCGATTCTTTAGGTATGTGCACTCACATGCGTGTGGTAGCTGTAGTCCTTATTTCGAATCTTGAATGCGATATAAATTTTTTTTTAAATACGATGGCTTGAAAATTAGCATTTGAGGTATGACTGTGTGTAATTTATGTTGTAGAACAAAACATTTTTAAACAATGTTAACCACAGACCTTATTTTACTTATAAATTGAAAAAACCCAATTATAATAACCCATAAAGAATTCCAGAGGAACACTTGTGGAATAAGTCTTCAGGGTTTGCCTACAAGTTGATGTCACGAACGAACACTTCTATAAGTGATGAACTAAAAATGATTTTTGAATGAAATGAATATGATGACTTTGATTTGAAAAAAGCCTGAGAATTTTCGAGTTCAGATTGAACAATTTTACCCTTTCATTTATTAAAATTTTTTTTTGCTAGACTGGATCAGAACATGGGTGGGACTGTGTGTGCTTATAAACACACACCATTCAAAGGCGAGGACTGGTCATCTGTGCCATCTTTGCGTCGGATGCTCCCTCCGTTAGATGCCTTGTGCTCATGTTTCTTCTTGTTCTTGATTAGGATCTTCCCCAAAAGCTCCTGGGGGCTTGGCAGTTGTTGACCAGGAACTAGCTGTAAAAACAACATGCATTTAAATTTAACTATCTGAACCCAATGGTTTTAAAGAACTGGCGAACCAAAACCAAACATGTTAACAGTCACCACTGTTCTAGGATCGGCAGACACTCTGTCATAACTAGGCACGATACAATACATTGACAAATGATAAAGTTGTCTCCTCCATGACCATGCCAAGCAGGACCTTTTGTCTGTCGCCTGGTTTCTATTTCTAGCATTCTTGTTTAGCCCCTCCACAGTAAAAATCTTATTGGTCCAAAATACTGCTTCACATAACTGAATATTAAATATAAAATATGCTCTGATTAGCTGCTAATGTGTGGTGCCAAGTGACATTTTCGCTTTTAGTATGGACAGGCAAATTACTTGTTGCGTAGTGGCTGGTTACGACATGTGAGACATATGACCTCTGACTCACCGGATATTTCTCCAGGGGTTCGATGAGCAGCGCGTCCCCAAACATAGAGCGGCAGTACTCTGCCATCTTAGCCTGCTGCTTTGCTCTGGGCAGAACATAATGACACAAAAGAGAGAGAGAGAGAGAGAGAGAGAGAGAGAGAGAGAGAGAGAGAGAGAGAGAGAGAGAGAGAGATACAGACAGCAGTCTCAGACAGATGTATGCTTCATACACACACATGATTATGCCTATTACTCACGAGTCTACATGATTCTCAAAGGAAAGGATAAGGGGATAGGGAGATGTCTTGAATGCACTTTCAGCAATGGCCTCAATCACTTCCTAAAGAAAGAGATAGAAAACATTTTAAACTGATACCGCAAACATTGTACACACACACGTTGTACTTCAACACTAGCAAAAATGCCTTTATTTCCATTTGTTCATTTCATACAAATTGTTTCATTATTAATTGTATTTAAACGCAAACAGCATTTAAAGTTTGTCTTAAATTTTGGACCCACTATATATTAGACTGATAGATAAAAAGAGAGAATCATTGTGTCAGTGGAGGAACGGTAGCCATAAGCGCACCTTGAATGGAATCTCAGTTGTCATGGTGAAACCGTGCGTGATGATAGGCTCTTCTTCAGGTAGCCGGCCCTTCCAGCAATCCAGCTCTATACAGCGGCACCCTGTCAGCAACACCTGCCGATACATCTCTACTGACGACAGACCTGTCAACTGCCCCACTGCAGGAGGAGATCAGAGAATCAGAGAAATGCTTAAGTTTGTGTGTTTATAAGCATATTTGTGTCCGTGAGAGCGCGTTTGTGTATACCTGTGAGGTAGGTGTTGTGTGAAGAGTTTATGAAATAGTGCGACAGGGGTTGAGTCATGTCATCAATGATGTCCAACCTCTCAGGAGGAACCACAGAGTTCTCTTCCCCACCAAGATACTTTATGAAGCCCATCAAGGAGATCTGATCTGCTCACGCATCGACACATACACAAACCACTATCATTATCATAAATTTAAACACACTACATGCTAAATGTATGTGGACACCCAAAAACACATATGTACTTGCTGAGCATTTAATTTCAAAACCACAGGCATTAATACAGAGCTGGTCCTTCCTATGCAGCTATGACAGCTTCAACTCTTCTGGGATGGCTTTCCACCAGAGCAGTGGTTCCCAACCCTGTTCCTGGAGGCCCCCCAACACTACACATTTTGGATATCTCACTAATCAAACACACCTGATTCAACTCCATGACCTGAATTGGGTGTGTCAGATAAGGGAGATATACAACATTAGCAGTGTTGGGGGGCCTCCAGGAACAGGGTTGGGGACCACTTCACTAGAGCATGGCGGCAGTGATTTGCTCCCATTCATGCACAAAAGCATCTGATGTTGGTCGCTGGCTCAGAGTTGGTGTTCCAATTCATCCCAATGATGATCAACTGGGTTAAGGTGTTGGCATTGTGGAGGCCGGTCAATTTCTTTCCCACCAGACTCAGTAAACCATTGCTTTATGGACCTTGCTTTGTACTCCATTTGTTCCATTCTACTAAAAATGTTTGTCAAAGCTTATTGTTTGGCCGTATGTTTGATTTTAAGTAATGGGTGTTACTGAAATAGTCAAAGCCAATAATCAGAAGGGGTATCCACATACTTTTGGTCATGCAGTATGTGTGTGTTTATATAATCTGGGGACAATTCTGTACCCAAGTGACAAAATTGCTTGGGGATGCTCTCATTTGGAAAATGATCCATACATAAATTAAATAATATATATTTTTTATTATTCTAATAAAAATGTTCTGTTAGGGTTAGGTTTAGGGTGTGGGTTAGTTTATAGTGATTATAGTTAGTTTTTTTTTAAATAAAAAAAATTAACAGAAGTCCATGGTATGTCCCCATACGATAACTGAGCAAACCAGTCTGCAACCTAGTCTCATAGAATGAATGTCACTCTATATACATTTTTACAAACTGACTTTTTCGTGCCGCTTTCTACATTTCGCTGCAGTTTCCTGGTCAAATTAACACTGGAGGCACTACAACAACTGTGCGCTTTATTCATTATCACACAAATCCAATTGCTGTATTGTTATAAACACTTTTATTCCCACTCTATTACTCACTCCCCGCTAGGCTATGATATCGAAACACTTTTACACTAACGCATGATTTGAAAAACAATACATTTTATCGCTTGTATTGGAGACCCATCTACATTTATAAACTAATTCCAATATGAATAGCTTCCTTGGTAGCTCACCTGAAAGAGTTTTGGACTTTGGACTCATCGACCCAGTTCGGGTCCAGCCAAAGATGCGCGAAAGTGAAAGTGCCATAAAAGTGACAAGAAATGACATGGTTGCTTCAGAAAATGTGCTTTTCATTTTGCATTTGCTTTTAGGGCACTATCAGTTAGGTTTAGGTATTGGTTTAGCGTAAGGATGTCCGTTTTGTCAAAGTTGATTTATCTTTTAGGACACAATTGGTTAGGTTTTTGTTAAAGTTTTATGTTAGGGAGGTACATTAAAACCTTGTATAAATGCAACCTCATTTCACTCGGTTTTGGACATTTCACAGGGAAACTGCAGCCAAACGTGTAATGAAGCATATAATTTAGGTTTTGCAAAAACTTTGCAATGCTCACGTATATTTCATGAGATCAGGCTGGAGCAAACGTGTGTTTATGTGTGTACCTCTCTCAAGCTGGCTGGCATTGGTCTCATATTTCTCCATGAGTTGGCGAACCTGTTCTTTTTTGAGCGGAGGGTAAAGTACCTCGTTTAGCCGTGAATCTCTCTGTTTGTGGTTTATAAAGTTCATCAACTGATCCAGAGATAGGAAGGGCTTTCCTTTAGAGCCACTACACACACACACACACACACACACACACACACACACACACACACACACACACACGGTAAACCATACACTCGTCAACAGCACTGTGCATAAAACCAACATATTTCTTAGATACATATTGATTAAGTCATGTCTGTGGGTTTGCTTGTGGTCGGTTCACTCACAGCTCCACAAAAATGCGCTCCACCTCTGGTCTGGAACTCAGCCTGTTGAGGAAGATCTGAAAACAGTCCCAGGTGAAGTCATCTGGCTTTATAGCATCAGCCTGTGGAATAAAAATACATTGTTAAGAAAAAAAAGGTTCAGATCAGAATCTGAATCCCAGATTGAAAGTCAGAATGATGGAGACTGGGGGTAAAAGGTAAAAAAACTAAAAAACATAAATGCCTGCTACAACAATAGATGAAATGAGCAGGAACACTGAATAATCAAGTTTGTCTTCATCCTTAAAATTGTTCAGTTTTAAAAAGTTTTAGGTTTTATAGGTGACTGATAACAACAGTAGTTTGTAGTTGTTACCATGTACTACATGAAAATAAAGGCAAATACAAGCCAAAGAAAATTTCATAATTCTTAGTGAATTTCTGAAGGGCATTTCAAAGAGAATATATAATGGAAAAACAAGATATTTCATACTATTATGAAATAAAAAGTTCAATGCACAATGTACATTTATAACAGCACTCCCTCTCCAGTCCATCCAGATCATTTATGGAAACTAAGCAACAGGTTACAAAATCTTCAGAAATAAATGTTCAAAACTCATCACTGTATACATGTCAGAAGTCAGAACCATGTTCACCCATGTTTACACATCAGCAGCTATTCAATAACTTACAGGATATTAGAAAGATTAATATTTTATATTTTGAATTTTATTTAGTTGCTTATTTTAGAAATGCCCCAAACTATATTTTGCAGTAATCCTATGAGTTGTATGGGAAGCCCAACGCTCCAAAAGAGGAACAAAACTGCTGTGCGGACCCATATCCACGTGGCCAATGGACCTAAAATTGTAGCACAGCTGAATTTGGGCAGCACTGTAATCTGATCCAGTCAGTGTGGTTGTGCAAGCAAACTGATTCATTCTGCACTATGTAGTGGGCAGTGATATGTGGTTGAATTGGGTAGCGCAGCGCTATATGTACTCAAGACAAGAAGAATATTCTACAAGTAGAATACGGCTCATTGAAGTTTCTCAATTCATCATTCAACCAGCAGAGGGCAGTGTAACACAGTGAACAGGTTCCATGCACACACAATCTCAGAGTGCTGATCTAAGAGCAGCTCTTCTGTGTACGAACTCTAAACTGAACCATAAAAGGAAAAGAGTGAATGATCACAGATCAACATAAAGTGGCAAGGAAAAAGAAAGGATTATACAACATAGGACATGTGAGAAAATAAAAAGAGAAGGAACAAGAGAAAGAAAGATAAGACTAAAGAGAAGACCAGTGAGATAAAGAAAGAGACATTTGAGGATAATGGATGAGTTCTGAGGAAGTGTGGGTTACTTGGACGACAACAACGAAGTATTTTTTATTTTATTTTTTAAAGAGATTTGTCACATGAAAGCTCTGCAGACAGAGAGTAAAGGGTACATCTGTAATCACGTAATAATGAGTGATTGTAACCTTGTTATTGACGAGACCGCAGTGTTCCAGTGCCATCTCCACACGCTTCTTATCCGAGAACATTTTCAGGATACTGCAAGAAATGAAAGAGAAAGTCATAGAAGAAGTGATGAAAGACAAGGTGATACATTAGCAGTGACAGCCCTGCAGAACTGGAAAAATAACTTTTTGAGTGAGCCGGGTTGTTTACACTCACTTCTTCACAGGGATTTTCCCATCCTGATTTATCTGCAATTTCAGCTTTGTGTAACTGGAAGAAATAGGACAGGAAAGAAAAGACAGTGAGAGAAAGATCACTCTATATCTCCAATCTTACATTCATAACTCTACATAGCTCTGATTATTTGCACGGATATTTGTAAAGGAATCATAAATGTACTTTACTAATTACATTTTCTGCACCTGACAGATTCTTTAACATGACTCTCCAACAGTTGCCATACATCACTGAATCAGCAAAATAAGGAGTGTCTTATTTTAGGGGTCATTAAAAGAACAGTTCACCCCCCCCCCCCCACACCACCCCACCCTTGTGCCATCCCAGATGTGTTTCTGCAGAACACAACTGAAGATTTTGAGAAGAATATTTCAGCTCTGTTGGTCCATACAATGCAAGAATTGTGACAAGAACTTTGAAGCTCCAAAAAGCACATAAGGGCAGAATAAAAGTAACCCATTAGACTTCAGTGGTTCAATCCACGTTATTTTAAGCAATCTAATCCAATCAAATTGTAACTCCTTTTTCACTGTACATTATATGTCTTCAGAAGACATGGATTAAACCACTGGAGGCTTATGGATTGCTTTTTTGCTGCTTCAAAGGTTTGGTCACCATTCACTTGTATTAACCAACAGAGTGGAGATATTTTTCTACAAATCTTTGTTTTTGTTCTGTAGAAGAAAGAAACAAAAAATATGGGATGGCACGAGGGTGAGTAAATTATTTATTTCATTCTTGGGTGAACTATTTAAGTTGACACCTAAACCCTGTCTGGTACAAAGTACAATATTACAATTGGAACTTATATTGTTCCAAGTCTTATTTTTATTTTTGAAAAATCTTACACAGCTTTTTCAATACAATGAGTTCAAAGTGACCATGTTCGTCAAGCTCCAAAAAGGACAAAAACACACACAAAAAAATATAATAAAAGTAGTAGTGCATACAATTCAAATGCCAAATCTTCAGACGCCATAGGAAATTTCTGTGTGACAAACAGACTTAATTCAGCTTAAGCTGCTATTCACTTATAATGTTCTTGTACACCAAAGCACATGTTTAGGCTACACTCAAAAAATATTTTTCGCTTATTTTTAAGATGTATCCATTTCAATTGAATAACAAATTTCCATCTAATTGAATTGAATAGTTTTGAAGAAAATGTAGTTAATAAAACTTGCATTTTTTTTTTAAAGATTTATACATTTTATTTAGTTAAATATTAGGATATTCAATTAGATGGAAATGTGTTATTCAATTGAAATAGATACATCTTAAAAACAGGCCAAAATATTTTTTTGAGTGTATGTTCCTGTCCACAATTCAAATTATTTTATTGAATGTTGTAACTACGCAAGAACCAATGCCATTTTGGTGTCACTGACTCATCATTTTTAAATCTGGATCCATTTCAGTCTGTTCCTTACACAAAAATACTATTGCTGCTTTTTTTGTCCTATTTTGGAGCTTGACAGACGTGGTCAGTATGCACTTTCATTGTATGGAAAAAGCTTTATAAATGTTCTCAAAAATGTGTACCCGAGTGTTCCACGAAAGAAAAAAGAATAGCATGTGGGTTTGGAACAATATGAAGGTGAGTAAATATTGTCAGCATTTAATTTTTGGTTAAACTATTCCTTAAGAATACTTTCTCCCTTATTTATAATGTAATGATACAAACCCAAAGTTATATATAAAAAAAACTGGTCCAGATTGGCCCTAAAATAAGTCCCATTAAGCAGAGGTCAAGTAACAGATGTCCTTTGTATTTGTGTAGATAAAATATTATGGGCCGCTACTGTCTGTTGAGAAATGTCTGAAGCTCAATGAAGTTGACTGAGACTTTGTTTATGCTTTGTACACCAATGTAACCTGCCATCACACAGCGCAAGTACTCACGCTTTGAATAAGAAGGTGTTGCGGGAAGAATTCTGGGACAGTATGTTTGTAGCAAGTTTAAACACCTCATCAGTCCATACCTGGAAACCCATACATAACACAAAACAAGCCTTGCATGAATGGATTTATTATGCAAACATGCTAAACCTAATAAATTATTCAACTTCATTTGTGCAAAGTTATTGAATAAGAGAAAATATAAAAACAGAAAATAGAGAGTTATCTTATACACTTGACTGAGAGTGACACTTGAAAAGGTTGAAAATTAAAAAGCAGGACAGAGAGAGTGAGAAAGAAAGAGAGGGAGAGATAGCACAGACACGGTCTCTAGGTGACAGGGGCAGTTCGTCGTGGTTACCTTGGCATAGCCATCCTGCACAGCTTGGAAGTTGAGGAAGGAGATGTTGACCAGGTCGTTGCCATAGACGACTGTTAGCAACTTGGACTCCACGTTCCCTTCTCCTTTGCCGAACCCCAAATAATCTCGTATACGCTGGTCCTGCAAAACACCGCCAAAACCTTACCATCCACACACATAATCCTGATATATGATCAGTCAAATATCCAAACATAACCTTCAAACTGGCGCCCTCTCACAAAGACACACACACACACACACACACACAGAAATGAGTCACACTTTATTTTAGAGCTCATGCTGGTGTGTATTTGTATAGGTAATTAATGATTAATAATACTAATCAACTACATGTTTTTGCTGTGTAATTATTTTCTAGAGCTGCTTGTATTTAAATATTGTTATTACTACTACAGTAGTCAATAATATTAACATGTGTAACATGGACACTATAAAATAAAGTGTTACTCTGTTAAAATGTACCTTAGGCATCTTGGCAAATTTCCCGGTCCTGGTGTCCCTGATATGGCTGATGTCCAGGACTTCCACTTCCTGTTCGATAGAAAGAGATGAAAAGTGGCATGTATAAAGACAAAGAATATGCAAAAGTAAGAAAATGAGAAAATGTGAGTGGTGCTCGCAATAGATAGAAGCTCAATTCTGAGAAGGAATAGTTAACAAAAAATGAAAATTCTCTCATCATTTAATCACCTTCATGACATCCCAGATGTGCATGACTTTCTTCTACAAAACACAAACAAAGATTTTTAGAAGACTATTTCAGCTCTGTAGGTCCATACAATGCAAGTAAATGGTGGCCAGAACTTTGAAGGTCCAAAAAGCATAAAAGTAATCCATATGACAAAATTGGTTAAACCCATATACTCAGAAGCTATATAATAGGTGTGGGTGAGATCAAAACTTAAGTCCTTTTTTACTATCATCTCCATTTTCATTTTCACTTTCAAATTTTTCTTTTGTTTTTGCTGATTCATATTCTTTGTGCATATTGCAATTTACTTGATAGAAATGAGAACAATTTAAAGAGAAAAAGGACTTAGATATTGATCTGTTTCTCACCCATACCTATCATATCACTTCAGAAGAAATTTATTTAACTACTGGAGACGATTATTTTCATGCTGCCTTTATGCTCTTTTTGGTGGTTCAAATTTCTTGTCACCATTCACTTGCATTGTACGGACCTACAGAGCTGAGATATTCTTCTAAAAAGTTTGTATTCAGCAGAAGAAAGAAAGTCATACACATCTGGGATGGCATAAGGGTGAGTAAATAATAAGAGAATTTTCATTTTAGGGTGAACTATCCCTTTAAGTTGAACAAAGAATGCCTTGAGACTCGTAAACAATTGACTTGATACTTGTCTTGGACATCGAATTAGAGACTTAGAGGTTTCAATAGACTCGTTGACTTAGATTAGGCCTTGAAAGACTTTTGACTTGCGTCAGAGTCTTGTAAAATATCTGCTGCTCAGAGTTAAAAAAAATCTTGCTGCCTCGATATCTGAGTGTTGCAAGACCAAATAATTTTAACAGGTTGCTGTGTGGTTTTTAGGATGTTTTTGGTGGTTGCTTACTGTGTGACCAAGTCTGATATCCTGCTCCCTACTAGATATGTATGGCCCAGGTTCCTCCTCCATCTAGGGTTTTCCTTTTTATTTTCCTTTCTTTTTTGCCAAGAAATTCTAAATCCTTTTTCTTAAAAAGTAATAGCATGTCGGTGCCTCTCCACAACAAAGCTTGTGTATTCATGTCTGGTGTATAAACAGTGCAGGACAAGTTACAAGGCACATTTTTAATACTTACAAATCTATAACCGTAAGTATGAGTACTAGTAATATTTGATTTTGCAAACAACACTAATAAGAACAGGGCTGAAAGATAAAGTCTTTCCATGGAGGATGAAAAGAAAGTACCATATACCCCTATTTCCTTTTTAAAATCATGCAGCAAATCGGACTTGAACAATGTCAGTAAATCATTTAAAGCAGGATGTTTCCCTGTCTTCACTTAAGAGAAATCTGTGATGAAATAACATTTTAGAGATCCAGAGAATCTCTGACACACACACACACACACACACACACACACACACACACACACACACACAAAGTAAAGGATCCCGTCACAGCCATAAGTTTAGCGCAAGCTCTTACTTTACGACTTTGTGATGGATTCACTCAACACTTGCCTAACTAAGACCACAACTCCAGGAATCACTTCTCTGATAAACATATATCACCTTTTCTGCTTCATGGGTTCAGAAAGGAGAGCTTGTAAAGAGAAGAGCTAAGTAAATGAGCTGGGGCAGTCGTTGGACAACGAACTGCTCGTAAACTTCAACATAAACACAGCAGATCAGAACTGTAAATACTTGCTCTATAGCCAAGAGCTCTCTCCGCTCTCTTTATCATCTTTTCCTGTTCTGTACTCTTGCCCCCCTTCTCCCTACCACTGTTTGTAACAGTGAGGATTGGGAAGTTGCTGAATTGAATGTTCCCTAGAGAGTGTACGAAGTTCATGGGTTACTGGTCGAAGTCTGCTAGGAACTGGTTCCAGTCCAAACATGCCCTGCAGGATAGAACTACAGCTATTTCATCATCATGTAATACTGTCTCTCTGAGGAGATCCTGGAGTACTTTGTATATTTATTTTATTTTATTTTTGGTGACTTTTTTTTATTTTGCTTTGGAACCAAAATAAACAAACAAGACTATATGACCTGACTAAAATAGAATGACCAAAATCAGCAAAAAAACAGAATGACCGTCCTTATCTCAGCTCGTATGCGGGTGTGATTCCACCTCAATCTCTCCTAACTACAACAAACAGGTCATGATAAGCATCTTGTGCAAACATTGAACACCATCTTTAGTGCTGTAACATATATAGCGAGCCCAAATATGATGTGGTAATTCATTGTTTTGATGAGTCATTAAGTCTGAAAGATTATAAATAGTGTTTTCATGCCCTAATTGTTTTCGAATACTGGGATATACGTACACTTTTCATTCCCAACACTTTTGAGCCAAGTAAAGCTTGAGCAGAACTTGTTTCAGCCAATCAGAGTGCTTATGAATTGAATAGCACCCTCTCTCAGTCCTCTAAATATTGGAATTAAACATTCGTGCTCTCTATTCATTACCCAGCAATCCCACGGATATAGAGTGCAGAACTACCACTTAAATAATTCACCTAATCTGTTTTGATTATGTACATTACACTCCCATACAGCTGACTTTAGTCCAAACACTTGGATTGCCCTTGTCAATTTATATCACCAAGACAACACGTGACAATAATAATAATAGAGGTAGAAGGTATATAGTTTTTACCAATAATTGGTGCCGGTAATAACTTTCTGAAATGATCCATTATTGGCAAAAAATTATGCTGATAGTTGCCGATAGTTAAAAACTTTCATTTGGTTAATACACTCTGTCATCAACCGACACCTGAGTGTCAAAACAACACTTCACAATTATTTCCACTGATTACATTTTTCATTCTGATTTTTAATTGGGATTTTGAATGAACAATAACCTACATCTTGGATTTCATTCATCTTGGTCTCTAGTAAACTGTGTCATGTAAAAATAATGAGATCTTTATAATGACCAAGCAGGCTGCATATATGAAAATACACAGAAATATTAGTTCACTCTTTAAATATATATTATATGAAGTATATGTCAGAATTTACAGAGCTCTGTAATTGTTTTTATAGTGGGCATACATGGAATGAAGACAATGTTTCTTTGTTGTATGTACAATTTGAGTTGCATGAACACTGAAGTAAATAAATAAATGGCAATATGTAATGGGTGATTGAGAGATATACCTCAAAAACCTGTTGTATCATATTAGATTCATGTAATTTCAACTGGCTTTTTCAGAAAAAATAATATACAAAATATTAACCAAGCACATGATTATATTCAGCAATCCTCATTTTAGAATATCAGTAAAAATATAATCATTACGGTTACTTTTACTAAAATTAACTGTCTTTTAACCCAACATAAGAGTAATCTTTTCGAGCAAGTATGCCACCAACTTAAATGGATATTTATAAACACTGAAACCACTTTGTTTCACAAATAACTACTAGATGATGCCATAAATATGTGACACTTACATACCTCAAGTTTTTTGGCTTTTCAGCTTGAAAAGAGAGTAAAACAGGAGCCATCAAATGTTGTGCATCATAGGGTAAAAAACTATCGGCCGATTAATTGGTTATTAGCCTTTTCCACCACATCAGTCGACCTCTAATTTGAATTGCACCACTCAGAAATCAATCACCTTAATAAGTTTTCGGTCTAAATCTATACAATAGTATGTTCTTAATAAATAATTATTTTTATTTTTTTTTTTCATAGAATGAACATTACTCTATATACAGTACATTTTTTCAAACTGACTTGTATGTGCCGCTTTTCTTTTTTATTTCGAATTAGCATTTTAAAACACTATTGGTTAGGGTAATGTGTTGGTTAAGGGTAAGGATGTCTGTTTTGTTAAACTCTCATTTATCTTTTCTTTTTATATGTTTAGGCTAATGTTTTAGGTTAGGGAGGCACATTTAACTTATAAAACCTCCATCTAAAATTCATGCACCCCTCGCTGGACATTTCACTTGAAAACTTCAACCAAACGTGTAATGAAGCCTGTAATTTCAGTTTTGCAAATATTTTAGACCAGGCTAGATTTATCCAAACATTTCCAAACACCCCCCCTTGTCTTCCATCTTCAAACAAGCAGATCTCAGGTGTACACAAAAAGATGTGCTACTGTATGTAGAATCTAGATGGAAGTACAGAATCATTTTCAGAGCCAGTATGGTCTTCTATAATTCCAGTAACTTTCCAAATATTAGAACAATTAGAAGAGTGATGCTAACAACAGCAGCTCACGAGAGATGCCGGTTTAAAATTGAGCATTGCGAGAGAGTGAGTAAGTAAGAGAGAGAGGATGAGAGGGAGAAAGAAAGAGAGGATGTGAGAGAGAGAGAGAGAGAGAGAGAGAGAGAGAGAGAGAGAATGGTTGGGAGGATGCCTTGATTGAATTTCACTGTCTAAAATTTTATTTGATTCATGAGCACTCACATGATAAACCTCCAGGGTAAAGTCATTCAACCTATTACAATGCAAAACTGTAAAAAACACAAAAGTGAGCCACCACACCCTGACCATTTTACTGTCTGTGTGTTTATAGGTTAGATAAAAAGCTTTTTTTTCTCCATATGTCAAATGGTGATTCAAGAAGAGAGATAGTGAGTGACTGCTGAGGCCATGTGCATGACAGATGTACCATGGCATACTGCCTCTCCCACTTCATGGAGTCAGCCACAAACCCTAATGGACTGTTCCCTGCCACTGTGCCCCAAAGAGGCCTTAAGACTGGGCTGTATGTTTCAAAAAGAGTGGTCAAACTTTAATTATGGCACTAATTAATCACCTAGCAGAGAGTCCAAAACATGAAATAAAGGTTCCATTGCTGATAAATTGATATAAGCATATATAGAGTTGAACTGAATTGAACTTTATTGTCCATTTTCATGGACATTTGTCTTTGGCCCCAAACAAGCAAGAATAACACACAAAGACAAGTACACAAGAAAAGTTAAACATACAGAAAAACGTACAATGTACCTTTCGCAAACTATTACAATAAAATCAAATACATCAGTACTGATAAGTGGGTAGCCATTTCACATCATCAAAAATGAGGGAAAATGTTTTTTAAATAAGTATTACAATACCAAATTAATTTATTTAATAAAATAACTGACGATGGAATAAAAGTATTTAAAAATATTATTTATTGTTCTAGGCACTCTATAACTAGTTTTGGGCCAAAAATGTAGAGTTTGGGAGCAGTTGACGAAAATTCCACTTGCCCCATTGTGTCAAATGTGTTTTTATGCTTTGCAAACATAAACATTTGGATTTCTGTGATGCATTGAACATTGTTGTTGTGAATTATGGTTTATGGTTTTAAGCATTATCTAGATAACTAACAGATGAGTTTCGTCAAAAGTACAATAACTTGTCATAAATTTAAAGGCATCAGTAAGAATGGGTTGAAAATTGCAAACCAATTATAATTGTATGGTTTATTTGCCATTGTCATACAACTAGTTTTTAGTAAAGAAAACTAACTTTTAATGAAAAATATCAATATTAATCCTGGCACATATAGATACAAAAATACACAACTATTGTTTGTTTTGTTCTTTTTTGTGTGGTAGGGTCAGTGAACATATCATACTGTAACTTCCTTGTGTAGCCTTGTCAACAGTCATTTCCTGTCGTGTCTGGCACCATGCGGGGTGCATATGGGTGTTGCGTATGTGTATGTGAATGAAAAGTATTTGCAATTGCTTTAAGGAAGGTAAAAATCGCATCAAAATGCCATTGTTGATATCCGATACTCATGAGAACGACACACCTTATTCCACCTACACCCACTCAATTTCTTTTTTTTTCCCCCCACCTCCTTCCTTACAGTCTGTTTCTCTCTCCCTCAAGTTCACTGATATTTGGGCTGATCCAAGAGTACTTAGGAAAAAAACGATATAGAGAGGGAGAAAGAGAGAAAATGAATCAGACAGACAGTAAGAGAAAGAGACTGTGTCTGACTGTGCAAAGTGAGAAATATGTATTTTTGTAAACAGTAATACAGGGAGGGATAATACTTGTGCCCCTACAGGGAGAAAATTATATCGAAAGAGGAAGTAATGCATCTTCAAATGTGATTACAAAATAAACAATCCGGGAATAAATTTAACCAATCCGCAAAAAGCAATGAGCAATAAAACTAAATCCAATCATCATACACACAGACATCCGCAAACATATGAGCTGACATAAGCTTATGAGCTGTCAGGTGGATTACATTGAGAAACCGAAGAAAAATGGATGATAGCTACTGTAAGAGAGAGGGATACAGATTTGGGGTAGTCTAAAACAGCATGACCACAGATCACTCAAAATCCATTCACAGCCATGAATCACGTTACTATATGCAAAATCAGTGACCAGTTCTAAGTATCGCAACCGTTTCCTGGTGAAATGAAAACTATAGGTGGTACAACAATGATTTTGATTCACTTTTAACCAAATCAAGAGTAAAACGGCAGATTAACAGTTCATAAAAAACTTTTTTTTTTTAACTCTGTTCCTCACACAATGTAATCTTATGGCCTACTTTTTTTTTTTTACTACAGCGCTTGATTAGAAAGGCGATACATTTTAAAGTTTACATTACAGGACAACCTACATTTACAAGCTTATTTTAACATGATTAGATTTCAAAGTAACTCTACTGATTGAGCTTTATAGTTGCAATGCAAAAAGACCCAGGTACAAGTCAAGCAAAACAAGCAAGTCAACACGTGAGCCGAAAGAAGCACCACCAATTGCGCTTTTCATCTCTCATTTTTTTTTATGACACTATCAGTTAGGTTTAGGTGTAGAGATTAGGGTAGGGATGTCATTTTTGCTTATTTAAAACTCATTTAATTAATACAGCATTAACCAAAGAATCCTGTTTGGGAGAAAACTTAATTAGCTTTTAGCGGCACCATTTCACATCGAAACTGCCACAATACGTGTTATGAACAATGTCATTTCATTTAGCTAAAATGTTGCCACAGTCACGTAATTGTCATGAGATCGGGCTAAAAAACTGGCAAGAGTTAGCTCAAAATTACAGCAATTCCAATCTGATTGGCTAGCTTTATGCAAAAGATTTAAGATAAGCATGCACCTCAGCAGAGAGACACCCTGAAAGGTGACAGAGACCAATCAAACATTGTAACAAAAGGTCACAAGTCTAGTGAGATGAGGAGAGATAATATATTTCTGAACTCTACTCCACCCTCTCTTCTGACCCTTTCTCTAACACTCACCCTCACCGCACCATATCAACACCGGATGGCTTTGTTAACCTAGTCGCCTGCCTGTCTCCCCAGCTATCATCCCCCTCCCCTCCCCTCTCACTTTCTCTCGCCTCTCTTTCTTTTCTCCCTTTTGCTTTCTTCTAAATAGATAATCAAATTGGTCTGGGTCAAGAGTTTATGATTCTTGTCATTCCTTTGCCACATAAGGGTGAATTCTCTTTCAGCTGAGCAGCACAGTTAGTTTAGCTTAGTATCATGTACATACAGCATACATAATAAGACACAAAAACACGAGCTACTGAACACCTGACAACAGAGCATTAAAAACAGAATCTGTTTGGACCTGTTTCAGGCATGTGTCCAGAGATATCTATTAAAGGAAAACTAGTCACATCAGGAATAACAGCCTACTTGTGGTGCAGACTAAGAGGAAACTGTTAATTTATCAACTCAGAAAACACACTTCCTGTCAAAGTGTGAAGATTTCAGAGGGATTGGTTTCATTTCTGGCCCAAAAACAGTACATGGACACTAAAGCCCAAGGTATACTTTGGTTTTTAATTGAATTCAAGTGTATGCATAAAGGGCCAGTGTCGTACATTTTCTTATCAGCAGTGTGCTCGAGCACTGTACACATGCAGCCCAATTTTTCTAACCACAAGTACTCTGTGCGCATAGTCTGCGCATGTGCCTGTAATTGTTTGCACTAGTTAGACGGTCCAGAAGGTGGCAACACTCACTGTTGGGCCGTTGCTTTCATGACGGAGAGCAAGAAGGCAACGTAAACACAAGTGAATAATAGAAGAAACCACAAGAATGGATTGTGCACATCAAGACCGCATGCAAGAGGTCAGGAGACCTGCATTTGTATAACTTTAAAAGAACTTAATGGCTCAAAACTCCTGAAGAAAAATAGACCAGTATTGCAAAAAACAAAAGTATTTTCTGGGCTTTAAGCCACACTGACAAAAATGTATGAACACCATTACAAGCACAATTCCCAAAAAGTTGGGTCAGTAGGAAAAATGCTAAAAAAAAACAAAAAGGAGTGATTTGTTAAGTATATTCACCTTTTGCTATATTGAAAGCCCTACAACTAAACATTATATGATGTTTAACCTTGTAAATTTCTTTTTTTTTTATGTACAGTAATTTCAAATCAGATGATTGCAACATGTTCCAAAAAGTTGGGACAATCAAGTGTGTACCACTGTGAAACATCACCATGTCTTCTAATAACACTTTTTAAGCATTTAGGCACTGATGACATAAGTTTGTTAAGTTTAAAAAGTGTAATTTTCACCCATTCATCCATTATGCAGGTCTTCAGCTGCATAATTGTATGGGGTCTTAGTTGCCATACGGTGTGCTTAATAATGAGCCACGCATTCTCAATTGGAAATGGTCAGGACTGCAGGCAGGCCAATCTAGCACCCACACTCTCTACATATCTGGCCAGAATGTGGTTTGAAGTTGTCCTGCTGAAACTTTACAGGACGTCCCTTGAAATTATGGTGCTGGATGGCAGTATATGCTGCTCTAAAATGTGTACATATATGTCTGCATTAATGGTGCCCTCACAGATATGCGAGTTACCCAAGCCATGGGCACTGACACACACCTGGCCCATACAGATACTGGTTTTTGGACCTGACGCTGACAACAGCTTAGATGGTCCCTTTCCTCTTTGGCCTGGAGAACAGGATGGCTTTTTCAAAAACTATGAAATGTGGACTCATCAGACCAAAAAACACAGTTCCACTGTTATACTTTCCATCTAAGATGAGACTGAGCCCAGAGAAGTCGGCAGCACGTCTTAACTAGCATCTGTGGATACAGCGGCGAGTGGTGTTGACTAACAAAGGTTTACTAAAGTAATCCCAAGTCCATGTTCATGAAGATGAATTTTGTTTTTTAAGGCAGTGACATCTGAGGGATCCGAGATCACGTGCTTTATGTGGTTTTCATCTTTATGCACTGAGATTTGACCAGATTCCTTGAATCTTTTAACTATATTGTGCAATGTAAAGGGTGAAATGGATAAAAGCCTTCCAATTTGTCTTTGGGGAACATTGTTCTCAAAGTGCTGGATTATTTGCCGAAGCATCTGTTGGCAAATTGACAAGTCTCAAATGATCCTTGCTCTTGAAGGACTATGCTGTTTTTGGAGGCTCCTTATATATTATGGCACGATTGCCTCACGTGTTTACATCTCCTGTTTCACATTGCCTTATTATTTTAACTCATCAAATTGTTATTAGTCTTAAACTGCCTATGTCTCAACTTTTTTGGAGCATATTGCAATCATCTGATTTGAAATTACTGTACATAATTTTTGTTTTTAAAAATTCACAAGGTAAAACATCATATACTGTTTAGTTGTAGTGCTTCCAATATAGCAAAGGGTGAATATAATTTATTAGCATTTTTCATGCAGTCCCAAAATCATCAAACCAATTGACCATTCTCTAAATGGGGCTTTTCCACTACATGGTACAACACGACTCTGCTCACTTTTTGGGGGTTTTCAACTGTGGATAGTTCCTGGTACTTTTTTTAGTATCATCTTGGTCAAGGTTCCAAGCAAGCCGAGCCAATACTAAATGTGATGTCAAAACCCTAAAGATCACTGATTGGTTAGAGAGAATCGTCACTACCAGCGACACTGGATTTGCGACACGGGACATCAACCCGCTAATTTAAAAGTTAGCAACAGTGATAGCAGTATCATTTGTTCATGCAACTTTTGAATTGTAAAAAGAAATGGCTGTGTGCAAAACCACACCGTGGTCAATAAACAAGGTGCAGATGTTCCTCTTGTTAGTGAAAAACTAAATAGTCTTTCAGGAAGTGTCTCATTTGTTGGCCACACATGTCACCAGACCTACCAACAGTGTAGGGAAAAGTGAAAAAAAAAAAAACTTAAAAGTAACCATAGAACCACCAAGGAAAAGTGGAAGTGGTTCAACCAAATGGATGCGATCTAGACCGCTGACCAATGGGAGGGAGAGTGCAGTGGACTGGCCAAGACGTTGTTGGAGTTCACGATGGAGGATGGTACGTTTTGTTATATTCACTCTTTACTCTGCTTGACTTGACTTCACTTTATTTAGTTGACCAGCTAATGGAAAGCTTGCTTCTAAAACAACCAGGCCAATGTAACTGTTACACTTGTGTAAAATCACAATGCAACAACTGCTGTATGCAGCACAATGAGCTAGTAGCTAACAGCTAGTGGTCGTGTTATTGTTTATGGTCAGTGTCACATTTAAGATGATGTCACGGCAGTAGAGGTGGCGCAACTATGACAATCAGCCTATAATCCCACCCACCTTGAGGCGGCACTAAACTGTAGTGGAAAAGAAAACTCAGAAAAGTATAGCGAGTAGAGTCGAGTCGAACCGAACCTCAACCTGCAGTGGAAACATGCCATAAGCTCTGCCCCCCTTGGTTACAGTTGTTTGCTCTGACACATTCTGCAGAACTCCACATTGGAAATAATTGGAGACTGCCGTGAACAATTTGTTTTTTGGCTAAATATTCTCAAACTAATGGATAATATTTTTACGTTTTTCCAGTATAAAGAGTGACATTGTAATGCATATTTATCTGAAGTTTTTTTGTAAAAGAAAATGTTTAATTGCATAGTAATTTAATTAAAAACTGTGAATCAGAATTGAGGCAAATGATTATTACAGCCACTTAAAAAGATAAAAAACTTCTAATAACATTAGTATGAGGGAACAGAGCAGTTTATAATGTCTCACAACACTATGATGACATTTACTGCTGTGCTGATGTCCGTAAATGATCTCTCTCTTGTCCCACCACCGTCTGCCATCTGCCTTCATCCCTCTTGGTGGCTTGATTAGACTGATACGGGACCGGGTGTGTATCATCACGACCCGGCCCCGCCCTCCGCCCTGCCACAATCGTTTACTATTACTTGAATCAACACATAAATGAATTCCTCTTCTCTGTGATCCACTTTTTGGACTCGGCACAGGTTTTATGCCAGATGCAACTCCCAGTGGCTGGGGGACTCTCAATACACAAATTGATTAATATTCCATTATTAGCTTTAATTTAACTTTTGAGTAAATGCAGATGTAATTTGTTCATTTGGGAATGTGGGCTGACACAGTTTAATCCATAACATGCTCTTCAAAAAAAACAAAAAAAAAACAGCATGTATCATCTCTTGGTAACTTGTGCTACTATTACAAATGACCCGGCAACAATGTTCTTTACATTTTTTGGATTATTTTGATAAAATCTATCTTAAAAGTACTCAAACACACATTACTCCCATAGGCTGAACACGAGTCCAAACGCATGTCAGAGTAACGGCAGCAGGGCAACAGTTTTCCTAAAACAGGATTGGTCAGAATCGCTTTTAAAGCAGGGCTTAGCAAAGGGTCAATTGGCATTTAATTTGAAATTTTCTGGTTAGCAAACTTGTCTATATTAATGTGACAAACTACACCTGTGGTTATTGTGCTAGGACACCTGTGTGAACTTCATATGTCCATTAAAAATGATATTGACACCAGTGGGTTAATCTCTATAAACCATGTTGTTTTTCAACAAAAACACTAATAATCAGTAATATTGACCAAACACTCTACCGTATGAATGAACTATGGACAGAACATCAGCAATAATAAACACAGGCTGGGAGCAACTGGAGATTAATACTTAATGAAACAGAGAGATTAGAATTAGCATAGACATAACGTGACCGTAGAGCCCTAAGGTGCTCTCTCTGACTGATATCACTCTTCCATCATCTCTCCTACTCTCTCTTTTTCATGTGGTTTTGTGGTTTGGTTTCATTAATGGGCTTTATTTGTTCTGAGATATTTTAAAAAGTTGTTTTTATCTTTACTCTGTCCATAGGTCATATTTTAATGCTGTGTCTCAGGGTTGTTTGGAACCACAGAGCTTTAAAATAACGGCAATCTTTTTAGTCTTTCTATTCAAGAATTTGTCTTTCACTGTCCCTGTCTTTTTTTCAGATTTTGTGTGGAGTTGACAAAATGTTCATCATCAAGATTTAAAGTTAAAATGTACACATGCATAAGTTCATCATTGCTTTTAAAGGGATAGTAAACCCAAAAATGTAAATTCAGTAATCTTTTACTCATCCTAATGTTGTTCCAAACCCGCTTGACTTTCTTTCAACCTAGGAACACAAAAATAGATGTTTAGAGGAAGGGATTGGTCTTAGTCACCAATCCCTTTCATTTAATCTTCTTTTCTATACAAGGAAAATGAAAGATGACTGAGGTTATCATTCGGCCTAACATAACATGTTGTCAAATTGAAAAAGGAAGGACATACTGGTTTGGATAAGCATAAGAAAGAGTAAATTATGGTAGAGTTTGTGTCATCATATCACCCTTTTGCCTTTTACGAATATTTCATGCAGTCTCTCACTTAATATGAGGTCATAAAAACTGCAAACATAATTATTCTAAAAGAATTGGGGGGAAAAAAACTTAAATAGTTTTAGATTAATTACAGCATGTCACACAGCAGGAGAAAAGTGCTTAAAAGTGCTTGAAATTTCCCATCAACTACCCGATTGTCAAGGTAAGTTATGTCCATTTCAATTTGTGACTTTCCACTACTCGTCTAAACAAAATGAGTGCGATAGTTGATAAAGGGGTCAAAAGGGACAAGAGTGAAAAAAAGAGAGTTTGTGGTGAAAGTTTATATAGACATATCATCACTCCAAGCCATTTGTTCACCACTGAATGAGAGAGTGAGAGAGCTAGGAAGAGGAAGAGAGAGAGCGAATGAGTGAAAGCAGGACAGAGCGATCAAGCTAGCGCTCAAAAGAGAGATTTTTTGGAGGGCATGCTATTGATGGAGGGTACAGGGCATGTGCTCCAAAACTACCCTCACAGTCTGAACGATTTCCTGTCTGTTTTCCCATGCCTGTAGAAAGTGAGTGGGGGAGAGAAAGAAGTGAAAAGAGAGATACAATTGAAAGAGAGATATAGAGAAGGAGAGAGTTAGTGTCATCCCTCCGTTTTGCAATTAACGGATGTACTGACGCCTTTATGTTCTCGCTAATGACAACCAGCTGTCTGTGACAGAGAATGACAGCACTGAGGAAAGAGAAAATGGAATGCAGAGAGAAAGCGGAGAAGATTATGAAAGAGGAAGAGAGGCAAAGAGAAAGATGGATGAGGAGTGAAAGCAGGCACATGAGGAAAAAGAGCGAGAGAAACCAGAATGAGCCTGTGGGCTAATATAAACCAGAGCAGAGGCTAATGCAGCCTCAAAGTCCCATCATCATGCATTAGCTGTGGTGCAGATGGAACCGTCATTCTGTATTATTACAAACAACTTTTGCTAATTGAAGAATGGCAAAAGAAATAGTGTGACGTTATCCATCCAATCACACACCACAATTTGTCATTAGGGACAGCAATACCAATGTACACAAACTCACATCCTTTAGTGAACCACACATTTACTAAAAACCTGACCAGATGCTTGACTGATGAAGCTTTCCAATGCCAATCCTAATCTATTATTGATTATTCAAAATGGCATTGGTTTACACACTTCATGTAAAGCTTCCTTTTGTGGGGCAAATTTGGTAAGGTTTTTAAGTCATTATGTAATTGCTATGCTAACACTAATTCAGTTACTTTAGTAACTATGTTAGAGGCTACCCACTCAAAACTATAACTATAATAAATAGAGGTGGGGGAAAAAAATCTAGACTCGAAATCCTTAGATGGTGCAGTTATCCTGCTTTTTTTCCAGCAGTTATCCTGCTGATTTTCATGTCCAAAATGGCATATCCAAATAGGTCTCAAACATCCAGAAAAATCATTGTTTATGCTGACATTGTGTTCTGTTATTGTGTGTTATGGACAGGCCATTACTTTCAAGCTCCAATATGACATTAAATAAGCATAAAAGTACCATTAAACAGTCCAAATGACTTGTGCAGTATATTCAAAGTCTCTTGAAGCCATACAATTGTTTTGTGAATCACAAAAGCATGTTTAATGAGTAAACAGTCTGCATGCGCAGAGCCCTTCAGTGAATGAGCACTGCTCTGTTGTTGACACACACACACACACACACACACACACACAGCACAGACGTGGCTCGTGATTCACAATATGTGAGTGCTCCACTGAACTCCATCCCAGATGCCAATACTTAATATTTCAGTTTGCATAAAACATGCAATTTAGAATAGCACTGGAGGAGCATTTCACCTATTGAGAACCATATTAAACCTACTTTGAACTAGGCTACAGACAGAAATTCAAGGTTCTTACCAGTAAAAAATCCATTCCACATTCCATGTCCACATACAATGTAAAAAAAATGCTTATTGCTTATTTTCACAAATAAATGGTTCACATTCAAAATATTTCAACCCAACTCAACTCAACCTTTATTTATAGAGCACATTTATAACAACAAGAGTTGACTCAAAGTGCTTTAAAATAGATAATTCAGTCACAACATATGCATAATATACCCTTATATAAATACTAATAAATACCGTAGTCTAAAATCTATATCCATAATTCAAATTTATTCAAAAGCAAATAATAAAAATGTGTTTTTAAAGCAGATTTAAAAAGGCAGAGCATTGGAGCTGTCCTGATATGAAGTGGAAGCTTGTATGAAAATGGAAGTTTGGGACCTATAATAGCAAATGCCTAATCACTTTTCAATTTGCAGCGACAACGAGGAACTTTTAGCAGATGTTGATCAGCTGGCCTAAGTGCTCTAATAGGAGAATAAGGGACAAGAAGGTCACAGAGATATTGAGGTGCGAAACCAGATAGAGCTTTATATACATAGAGCAGAATTTTAAAATCCATCTTCCATTTTATGGGGAGCCAGTGTTGGGATGCTAATACTGGTGTAATGTGGTCAAACTTTCTAGACCCTGTAAGGAGCCTAGCAGCTGCATTCTGGACCAACTGTAAACGGGACAAAGCAGTTTGCGGCAGTCTGGTATACAATGAGTTGCCGTAATCTAACCTTGACGATATTCGCGAATGAATCACAATTTCTAAATCTGATTTAGAGAGAAAGTGTTTTACTTTTGTAATTTATCTCCTATGGAAAAAGCTGCTCTTAAAAACAGCACTGATCTGTCTATTTAAAAGTTGTGATGAGTCCAAGATCACTCCAAGGCTCCTTGCATGGTCTTGCAAATTTAACGATAGCAGACCTAGTTGTTCGACCAGTCCAAGTAAAGAGGACTTGGAAGGGCTGAGAATCAGGACTTCAGTTTTACTCTCATTTATTTGTAAGAAATTGTCAGCCATCCAGCACTTAATATCAGCTAAGCAATTTAGGGCATTCTCTATTGATCATTTTTTATCCAAGCATGATGGAAAATAAAATTGAATGTTGTCAGCATAGCAATGATAAGACATGCCATATCTCTGAAAAATTGAGGACAGAGGACAAAGTACACAGAGAATAGTAAAGGTCCTAAAATCGACCCTTGCGGTACCCCACATAATAGGGGAGCTGATGTAGAGGAGAAGGTTTCTAAGTAAATAGAAAACGTTCTTACTTTCAAATAAGAGGCAAACCACTGGATGGATGTGCCCTGAATGCCAGTTAGTCATAAGAGTTTTTTAATCTAATTCTGTACACACAGGGGTGGATGGTATCACAGTGTCAAAGTTTTCCATGAGGTGCCCAAAAAATCTTGCCTAAAATAATGATAGAAATAACAGTAGTTCCAAAAGATGTTGTTTATTTCATTAGTTTAAATCAAAGTCAATTTCAAGGCAAGTCAGTCCACTGTCGGCCATCTTTGGAATGCTACAAGGAAGCTATTTCCAGTCATGCCAGTGCAGCTCCATACCTACATGGATGGGGGAACACTGAAATCTCAAAAATTTTTGGTGAAGAATTCAATAAAAGAACATAACAATTTTTTTTTTTTTTTAAATACCAGCTTGTTTTGCTAATGTGCATGTGCATTCTCGAGTTGATTGGCAGGCGATGTCTGTATCTAAAAGGTGATTGGCTCTTTAACCTGTAAGGTGGAACATTCTTTCTACATCCATTGACAGTTGGGCACGAGCTCCTTGGCTGGGCTTTCCAATTTCTCCCATTCATTTTAATAAAAGTGGCCCATCTATGCTGAGTAATATATGTGTCAGTCCACTTGGCAGCCATTTTGGGAACTAGGGCTGAACTACTGATTGAAATCAAATCAAAACCGCGATATGACTTAAATACCACTTTTTCTCTTCCAATTGATACCGGAAATACCGATACTGATCCGATACCAGTGTTGTTTTTTTGCATAATCAGTTTAGAATATCTTTGCATTATTGTGTGGAAATAATTGGGAGTACTCTTTAATATGTAAAGAAACACAAACCTCTAACTACACATTATTTCAATATAAATGTTTAGTTTATTAAGAAACACTTTATTATTAACTAGTATACTGGATAATGTAGTAGCAAATTTAACAGTTATTCCAGTCTTCAAGTCTTCAGTAGAAAAGAAACCAGTGTTTTATTTTTGCCTCTTTTTTTTTTGTTTCAATAAATGTTTCAACGTACATCTGGGCTTTAAAGGATTCAGGTCTCTTTTTTGTTCAATTTAGTTGTAAGACATCAGTCCAATTTTCATTCACACAGTTATTTTTTGGAACCCATTCAACTTAAATATTGTTATAAATTGTAAACAAATACTATTGATGACAATAATAATAATAATGATAATGATTAAAAAAAATAATAATAATACATTGCTATTAATAGTAATATTTTAATTTTAAATACAATCACTAATATATTTAAATCTGACACTTTTTAAACCCTCACGCTTTTATTTTGACATTCTAAACATTACAGAAAATCGTGTATGTGTCTGTTTGTATGCAAGTAGTTTAATTCAATTCTTATTAAAATTCTGGTAAAATGTTCTAAATGCATATTATAAGGAACCGAACTATTGAGCATCTACATCTGAGATGTTGTTCTCGAGTAGCGCTCAAATATTGTGCATCGCTGTGAAGGCTAAAAATAGCTGCGAGTGTGTGTAAACAGAGCAGTGCCATTCAATAACGCTCAGGCGCTGCACATACTATATATTTACTTATTAAACACAGCTTTTTGTGATTCACAGAGCTATCACACATCTTCAAGTGACTTTTAATAAAATGCAAATGAGTCATATGAACTACTTTAATACTACTTTTATGTCATTTTTGGAGCTTGATAGTAACAAACGATACTAACACAGTATCGGATTTGGATCGAGCTCGTCAGACCGATACCCGATCCATCTAAAAGATTCAGTATCGGTGCATCCTTACTCAATAGGCAACATTTCTACATTTCAGGATCAACCGAAAAAGATGGTAAAATAACAATACAATGGGCTCATCAAATACACAACAATTCAACACAGCATACATATCCATTAATCATAAAAATATATCTATCAAATAAATACATAAAAATTCAAACAAGATAGAAGCATAAAATCTAAATCATTTGACATCATTTAACACTTTAATAGAAAATAATTTTAAAATTTATTCATTTGTGCCTTTTTCTATACATTTTTTATTATTGGTTTCCAAACAATAATGATGAAAAGTGGGTGGGAACCTGATCATAAAGTTGGCAAAAACAGGTACAGTTTTTTTATTTTTTATTTTTATTTTCTCCTATTCATGTTAATAGTGTCTTTCATTGTCTTTCCTTAAATTATGAACAGAATTAAATGGAAATAAAATAAATACCAAACACTTTTTCTGTGTGAATTGTTTATATGTGAATTTAGACGTAGTGACACATTTAATCAAATAATCATTAAAAACATATTTCCATTTGGATATTTTTTCCATCTCGGCTAGCTAGTTACTTTGAGAACCTGCTTGCAATGAGAAGACAGGGAGCAGCAGCATGTGTGTGAAGTTGTTGGCAAACAGATACACTGAAACCTGATTTCTAAAAAAAAAAAAATATTCTACAATAGAAGTATCTGCAAATCTACTTGCAATGGCCAAAAAAAAAACAAAACTAAAAAAAACTTTTCTGCAATGTAATCAAACTGGGAAATACAAAGGATAACAGAGACAGCGGCGAAAAGTACATTGATAATACTTAATTCTTAAGCCAGTGAGCCTAACAGCTGAAACTAGAACATAGAAAAACTTGTTGGGACACAAAAATCAGGAAAAGCAAGAGACACTATTTTCAATTCAATTGTGTTTTTGTTTTTTTAATCGTTACACTGTCCACATGGACAGACATGTATCTTATTCTTAATGCCACAAAATTTTGATAATGAACATGATACCAGCCCAATGTAAACAAATGTGCAACAACACTTGCCTCAGCTCACTTATGTCAAATAGGCCCTATTTTCACAGTGTATTCAAATGCGTTTCATATCCAGAAAGTATCTGGATATTCTTTAGCTGGATTGCATTTACACCTTGCAGTCCAATGCATCTCCACTGTGATTTGATGGAGATCTGATCAAAGTTATTCATGCAAAATGCGAAACACTACTTATATATTACATCGGAGGCTCCATGTTGTAACTGAAACTTCTCTATCTTTTAGCAAATTTTTTAAACATTGATGGATAATGCTTTCCATCACCTCAACAGTCAGGGCTTTTCCTTCATTGAACATTTCTTCGATTTCTTAAATTTCAGGCAAATTTAATGATATTCATCTCAAGTTCAACGCTTTGTAAGTGCTAAATATGCTTCTCATCTATAACAAGCAAGTGATGCCTGGTTTTACGAGCGTGTCGCGTGAGTCACATTCTGATTAGAAATAAGAAAAGAGATGTGAGCAAGTGGGGATTTGGGGGATTTTTGAGGAAGTCTATTTCGATGGAATAATTAATGGGATATTGTTCATTGGTTCGGTGACAAGACTGCACGATGGCATTAGTGTCTGTTGTGTTCATTACATTGCAATCGCAGAATAAACAGAAAAAAGCTAAGAAAATGCAACACAGCACTTAAACAACATATGACTGTAGCATAACCTCAGTCATCACATAATTACTTACTTGCGTAGTTGTATCTGAATAACGAAAACACATTTGCATTAACACCTTTACTGAATGTGGTCAGAATTCATCCCAGACCAAATCTGAATGTGGTTTCAACGCATCTTGAGTGCATTTACACCTGTCATGTAATTTGGTCAAGAGCTATCCGTTAACGATCTGATCTCCGAAAACGCATGTTAATGTAAAGTGTAAATGGGGCTATAGTGTATCACATAAACTAGCCCAGAGTATGGTCAGTGATACAGCACGTGCTTCTTACCTGAACAGTAACTCACATAACTAGGATGCAACTTGGACAAAAGCCAACTTTGTCCTTTTTTGTCATTTTGATTCACAGGTCAAAGTTTATCAAACTACCAAACTCATTCCCAGCAGAATATTAATGTTCTTTTTGTTTTGTATTATAATGTCTACTACTTATCTTATATATTAATGTTGAGTTTTTATTAATGTTGCACTTTCATTTCAACTGTATTGATAAGAAAACCATTCTAAGAAAATTGATGTAAACTATTACATTTCCATTTATATAGGGGAAACATTGCAACATGTCTTCTTGGTTGCAAAAGACCTGTATTTCAACTTGCATACTCAAACACACACACACACACACACACACACACACACACACACACACACACACTACAATGTTTTAGGTAAGATATAAGGAACAACAACAGGCACTTTTACACAGAAACAGATTTTCCTTTTCTTTTTTCCTGTTAAATGACTTTGCCATGTGTGTGTGGGAGGGGGGTTACAATGACCTAATGAACTCTTTCCATATGACACTTTCAACCTTCATGATTTAATCAACATAACAATGTACTACACATCTCTGTTTTATGCTGCTATACATATATTCACAAATTATCCTAACTGTGTGACTTTCACTAAAAAAGCTTGATGTTTTTGAACGTATACAGCAAGACAATTTGATAATAGAATAATAAGATCTTTGGCACATAATGATGTTGAATGTACAATGACCACCAAGCCGAGAAGTGTACTGCTATTCATTTCACGGCGATTGTGCTGAAGGCAATATTTTTTTTTTACCCTGATCTAAAGCTTGATAGACACATCAGTTCTGTGGTCAGAGGTGGTTTCTTTCATTTAAGGAACATTGCGAAATTGAAACCCTGTATATCTTTTAAGGACATGGAAGTTGTAATACATGCTTTTAGTTCTTCAAGACTAGATTACTGCATTGCTCTGCGGTATTTCTCAAACTTAACGGTCACGTCTGCAGTTAGTCCAGAATGCTGCTGCAAGACTGTTGACCGGGACAAAAAAACACATCAATATATCACCAGTGTTAGCATCTCTTCATTGGCTTCCTTTCAAATTTAGGATTCAATTTAAGATTTTATTATTTACTTTTAAGGGTTTACATGGCATGGCTCCTCCCTATATTAAGGATCTCCTTCAGCAACACACGCCTTCTAGACTACTAAGGTCTTCGCAGAGTTTATTTTTAACGATCCCCAAGTCCCGTCTTAAGTCAAAGCGAGATCGGGCCTTTCAGTGGTGGCACCACGGCTGTGGAATAGCCTTCCACTACATATCAGGTCTTGTACATCAGTTGATGTTTTTAAACCTTATTTGAAGTCTCACCTTTTTTCACTTGCATTTAACTGTGCTTAATGTGGGTTGCTTATTTTATGTGTTTTTATATGATCTGTTTATGCTATAATGTGAAGCACTTTGGTCAACATGTGTTGTTTTAAATGTGCTACAGAAATAAAATTGATTGAATGCTTGATTGATTTAATATGTGGGATCTAGTAGCCAGGTACTTTATTTGCTATGAAAATAGGTCACACATGCTGATACACCCACAAACATAGTATGGTATGCAGAATAACAGAGGATTGTGACCAACACAAATGCAATCCTGCCCTATTCAGTGGGAATTACAAGGACATAAATTGTGTGTGTGTGTGTGTGTGTGTGTGTGGGTTGGGCCACTAAAGCAGAATAATTTTGGGAATAATATAAGGGTGTGTTTTCCTGAGCAAAAAACCTGTTCTACCACAAGTACGGATATGTCCCTGCAAATTCCACCCAAAGTTTCACTTCTTTCTGTGCTTTTGAAAATAACAATAAAGCTTGGCTGCACGTGTGCGAATGCACATGCAAGCCTGTTCTCTTACATCATCTAACTTACCCCCAAAAAAGGGAACAGAATGACATAAACTGGATTCATAGAAGTGTGGTTGACTTTTAACAACCTTTCAGTACTTAGAAGGAGAAGAAATGGAGTGTGTTTGATAATTGCATCATTAAATATAATAATAGCCACATTAAATATAAAATGTGCCTGAATGCGCAAGTAAGTTACTGGAGAGACGAGATGAGGTGGCCTCTTTACTATTAACTGGAGACGATGGGCTCCCTAGTGCCAATATTCCCTATGCCAAACAGGGTTACTGCCTGTCCTCCGGCGAAGACTGGCCTAGTATCCTAATACTGTATCGCAACATGCTCCCATGCACATGCACAGGCAACAGCCTTATCGTCTCAAATATGCCAACAAATATTATGCCAAATAAAAAATAACTCTTATTGCAACATTGTTAGATAAGTCAACACACCTTACACTTGCCGAAACCATGAAATTAAGTGCGCAGCTAGACAAATAACCAATTCGTCTTGGCAAATTTTATGAGATTCATACACACAGAGCTGTATGTGCCAAACACAGAAAGTCCCTTTTTCTAAATTTACTGGAACCAGCTTGAGCTGAGTCCCCATACCACACTGATCAGAGAACATTTAAAAAAGAGAGAAAAAAACATATCTAATAATGAGAGAGAGAGAGAGAGAGAGAGAGAGAGAGAGAGAGAGAGAGAGAGAGAGAGAGAGTGAGAGAGAGCGGTTGGGAGGATGCCTAAAATTTGATTTGATTCATGAGCACTCGCATGATAAACCAGTGGCCCTTATAGCAGGAGTAAAGAGAGACAGTATTGACAGTGCAGCTACAATGAAGTTATCATAAAAGATGTAGGGGTAAAAATATTTTTTGTAGTAATAAAACAAAAGAGTTTCTTTTAAATGTGACAGAGGCAAAGAGAGACAATGAATTCACCGCTTCACTAAACACTTAACTAGCCACTACATCTTATTTGTGTACATTGACCCCCTGTTAAACTGAATTGGAGATTTCCATGAACAGTGCAATCTTTAATCTGAAGGGATTTTATTCCTATATGGAATGAAATGAAATTGCAAAGTAAGAGAAAAACTGAGCACTGACCATGTTGGTCCCTCCAGACCAATAGAGGAAGAATCCATCTGGGTCCACCTTGAGGGTGACAAGGCTGGGTGTGCTGTTGGGCTCCTAAACACACACATTAAAAAGAAGAGTCAGAGTGCATTCAAGACATTCACATGGTTTTATGAACAACATCTGTACAACATTTGGAAGCAGAGTTTTAGAGTTTTAAAATAACGTCCTTCACTTAATGATATGAATGAATGAATGAATGAATGAATGGACATTTGCAACTGACATTAATGTTACTGAAGATTATTCATTGGGCAACAATGACACTGTTTGAGGAAAATGTAATACTTACAACTAATTGCTACTGACTTATTTGTAGGTGAAAGGGATAGTTCACCCAAAAATAAAAATGTATTATTTACTCATATCACAGGTGTATTGAGTCACTTTATTCACCAGAATGCATTTGAAGAAAAATAGAAAGAAACCTTAGATCAGTATGTTCTTAAAATGCAAGTGAATGGAGATTTCTCTTTTGAAGCTCCAAAAATCACAGACAGTCAACATAAACCTCATCAATACATCTCCAGTAGTTAATGTCTTTTAAAGTGATATGATCATTTTTGGTGTGAAAAAGATCAATATTAGGTTTCACAAGAGGGTAGAGTCCAAGCGGTCTCTTGTATGACATATTCGCATCCCATGATACAGACTTCTCTTACATTCTCCACTCGGTTGAGACATCCAGGATAAGCACACAAACGCAAAATTGTGAGTAAATAAACGGATAAATATAGATCTAAACCAAAACCTACTAAGCTACTGTATGTCGTTCCTCCTCCTCACTTGTATGCACAGCTGCTCTTCCGGCTGTGACTCACGTGACGCAGATCTCACTTGTTTCAAATGCCAATGTGATTATGTCACACACGCGTTCCGCTTCTGACCAGAAGCATGATTTAGTGTTAATAAGGACTTAAATAATTATCTTTTTGGCACCAAAAGCGATCGTGTAGAAGACATTCATTTAACAGCTGGTGTATGGATGATTTATGCTGGCTGTATGTGATTTTTGGAACTTCAAAAGAGAAATCGCCATTCACTTTTATTTTAAGGACCTACTGAGCTAAGATATTTTTACACATTCTTCAAGTGTTTTCTGGTGAAGAAAGAAAGTCATACTCGCCTGAGATATCATGAGAGTAAGTAAAAGAAAGAATTTTCATTTTTGGGTGAACTATCCTTATAATTACACTGATACCATGGTAACCAGTCAGAGCATAAGCCATGCCACTACTAAAGACATCAATGATGAACACATATCCAGTAATAAGCAGAATGCAAGACAAAACTTGACATAAGGATTTGAAGGAAAGTCAGAAAAATGAGAAGTGCTCGGAATGGGTTGATGGAGTTGAGGAAGTGTAATTTAGAAATTAATGTAATGACTGAAACTAAAACCTCAAGAACCACAGAGAGAAAGGGCGAGCAACATTAGATGAGACGATAATGCATATGTCCTCAGCAGATAAGCCACAGAAGATGTGAGGATTTGATGCATATGATTGGGCATGCATACTACTTCTACCATGTTTGAAATACGCAGTATGCGTACTATGCAGAGTATGCACGTATTCTTTATGCATGGATGTCCAACTGCTTTTGCCAAAATGTGCCATACACAACCAGAGCATACTCTATGCAATACTCTATTCTGAAATGCACTTGGCAATTAGTGTGTTTATGTGCATGTTCTTACACTGATCACGCTTAATAAGCTGACAACTAGGGATGCACAGATCTCTCCATACTGAAGTTTTAGATGGATCGGATCTCGGACCGACGAGCCCGATCCAAATCCGATAATGTGTGTTTGTCTTGTTCGTTAATGTCAAGCTCTATGTATTACATAAAAAAACATAAAAACACAATTAAAGTAGTTAATATGACTCATTTGCATTTTAGTCAAAGCCACTTGAAGATGTGTGATAGCTCTTTGAATCACAAAAGGCTGTGTTTAATAAGTAAATATATAGTATGTGCAGCGCCAGCTCTGTTGACATACACACACACACACACACACACACACACACCTGTTGGTCTACCTATCATTATGAGGACTTTCCATAGACATAATAATTTTTATACTGTACAAACTATATATTATATCCCCTAAACCTAACACAACCCTAAACCTAACCCTCATAAAAAAAACTCACTGCATTTTTACATTTTCAATAAAACAATGTTTTATATGTTTTTTAAGTAATTTAAATTATGGGGACACTATAGCATAATAGCCTTGTAATTGAGGGCAGTGGTGGCTCAGCGGTTAAGGCTCTGGATTACTGACCAGAAGGTTGGGGGTTCAAGCCCCAGCACCGACAAGACACCACTGTGTGGCCCTTGAGCAAGGCCCTTGATCCTATCTGCTCCAGGGGCGCCGAATCATGGCTGACCCTGCACTCTGACCCCAGCATAGCTGGGATATGTGAAAAATAAATAATTTCACTGTATATATGCAGAAATGTATGTATGATGTGTGACAATTGGCCAATTAAATTAATACCAGTTTGCAACCTAAAAAATTGTCCTCATAACCCCCACACACACACCGCTAGCACTCACAGCTATTTTTAGCCTTCACGCATGTGCAATATTTGAGTGCTACTCACGAACAACATCTGAGCATGTAGATGCTCAATAGTTCTGTTAATTTTACCAGAATTTGAATAAGAAGTGAATTAAATGATGACTTATACTGGAATTACTGTTACATTTGCTACTACATTATCCAGTATACTAGTTAATAATACAGTGTTTCTTAATAAGCTAAACATTTATATTGAAATAATGTTGTTAGAGGTTTGTGTTTCTTTACATATTAAAGAGTACTCCCAATTATTGAGTGATCGATAATGAGATTTCCGGTATTGGAATCGGAAGAGAAAAAGTGGTATTAGTGCATCCCTACTGACCATGCGCTTTCATGTAAATGCATTAAATGCCGTTCCTTTACCGGCTTAAAGTCATAAATGGTGTAATAATAAACCGATTGGCACAGGTAGATTTTCGCCAATTACGCCGAATTTGCGATGCATGTAAACACCTTAAAAGTTCGATATTATCAGCTTATCCAATGTGTGCACATTGTGCATATGCCTCTACGGTTTTCAGCGTCAAAAGCGCAGAACACAATTATTTTATATTTCATGTAAACTCAGATTCCTTGCTTTGTTTTTGGGAATAGTCAGCGTATTGGTGTGCATGCAAACGGGCCGGTGATTATTAACTCATCATTATTTGACTAGACTGCCAAAAGTGAAGACATTTTACACAAAACTGGACTAAAAATGCATAACTCAATTTATTTCTAAGACAACTGAATGCCACTTGCTGAATTAAACATAAAATGTATTCAGTGGCGGCTGGTGTTTGTCAAAAGAAGGAAAGCACATATGTTGGTCGAAAAAGTGTACTCGCATCTTTTGCCTTTTTCATCTAATGAAAATTGATGTTTAGCTCAACTGAACTCAAAGGGATGCGTATCTGCCTTTGACTCCCATTGAAGCCATGGGCCATGCATCCACTAACTCCAACGGACATAGTCATTCAGATAATGTCAATGGAACGAACATTGCTAAAGTGTTGTATGCTATTTCACACTTTTGTTACATAAAAAAATGAACTGAGACAGTAATTATTTGAATTGTAGAGCGATTACATGAAATTTCATAAAAATGTAATTACACACTTTTAATGAAATTTTAAAGCAATCGCCACTGAATGTAACATAGTGAGGTTATTTGACAACAGCTTAGCATGCTTATATTTGAAATGCAATATTCCAAACACACACTGGCCTAATTCATATTCGCCTACTTCAGGGCACTTAATCTGATTTGTTTGATCAATCAGTTAAGATTTAATCTCATCTGTATCCTTTAGCAGTGGAGAAATTATCTATGATCTATAGACACGGTCTTTTGGATGTTTGCAAATGATTATATTAATCTGAGAGCACAGATTTCCTTTTCAACTTATCTGAAAAACTCCACCCAGTGCTGGGAGACACACACATACACAACAACTGTCTCCAAACACAATCAAATGCATTTGCATGCTGACTGCTTTTAATGTTTGCATAAACAAAGCATCTTAGTGTTGTGCTAAATAAACTTTATTTAAAGCACTGCTTCATGTGCAAATCCTCTGTGTGCATGGACTACTCAACAACTTCAGGTGGGCTGATTACATTGTAAAAGAGTCAAGAATAAACCCCCCAAAAGGACAGCAAAGAGATGGTGAGGGAGAGAGAGACAGTTGATACTATGGAAGAGAGAGTAATAGACCTCAGTCAGGGTATACCTCATATTTAGTTATTTACATGAATGTAAAGTCAAAAAAAGTATACAGTCTGTTTAATAAATTGTGCTGACATGAGATTCTTGGACCCATTTAAATTTCACAAACCATGTTTTCCTGAGTTCTTTTTTTTATTATCCACTGGGAATTTTTGGTTTGTTTGTTTTGTTAACTGGACAAAAGACCCCGGCACACTCACTGCAAAGTGCTTCTTTGCTCAGAGCCAAAAAGATGTTTGAAATAACTAAGCATGCTGACTACTACCACTGGAGTCACAAGTTCGAATCCAGGGTGTGCTCAGTGACTCCAGCCAGGCTTCCTAAGCAACTAATTGGCCCGGTTGCTAGGGTGGGTAGTCAGATGCGTTACTTTCCTTGTGGTCGCAATATGATGAATCTCGCTCTAGTTGAGGCACATGTTGAGTTGTGTTTGGATGCCGTTGTGAATGGCGTGAGCCTCCATGCGTGCTAAGGGACTGTCTCAGAAGTGGAGACAACTGAGATTCGTCCTACGCCACATGGATTAAGGCGAGTAACTGCACATCCACGAGGAACTAGAGAACACTGGGAATTGTGCATGCCAAAATTGGGGAGAAAAAGGGATAATATCCATAAAAAAATATAATAATAATAATAAAAAAATAGCTGATACATACTGTTTGCAAACACATCTGCAGCTGGGGAGGCTTTTAGTGGAGCAATTAAATTAAGACAGCATGTAAAACATTGAGATATATGACAATAAAATGCGTTATCAGTGACTTTATGCCTCTTTCTAAGAGTAGAATTCAAACAAGATCAGTAACTACTCAATGATGGTTTAAAGTAATATATATGCATGCACTAGAAAATGTGTCAATTGTAATGTTTAACTTTTGCAATCATGGCACTAATATACTAACACTATCCGTGGCCATAATAAGTGCTGATTATAATCATTTATAATGACACTGATACTACAGCAAAAATGGGTGTATAAAACGGTGTTAATGGGCAGAATACAGACAAAAAGGATCTGACTTTGGGCAGATGTGTGAATGGCTTATGGCTGCAGATGGCACATGAGCGAAGAGAAAAAAATGTCAAATAATAAGAGTGAATGGCCACTTAAGAGAATGAGTACATTTGATTCCTTTCTAGACTAATGAAAAAAAAAAACTTAATTACCTGTTCTTGGAAAATGTCTCTATGTGAACGATCACACCGATCGAATAGTATATTTGCACCAGCTCGCTAAAAACTCTACATGCAGGTATGTTCATGTTGACTAATCTTAACTGACTGAATGGGAATTTGCTGTCAACCTCAAAGCAGATGGAGCTTCAGGTCACACTTACCAATGAAGTGGACCAATTGCAGCAAGAAGGTATTTAGCAGCCGGTACAAAGTTTTCCTGAATGTTTGCCTTGGAACCCTGTGGAAGTTAAGCTAACTGGACCACACTAACCAGCCAAACCTTGACCCCAACTGTTTACAGCAGTACAATTTAGAAAAGAACTGCACTTCTATCTTTAGACATCCTCGTTTCAATTTGAGTCAAATTAAATGCTGTGTACCCAAACTAAGATCCACAGATAAGGACTCAAACCTTTATATTTTAATCAGTTACATTTTAATAAACTTCACAAATCCTTTAACCCAGAGTAAGTCTGTGTGTCTGTGGAAGGGAGTGAGGTGACCTTCATCCTTTAAGATCTCATTAGTGCATGTGTGTGTGTGTGTGTGTGTACAGGTTTATAAAAACTATCAAGCTTCTCTGACTCCCACTGACAAGCCCTAATGATCTGACACACACACGCACACACGCACGCACACACAAATGCACACACACACGCGCGCACACACGCGCGCACACACACACACACACACACACACGCGCACGCGCACGTGTACTTATCTAAATAAGAGCCTACCACAGTGGACTATTATTGTTTAATTTAACTCTGAAAGATCACTTTTTGCATTTTTAGAATTTTATATATATATATATATATATATATATATATATTTATATATTAGGGCTGTCAATCGATTACATTTTTTATCGAATTAATTACATGGTGTCCCTATTAATTAATCGCAGTTAATTGCATTTAATCGGATATACAAATATTTGCTGAGAAAGCCCCTCATATAACATTAATTCTATATATAATGATGAAATAATTATACATAGTTATCTTTCTTCATTCTTGTGGCAGAATGGTTAATCATTGATAAGACAATACAAAAAGCGACTTTAGAATACAATCTATTGTTTACTACCATATTATTGAACATAAGCCAGTCATTGGCATACAGTTCATGTTTGTGTTGTGCTGCCTGCTGAATTTTCCAACAATTGTTTACAAACAGATTGTTTCACTTTTAATTGACTATATCACAATTCAAGTGGGTCAGAAGTTTAACAAGTTAACTATGCCTTTAAACAGCTTGTAAAATTCAAGAAAATAATGTCAAGCCTTTAGACAATTAGCTTCTGGTAGGAGGTGTACTGAATTGAAGGTGTACGTGTGGATGTAGTTTAAGGTCTACCTTCAAACTCAATGTCTCTTTGCTTGAGATCATGGGAAAATCAAAAGAAATCAGCTAAGACCTCAAGAAAAAAAAAATTGGGAGCAGTTTCCAAATGCCTGAAGGTACCATGCTCATCTGTACAAACAATAGTATGCAAATATTAAAACCATGGGACCACGCAGCCATCCTACCACTGGTGACGCATTCTGTTGCCTAGAGATAAACATAGTTTGGTGCGAAAAGTGTAAATCAATACCAAAACAACAGTAAAGGACCTTGTGAAGATGCTGGAGGAAACAGGTAGACAAGTATCTATAACAACTGCAACCGGCAGTGATGTCACCACGACACTTGAGCCAGGCTATGTGCACCTTGAGGCCACGTGAAGTGTCGAAAGCCCTCTGGCAGGAGGTGATGGGGCAGACCCAGATGACACGGGTCAACTGACTGAGACGACTGGCTGATGGAACACCAGTGCCTCCTACAGTGCCAACTTGCTGTGCTTTAGCCATCCGACGCTCCGCGCGTTGTTGTGAGCGTCGATCCTCGACTACCTCCAACTGCCCAGCAGCAGGGTATTGATCAGCCTCCCATTGTATCTGTACCAGATGGAAATTCCTCCAGTACAGCTATTCAAGGCTTCACGAACTACGTGGTCAAAATAGATGTTAAATAATGTGGGAGCAAGAGGACATCCCTGTCGCACCCCAAGGTGTACAGGGAATGTCTCTGACTCCAAGCCACGTTTTTTAGTCCAGGGACATAATCAATTGCGTTTATTTTTTAACGTGTTATTTTTCATAATGAATCATTCATAAATAATGTGTTACATCAACAGTCCTAATTATTTACTTTATTTGTGATTTATCTTTACCATTGAGGATGTCCCTTGAAGTCCTCAAATGGAGGATTTTGCCAGATTTAGCACATTTCTCGGAACAGTTTTGGCCCCAAAGTATAGCTAATTAAAAACACACTCACAAAATGTAAAATACCCTGGATTCCATTCCACTCTTCATGTTCGGAAATGGACACACACATGTAGGTTACTGTTGAACTAAAATACAGCTTCACTGGCTACATATTCAGAAAACAAAACTAATATATTTCTGGTCCTCCCTGTGCATGTTTGACATTTGTGCATGATTGAGGCCTTTAAAGGAAACCGTTAAAGTGAACTGAAGCCTGTGGCCAGCACACAAATGGCCAGCACAAGATTACGGTGTGTGCATTCTCTCAGGCACAGGCACATTAGCAACAGCTAATTCATCAAAAATGTCAGCCATTTCAATGGTGAGTAGCCAGATATCCTGGATCTTGTGTGTATTTGGCTTCCAATATTTACATGCTTTTATACTTACATAACACACACACACACACACACACACACACGCACACACGCACACACGCACACACGCACACACGCACTCACAAACCTCACAAACACACACAACTGACTTAAAAACACAGTCCAGGAATGCAAGAAACGTGAAAGAAGAATAACAGCCATAAATGTGTTATAGTAAAAATCTGGATAATCGTATTAATAAAGTGGTAGTGATTAAGCCAAAAATGAAATATCTGTCATTATTAACTCACTCTCATCTTATTACAAATGCGTTGTTATTTCTTTTTTTCAGGGGAGCAACGAAGTTATGATAAGAATAGTTATGCAGTTTTTGCCGTACAACGACCACATCTGAGACTGTTAAGCTCTAAAAAGGAGTAAAAATGTAACAAAACTAGATTGAAGTAATTATCCACTGGTAATCATCACACCAGAATTCTATACCAGAATTACAAAAAAAAAAAAAAACACTTTCAGAAGACTTGGAATATAGCGCAGGCATCATTTGAACTATTTTGTGATAATTTTTGGAGCATTTCTGGTCAGTATTGTGGTATTTATTTGGAGATTGACAACTGTGGTCACTAAAAACTCTAGAGAGCTGTCAAGAGTGTGGCAAATTCTCCTTTTGTAGCACTGTTTGGAACAACATGAAGTCAAGTAAATAATGACAGAATTGTTATTTTTGGTTGAACTATTCCTTACAGTATTAGTGGCCCTTTGACAACATGCAGCTTTTTATATCCGAACTGCACCTTGAGACTCACCAGATGAGCAGAGCATGGACACACATGCATACAGGTAAAAAATAAATAATCAGTAGTATAGAGAAAGGGATAAATAGAACTACTGGAAAAGAGGAAACAACTGAGAGTCGGTTGTGAATAACAAAGATGCAAATAATTAAAAATGAAAAGAAGGAAAGAGATATTTTCTGATGCTCCATTAATGTAAGGCTGATTTATAGCAACCTTTCATGAGAGCAAATTATATTTAATTACATAAAAACATACACAAAATCTTCTTCCTGAATGAGAGAGCAAATAGAAAGTGAGAAAGGGCAAGAGGGGATGAGCAGAGGTCAAACACACCCATATGTGAACTGCAGGTCATCGACTATGACATGTTCTGTTTAAGTACAATAACGCCTCTGTCCCTCGTGTTTTCCTTCATCTCTCTGTCTTCCCCTTACTGAAAGTGTGCCGAGGCTTGTTTCTCAGCAAGGTGAGTAGGGCCAAAAAGTATGGCAAAGTATGAGGGAATTTTACAAAAATACCATATAAGTAAATACAGAAGCACTCTCGTTGTGGAATAAGCGAAGCCCTTAGTCAAAACTTGCATGTCGACCATCTTTAAAAGAAACACTAAGCGTTACATCTTTAATGCAGTTATATTTAATGCATTATAGCTTTATCAGATTTCTAATAAGTAAGCAGGTGATGTAAATTACTACAAACTCCAAAACTGGCATTTCTCTGTGCGGTCAGCGCCTCTTTTATGAGTTGCACGAAGTGTCCCGATCTAAGGGGGAGAGATTGAAACTGCACCCGGCTGATATGCACTGATGTGCAGGGACGCTCATCCCTCAAGCACATGAGCTTGCTGCAGCTAGATTATAACATGACGGCTCGTGGCTTATTGAATCATAAAATATGTGTCACTGTGCAGCATTTCTTATCATGATATTCAGCTTTATTAATAAGAGATAGTTCAGTTTTTTGTGAGTTAAAGATGGATTGAAGTGAACAGAAAGGTGAGAGAGGGTAGTCTTCGCCCTATTATACACTGCAACAAAATACGTTTAGTTTTTTTTGGGCTTTTTTTCCAATATAAATTTCTAAAACTCATTTAAAACAATGTATGTTTACTTTAGCGGCTGTACTGCAGAAGAAAAAAATCTGAGAATGTTGAATATTAAAAATACGAATATTTTTAAATATCTAAAAATCCTTTTTTAAAAATATACAGTCACCTGAGAAGCAGCATATGAGGTATTTAGACTTGCTTTTAGAGAATAGATCTTGAATAAGCATATTTTGTCTTCACTGCACTCGCAAAAGTGTGAACATATTCTTCTATACACACTTACTGTATATTTAAGATACATTCCCTTAAAGCAAGTCTAAATATCTTATATGTTGCTTCTCAAGTAAATGTATCTTGTTTTAAGGATTTTTAGACCATTTTAAATGGAAAGAAAGACAAAAACACTTGATATCAATAGGATTTTGGGATGAATTTTTTTACTGAATTAAAATGTTTTCCCTTTCATTCAGTGAATGTCATTTAGAGGTATTTTTAAATGATAACTTTGTCCTCTTTATTGTTAAGCAAGCATGTTTAATACAACCTTTTAAGTCGGGGCACTAATGATTAATCATTGCAATAATCGCCCGAATAATCATTCTAATAATCGCCAGATTAGTCGATTATCAAAATAATCGTTAGTTGCAGCACTAAAGGTGAGACTTCACAAGCAGTGTAGTAAAAGTAAACAAATGCACAGTACAGCTGATCGAGGCCACCTGGATGAGCATTGCCCACACAACCCTTTTCAGGAAAGGTTTCATAGATGGCTCTCATTTTGACAGCATGCACAATCAAAAAGTTCACAAATGCATGTATTGTCTTATGCCTTTGTTGCTGCATGTTTCCTAAATAATCCCAAATTGTGTCCGGCAGTATGCCAATATGACATACTGATGTGTGGTGGGTCGAGTCGAGTTCTGCATGTTGCAAACCACATCAAGCCCTTCCATTCTATTTGTGTGTATATGCACATATGTTGTAATGGAGATCGTGTGTGTGTGGGCTTGAAGAAATGAAGGAGAGGTGATGTTAAAAGTTTGACGGTAGGACAAGTAAAAAGCAGAATGGAAAACATAACGAGAAAAACAAATGATTGAGGGAAAGTGAAAACCAATATGAACCTATATTTTTACATTTTCTGAAGAAAATAAGAATGATGCTTGCCCACGCAAAATACACCGCCATAATACCAGGATGTTTTGAGTGTTACCAAGGCATTCAATGCAAGTCTATGGGATTTTTCTGCCTGGTGAAAAATCACTGATCACATAGAAAGGTGATATCACACCTCTGCTCAACAAACTACATGATTTGAGGTACCATGACTAGGTTAGGATAGGTGTGGGCAATATACAGTTAGACGTGATAAACCGGTAGAAATTTGGCAACCGGCATACATTTTGGATTACAATTATCTTCTGTATCACAGTTATGTAAAACAGCCACCATATGCAAGAAATTTTAAGGCTCATTTTTCCAAATTCCGTTGTATTTGTGTATTTTTGCCCAAATTCCATGAGTTCTATTTTATTTTCCCTGAATTTCGGGTTTTAAAGTTTACATTTTATTATTTAAAAAACAAATTCAATTAATTCATTTAATTTTAATCAAATGAGAACAGAACAATTACTTTTCAGCATTGCATTCTTTTTTCAAATGAAGAGCTTCTATACTGATTCTCAAAGCACATTCCAAAACAAAACAATAGACTTGGGTCTTTTTTTTTATTTTCCAAAATTACTTCATGAGATACATAAGATACTGTGAAATACAGTGCTGAACAGAGAGCATCACAGATTTTATGAAAGCAGTGATGAAACTCTTGCTTGTGAGACAGTGCTAAAATATAATGTAAATATTATTACTACTACTACTACTACTACTACTACTACTACAACATTGAATATTACATTTTACTGCACAGAAGTAATCAATTTCTGTCCCGTGCCAATTTCTATGTTGGTGCCAGACAGGCTGGTTTTGAGTATTTCTGTAACTGCTGATTTCCTGGGATTTTCACACACAACAGTCTCTAGAATTTCCTCAGAATAGTGCCAAAAACTCCAGTGAGGGGCAGTTCTGCGGATGGAAACACCTTATTGATGAGAGATGTCAACAGAGAATGACCAGACTGGTTTGAATAGATATGGGTTGTGAGGTTGTAAAACACTTCTAGATACCTTATAATCCGAATTATTTAGATTTTTAGAATTAACCGGTTAAAATGTATAACGCTTTGAATGCGACGAGGCTCAATCCAGTTTGCGAGCTCCTCGTCCAAATGTATTTCGTGCGCGAGTAATTTTGCTCATCTACCCACAACAGGTGGGTGATATGTAAGAGGTCTTGATTGACATATAACAAGAAATTCTGTTAGTCAAAAGACTTGCTTGAAGAAACACTTTATTATATTTTTTAAGAACTGAAAAAAGAAAAGCCATCAATGCTCATGTCTGATTCGCTGTTTGTTCAGGAGCATGCAACAGGACCCTGTCTCGTGAAACGAGTGCATATAAAGTTAGCACTCCTTTTTCTCTGTTTCATTCAACTGAAAACTGTTTGCAGGAATAATCTATGAGAATGCTGCACATCATCGCCTCTCATGAGGTACTGCAAGTTTAGTTTGCTCTTACACATTCTGAGCGCATCTCTGCAGGATCAATAATATATACAGGTATCTTTGCATTAAAGAAACAAAGAAGAAAATTATTAAATCATAAAGTAGTACAAGACATGTTCACCTTGAACCTAAAAGTGAGTTCTGTTTTATTTTCTTGAGGCAGCATAAACTGTATTAACAAATGCAATACAAACACATTTAATAAGAACACACAGCTGGCAGCATTTTTTGGGAACACAAGGGAATTTTAGGCTTATTTATTATGATGATTGTTATAATCATCTTTACATTCATAATTGTCTTTAGTTCTAAATTTGCACCTGTTGCCGCATACTGATACTTGCGATTGCAAATGGGGCCGTTGGAGATGGTAAATGTTTGGATTTGGGGAGGTGGTTATACAGAAAATTCTTTAACCACTTCATTATTTTAATTGCTTTTTTCGTATAAAGTGCAATTTGAATTTAGAAATGTTTTTCGTGTTTCAATAAATTAATTTAATTTTTAAAGCAAAATCAATCAAGCAAAAATATTCACCATATAATCGGATATCGCAATATTTTAAATGCGATTATCATTCAAATATTTTTTACGTATCGCCCAGCCAAAAGCGAAGTAAATATTTTCATGAACAATTGTAAAATTAAGTCATTTTATTGAGACCTGCACAAATACGTGTACTCAATTCCATATTGTAACATGTTACCTATTAATGTGAGCATATTTGTTTGTTTTTCAGTACTATGGGCAATATAAACATTTTATTTTATTGAAAAACAATTTTTCGTTTGTGGTATGGCTCTTTCGAAAAAATGCATCAACCAACAATTTTAAAATTGTCTCCTTTGTCTCCATTGTCACGCGCCGGTGCGTCCTGCTGGATATTTTCGTCATTACAGCAGAAACAACTTAAAATACTCGTCATTTTTGGGTATACAGATAAGTGTAAGACATCATTAGAGACTATAAAGGGTCTACTTTTATTTGTGTACACTCTGTGCTTTTGTAAAAGGGCTGTGAAACATTGTGCTTTTGTAAAAGGGTGAGCTTTCAGCAGTCTCTGTGTTCACGAGCATATTTCAGAAACACGTCACTAAAATTAAACTGAAACTCTGCGAATACTTATCACACAAACATGAAACATATGTCTAAAGAAAGCTTTAAATGTCTACTTTTTAATAAACCAATTCATATTTAAAACAAATATTCTCCTGCAATGCAATCTGTTTGAAACAAAGCAATGTTCAGTTTTTACCGGTTCATCTAATTATCTGTAATGTGATCCCACCCAACAGCAGAGTGCGCCATTCATACGCTAATGTGCTGAGACGATCAAATCAAATGTACCTGCCCCCACTGTGAGGTTGTAAACACATTTCGTTAATTTTTCTGTGCGTTTGCAACAATACACAGGCGAGAAAGCTCCAGCATTGTAAGGAAGAGTTAACATTTTCCTCAGAAGAAGACCGGGACTCTGAAGAATGTTTGCATTTTGAAGAGAGACTTGATCCAGCTGAGGATACAATTTCGGACGAGTAAGTCAATTAGTTTTCATTAGTTGACATGCTATTTTATATAAACTTGAACATATTTTACTAGTGGGACTGTTTTCAGACTTGCCAGCCAGGATTCAGAGTATTGACATTTGAAATATGTCCTAATAAGCAAGTTTTAGTTACATTTAAATGCCGTTTTGGCTAAAGCAGGTATTTAAATTTTATCCTGTATGATATAAATATGATATGTAATATGATATAAAAATAATATGAATGTTTAGATTATATTTTATTATCATATAATAATGACATTATCATCGATGCTTGTGCTTGCAAATATGTGTTCAGGTTAAATGAGTAAAATGCACTTTAAATATGCCCATATTATAAAATCAGCATATTATAATGATTTCTGAAGGATCATGTGACACTGAAGACTGCAGTAATGATGCTGAAAATTCAGCTTTGATCACAAATTGCATTTTACAATATATTTAAATAGAAAACTGTTCATTTAAATTGTAAAAAGAGTTCAGAATATCAGTTGTTTCTGTATTTTGGATCAAATAAATCCAGTCTTGGTGAGCAGAAGAGACTTCTTTCTAGGAGGTAGTGTAGGTCTAAAATTAAGTAAAGTCTTTTTGTAAAGAAAATATATAGTCAGATATCTTCTTTTAACTTAAAATTTGATTTGGCTCATTAAGTCTCCTCACATTCATTCTCTATCCCTCAGTGATAGGCCCAGGGGTGGGGTCATTGTCTTACAGGTGTGAATCACCTAAATATTCATGATCATTCACACCTCCTCGCATATTACCTTTCAACACTAAAATTGTCTTACAAAAGTTAAATTACTATATAGTTTTGTATGAATGAGTATTCAGGATGGATTTCACATCATTTTGTAGCAAAAACTCTAGGCTACAAGATCCAGTTCTCAAAAGTCTTGTGGACAAATATTAAGTGTGTGTTATATGACCTAATTTCAGCGACTTAATTTTTTTTTACAAAAACCACGTATAAACGTTATTTTCTCAAAAAAACAAACATGTACACACATGTTGCTCACATATTATTTTAGCCCTGTGTTGAATACAGTGTTATCAGACTTTAGCCATTAATATGTTTTTAGCAACTGCAAAAAAGCACAAATGTCAAGGCATGTCAAAACTTCTCCAGGGCCCAAAATACCCTCAGACCCCAGAGGGTTAAAAAAGGTTCCCGAATCCTCCCTTACACGGAGGTAAGATGAAAAGAAAATGCCATCAAAACTTTTCTGAAGACAGTCAGTTCCCTTCAGAGCTAGATTTATATAAAATAGTCAAAGTCATATTGCATTCAAGGGCTTTAGTTAAAGTCTTCAGAAAGTCATAATAACTATGAGAGCACTTGGATCTCGTCACGAGTCATTCTGTATATTTTATACTACTTGTCATGTTTTAAATAAAGTGTTGTGACTGCTAACTGCCTGTTATGTTTTTATATTGCTAACAAATGGTTATGGTATATCGTTGACTATTGAGAAGGTTTAGAAAAGGCACACACACATTTAGAGGCAATGTCGGGTCATTTCAAACTTGTCTACAGACCATGAGATTAATCTTGAATCATTTTAATTTACTGACAACCCTCAAATATTTGAACAGTAATTTTACATTTTAATCATTCTGGATAATGAAATGATAATGAAATTATTTACTTAGCTTTCCTTGTGGTTTTTGAAATGTCTGATGAAATTCATTGTGGTGGTTGTATCCAATATTTTTGCATTGCATATTGTGCATCTGGCAAATATTTTTTGTTCACATGGTCCAATTCGAAATCTTTATATCCAAAAGGAGATTATTTTGGGAACTCAACAATCATCTGTCATTTTGGCACATTGTGAGCGCAGCGTTAACTGCCCAGATGCAGATCAGTGGTGCTGGCGGGCTTTAAACACATTTCATTACTGTTTATAATAAGTTATTTGAAATAATAAAAAACATTCAAGTCATTGTCGAGTCATGCAGTTCAAGACAAAGTCAAGTCTTGAGTCACTGGTTCTGAAGTCAAAGTCAAGTCAAGTCATTTTCTTCATTTAGTCAAGCAAGTCACAAATTTGCAACTCGAGTCAAGTCATGTAACTCAAGTCCCCCAACTCTGGATTTTAGATATTAGAAAACAAACCGGCTATGCTTTCAAATATTCAAATGTTGTCTACAGAGATGACTTAAACCATCAAGAGCCTAATGAATTGTTTTATAATAATAATAATAATAATAATACTAGTCAAAAACATGACTGAAATGTGAAATTTAGCATTGTGGTAAGGTTGATTACCACTGTTTGTCTAGTTCGAGCATGTTCCAGATAAAATTTGGTCTCGCAGTATAGGCATGTGCATGGAATCATTTGCACTAATTAGTGGGTCCACAAGGCGGCAACACTCAAAGTTTTCTCTCAAAGCATTCTCATCAAAACTGAAAAAAACTTTAGAGTAGCCAAGCTGGTGCATACTTAACTAAATCTGCGGTTAAGACACTGTCCAAGACCATGTCATGTCGTTGATGGTTAGCATTAGCGTCATGAATTGCCGATGCATGAAGCATATAGCGCCACCCTCTCTAAACTGGGCATCACCGGAACTGTGCTTGGCTGGTTCAACTCCTATCTCTCAGGTAGGTCTTTCAAGGTAGCCTGGAGAGGTGAGGTATCCAAGCCACATCAGTTACTTACTGGAGTACCTCAGGGATAAGTGCTTGGGCCACTTCTCTTTTCCATATACACAACGTCATTAGGACCCATTATCCAGTCACATGGTTTCTCTTACCACTGCTACGCTGATGACACGCAACTTTACTTGTCTTTCCAGGCCAACGACACCACAGTGACCGCTCGAATCGCTGCCTGTCTGACAGACATCTCAGCCTGGATGAAGGAACACCACCTGCAACTCAACCCAGCCAAGACTGAACTCCTTGTCTTTCCAGCCAACCCTGATGTTGAACACAACATCACTGTGCAGCTGGGTCCAACTACAGTGTCGCCTTCCAAAACGGTCAGAAATCTAGGGGTAACTATTGATGACAAGCTAAATTTCACAGACCACGTCTCAAAGACTGCAAGATCATGTAGATTTACACTCTACAATATCAGGAAGATAAGACAACTGCTTGTTCAGTCACTTGTCATAACTAGACTGGACTACTGTAACGCTCTCTTTGCAGGCCTTCCTGCATATGCTATTAGACCTCTGCAAATGATCCAGAATGCAGCAGCACGTCTGGTCTTTAATGAACCAAAGAGAGCACGTTACACCACTCTTTGTCTCTCTCCACTGGCTGCCGGTTCATGCACGTATTAAATTCAAGGCCCTGATGCTGGCATACAAAACAGTCACTGGGTCTGCTCCAGCTTACCTAAAAACATTTATGCAGAGCTACGATCCCACCAGAAGCCTGCAGTCGGCTAAGGAACGTCGCCTTGTCGTTCCAAAATAAAGAGGCACTAAAACACTTTCCCGGACTTTCAGTTTTATCATATCACGTTGGTGGAATGACCTCCCCAACTCAATCCGTGAAGCTGACTCACTCTCTATCTTCAAAAACAGCTAAAAACACATCTTTTCCAAGAGCATTTAACCAGTCACTAAAAAAAAATTTAAAAATACAATAAAATAAATAAATTAACATTTCTTGTTGCACTTAAATCGGTTTTGTATACTATTCTGATGATAGTGAAACTTTGTAGTATGGCACTTTTCGTACCACTGTCTACTTAAGATGATTTGTGGCACGGTGGAGGGCGTGACCGGGGCGTGATTACGCACGCCCGGTCCCGTATTAGGCTAATTAAGCCGCCAAGAGGGATAAAGGCCACTCGCGGACGGCGATGCAAGAGAGAGAGAGATCGTTCACGGACATGTCCGTTATTTTATGTGTTTGTATTTTGAGTTCCTCATTAAACCTTTAAGTTATATGTCAAGCCGGTTTCTCGCCTCCTCCTTGCCCATGACCTTGATCTGTTTTACATGATTCGTTTATGTTTTTCCTCTTTTGTAAGTCGCTTTGGATAAAAGTGTCTGCCAAATGAGTAAATGTAAATGTGAATTCAGAATGCAAACATGACAATTTATACATTATCTACTGCATATATATATATATAATTTTAAATTAGCACTGAGTGGTTAAAATTGCTTCTTTTACTGCCCCAGTTGTTTGAAAATGACATACTGTACTGCTGCTTAGCTGTTTCAACCTTTTTTCTAGCTCTGAACGAAGATCGTTATAACTTCACGGTGCACGTATCAGAGCCTTAAGAGTGCAAAACTTACAGCTCTGTTCAACAAATTTTGCCATATTTAAATACATTCACAGAATTCCACAGATTAAAAAAAAAACAGCACACAAAACGTGTAAAATTTTCAAAGATTTTGTCTAGGCATGATCATGGGGCATAAGCCTCTATATAAAACACACAATGGCTCGATTTGGTAATCTAAGAAACAAAAGACAGCACTCTAAACACATTAATATTATATTGTGGCATAATTCGCTTAACTGGATGTGCTGTGCTCTTTTGTACACTAAACAAGCTCAAGTCCCTCCTTCATCTAAGTCAAATTAAGTCTCTTAAAATGCAAAACACACTTATTTTCTCCTGCTCAGTATAGTCCAAACAATAATATTTACCCAAAGTAAGGTTTCTCCGTGACCAAAATTTTGGCTTCGGTACGAAACAGCCCTGGTACCAATACTAATTAGATTCTCAGGCAACAAATACAAAATAAAAAACTAAAGATTTTTTATGAAATGAAACAGAAAATTACTTGACTAAAATAACTGCATAAAGTCTTATAGATACAAATTATGACTTTTCTTTATAATTTTTTCTTAATTCCATGTTAAATGTTTTAGTTAAATGTTATAATCAAATTGTGTTTTATCAATTACATACTGTACAGCTCTAATCAAATGAAAAATTATAATTTTCAACTAATATATATATATATATATATATATACACACACACACACACACACACACACACACACACACACACACACATGAGAACAAAACAAAAGAGGAAACAAGGGAGGAAAGACAAAATTGGAAAAAGATGAGAGAGAAGACAGCAAGTGGTTTATCGGGAAAGAAGACTGTAGTGTTCATATTTTTTTTTCTTGTGTGGTTTCTTCTCTGATTCTTCTCTCAGTCTACGTAGTCGCTCATTTCTCTATGTTTCAGAGTCCTTCCTCCATGCTCTCTCATTGTTTGGCCCCGGTGTGTGAAAGCTCTCTACGCTCACACACAGTTCACCCTCATCTTTCCCAATCTGAATTATCCTCCTACACCAGCCAGTCTCTTTCTCGCACGGTCACAAAGCGTCACTTCTCTGTACCTTCCTCCATGCTCTCTCATTGTTTGGCCCCGGTGTGTGAAAGCTCTCTACGCTCACACACAGTTCACCCTCATCTTTCCCAATCTGAATTATCCTCCTACACCAGCCAGTCTCTTTCTCGCACGGTCACCTGCTCTTCCAAATTGCTGCTATTTTTCTGTCCCATTGAGAGAAATACTTGCATAGTTTCTTGTGGTTCACACAGTTAATCAAAACCCTAACACTTGCTTTGGAATTCCCTCAGAGAGATAAAGGGATTAATATTATAGTGAATCCTCTTTCAGATGGGTTTGTTTAGACAGCAGGCATGTTCATTCCAAACTGTCTTTACTGAGGTTGGAGAACTACTTTTATATTCCAATGCGAACAGCAGTCATCCAAGAGAGACAGCTTCTCTCTCTCTCTCTCTCTCTCTCTCTCTCTCACACACATAGAATATCTGTCAGTGAATTGCATCTTGTGTATGATTCTATGATCCTTGCCATGGCCTCAAATAATTCCCATAACCAGGGGTGTAGCAACCTTTATAACAAGTTGGGGCATGCCGCCCCCCCTCTAGAAATTTCTAAGTTTCTTTTTTATTCGTTGTAGTGCCGGCACGGTATAAAACGATGACAGTGTAAGACCTAGTAGAAGTCTCTACCAACTGCTCACTTAAGCAGTGATCTGAAAGAACATTCAAGCAGTATGCAGTATCAAGAGTCTGCAGGGGGATCTATAAAACGAAAATTAGATGGACAAATTAAAAATAAGTACATTTCCAAAGTACACTTGACAGTAAACTGATATTACAAAAGTAATCTTTTCAGTGTTAACATCTTTTTTTGTTGGGCTAAATTAAAATGATCTGACAGCGGGAATGAGTTAGAAATTCTTTCACTGTTTTCTTTCATCAGGATCTTACTGAATAAAATACAGTCTTCTGGAGAGAAACAAAGCTTTTTAAAATTAGTTTAATCACAGACACATTAGAGGTTTTCATAGTGGTTTTAAACAAACAATCAATGACAAATCCACAACCCAGCCCACACTTCTTGAAGCGTTTAATATGATCTGCGTGTCTGAGAGTTCGAGACCGGTCTACTGGTAAACACGTGCTCTGTGCTGATCTGTCCACTGAGCCATGGTGACTGTTCCAGGTAGAGCCGTTTCATTTTGCTTTTGGAACGTTTGCCATTTGATATTTCTCATACGCAAAACAAATGACAGCGCATATTCAGAGAGTTGGCCAATTTTGTAGTTGCACCAGTGCAACCTCTTGCAATCGCAATGTTAGCAAAATGCGACCATTTAGTCACAGTGTGGATCCCTGTTTATTTTCTTTTTTTAAACATGGCAGAGCAATAAACAAAACAAGGTTCCATGTTTCTGGTTCAGAGATCGGTTCTACGCCTCTGCACATAACCACAACCCTCTATTCTCACTTTCACTCTCAGCCATGTCTGTATGAATATTCAAAGTTTATTATCGTCCCAAATTAAAGACTTGTTTTTACAACACGGAAGCATTCACCCATTAACAGACAGAAGTGAGATTTCAAATGCTTGAGATGTGTTGCCACTAGATTTAGTAGTGATGGGAACTCTGATTATTTCTCCGAAACCGTTTTTTCGAATATTTAATTTCATGAACCGCTTAAAAAAATAAATAAAAAGATTCACCAGTTCTTTTACATCATTGCGTAATGACATCATTCTATATAATGCTAATACTCCAGCTCATCAGTTCTCAGTATGGCCGACATTTTCAAAAGAGGCAATTCCCAGTTCTGTGTACTGTTACATCCAGAACTGCTGTGAGCGAATCATTGTACTGTCACAGCCAGGTAACTCTGCCCCTTCCGCTTCGTATGGCTAGCCGCAGGTGTTGAGTGCATAAAGTGTTTAACATTCCACACTGTTTTGACAGTTAAAGAAGTTCATCATCCAGTTCCCCTTCTGTCACTCACTCAACGTTGTGTCAATGTAGGCAGTCGCTCTTGGGAGCCCCAAACACCTCCAATCTTTGAGAAAAGGCCAATGAGAATTAGATAGTGGAATTTGTATGCCACTTCCCAGGACATACGGGTATAAAAAGAGCATGCCCCTGGGTGCTTCGACAGTGCTAAGAGAGTATATATTCCAGACAATGAGTATATTTTCTCTATTAGAGCAAAACATGTTCACGTGTCTGGGCAGCGATCACGTTGAGGCAGCGTTTGTGGATGGTTCATGTTGTCATTCCCCTTATGGGATCTCTCTGTGGTCCTCCTGGGCCTTCGGAGAGCCCCATTTAAGCCACTTGAGTTGAGCTGAAAGCCCTCTCCTTAAAGACGCCCCTCCTGATTGCGGTCACCTCCATCAAGAGGATTGGGGACCTGCAAGAGTTTTCTCTCAGTGACACTTGCCTGGAGTTCGGTCCGGTAGATTCTCATGTGATCCTGAGATCCCGACCGGGCTATGTGCCCAAGTTTCCCACGACCCCTTTTGAGGTCAGGTGGTGAGCCTGCAAGCGAGGAGGCAGACCCAGCCTTATCTTTGCTGTGTCCGATGCATGCTTTACACACCTATTTGGATCGCACACAGAGCTGTAGATGCTCCGAGCAGCTCTTTGTCTGCTTTAGTGGACAGCAGAAAGGGAACACTGACTCCAAACAGAAGCTTGCCCACTGGATCATGAATGCCATCGTGTTGGCATTCCAGACCAGGCCATGCCCACCCCTTTGGGAATACAAGCACACTCTACGAGGAGTCTGGCATCTTCGTGGGAACTGGCCGGTGGCACCTCTCTAGCAGACATCTGCAGGGTAGCAGGCTAGGCAATGCCCAATACATTCAAAACTTTTTGGTCTCTGGGTTGAGCCAGTTTTGTCCTGTGCACTTTCAGGTACAAACAGGAAAGGTTATGGGACAGTTGGCCAGGTATACCACTTGCACACAGCACCTTTCCCCTTCATGAGGTGAAGATGTGCACTTTTTTTCCCCATGTGAGTTCAGAAACCCGTGAACCCTGGATGCCTTCCTCCCTAGTCCTGTGGCTCGCGAATTCGGCGGAGGAGTTCACAGCCAGACTCACTACTGGTACTAACATACCCTGTACTGGGATAGGTGCTCCACAGGTGCCGACTACTCCGGTAACCCCTGCCATGTATATTTCCACGGTACGATCACACTGTCGGCAGACCCGCATCTCCCTTGGCAAGTCTTTCTCTGCCCCATTCGCTGTGTTTGTAGAGCTCCTCTCCTTTGAGGCAGGACCTACCACCTCGCTTCTTCCATGTGCAGCGTATGAGACCACGTGTCGTATTGCCACATGTTACCACCCCTTCGGGCAGGGTGTGGTCTCCGCAGGGTCTTTTCCCCCTGAAAGAATAGGAAACGAAAAGAACACCTTCTCCGATGCATATAATAGCATTAGATATCCCCAGTCGAATCGAATGCTCTGTGGAGAGAAAACAGAGATGTTCCCATGCTAGTTACATTGCCTGCCCCCCCCCCCCCGGCTCAGGGTTGTAGGGAACTACATGAAGTCTTGTGGGGCATTGGGGGAGGTTACGTGCAGACTGATGCACCTGCTATTACGCACACAGCAGCTTGCTTGCACCTGCATCAGCAGTTCACATAACAAGGATAAGCTGTTGTAGCGTTTTCTATAGGGAGCCCTAGTGTCACTACATCGTCGAGTGAGTGACAGAAGGGGAACGTCTTGGTTACTGTTGTAACCTCCGTTCCCTGATGGAGGGAACAAGACGTTGTGTCCCTCTTGCCACAACACTGTACCATCAGCTGAAATGGCCAAGACCTTGTCTTGGCTCCTCAGCACAAAACCTGAATGAGAGGCTGCATTGCAGCTCCTTTTATACCTGTAGGTCCGGGGGAGTTGCATGCACATTCCAATTGCCAATTCTCATTGGCCTTTTCTCAAAAATTGGAGGTGTTTTGGGCTCCCAAGAGCGACCCCCTAATGTCACCACATTGACACAATGTCTCGTTCCCTCCATCAGGGAACAGATGTTACAACAGCAATCGAGACGTTACTCATAGTACACTTCTTTTTGTTACATTTTCAGAGTTAACATACTACTCACATTAATTACATCACAAAATGACATAGAAAAGAGCAGAAGTGTGCAGTTTGGGATGCACCTAGAGACAAAATTTGCAAGTCAAAACTAAAAGCTAGCTGACGCGTTCAAGGGCATCAGTACAACAATGCTGTCTGCACCAAAATACTACCATGTTCTTAATTATCCATGTCGTTATGCATCCATTATCCAAAAAGAGTTACTCAGAGGCCATGCATAGTAGGGGTGTCATAATCCATTGATCAAATCACCAATAGGGATGCAAAGATTCGATACCTGGATCAGTTTCGACTCTGATCCTTAAGCTTTTAGACAGATCGGGTATCGGTCCAACGAGCCTGATCCAAATCCGATACTGTGTGTTAGTTATGTTTGTTACTGTCAAGCTCCAAAAATGACATAAAAGAACCATAAAAACACCATTAAAGTAGTTCATATGACTCAAGCCTTTTATTCAAAGCCGCTTGAACACGTCCGATAGCTCTGTGAATCACAAAACGCTGTGTTTTATAAGTAAATATATCAAATGCATGCGCAGCTCCAGTACGTCAGTGAATGCCACTGCTCTGTTTACACACACACACACTCATGGCTAATTTACACTTCACACGGTGCGCAATATTTGAGCGCTACTCACAAACAACATCTCAGATGTATATGCTCAATAATTCGGTTCACTTATAATATGCATTTAGAACGGCACTGGTGCATTTTACCAGAATTTGAATAAGAAGCAAATTAAACTACTGTGAACTTGCCTACAAACAGACACACTTGCAGGACTTCCTAGAGAGTTCAGAATGTCAAAATAAAAGCATGAGGGTTTAAAAGTTAGAGGTTCATGATTGAGATATATTACTATATATTGAGCTGATATCTTACATCTAAATTGAACAGGGATTCGCATGATACGAGCGTGAAGTGATCGTCTATGTTCTGCAACTGCTTTCGGGTCCTTGAATAATCTATAACATACGAGTAAGGGCAGTCGGTGGACTTTCTTTCCTAGGGTAAGATGGTGCCCCCCCAAGGGAGCCCTACATGGACTGTGTAGTATGCGTGTAGGGAGCAGCGGTACAGCTTCAAAGATCTGGCCACCATTCACTTTCATTGTGAGGACCTACAGAGTTGAAAAATTCTTCTAAAAATCTTTGTGTTCTGCTGAAGAAAAAAAAAAGTCATACACATCTGGGATGGGATATGGGTGAGTAAATTATAAAATAATTTTCATTTTTAGGTTAACTATTCCTTTAAGAATTAGTTGTTCAGTTTAGTTCTGTACACACTACAGTCAAATGCCTGAATTTTTTAGGATTGATTATGGTTTACACTTCCGTAAATAATTGAACTCTATGTGTACAGAACAGAATTAAGCACTCGGGTGTGGCAATCTTATTAAGCTGCAGCGTGTAACTTGCCAGAGAGGTAGCGGTCTTGATGTAAGGGGGTTAAATTTAGTTTAGCAGTCCATTCCATGATCAGTCAGGATTCTAACCAAGACAAGCCGAGTTTTGGAAACTGGCCCAAATGCATGTTCAAAGGTGCAATAGAGCATTACATTTAACAGTCATTACATGGGTCACAAGGGTTCATTCTGAGAATTCGATAATATTGTATAGATCATGAAACACATCAGTAGCCACAATTTTTGTTCAAACAAGTTTCCTTTACAGAGAAGGAGAGATTAACACTACATGAACTGGAGGGTGATAAAGAGGGAAGATGAAGCGAGAGGAGTCCAATGGCTCTTGAATCGACCTCTTGCAAATTGATATCTGACATTCAGCAGCATATGGATGAGAACTGTGACCTTTTTTGCCATCGGCACATGCCATCAGGGACACAAATGTACATTCACAACATTAAAACCATGAGACTAAAAAACACCAGACAAGAAAGCCATAACATCATCAAACAGTTAGCTCACTGGCAAGCCCTGACATTACATAATTACATGTATTGTATGTTTGCTTGCACAGCTTGAAAACTTATATTCACGTATGTGTGTTATTTAAGGAGCATTATGACTTTGTGACTTCATCTTGGAGGTATAGAGGTAATATATAACACTACTTTTCTCCAAGTTCTTGATGAAGGCTGATGTGCTATTATTATTAACTTAACTGAAGGTGTTATTTATAGATTCCATTAATGAGAAATGCAACTGGTTCTTTATTTATGGATGCCTATAAACACAAAGGCACAGCCAATGCATACACACCCTCAAAATGAAATGCTGTTTTCTACGTACAACAATCAAATGTCATTCTATAACACCAAAGGTATGTGACAGCCTCTCTCTCTCACACACAAACACACAAATCTTGTATAGGTCTACGTAGACCTAATGACAAAAACCCTCAGCATTTATGGGCTGCTTAATTTCATTATTAATGACTCTAAAAAAGTCAAGTCACACAGGTCCACTTTCTTCTCCCTTATGGCAGGTTCACACATCCTTTTTGAGCTGCGCTTTTTCGTTTCGGCACCCATATTAACAGATTACACCTTTCCACTGCAAGCGTGATTCACAAGGTGACACAACAAAGCAGTGTCCCAGATGCGGCAGTGAGCAGATAGTTTCGGTGTTGAGCTTTCGATGTCTGCGCGGTTCAAGTTGAGCTCAGCGGCTCTGGGTGCAGTACAACATTAAAATAATCAGAAGATTATAGAAAAGACACAAAATCGAAGTTATTCAAACCAAACCTATAGTACACTACAATTTATGTTTGCATGCAAGTAAACTCAATAAAATAACTTGATAAAGGAAAGAATGAATAAACTGCCGGACCTTTTGCCATTATGTGTATATACATAGGTGTACAGTATAGACACAACATTAACCAATCACTATCAAGTGTGCTGAAAGATGAAGTGCACGTGACTGCCCGCTGTTGTCCTTGAGGCAGCAATAACCTCAGCTTATTATGACCTCATTAAAGAAAATATTTGGTGTAGGCCCCCATAGATAACATCTAATGTGACCTCCCACTCAAGCGCCACTCGTGTCTTGCTTCCGCCATGCTCACGGAGGAAGTGTGAACCCGGTGTCAATCCTGTTCTTATCACGAGTTGTTAACTCTTTAAGCTCCAGTAAAGAGCAGTGGGAATCGGCTCAAGCAACGCCCTGTGATTTGAGCAAATAACAGAAAAGAGGAGAACATTTCTCCCCCCAATCCTTCAACATAATCACAACTGTAATGCTATCTAATGCGAGAAACATTGAAACATGATCCACACACAAACATGAGAGCAACTACACAGCAGAATTCAGAGGAGATGTTGATTTCTTGTAAACATGTGGGTTTATGTTGGCATAACACTGGGACACCATATGGGACACACATCTCACTAGATAGATATAACATCTCACACAGATATAATTTTTAGTAGATTACTTAACCAGCCAACACAGAATGTTCCCCTAATTTTAGTGCATGATTCCCATTTGGATATTTTTTGGAGGGAACCAACTCCAAACATTCTAGGAATGTTATTTTTTAGGTATAATTGTTTATAAACATATATTTTTTGTTATATTTGTGCCACAATTCTGTGCACACAAAATTATAGTTGGAGTGAACAAAAAAGTATTTTGCGCGCTGAGTAGGTTGGAACGCAAAATCTAAGAATTCTGAGCAACTTCACATTCAAATAAACTTTATTCAAGCACAAAATTGGTTTTCGTTTGATCAAAATGAATTTATCTTTGCAAGATGATACATTACTTTGCAAAACTGAGTTCAGTGTGCAAAATAACTTTTATGTGCACTCAAAATATAATCTTGCGTGTGCAAAAAAACTTTTTTGTGCAAGATGAGATTTTGAGAGCACAAATTGTGGCACATATATAACTCCATATAAAAGAACCTTCCCAGAACATTGCAGGGAGGTGTGACAACCTAAAAAGAATGTATAAAGAACGTTATCAAAAAGTTTTATTTTGCATAATTATTAGTATATTTATTTTTCATAATATTTTGGTCATATTTACATTGTTTTTCATAAACGTTGCAGGTTTTTGATAGACAACAATGACTTAGGAGTGTAAACTGCGAGTAGAACAAATTGAAAGTTCTTCGATTTTGATGAATCATTAAAACTGAAACAGACCGAACATGAAAACAAGCGCAAAACATGGGACAGTGAAGAATTTAAAAAACAATAACTGAGCAACTTCCAAAATCTCCTCGAAGTGTTTACCTCTGATCTGACGGGTGTCACTATGTAAATCACTTCAACATGTAACACAAGCCGACTTATCATGCCAAATAAAACAATCGTTCCAGAGAGACTTCTTCTTACCTCATCCCATTTGATAAACTTGCTTCCCTTTTTAAGCACTTCATGGACTGACACCGGTTTGAGTTGTAGCGCGTGTACTCCCGGTTTCGCCCCGGCCATGACTGCTGAATGTCGACTGAGTGGCGACGCCTCTGCTTCTCGGCTTCAAGTCTCTGACCTTCAGTGGCCGGTGGATCCCTAAATGAGACAGAACTAGATCCCGACCCAAAGCCTCGAGTCCCGGCGGGCTCAACGCACGCGAACCCGACTGTCACACATTCACGAGCGCCCGGCGTCGATCTGCGCGTAATAATTTATGACTTTCGCGATTGTTTATTCATCGAAGCGCTTATCAGGCATGGAGTTGAATTGATATTTTCCTTCCTGTCCTTCCATCCGCTCGGTAATGATCCCAGCTCATGAGAAACTTTCACTTGTCTTTGGTCCCCGCTGGTATATGCTCCTCTTTTCCTTCATGTTTTCTGCGAGAGAGAGAGAGAGAGAGAGAGAGAGAGAGAGAAATGGGGGAGTAGTAAGGAAGTGAAGAAAAAAGTTAAAGGAGTGGGGTTTTTTTTTCTTCTTTTCTTTTCTTCTGTATTTTTGTTTCCGTTGTCATTCCATTCTTTGAAAAGCATGTGCTGATGGACTTACATGGCTGAGGATGATAATTAAACTTGTTCCACCTGTGACTTTGTTGTCACATTTTTATGTCTTTTCTAATTTTCTAGTTTTATGTCGAAATGACATAAAAGAAAACTTCGGGCTAACAATTCCTAACAAAACCAGTTAACTTGAAATATATATATTTTTTTACTGTTATAAAAAACAAACAAGGCACCAAACATTAGGATATACATCTCTCAACTAAGCTGAGCAGACATAATGGTAATGGAGACCAAAGTCAAGACAGTTTTATTTGTATAGCATCTTTCACAACACACATTGTTTCAAAGCAGCTTTACAGAAGATCAGGCAGTAACAGACAGTAAAACTAATGTCTATAATGTCTTAGAGTCATTGTGTAATTAGATAAAATACAATTGTGAATCATGTTTAAAAATAAGTAATTCAATAATAATTGTATTTATAACCCCAGTGAGCAAGCCGAAGGCGACTGTGGCAAAGAACACAAAACGCCAGAAGATTTTGATTAATGGAGAAAAATAGCCGTGGAAGAAACCAGGCTCACTGTGGGGGCCAGTTCCCCTCTGACTAACATCATGAATATAATGCCAATATTACTTATGTATAGTGTAGGTCATGGTTTAAAATGATTAAACTAAATAAGTGTTAAGGGTCAGTGTTTAAACAAAGATTTTGTATGAACTGTGTGATTAATGACTAATGTCTTTGATGTCAATCCTGGATTAACTGCAGAAATTCACACGCAATTGCCCTTGTTGGTTGACTGATGAAGGCTTTTGTTGGCAGTTGATAGTCTATGTATTCCATTTCAAGAGCGTAGTCCATCAATAGACCGAGGTGATGCAGGCAGAGATCAGTGAGGTGCATCGCAGTTCAACCTGGCTGGTAATTTTGGGTGCGGTTTGGTGTGGTTCATCCTAAATCCAAGGTTCAGACAATGGCATGTGAAGTATCCCATGTTTTATAACAAAGTAAGGTAGTTCCAATGCTATATCTAATAAAGTAAAAAAAAAAAAAAAAAAAAAAAATGTAGGCTACTTCATTCAAACAAATATTGGAAAACAAAAGGTTGGGTCTTCACAAATTTAGCTTTGTGTGTAAAGAATTTAGCCAGTATGATTATGCATTTTATATTATAATTCTTTTCTTTGTTTTCCATATTAATCCATATTAACATAGGCTTTGGTGTTTACATTTTAGTACAGACCATCCAAAACAAGGAAGAATATTAAAAGTCAATAGTCAATATTGGGCATATAAAACAGTGTTGTTCAATGAATAATTTATCTGAATTTAAAGGCATGTAACAGCTTCCTTAGTCACTAGTTAAGATCAATCGACAGAATTTAAGGCATCATTTTGATTGCCACCAAAAAGAATGCCAACTCGTATCTCGCTTATTAAAAAACAAAATGCAAAAATTGTTGTTACAGTAAAAAAAAACAATTACAATGGAAGTGAATGGGGCCAATCCATTAATGTTGAAATACACACTATTTAAAAAATATAGCCAAAAAACGTAAACATTGTATTTGTTAACATGATTTTTGTATGACAAAATTGGGGATTTGCGTATGACAAAATTGGGGATTTGCCGGCATTTACCAGGTTACAGGGTTTTCTGGCATTATGTTGTCATGACAACAAAGGTCTACCTGATATTAGATAGACCTATAACTTTACACAAATAATATTAGCAAGTGATTTTATCACACTAAAATTTTAGTTTATTTAGTTTACACATACAGTACTGCTTATGTCTTGTGGCTATACTTTTGAAACAGTGTGTATTTAGATGATTATGTTTCGGCCCCATTCACTTTTTTAGCTTTTATTTTGCATCTTTTTCTTCTTCTTTTTTAACATTTTTTTTTTTTTTTTGTCATAATCAACATCAGGCCAAAAATGCTGTTGATTAAGCCTAACTTGTATTGAACCCAGAACATTCCTTAAAAAATTATGCCATAGCCCAACCTCTTACCTCTTAACTTTTCACCTTTTCAAGAATAATCCCAACATATATTTGCTGTCCATTGTCAGAAACTTGAGGTATATTGACACTTCAATCAAGTCTCTTTTGCATCAACCTAGGTAAACAAATAATTTTAAAAAACAATAGAGTTTAAATGTTTTGATAATGCAAACAAGTTAAATGGAGCCAGAGAAATGGCTGATGTTTGAGACAGACAGACTTTCTGTGTTTCCCTTGGCTATGTACAGTGCTGGAAGTTTCCAGCTTGTCAGCAACCTTTAATACTGGCCCCCTTTCTCCACATTCCTGAACAGGTGTACTCTTCCCACATGAAAATACCATATAGAATAACTCTCCGGAGAAAGCAAGAAAACAGAAAGGTAGTGATACAGGCACCTCTCAAAGCCGCACCTTTCAAATTTTATTACATTTTGGGACACACATGCACACACACACACACACACACACACACACACACACACACACACACACACACTTTCAATGTCAAGCCCAGCTGGGCCTCTCATACTGTGCACTGAGAGTTGTGGCTGTGAAGAACGAGATTTGTGGACTCTGCTTTTGTAAGGCTGGAACAGAAAGTGAGAGAAAAGAACAGAAAGGTTGATGAAGAATAATGATCTCTGCAATGGACTACAGAGAGAGAAAGGTGAGAATATAAGACTGAGATAACTGAGAGGTCTCTCTCCCAGTCACTCTAATCAGAGAATATTTCTGACTGAAAGCCAAGCACTCACAAAGACATATTGTATTTATCACAGACATACAGTTAACATACTGAACAGACAAACAGCCATATCCAGAACACATTTGATTAAAAAGTAAGTACTTTTGCAGATTTCATCTGAATTTTCTACAGTTCCCAGCTTCATTCCTTGGAATGTGTCGCTTTTTCACTCCCTCCTCCTTAATGAGAAATCCCTGACAGTCTACAGTAGCAACAAAGGCTGATCACATTACTTTTTAGATTGCAGAAATGGTTGCCAAAAGCTCAGAAACCTCCTAAAAAGCTTCTTTGTTAAAACCACAGGCAGCACTATAGCTCAAGGTCTTCCCAACAGTCAAACAGTCTAATTTTGCCATCTAGTGGTGCTACATAATCATCACTGTTAAATTAGCATTCAAAATGTATTTCAAGCAGTATATCACTGTTAAAAGTAAGAAGGAAAGGCCTGTCTGGATCATTCATAAGAGCTTGTTTCAAGTACAGAAACGGCATGTTATTATATATTGTTATACAATTAAAGAATACTGTTAATATTTCCTGATCATTCCTCTTTTCTCTCAGTGGCCTCAGCTGTGGTCTAATCAAAGTGATCTCTTATCAAAAGAGCGATTTTGTTTCTTCTCCCCTCCTACAGCAGGCATCCCTGCTCTCTCCCAATTTCAATTCAATTTCAATGTAAAGTACTTTATTAGCATGTTTGTGTTTACATACAATATTGCCAAAGCATTACTACACAAAACAGATAATGACAAGACAAATAATAATACTAAAACAGAAACAAATAGCAATAAAATAGAAGTACATTCATTAATTAAGGTGCCAGGTAATTAATCAAATGAAAAAAACTATAATAACAATATATTGGTTTCTGAGGGTGTGCACTTTAAAAATGAAATTTGCTGCAACCGATGCATGATTGTCCTCTCCTAGTAACACCTGCATCTAATCTGTTTCTGCTGAACTGAAAAACTGTGGGATGAGGTTTGAGAGTTTGTCAAGGTATTTCTCTCTTACCTCTGTAAATTTCTCACAGAGAAGGAGAAAGTGTGTCTCTGTCTCGACCTCACCAATGTCACAGTGAGCACAGACTCGTTCTTCCTTTGGAAGCCATATTTGTCTGTGTCGGATTTTTCTATGGCCAGACTGTGATTGCTGAGCCTGTATTTGGTGAGGTTACGTCTCTGTTTTGGATCTCTTACAGTTGTGGAGGCATTCTGCCAGATTATACGTTCTGTTTAGGGCGAGATAACATTCCAATATGCTTTGGTTTTTCCTTTCATTTTTGCAATGGTCAACATATACATTTTTGCTTTCTTTTATGATTTGGTTTGGTCTGATTTGGCAGTGCTGGTCTGAAACTGGTGTTTGTTAGTTGTTAGTGGGTTTGTGTTTCAGAGCCAGCTGACAAAGAGCACTGGTTTTAGGCATCAACTCTTGGGTTTTAAGGGCTTCATGTTGCAGGGAACTTGAATTTGGATGTGTCCGAAATTTGAGGGATCGTTTTCCAATATGTATAATTAGGGGGCATCTGCCTAGTTCGGCCCAGCATGCATTAGTAGGTGTTCTTCTCTGAACTCTTAGAATGTTTCTGCAGAATTCTGCATGCAAGATTTTATGGGGTGTTTGTCCCATCTAGAGTAAACAGAGTGGACCCCAAACCTCACATCCAGACAGAGCAATAGGCATAACAATACTATCAAAGATTTTATACGAAATTGTTACAGGAATGTCTATTTGGGTAAATTTGCACTCAATAGTGTAGATGCACTTAATGCTCTTCTAGCTTTCTCTTTTGGTGCATACACTGCCAGCCCAAATGCTGCTGTAGTCCTTGTGCAGTAGCTGACAGCAGCACCAGATCATCTACATAGAGATGAAATTTAACTTCAGGATTATTTAGAGTAAGACCGGCGTTGCCAATTGTTCTAGTAGCACTACTAACTCATTAATGTAAAAGTTGAACAGAGTTGGACTCAAACTGCATGTTTTCACTGACGGGTCTGCTGATCAGGCTTTTAGAAGTGGTGGTGCCGTAATCTACATCAGGTACCCAGGAGGTAGAGAAGATCGTATCTCCCTCACCACTGGCCTCTACCCCACCAACTTCAAGGCTGAAGCAGTAGCGCTCAAGACAGGTGCAGCCTACATTGAGCACAGTCCATTCTCCTTCAACAACATTGTGTTCTTCAGCAATGCAAAGTCAGTCCTACAGGCCTTAGATACTGCCAGAGACAAAGAACTGAACGACCTGTCGTCTGCCATGACCACCCTGTGCAGAGCCCATACAGTCATGCTGCAATGGGTTCCCTCTCACTGCAACATACTAGGCAACAATGCTGCAGACATTCTACGCTACATTAGCACTACAAAGAAACAGAGTGACAGGTCTACCACCTACAAAGAAGCCAAGACCATCATCAAGGCAAAGCAACACAACAAGTGGCTGCAGCAGCACCCACTATACAAACGAAATGACCCCTACCACCTGCTTTCAAGGGCAGAGCAGGTTCTCATATTCAGGCTGAGGACAGGCCACAACCGAATGAACCACCACCTATTCACCAAGTTTAGAATTGGCCAGACATACCAGTGTCCTGCCCACTACATGACGGCCTCAGACGCCAGATCTGGGCAGTGGAGGCCACGGTGCAAAGAAAGCTCTTTGGCAGTCTGGAGGACCTGCAGCACACGGCAACCGCAGAGAACCGGCGTGTCCATCTGAGTGATCGACAAGAAGAAGAAGAAACTGCAACCCTGTCTCCCTCCACGCACTTGAATGAAGAATTATATTCTTTTATTGCCAATTTTAAGTCTGCACCTGTTGTCCCCCCCTCTCTCTCTCTCTGTCACTGACTTGCTGTTGTGTTGTTTTACACTTTTTTTCGTTTTTTTTTGCAAAACACACTCTGCTCCCAATACTCATTCTCTGTTGTTTGCTGTGAAATCTTCTTTCAATTTAGCCAGGTGGCAGCATTAGCACCACATGTCCACTGAGAGGAATGGTTAAAGGGTTAGTTTACACAAAACTGTCATATTAGAGAGAATGTCAGCCACCGTCATTATTCACTGTCATTAGAGGGGGAACAGAAGACACAATGAAAGATTCATGACTAAGACTGTCAGTCCTAACATCTTTTGTGTTCCACTGGAAATATATATATATATATATATATATATATATATATATATATATATATATATATATATATATATATATATATATATATATATATATATATTTATTTTGGGGGAACTATACTTATTTCACACCATGTATACAGTCTTTCTCTGTGTTGGTTGTGTAATTTGATAAGTATTTGTCAGAATTTATTTTGAGGTTGTCACTTGATTCCAGGTCGGTCATGGAGGCCATGAATCATGTGACATTTCAGAAACACACCTTTCTATGACTGGAAGGAGGGGTTTGACAGATGTCACAGATAAAAAATTTTCTTTGCAAAATACTTTGAGAATCTATTCAGTAAATATGTGTAAAATGTGTACAGTGTAAAATTAAAAATACTTTGACCGAAACTGACTCCTGCCTGAAAAACAAATATTTCACAGCCTTGTACTGCTGATATTTCTTTGATTAACCAGGACTCTCAATACCTGAACTCTCTCCTTGAGCTTCTGCAAGGGTGACTGCAGCAAAGTGAAGTAAAACTTCTGATGGAATTCACAAAAATCATCTTAAGGAAAAAATTAAGAAATGATTAGAAGTTTTTACCTTGATGGTTTAAGAAAATAAAAAAGATAAAGTTCTTAAGAAGTCTGCAAAATATTCTTGAATATTTTTTTTATGATAATAGTAGTTAAGAAGAATGTTATTCTTAAAATATTGAGAATGTTTGGGCAGATTAAAGGAATAGTTCACCCAAAAATAAAAATTCTCTCATCATTTACTCACATCCATGTATCCCATATTTTTAGAAGAATATCTCTGCTCTGTAGGTCCATACAATGCAAGTAAATGGTGGCCAGAACTTTTAAGCTCCAAAAAGCTTATAAAGGCAGCATAAAAGTATAAGACTCCAGTGTATAAATCAATATATTCAGAAGATATATGATAGGTGTGGGTGAGAAACAGATCAATATTTAAGTATTTTTTATTATCTTCACCTTTGACCAGCCCCGACCAAAACACTAAAAAGAATGTGGAACTGAAAGTGAAAGATGATATTTATAGTAAAATAAGGTCTTAAAATGTATCTGTTTCTCAGCCACACTTGATATATCACCTCTGAAGACATAGATTTAACCACTAGAGTCATGTGATTTACTTTTATGATGGGTTTTACCAGTTTGAGTGTATCCACTGGCATTAAGCCTGTTTAAAATATTTTACAAGGTCACACAAGAATAAAGTCACAAATGCAGTTCATTAAGCTGTAAACTTGAGATCCTTGAATGCTACATAAGACCGTAGCAGAACAGGGGTGCAAGACAAAACATACACATCTGCTCTAGATCTATTGTCACATACTGTATAATACAATTCACACCCTTACCCAGAGCTGCAAGCCGTTAATACACAATCACTGTTTTAAAAAAGTAAATATTTAAATATTTGCAAATGTGTGCATGACTGAGTTTATGAATGCATTTAAGTGGCAAACTGTGTCACAGAATGCTATTGGGTTTACTGGACTGTAAGACCCAGACATAGTATTTTGAATAATTCATCGTCCTCTTGCCACTTGCAAAACATAGCAAAGGTAGCAGTGTTCCGTGAACTCTATAATCAGACTACAACATTGTTGCTACATTCCACCTAAAGTTTCATGAAACTATGTGAGGCTTACTCATTCCAATTCCTTACTTCTTATTATGTGACAGCCCTGTTGTACAAAAAAAAAAAAAAAAAAAAAAAAAAAAAACAACAACAACAACAAAAACAGACCTGGCATGTGAAAAAAAATGTTTTGTTCCCTTATACACTTCAGTGTCCTGGGTAAAATAAGGGTAAAATAGTAAAAGTTAATTCCAATTAGAAATACAAGGTACTGATGAGCCACAAAATTCAACTTACAGAAATGTTTTAACAGAGTTCAAATATCGCATATATACATGCGAAACATTGTGTTTTATTCCTCACTTCTCTTAGAAAATGCACTTGGGATAACAGGATTATCTGGTTGCATTTTGCCTGGAGTGAGAGTTGGTGAATTTATTAATCAGCGTTAGAGACGATGAGGGAAAGAAAGAGGGAGAGAAAGGACACACACACACACACACACACACACACACACACACACACACACACACACACACACACACACACACACACACACACACACACACACACACACACAACTAATGAGGGAGGCAGTGTAGAAAGAAAGAGGAGGGGAAAAGGAGGGACAAAAAAGACTGGGTAGAAGGAAAGAAAGGGAACACTGCACTGTCTGTTTTCGTTTTTATTGCAGTGAATAACAGCAGAAAGTCTTTCTCTTCAATGCCCGGATAAATCTTACGCAAACGGTTTCTATCTTTAGTTAAAGGAAAACAGTTGGCCACGAGGTGGACTCGCGAGTTTAAAGTGATTTGAGCGTTTGTGGTTTACTTTCTAAAAAGGGTTGCAGTTCTGTAAGTGCTTTATTTGTAGTGACAAGAAGAGCAAGCGAAGCAAGCAATCAAATATAGAAGCAACCTCATATGAGTTACATAGAAATATTCTCAAGTTCCCAAATGCCATTCAGTTTTGCGAGAAGGAGACAATAATAGATCTAGAAGTGGCACTTTAAATCCCGCTGCTTAGCAAACGCTGGGGGAACCACCCGGTGTCTACTATATCAGCCGGTAATTCACAGGATATCTGCGGACTATGGCGGCGGTTACAAGCACAGAAACGAGCCAACAAGCTCGAGTTTACTTCCAGACCCCAACCGGCTCAACCGAAGAAGCGGAGATTCCGGTCCGAAAACAAGGTCGGGTCACAGTGAAATACGACCGGAAAGAACTGAGAAAGAGACTTAATTTGGAAGAGTGGATTATTGACCAACTAACGTATCTCTACAACTGTGAGGTAAGACTTGTTTGTGGAACTAAACGACAAATAATCGTGTCTAGAACATTAATCCAGTTTAAAAATCCATGTTTTATATTTTGAAATTGCTGTATGGTAAATTGTAATAAATTCATCAGCAGGTCAAGAGCCAATCGTACAGTAACAGCGAAAACTGTGCTCATGGTATCTTTCACATTCACCGTTAACTTTACTACTAGCCAGCAGGCAGAGTAAGCATGCGTGTTTAAACTTCAATCTGGCTTTGACCCACATTCTATTCCCAGAGACTTAAAACGCTGAACGGAGAGTGCGTGGACATACGCTTACTGAATTTCGAAATCTTCGTTTACCTGCTCTTTATTCCGTCGTAATACGCTGTGACGTCACAAACGCGTTCGATAATTGAGAGATAATCAGCACTCATGGGCTTTTGTGCAAGAGATGTTGTTTGTTGCTAAGAAGATTAACCCGTGTTAAAGTAAATACCAAGAAGGGTTACTCATTCATGCATTTAGAATAATGTCTGATTTTGGTGTATTCGTATGTTTTTCACACTGACAAGGGGCATGGATGCATAGGACTAAGGATCGTTACAAATTTCCCGTTTTGATTTTTGATTAACATGCTCTCAACTGGAATCGATTCCGATTTCAATTGCGATTTGATTCGAATCTGATTCATTTGGTTATATTATATTTAGTATGTCCATTTTGCCTTGAGATTAATACTACATTCTAGTGATGTAGAAGAAGAAGCCTTTATTTTGGTCACACATTATACATACATTTTTGCATATATACAGTGAAATGTATTTGTTTTCACATATCCCAGCTAAACTGGGGCTGAACCCCCGACCTTCTGGTCAGTAACTCAGAGCCTCAACCACTGAGAATACACGCATACACACATTCAATAAAGCCATATGTAAGGGCATATTGCTGATTATAACATCTTATTTAATTAAGTTATAATAATAAGTATGTTTATTGTCATCATTGTTTCATTCAGCGATCTAAAGCACCCAATACTGACACTGATATACAAAATTCTACACATGTTTAAAGCATAAAGAGTGATTAAACAAGTTTTACACAAACCATGATGCAGCTCATCACAACTTCAGATATAATCTGCATGCACAATACTCAATAGTAAAAATTGTTTACATCTCTGGACTGAAACATTTGCCCCCCATTCAAGTCCTCAGTTCACGCATGCTCATCAGCTGCTCACTGATCAACAGTAATCAGTATTATGTCCGAAGAGGTGATTCTCAGTTCAGTGTCCTGGTGACTCACAAACTGCTGTGATCAACTCAGTGTACTGCTGATGTGAGAGCTGCTGTCCTCGGATAAGTGTACTGTTGACACAAGAGCTGCTGTCCTCGGATCAGTGTACTGTTGATTTGATAGCTGTAGACATGAAATGTCAATCCCAGTGCATTGCTGAGTGACTCCAGGGTTGACGGTCTCGCATGCGGAGGCAGCTGGGATTCGTCCTCTGCCACCCAGATTGAGGCAAGTCTCTATGTGACCATGAGGACTTAAAAGCGCATTTGTAATTGGGCATTCCAAATTGGGTGATAAACGGGGAAAGTAGCATTGCCTTTAAATTGTTTAACTTCTGTCAACCTTTTTGGGTAGCCTTCCACAAGCTTCTCACAATTAGTTGCTGCAATTTTGGCCAAACAGTTAAATTTTTGTTTCATCAGACCAGAGGACATTTCTCCACAAAGTAAGATCTTTGTCCCCATGTTCACTTGCAAACTGTTGTCTGGCTTTTTTATGGTTGTTTTTGAGCAGTGGCTTCTTCCTTGCTGAGCAGCCTTTCAGGTTATGTAGGATATAGGAATCGTTTTATTGTGGATATAGATACTTGTCTACCTGTTTCCTCCAGCATCTTCACAAGGTCCTTTACTGTTGTTCTGGGATTGATTTGCACTTTTCGCACCAAACTACAGTCATCTCTAGGAGTCAGAATGTGTCTCCTTCCTGAGTGATTTGATGGCTGCGTGGTCCCATGGTGTTTATATTTGCTTACTATTGTTTGTACAGATGAACGTGGTACCTTCAGGTGTTTGGAAATTGCTCCCAAGGATGAATTATACTTGTGGAGGTCCACAATTGTTTTTCTGATTTTAGCTGTCTTGGCTGATTTCATTAGATTTTCCCATGATGTCAAACAAAGTTTGAGTTTGAAGGTAGGCCTTAAAATACATCCACAGGTACACCTCCAATTCAGTACACCTCATATCAGAAGCTAAATGGCTAATCGTTTAAAGGCTTGACATTATTTTCTGTAATTTTCCAAGTTGCTTAAAGGCACAGTTAATCTTTTGACCCACTGGAATTGTGATATAGTCAATTAAAAGTGAAACAATCTATCTGTAAACAATTGTAGAAATTAACTATTCACAGTCAGCCATAATGATTAATTAATGAGTGTTGAGTTGTTTGACGTTACAGTGATTAATGCTGCCTTCACATGTCTTCACATGCTATCGGAATTATCGGAAATTTGAGTTTTCCACTTGGAAGTTGCACATGAATGACCCCAAGTCGTAATTATTACAGAAAAAATTTCCAAGATGGGAGGAGGGAATGACAGGTTTTGCTAATTTTCCTAAATACAGCTAATTGTAGCCCTTTCCGTTTTGGTCATATTAATTTATGTATAACAGCCAGCTTTCTCTGCATGTTGTAAGTTTTTACACAGTGTAAATAGCTTGTGTATACCAAAATTCCATTATCGTCAGCAAGTTAACTGAGTGATATATTTTATGGTGTCAAAATAAAAGTTCTTCAAGGAATAATGTACTGTATGAATGAACAACGTGAACCATGTTTCCTGTCCTGTCCAACAACAAAGCACTTGAACATGTCATACCGTAACTACCACTTAGTGGTAGTTAATTCCGAAAGCACATGATAGCAGTATAAGTGAGTAGTATTCTAGTATTCGGCTGGCCATGTAATCTAAACATGGCAGCCTCCTTGAGGGGACCCTCTCTATGTAGAATAAAACAGCTTTTATAAGGTTATTGATATGATAGTCTTCATCTCTCGTGAGTGATCATGATTTTATACACAAGTTTCAAAATTACAATTAATTTCTTTAGAATTAATACATTTTTTTTGAATGAGGAAAATTACTCAGTACACATTTAAACTTTAAGGCATCATTAAACTAAAATCCACAGGTTAAATGGAATTAATACCGATATCAATTTCTTTTCACCATGATTCTTTAATTGACATGCCCGCAATTCATAAAGTCAGGGCTCAAAGAAAATTAAGAGATACCCACTAGTAATTATGACTTTGTGGTGGCATTCATTTGTGCTCAACTTGTAAATACAATAATCCGACATGACTTTTACGCATTGTAACAACAAAAAATCTTTCTTTAACTTATTTGTTTTGAAAACAGTTACTGATGGGCAATAATTCTTATTGTGAAGGTTCTTTTTACATGACTGCACTATTTTTGTGCAATCATTTGTGATTCTGTGTAATTGTAAGATTGCCTGTGAAAATGCATCTGAAGAGAACCTGCAGGACATGACAAAAGAGATGAACACGTGGCTTGGCATGTTCCTTGTGTCTTGAACCCTCCCCCAGTGTATAAACTGCATGGCCAGAAGCTAATGTACCAACTTGCTTATCCAAACTCATCTCAGCATGTTAAATCAGCTTTTCCAAATTTCCTAGCTTTTTAGTAAACAATAATGCATGATGTGGCAGTTCCTTTGAGAGTTTTAATCCTATTTATTTAAAACTACTTAAGTAGTCCGGATGCTAGATACCATTATTGGCATGTAAGGAACCAGCGTGGCATAGTGCCATAGAGGAGGGCAAGCAAGCCTTAATCTCACTCTCTCATGCACACTCACACGCCAGTTGTTTGGTTTCCCTGGATATAAAGAGTGTTGTATTATGACGGGCCAGTCAGAATCACTTGCGTAACAATGTTACAGATGTGGCATGGCGGTAAAGGAAAATTGGCAAGGATAATAAAATGGAGAGGAAAGTGTTAAAACTTTAGGGTAAAGCATGAGGGACAAGCATTTTTAAGCTCATTAAGGATTGCAAACTACGGGATGAGTCTTTGCAAGTGTTCAGGGAATGTTTGGCTAATGAGTCACTGAGCTGAGGCAAGACATCATCAGTTCATGTGAAGTAGTTTTAAATAGAGAACTAATGGCAGTGTTAAATTAAGTTAAAAAGGGGATGCAAAAAAATCAAGGGGGAAGTAAACAGACAATCATTGATGTAGATGAACAGACGGTCTTGAAAAGAGATTGAGGGAGGGAGGGAGGTATAGAGGGGGGCAGCTGTGGCTTTGGCCAGAAGTACAAGGATAGCGTTGAGATTTCCCCCCCTTCCTCTCATTAACACTCACACAGTGTTGTATTTTTCTACACACAACTGTGTTTCTTAATGCATGCCATAATGCATATAGTGACGCCAAATGGTATAATAAATACATTTAAACCATAAGCATGGTGTAACGTAGTTCAATGGAAAGGAGGAGGCTTGACAATGTAAATAATAGTTTAATGGCAAACTTAAACAAAAGACAAAACACACACATGACAGACATGTCCGTAAACGATCTCCCTCTCCTTGCACCACCGTCTTTCATCGGCATTTATCCCTCTTGGAGGCTTAATTAGCCTGATAAGGGACTGGGTGTGTATAATCACAACCCAGCCCCACCCTCCGCCCTGCCACATTCCTCCCTTGTTCTCTCAGGCTGGGGAGCCCCCGGCCTGACGTACACCCCCCCTTTCCCTGGGGGAGGGTGTGCTTTAAGCACGGTCTGCCAGCAGGTCATCCCTGTCTACCTGGACGAGGGAGGGGACAAGGGGAGGGAAACAAAAATAATTAAAATGGGGGGGTACTTACTGTAACAGTGTAGTACCACCCCAAAAAAAAAACACTGTAAAATTTAAATGAGAGGGAAAAGGCCAACGCAGAGCAGCAGTGAGAGAGGAGAGAGAGAGATGAAAAAAAAACCTAAAGCTCGCCTGTTCTCCGAAACACCGTCGCATGGTCCTCGATCACTTCTCCACCCTCTCAGGCGGACGACAGACGCTTCTCCCCGGGCAGGCCGGAGTCAGTCTCACGACCCCCGGCGGTCAGAACGCCCCTCTGTGTTCTCGCCGACTTGTGGGGACACTCCTCCACCCCTGGCAGCGTCCTACCGCTCCAGGCGGTTGGGGAGACACTTCCCTCCTCCCCTCACGGATGGCGGTCTTACTTCCTCAGTGTTCCTGGGGGATGGCAGGGCTCTCCTCCGCCCCTGGCAGCGGCTCCATCGGTACAGGCTGTCGGGGAGTCCAGTCCCCACTCGCCTCGCAGACGGCGGCCGTTCACCATGTCCGGGCGGTCAGTCTACTCCCTCCCCGGTGGATGGCAGCAGCGCTCCCCTGGGTGGACGGCAGTGTCGAGGACTCCGTAACGGGCATCCCTCCTCCTTCCCGGGCTTCGGCACCAGTGTAACGTAGTTCAATGGAAAGGAGGAGGCGAGAACCGGCTTGACAATGTTAATAATAGTTTAATGACAGACTTAAACAAAAGACAAAACACACACATGACGGACATGTCCGTAAACAATCTCTCTCTCCTTGCACCACCACCATCGGCCTTTATCCCTCTCGGAGGCTTAATTAGCCTGATTAGGGACCGGGTGTGTATAATCACAACCCGGCCCCGCCCTCTGCCCTGCCACACATGGCTTAAACATACAAATATATTTTGGAGCCATTGTATATGTACAAAATAAGTGTTAATATTTAGACCCTAGGTTTAAATGACAATAGTGTGATCATCTAACTTTTCACATGTGAACACTGACCTTGTTAAAGTAACAATGTTTTCCCACTATGCATGTTCACATCCAGTTTGTTCACTTTGGAATGAATCAGCAAAATTAATTATCTATAAACACACAAACAGAAGCAAGAATGAAGGTGAGAAAGAAAGGCCGGTGGATCGTCTGACAGGTTCAGCAAGACCGCAAGAGGGTGTAATGGCATAATTGCAGTTTCTGGGATCATCGGATTGATACTGCATAATGCAGATTACTAGAGCTAAGAGTCATGACCAGAGGAAATGCCAGTGACAGGAGAAACTACAGGAAGTGTGTGTGTGTATGTTGTGACTCTCTGATGTTTTAAGAAGGCAGTGAAGGTCACAACAGTCTCGTGACCTCAGCTTTGGAGCCTTCTCTGTGTGTATGCATTCATAAACCATGTCAGGATGTTGATCCATTCTATATAGTGGTTCTATATTTGCTTTGAGCTGAATTTTCTCATCTTCTTTCCCAGAGCGCATACTCCCTTACAAACCTCATTTAAATACTTCAGTTCCTCAACTGCTAGAGACTGTCAAAAACATCCCCCTTCTGCTTGCACCTGTCTGAGAGTGTTTGTTTGGCTGTGTGTTTGTGCATGCATGATGATGTGCAGGGGAAAACAGGTTTAGACATGTCCATCCTATCCCAGTGCATAAACCATACTTTTGACAACATAGTCAAAATACATATTTAAATAGTCAGCTTTGCATGTCCGTTAGAGAGATGCAAACACACAATATGCTAGAGTAAACATATTGTGAGTCAGCTCCCTGTGCCTGAAAAGAGTCTAATTCTAATTAAACATTTAATTTTAATCCATATATACTATATTCTCTTTATTTAGTGTAAGCTCATATGTGTTATTTTTCAATTTACAATTTTTTATATACCAGATTCAAATTTGTAGGTTGACAAGACTACATGTAAAGCATCAACTAATATGACATTCAGATATGTTATCAATGACTTCATGTCTCATTTTATGAGTAGAACTCAGCAAAAGAAGCTGTTTTAACTACTTCATGATAATTTATAGTAATATGTAGACAGTGCATAATGTGCAATTTGTAATGTTTACCTTTTGCATTCATGGCATTAATGCGCAAACGGGCCATATGTGGGCATAATATGCATCAATTACACTGTTATTATAATTTATAATGACAATACTACTATCAAGATGGGTATATAAAAGAGTGTTAATGGGTAGAATACAGACAAAAGTATGATGATAGGCATATCTTACTTTGGGCAGATGTTCCGATGGCTTTTGGCTACAGGTGGCACATAAGTGATGCAGCATAGTGAATGGAAACTTAACAATATTTGAGTGGATTTGATTCCTTTTGTCAACAAATTAAACAAAAAATTGCACAACTCTGCAATCTCTTGAAAAATTTCTCTACGAGAACGATTGTACAGATGTAGGTAAATTTGCACCAGATCGCTAATATCTCTGTAAACTGATGTGTTCATGTTGGCTGATCTTGACTGACTGAAGAATGTAAACAGAATTAGTTGTCAGCCTCAAAGTAGGTAGAGCACCAGGTAGCACTTAACGATGATGTGAACCAGCGGCAGTAAATTTGTATTTAGCAGCCGGAACAAAGTTTTCCTGAAAGTTTGCGCTTTAGAGCTGTTGTGAAGCACCAAAACAAACTCAAAGGGGGGACCGAGTCTTTCCTTTTTCACCCCTCAAGAGTTTGCATCCCTGTATTTTATTGTAGCATTGCAAGAACAAATCTACATATTAGAAAATAAGTAAATTTGTTACCCATTAGGGCGGCACGGTGGTGCAGCGGTTAGCACTGTCGCCTCACAGCAAGAAGGTCGTGGGTTCAAACCCCGGTTACCCCGGCCATTCTGTGTGGAGTTTGCATGTTCTCCCCGTCTCCGGCTTCCTCCCACCATCCAAAGACATGCAGGTTAGGTTAATTGGTGTCTCCAAAAAATTGCCCTAGGTGTGAATGTGAGTGTGAGTGTGTGTCTGTCTATGTGTGGCCCTGCGATGGACTGGCGACCTGTCCAGGGTGTACCCCGCCTTTCGCCCGATGTTAGCTGGGATAGGCTCCAGCCCCCCGCGACCCTGTATGCAGGGTCTGTTTATACGCCTGTATAAGCGGTTGACCCTGTATGCAGGGTCTGCTTATACGCCTGTATAAGCGGTTGACCCTGTATGCAGGGTCTGCTTATACGCCTGTATAAGCGGTTGACGATGGATGGATGGATGGATGTTACCCATTAAGTGCTCTTGCCACCTGTATCCTCACACAGTGTAGCCTACATATGTGACTTGTATTTTTTTTCTTTGCATAGCCGAATTTCAAACATTTACATGTAAACACGCCACTAAGACGGACAGAAAACATGGACAAGTTCTTGAAAAGGAAAAATATTGACGATGGTTAGCCTATGTTGGATAGTGGTGTACATTTAGAATTTTTTTAGTCGTAAGAAGTGTGCCGTGGCAGAAAAAAGGTTGGGGAAACACTGCTGTAGACTAAGGACAACTGCTGCTAAAAAAATTATGTAGTGTACTTTTTAGAGGGAAATATGTTTACAGATAGACCAGAGTACCTTTTGCTAATGTCTATGCTTTCTTATAAGTTTGTGATTGTACATGTGGCATGCATATGTGTGTAAGAGAACTGGAATGGGCATTGAGGACTGGCACTAAATGTAATTTCATCTACAGCAGGGGTGTAAAGTAATGAATTACAAATATTCATGTTACTGTAATTAAGTAGTTTTTCCCAGAAATGGTACTTTAAGTAGTTTTACACTTACTTTTAATTGCACACTTTTACTTGAGAACATTTGCTTTAACTCTACTTTTAATGCGCTATTTTCCCACTGTCTATGTTCGCTACTTCCCTGTCCTGATTTTATTTTTATCTATCAACATGATTGGAGAGGGAGAGTCTCGTGACTCCCATCAAATCAAATCACATGTAAAAAACAGCTGTAGATCTGGCGCCAACTGTTATGGATGTGGAGGATGCCTCAAACAGGCATGACTGTGTCATGTGAGTTTTACTTGCTCAATCCAGATATCAGCATGAATCCTCCCTCTAATTTGAAGAAACATATCAAGGTAAATTCCATATTTCTGCTAATTAGATTCTGTGTCTATAATGTAGCCTGTAAATTAGCTTTCTATCACTGAGATTATTGGGTTTATGTGAGAGATTAAGGCAATGTTATCAATAGGGCTGGGTGATAAAACACTATTAATGTTTATCTGAAAAGAGAAGTCCTCTATCGATGACTTTTTTTTTAATCTAGAACAGGGGTGTTCATTAAATTGATTGTGATAGCAAGAGCATCACTGGTTGGTTGATATAGATAAAATATAAAAGATTAACTTTTTATTTCCTGACGTCTGTAGCTGCGTGCTGTTTGATTGACAGGCGGCTATGTTTTTGCACTAATGTGGGTGCACCTTGCACCTTTTTCTAATGCCTGATAGAAAAGTATTAATCTTTGTAGAGCAATATTTCAGGCAGAATATTCCACCAGTTACAAACTTCAGAAAATTGTGCATGCATTAGAATGAGAACACAACTATTTCTGGGCATTAAAGATACAAGAACTAAATTAATGTTGAACATTTTATCTCAAAGGGAGATAAAAGGAGATACCATGTGCTACTTAAAGAAATATTTCACTCAAAACGGAAAATTCTCTCATCATTTACTCACACTCATGTCATCCCAGATGTGTATGACATTCTTCAGAACACAAATGAAGAATTTCAGAAGAATATTTCAGCTCTGTAGGTCCATACAATGCAAGAGAATGAATGCTAACATTTTGACTCTACAAAAAGCACATAAAGGCAGCATAAAAGTAATCCATATGACTCCAGTGGTTAAATCCATGACTTCGGAAGTTATATGATAGGTGTGGGTGAGAAAAAGCTAAGTATTTTTGCTAGAAATTCTTCTCCCTGCCCAGTAGATGTGATATGCAGGAAGAATGTGAATCACCAAAAACAAAAGAAGAAGATAGTGAAAGTTAATGTGGAGATTGACTGAGCAGGGAGGAGAATTTATAGTAAAAATGGACTTAAATATTGAACTGTTTCTCAACCAAACATATCTTTTCTGAAGACATAACTACTGGAGTCAAATGGGTTAGGCTACTTTTATGCTTATTTATGTGATTTTTGGAGCTTCAAAATTTTGGCACCCATTCGCCTGCATTGTATGGACCAAAAGAGCTGAGATACTCTTCTAAATCTTAAATCTTAATTTGTGTTCTGCTGAATAAAGTCATACACATCCGGGATGGCATAAGGATGACTAAATGATGAGAGAATGTGTGAATTATTCCTTTAAAGCCCAATGTGACCCCTGTACCAAACAACTGCTCTACCGCTTCTATTGTGCGGGACATGATGCACCAAGTGACCTTATTTTTTCTTTTGCATTCTTTGCATTGTTTTGAACATGTTTTATGCACATTTCTATAACTATAAGAATAACATTCTCAGTCGGCATTAAGGAAAATATAGACCCTACACATAAACTGATTTTAATGTAATTGTTTCATACATTATGATATTGAAATAACATTTTCATCTTTTCATTTCTGTAATCATGTTGCCCTTTTACTTTTTTTTTCTTTTTAAATCAGATTCATGTAGGGTTTACAGTATCATAGATAAGTGATGTATTTTATAAGTTGTCAATCACAAACATACATAAAATCCCTATATATTTTTTTTTAATTCTTTCTGGCAAACAGCCATAAAAGGGAATGTAAATGTGTGCTACATTTTTAAATTGCAGCATAGAGTTTTTATTATAAAAGGGCATAGTTTTCACAACTCAGTACTCAATACTCACTACTCATGAGTACTTTTAAATGAGCTACTCTTTTACTCTTAATTGAGTAGTTTTTAGGACAGGTACTTTTACAATGCTCAAAATATATTTTTTTTAAGAATTAACAGTACTTTTACTTGAGTATTATTTTTCCAGCACTCTTTCCACCCCTGATGTACAGTATGTGTGTGTCATTGCTTGTCTGTAGCTCTTGTGTAGGGCCTCCTAATTGCAAGTCATATAGGCTTTTTACACTACAGTTAACCCTGGGCCAACACATTTTTTAACCCTGGGATAATTTTGAAAGGTGATTCGCACCAATTTGAACCTTGATTAATACCGTGTAAAGTGAAGCCCATTAGAAGTACAAACTTCTATTATTTAATTGACAGAATTTTGTCAGACTTTCTCCAAAAGTTCTACTTACTTCCTCTCCCAAATCTATTCAGACAAATCACATCAATTAAAAGCACTTCTGCAGAGCCTGGGTTCCACCTGTGACATCACCAGCCATAGGTCAATGGATGTAGTCACTGCAATATATACCCTTCTGTCCTTTAATGATTGTGAATCTCTTTCATTAAGGGCTTTGTGGTAATTACTGCTAGAAAACCTGTAATTACAGAAACTAGAGCAGAGGAGAACAGTAGCGATTTTCCTCTTCCCTCTTCGATTTCTAGCTTGGTGTTCAGGATGGATTAAAAAAATTTGAACAATTACTTTTTTGAGTCGTGCTCCCTTTTATTAAAGACCCTTGTGAAATGAGAGTGCCTGATTTTGAAAATAATTGATGGATTGGTGGGATTTTGTGTAATTTAGTCTCTTATGTAATGTAATTAATTTTATGTGAAGTTCAAATAGAAACATGTATATACACACACTTATGTGTAGCCAGAATGAATATCCTCAAGTGCTCTAATCTAGGGAATATAATGAACGCTTGTCTGTTTATTCCGCTCCAGTAATGGCAGACGAGAGAGAGAGAGAGAGAGAGAGAGAGAGAGAGAGAGAGAGAGAGAGAGAGAGAGAGAGAGAGAGAGAGAGAGAGAGAGAGAGAGAGAGAGAGAGAGCACGTGGCTGATTCTGGGAGTGATCCTGCTAGCGTTTCTCTTTGTCACCTCTGCTTTGTCTCTCCCCCCTTCAAAATGTCCTGTGTTAAGAAAGAATGACTCCAAGAGCCAGGCTTTGAAAGACTAGAGGACATACAGTCGGAACACCTCTGATAGTGTATTGATTGAATTATTTCTCAGATACCCATTATGTTTTGTTATGCCTGGCCATCTCATAACACAAGTCAATTTAGTGCTTAAGCCTGGCATTGGTGTCACATCTCTTCTTTATACCTGGTTCTGATTAAAGAAACAACTGCAGATTTGTCTGGTATTGACTGTATACCAGATGTGCATATTTATTTATCAGAGATGGATTTCGTTTTTTTGTCTAGACAAATAAATATGATTTATAAATAGGGAACCTACTCTTAATCTTAAATCATAATCCACTTTTACAATGTAAATGCATTTTTTAATTTTTAAATACACTTTTCTCCCATTATAATGATAAAGTTTTAGCACCAAAGATAGTTAGTTCATTTATCATTTTGTTTACCGTTTTCCACCCACTTAAACGGACGTTTTTGCTGCCTTAAAATTGCAGTGTAAATGTCCTCTTTGTATGTTGATGTGAACTGCAGGTTTGCTGTCAGATCCAACAGAATTATTTACTTCCCCATTCTTTTAAAACAACCTCTTTCCGAAGGCTGCATTATATCTTAACAGGTTCACAAAACAATCTGTACTGAAATATGCCCCTTTAATAAAAGTGTTTATCTATCCTACTTCCTCTTACTATTACTTCACTAGACACTGCATAGACACTGGTGACATGCAAATGTGGACAGTTATATGTTTGTGAGCTTGTTTACATGGAAAAGCTGTTGAGAAAGTCTTTTTTCACCAGAACACATTTGAAGAACATTTTTTAAATATCTTGGCTCAGAAGGTCCTTAAAATGCAAGTGAAGGGAGATTTCTCTTTTGAAGAACTTAGAGTAAAAAAAGTACTTAAATATTTATCTTTGTCAAACTAAAAGCGATCATGTGATTTTATAACATTAATTTAACAGCTGGTGTTGTATGGATGATGTTTATGCTGACTGTCTGTGATTTTTGAAGCTTCAAAAGAGAAATCTCCATTCACTTGCATTTTAAGGACCTTCTGAGCTAAGATATTTTTCTGTTTTTCTTCAAATGCTGACTGTTGAATTGATGGCTCCATCCTGTGACGTTAGTTATGCGGTCTGTTCCAGGCACATGCACACTCTTCAGAAACCTGTAAGAACACCGCTTATGCGTTTACATGGCCACATAAGCCACCTTGTGTTAAACTTCTTTCTCTTAATCCCTTAAACAGCGTTCTCGTTTACATGATGTTCCAAAATGTCGCTTTCTGCAAAATCCTGAAATAAACTGTTTTCTTAAGTGCATATAGTCAGGGTTTCAGATTTGTAACATCAGAAATTCAAGGATTTCAGAATAAGCTGTTTTTGCTGCTTAGCGGTAGTTTTAATAAACAAGTATTTTTGGACTAAGCAGGAAATTCTCAAAGTAACAGCATGTTTTTGTTCTACATACAGTATAATTTTTTTTTTATCTCAAAAGATCAAATTACCCCTTTAAAATATGTGCATATTTCTAGTACTATACTATACTTCTACTCTTCTAGAAAATGCATAATATTAGGAAATGTATGTATACATTTTGTTCTAAACAAGGATGTTGCCTATTAACCCTGCATTACGATGCAAAATAAACAGGAATTTACTTTAGTATGCGTACATCATAAAAATTGATTTCCGCATTTAGGGCCTATCTTCAGATGAATTCAGCTTGAACCTAAATATATTACTCACTCTGCCTCTATCTTAAATCACTGACAATAGTGGGATTTTCTAGTCTATTAAGCTTACAGACTGACTGTAGAACATTTCTATGTGGGGAGTCATTATCGCTTATCTTAATTAGGCCAACTCTGTTCTAACAGTCCATCCAATCACTACTGTTCTTCCAACATCACAGTTTTCTTTGTCAGTGCAGACACTTCTGGTTATTCAGGTTGTTCTGGATTCCTTTTAAAAGCTGTTTGTGACTCGCCTTGTCTCACACTGTTTGTCAAGGAGGAAGTGGGAGGTTAACCATGTTGTGACCTGTCGATTGTGTATTTACGCACACATGCACATGTTATGATCAGCTGTCGCTATGGGAACAGCTCCCATATGATCTTATCTGATCTCTTTTTTTCGAAGCATGCACTTACTCCCTGTGGACATGGGATTTGCTACTAATATGAACATACACAATTTATTTGTGTCTTTTTGAGTGTTTATGTCATGTATTTATATCCTCAAAATTCAATACTCTCTGCAAGCTCTTAGCTATAAGGTCTTTACCACTCAATATTGAGTTAAAACAGAGTTAAAACTTGTTTTGCCAATCAAAACAAGATCTAAACCTTTCTCTCACACACACCCTTGCTGCTGTTTAATGGGGGAAAACATTCCCTCACTCTCTGTGTGTGTGTGTGTGTGTGTCTTGTTTGTTATTCTTCAGTGTGCTGACAGCTGATAAGCTTGTGTGTGTGATGAGAAACAGTGGGTATGCGGTGATACACCCCCACCCCTCATTGGCCCACTTCAACCCAGTCAGAGGACTCTCTCCTGGGGCAGCATGTGTCCCTGGTCCCCATCGCCTAGCTCTCCTTCACCACCACTGCTGTCTGTCAGTCTGTAGCCAGCACAGTGGGTGGGGGATCAATAATGGAGCACCGTCTGTGTGTAGATGATGATAGATGCTTAAAGATGAAGTGTTGTAGTGAACAGAAAGAGTGGATGGTAGTGATTTACAACTTTTTCTGAAAGTACAAAGAGGGGCCTACGCTGTGTTTTTACTGTGGTCGTGTGCTTGAATATAGGCCTCATCCCCTCTTTTAGTTAAATAGGGTTCATTTTGATTTTATAATACTATAGTATTATAGTAGAGACTAGGGGTGTAACGGTGTATCGTGGGATGATACATTGCGGTTAAAATATGTTGCAATACGCATCGTGGAGATTGGATGGTTTTTGTTTGTTTGTTTTTTAATTATTTTACAAGCATCTGAATCAAATATGTGCGAAGCCCTAAGCCTACGTAATGCAGGCATACTCGTGGAAATCACTTCAGTGCACACAAGGAGCTCTAAATGTGATTACTAGCTGAATCTGTGAGAACTGAAAGAGAAACCGTGTAAGCAAATGCAATACAGCGAGCAGGAGAGAGAAGGGCCTTTTTAGCCGGGATGGAACTGGGAGCGTATATTACAGAAAACTTCTTGACCTTGATTTAGGATTCTATGTTATCTTACAAAATCATATATTATCTTTAGTTAGGAAGTCCTAAACCTCTCCATTTAGTTTGATAATCAAATCTCTTGTCTGTTACCAAGCAACCAATGACGCACAAATGGCTGCTGTGAATTAAACATTAGACAAAAATGGAGAAACAAAACCGACGTGCTTTTAATTTCAAGGCTGCAGAAATAAAGTTATGGATAACTGCATTATCATATTTTGTGGGAGTCTGTAATTATTTAGAGTGTTTTGTCATCAAAGCACAGCACATCATTTGTGTCTTCCAAAAGAGCATCATCAAACAATGCTTTTCTGCGTTTTGTATCACTAATAAATGTATTGCTATTCTCGGACAGTGCTAGTTATCTTTCATAGTATTGTAATGTGACTGTAACCGTTGGTTGTCAAATACGTTTTCAGTTAGGACGCCAGTGGGGCTGTCTTAGGATGACAGTTGGGCTTGAAAATTAGGATGCATCTCTTAGTGATCTGTTCTGACTGCGTGATAGAAAATTAAAGTTTTTTAAAAGAGGTTTAATGAAAGTGCATTGTATTTTTTCCCTGTTCTAGACTGATTTTTAAACCCAGTACATCTCTGATGGATCATATAGCACTTTTAATAACAGTGCTAAATTTGAAATGTTTTGCATATGCCTTTAAAGTAATAATAATAGTAAAATTATAATAAAACTTTCAATCTAAACTTTTCTTGATTCAGGCTTAGTTTAAAGAATTGTAAACTGCACCGAACCAAACCGTCAGATGATTGAACCGTTACACAAACATCACAGGCGCGTACCGGGCGGAGCCCCGCCCCCACCTAGGCTACTCAGACCACATCTCTGTTATGCTAATTCCAGCATACAGACCGCTTGTCAGACGCACACAACCGCTTCAGAAGCAGGTGAAAACCTGGCCAGCAGGAGCCATCTCTGCTCTTCAGGACTGTTTTCAGTGTACTGACTGGCACGTTCAGAGAGGCTGCAACATATGGCGATTCTACCAACTTGGAGGAATACACAGCATCAGTGACCAGCTACATCAGCAAGTGCATTGATGATGTCACTTTCTCCAAGACCATCACCACACGCTCCAACCAGAAGCCGTTGATGACTGCAGAGGTGCGCACGCTGCTGAGGGCCCGAGACTCCGCCTTCAGAGCAGGTGACAAGGCAGCCCTAAGAACAGTAAGGGCCAATCTGTCCCGGGCCATCAGAGAGGCAAAGCGCACACACGCCCAGAGAATCCACAGTCACTTCGAGGACAGCAGTGACATACAGAGCATGTGGCAGGGCATCCAGGCCATCACCAACTACAGGACAACATCAGTTGCCTGGGACAAAGATGCCTCCCTTCCAGATGCGCTGAACGACTTCTACGCTCGGTTTGAAGTGCAGAACGACGTGGTGGCGAGGAAGACCACCCGTCCTCCCAACGACCAGGTGCTCTGTTTTACCACGGCTGATGTGAGGAAAACTCTACGTAGAGTCAACCCACAGAAGGCTGCTGGAACAACATTCCTGGCAGAGTGCTCAGAGGATGTGCAGACCAGCTGGCAGATGTTCTTACCGACATCTTCAACATCTTTCTGAGCAGCGCCGTCGTTCCAACATGCTTCAAGGCCACCACCATCGTTCCCATGACAAAGAAGTCTTCAGTGTCCTGCCTCAATGACTACCGTCCCGTCGCACTCACACCAATCATCATGAAGTGCTTCGAGAGGCTCGTCATGAGGCACATTAAGACCCAGCTGCCCCCCCCCCACTAGACCCACTGCAGTTCGCATATCGTCCAAACCGTTCAACAGACGACGCCATGGCCACCATCCTCCATCTGGCCCTCACCCACCTAGATAAAAAGGACTCATACGTTCGAATGCTGTTCAAAGACTTCAGCTCAGCATTCAACACAATCATTCCCCAGCACCTGATTGGAAAGCTGAACCTGCTGGGTCTGGACACCTCCCTCTGCAACTGGATCCTGTATTTCCTAACTGGGAGACCTCAGTCAGTCCGGATCGGGAACAGCATCTCCACCACCACCACACTGAGCACTGTGGGCCCCCCAGGGCTGTATGCTCAGTCCACTACTGTTCACTCTGCTGACTCACGACTGTGCAGCAATGCACAGCTCGAATCACATCATCTAGTTCGCCGATGACACAACCGTGGTAGGTCTCATCAGCAAGAACGACGAGTCAGCATACAGAGAGGAGGTGCAGCGGCTAACGGACTGGTGTAGAGCCAACAACCTGTCTGTGAATGTGGACAAAACAAAAGAGATGGTTGTTGGCTTCAGGAGTGCACAGAGTGACCACTCTCCACTGAACATCGACGGCTCCTCTGTGGAGATCGTCAAGAGCACCAAATTCCTTGGTGTTCACTTGGCGGAGAACCTCACCTGGTCCCTCAACACCAGCTCTATTACCAAGAAAGCCCAGCAGTGTCTCTACTTTCTTTGAAGGCTCAGGAAAGCACATCTCCCCCCCCCCCCCCCCCCCCATCCTCACTACATTATATACAGGGACTATTGAGAGCATCCTGAGCAGCTGCATCACTGCCTGGTTTGGGACTTGCACCGTTTTGGACCGCAAAGCCCTGCAGAGGATAGTGAGGACAGCTGAGAATGTCATCGGGGTCTCTCTTCCCTCCATCAAAGACACTGCATCCGCAAAGCCACCAGCATTGTGGACGACCCCACACACCCCTCACACAAACTCTTTACACTCCTGCCATCTAGCAAGAGGTACCGAAGCATTCGGGCCCTCACGGCCAGATTGTGTAACAGCTTCTTCCCCCAAGCCATCAGCTTCCTCAATACTCAGAGACTGGTTTGACACTGAGTTGCACTTTAATTACTGTCACTTTATAACTGTCTGCTACCTCAATAACTGCTATGTCCATAGAACACTATCTCATAGTATGTTATGTTTACATTTTGACATTTTTAGAAAATGTCATCTTTTGCACTACTGTTTACTGGTCAGCGCTGCACTGTCTCTTACTGTGTCTATTGTCCTGTTCATTGTTAGTAATTTATTGTACTGTCCCGTACTTTTTGCACACATTTGCACGTGCGCTTTATATAGGTATTTTATTTAGTCTGTGTAGTCTCATGTGGTTCTGTGTTTGTCCTATGTTGTTTTATGCAGCACCATGGTCCTGGAGGATCGTTGTCTCGTTTCGCTGTGTACTGTACTAATTGTATATGCCTGAAACGACAATAAAGAAACACTTGACTTGACTTGACTATACAGGCTCCAAAACTCCTTTTTTTTTAAATGTCAAGAATGTGTCTGGTTGAAAATTTTAATTTAAATTAAAATGTTCAAAGATCGATTAAATGAATAATTAAGTAAAAAAATAAAATAATAATTTTTTTCCAATTAGAAACTTAAAAATTCTAATTTATGGCTCAATGCCTAAATGTTAAAGCCAAAGTGTGTGATTTTTGTGCCACATAACGGAATTGCGAAAACTATTAAAGCTATTGTTTTTAAATAGCTTTTCAAATACATTCCCTGTCTGACATTGATCAAAAAAAACAGATAGTCCCACCCCAAACTCACACCACTGGTCAAGTTGTGTAGGGCTAGACGGGCTGCTCAAAACAATAAGTGCCACAGAAACACAGTGTACATAGATTTCAAGAAAATTAACTTACAAATGACTTATTTATTGTTGTCTCTGAATATTATTTTGGTATAGGAGAGAGTATTTTAACACTGACAATGTTACACTCTTTAGCTTTTATTTCACTAGTTTTATCTTTCCTTCCCCCAACATTTATCCATATTTGTTATGCAAGACCTGTTCTGTGTTAAATTTCCCACACCTGTCAAGATAAATGTTTCCTAGCTTCAGATTAGCCAACTCTTGCTATGCATGTATGCTCTTCAAGAGAGTCAGCTGTGACTTGTTCCTTTGGTTTCAAGACAGCTATGTTCACCATCACTTCTCTGTTCTCAGTTACACATGTCATGCCTTTCCTAACAATTTGCCTGAAATGTCTTTTCTACTCATGCATTTACTCACATATGGCTACTCATAATCAGTAAGTCATCAGGACATCCAAGTGCCAAAACATTTCCTGTGAGTTTATTTAAAGCATAATTACTCACTATCATGAAATTGTTTTATTTTACCCAGGATGTGGGTTTCACAAACAGATGAATGTATCTGATGTTGGAAATACCTGAATTTCTCTACCAGTTAGGTTGCTTGTTGTTTAGCAATGATGAGAGCTGTTGAATCAGCACACCTGGGCTCATATGTAATTTGCCCCTAATATTAAGCAACTATTCATGGTGCTGGCTTCACAAGCCTAAAGCCCCGTTCACACCATTGCTATAGGCATTCCAAATTGTGGTTGTCCTAGTAAAGTTTATGATGGTCAGTACAACTAAGATGGTATTTAATTTTAACATCAAAGAATTTTCTTATTTCGCAAAAAATGTATATCAAATTTTGTATATTCATTGCACTAGTGCATTACGCATCAAATCGAAGTTAAACGAGAATCAGTGTGTGCAATTGCAGCCATCTATCTGCACTGAAAGCACCAAGTCTGGCCTATCGTGGTACACACACAGATTTATTTTTTTATATACTGTATGCATCATTTTTTTCCTTTTTTCCTGTACGTGGTCAGAGAAATATCATATAAAATTGGGAAAATTGTCAATGCAAGGATTAACTTCTCCATCTTCCTGACAGTGTGCTCCACTCTCTTTACTCCCATTGGCAGTTGATGCATCTCATTGCTATTTATTTGCATAAAGTGAAAATGTGTTGCTTTGTCTAGTCCTAATAGTTGCTATCACTCATGTCCCAGGAAGTTGTCAGTTCTCCTTGAAAATGAGTTCCGGTTGCTTAGGCCCCATTTACACCTGGCATTAAGGTGTGTTTTGGGTGATCCGTTTGAAATGGGACAATGCTAAAGACAGGTGTAAGTGGGGGTTATTTTAACCGGGCCTTGGTTGCTGCAAGTTGTTGGCGTGAACGGGGCTTAAGCATTGTAACCCTAAGAGAGTGAGAGCGATAGAAATTGAGAGAGTATGTGGGTTTAAAGGTTCTTAGATCTATTGATAAATGACTTCAAGTGGTTTGCATTTTTGATACTCAATGCTTGTTATCTGCTCATTTCCTTCTTCCTGTCCTGTCTCTGTCCTCTCTCTTCTCTGTCATCCTCATCTCTTTTCTATTTATTATCTTGATCTCATTTTAGCATCAGAGATTAACCCATGCAGAAACCCCATAGCTATCAGCCACAGGTAGTGCTGGCACTTAAATATGTGATCAGATATCAGACATAAATTACTCGGTCAGCACTGAGCAAATATGCACATGCAGCAGACCGTAAGGAACACTGAACAACACATGCTTTTAGAGATTGTGAGAACACTTTGTGAGAATCTTACCTAAACCAAAAACACACTGAAATCAGCCTCATCAACAACTTTGTATCTTGTTAAAATTGAATAGAAGTTTTGTTTACCCAGACAATGATCTAAGCATAATTGGGATTTGTTTCATCATCTGTGAGACAAATGAGGTGTAAATCTCTGTGATTGCAGGCTGCTGAATGATGTTTTGCCCTTGATAACATGACGTCAATCTCTGTCCTTCTTATTTATTATGTGAAGCTTAAAGGCTGCATGAACTCGAACAGCATTTACACTGCTATAGTATTATATACTGCATCTATACTGTGCTTTGGAAATGTTGTAGTCTAATTCAGTTGGTATTGTTTTGGGAAAGGTTGCATAGGAACTAAGACTTTTTGAGTTATAGATATGTCTGGCACCTCAAGGGCCCCGTCAGGGGATGAGGAGCCGCCATCGCCATCCTCAATGAGGAAGGAAGCTGTGTTATGTGGGTCAAACCAACATTGAGGCCATGATCATGCCGCTCTCACATTGTCACATTATATTTATGCTGATTCAAAAGACCAGTAGTGCTGCAACACACACACACACACACACACACACATACACACAAGCACGTAGATGCTCATATACACATGTATGGTGTATTAAAAAGGTCACGCTCTCTTGCATTAACACACTGACACACACATTACCAGACTAGACGTTAATGTAGTCATCCAGAAATCCAGGGAAGACATGTCCTCCTTTACTAAGGCAAACTAACACACCCGAACATTGACTTGCTCAGACACATAGCATTGTTTCACCCACAAACCACACAGTTTGTTCACTGACAGTGCATGTTGCACACACAAATGGCAAGAGCTTCTACAAACTTCCAGTAGTCGGAATGCACAGGGTTTCATCAGCCTGCCTGGAAACAAAGATGTGCTGACAAGCATTACACTGCTACAATGAGCACTTCTGAGGAGTAACTAATCATTGGATTTGCTAAAGTTGGCAAGATTTGTGAAAAAGATTTGTTTTGTCTGAGGCAATTCATAGCAAGTAAACTTGATTTTCATGAGCACTTTGTTTTGAGTAGGACTGGGTAAAAATTTAGATTTTCAGATTAATCACGATCTTCATTTTGATTTTTAATATCCCAAGATTGATCTTTTACTTCACATGCAACCCTCTTCAGTGTGAGTAAATCACTTGCATATGCAACCAAATTGCAATTTACCACTGGGTGATACATTTTCAGATTTCACTCGCCTGTTGATTGATTAGTATAAAGGAGAAGTTCAGCACCGATAATCTTTCACGGATGTGATGAAGAAGCCATGCAAGTCAAATCTCGTTAATATGCGCTTAACATACTTCTGTGAGATGCTCGCTGAACTGCCACTATTCTTAAGAGACAGTACCATTTTAGCACTTATTCTACAGATCACTAATATATATATATATATATATATATATATATATATATTAGGGCTGCAAATTGATTAAATATTTTTAACTAATCACACATTTTTTTGTGATTAATCACAATTAAATTATGGTTCATGATGCATGTTGTAATGAATCTTGAACCATAATTTCATCGCGATTAATCACGTTAAATTGAATATACAATATATATAAATAAATCACTTTATACTCTGTCTCAAAAACTTGCAAGAAATTGGTTAGTCATGTTCATACAAAATATAATCATATATTCATCTTTGATACAAGTATATGTATACATGCCATAAAATCAGTGGACAATTTGGGCAAAATCTTCTGGCATTTTCCAGATGACTTTTTTTAAATAGGATCAAATGGGCAAATTCAATACATTTAAAACTTTATTGGTAAGAGAAACTAAAGTGTAAATTGCCAATTCATTATTAGACACTATACATGCAGATATAAAACATATTGAATGGTGAAGTTTAATTAGCTGAATTTAAAATCTAAAAATGTTTAATTTAAGTGTCTATGTACAAGTGTACCTGTCTGCAGCTTGCTGAACGGCCATGTCCTTCTCAGTCTGTATTGCGCACACATTGGGTCTTACTCAGGCGGTTCTGCTATTGAAACAGGTTCAGATAAAAGGTAGTCCGAGTTTTCACACAATGCAAAGAGATACAGCAGCTTGCTTGTATCACTTGCCAGCTTGAGGATGAAGTCTCCATTCTCTGTACAGTAAATGCTCTCCTGTGTCTGTTATGCCTGGGGCATACGTCACGTGCAGTTAATAAGCTTGCACTGCTTCACACAATCAGTTTCTGTGCGTGGATGCAGTTTAGTCAAGCGAGTACCTCCTGAAAATGTATATATGGCAATGTTAGCCACAGAAAGTGGGGAAAAACATTGGTGAAGTTTCTCCAATTGTATAAAAGTGCCTGGGTTTGTTCCTGGCATGCAGAAGATGCCCTAATTGCGAAACAAAGTTAAAAATGTTAATCGCAGAAATTAATGCGTAAAATTTCCCAGCCCTGATATATGTTTATATTTTTGTAATGCACCTAATTAGGTCTCCTGCATAAATAGAATCATTGGATGAGCGAGAACTTATTTCATATATATAAAAAAAAAAAAATGGACATTATAACTGAAATCTACCCAAATTAATCGGAATCAAATCGAGAGCTTGTGAATCGGAATCGAATCAGGACATTTGTATCAATACCCAGCCCTACTTCTGAATGTCTGTTAAATAATTGGTACTTTTTACTTGGTAAACAATTACATAGACTGCTGTGCAATTACATGAAAGTTTTTTTTTATGCTGTGGTATCATTTACTATTTAAAAATTATCAAAAAGAACTGACTGGTAACTTTACATGTCAATCAGATGGTTTGTTTCTGACTGATTGTGTGGTTCCTGGCCTAAAGAAGGTGCAGTGTTTCCGACAGTGCACATGCTCCCTCACACTCCAGTGAGTCAGATGAGTCCAGTCAATGGTCACTTGGTCACTGACTGAATCCATACCTCTGTAAGTGGTTAGAATAATATTGTATTCTCATGTGTGTGTGCTGCTGACAGCACTGTTTGGTTTAGGATTATGAAAACGTAACTGAGGGCTAATTTAAACTCATTTGAATTTCACATCTCAACATTATGCAACAAAGTTTGGTCAAGTCCATACAAAGGTCACCGGTTCAAACTCCTTGAGGGGTGCAAGGTTTCATAAACTGGATATTTTAGAAAGTTTCCCCATAATCATTGTGCTCTAGAGCAATGCATTTAAACCCTGTAATAAGTCTCAACTCCAAGTTGCTTTGGATAAAAGCACTTTCTAAATGGCAAATAACCAGTAATCGATATCGGGTCTCAAAATAATTTGAGAGGCTTTTTAATGATATATTGTACAGAACTTCTCTTTTTTTCACTGTTTTCTGTTTTTATCTCAGTCCATATTGCTTTATCTTTCTCCTGGTCTCTGTGAGTGACTAGTAGCTCATGGTGCCCATATGTTGTGCCTTGCATTCTTTGTCTCAGTGTTCAGACACACACACACACACACAGATACACACACACACACACACACACACACACATACATACACACACACACACACACACACACACACACACACACACACACACACACACACACACACGTTGGTGCAGCTATCATTATGAGGACTCTCCATAGACATAAGGATTTTTATACTGTACAAACTATAGATTCTATCCCCTAAACCTAACACAACCCCTAAACCTACCCCTCAAAATACTCTCTGCATTTTTACATTTTCAATAAAACATCAGTTTGTAACCTAAACCACTTAAACATACCCACTCACACTCTCACATTCCAGTCAACTCAAATGGTTTTTACTGCTCATTTGTTTCCCTGTTTACACACACAAACACAATTTAGTCATACATGCACTGCTCAGTCACAAACTGAAGGTTTGCCAATTTAAAAGAGCAATTAAAGGTTCTATTCATAAGTGAGAGTGCCATGGCAGTATCAGTGTGCCTGCCTGTTCCTGAATGAAAGGGTGTGTGTGCGTGTGTGTGTGTGTGTGTGTGTGGGCTTGTGTGTGGGCTTGTCTTGTGTAGAGAGAGATTTGGGCAAGGGGCAGTCAGGCAGGTGCAATGACAGCTGGTCTGGGCAGCTCAAACCAAGGGGGAGGACAAGAGTAGTGAAAAGATGAAGTGGCAGAAAAAGAGAAAGAGCATTTGAACGAACAAGAGCATCAATTCTAGAAATAGATTCTTTGCATGGACTCTCTTGATTTTCAATTGTGAAACATTGAGCAGTTTTAATGTGCCACGCTCAAGTGCCACTGCTTGTTACTCTAGACAGACTATATTTTAATATGGCGCATGAGTCACTGCATCAAAACCACAATGAGCTTGTGCATGTACAAAAGTCTCGTTCGTGTGTGTGAGTGCAAGAGGGTGAAGTGTGTTTTGGAAAAGGCTCCAAGGGAGTGAATGTATGTAGAAGAAGGATGGCGGGAACGTGAGCATGGAAAAAAAGGCCATTTATAGTGAGTCAAGTTGAGAGGGGGAGGATTGTGGGCAGAGAGAGAGAAAAGAATTACCCTGTCTGTATTGAAAGAGACAACTTTATAGAAAGAAACTGAATTGGCAGACTAATGGGATGAAATGAGGAAAATACAGCAGTTGTATAATTGAGGTTTGGAGACACAACTTACTAGGACCTATTTTTAGTCAAGTACAGAATTGACAGATCATAAAGAGAGACAGAATGGGTTTAAATTTGAATTTTGGTTTTGAATTCAAATTTGAATTAGAACTCTTAGGCCACACTAATCCATTTTTGTTTGAAAACTCTGTTTTCAGTTTCCAAACGTCACTGATTTTCAAAGAATGCCGTGATGGAGGGTGTTTTACAAAATACTTGGCGAATTTATTGCATTTTCATATGAAAACGTACTATTGTGGACATGGCCTTAATGAAGCTGGTTGTGAAGGACATAAAGACAAAGACATCTGTCATTCAGGTCAACAGTAAGGAAAGAAAGCAGAGAGATCTGTTTCATGTCCAGTGCCTTGGTAGTCACCCAAGGCCATAAATGTGAGCTGGACTGATAAAAATAGCAAAATACGGCAGTATTTCTCAAAACAAACATGCTTATCATATCGTTTGGTCCCAAGATATTTATGTGAACAGTCAGTGCCGTACTGATGCCCTTAAGCCATAAGTTCTCATTTTCTGTCCTGTTATTTTTCTGTCAGACACATAAGAAAGCAATTGAACATTTTTCTGTGAAATAGCGTGTGTCAAGAACTTGCCAGGATTTATGTGTAAAGTCCGATGAATCATTTTAGTAGTTTGTTTTTTCCTTCCTGCCTTTGTGACTTAACTTGGTGTGTAATCTAGAGCGAGGTGACACAGATACCAACACCACACTAGTGTTCTACAAGACTAACATTGCTCAGACTTGCAAGATTCAAATAGGAATAGTGGGAAGTGAAGCAAAAAGAGACATGCTTATATGAAACTGAGAAAACATCTTGAAACATCTGTACTAAAAAAAGTGAAAGTGCAAAAACTAAGAGTTTGCAATTAAATTGGGCCCCAAAGGCAGTGAGTGTTTGTGACACAAGAGATACCTCTTGTGGTGAGGAGGTAGTACTACATTTGCATCAACCCTGGTGGTTACTTAACAAGGAACTGCTCTATGTGCTGTATGTATGCTAAAACAGATGTCCAGTCTTAACTCAAAATTATTTACTCATCCTCCTACTCACACATAAGCATTCCCGAGTCACCCATGTAAACCAATGTCACTGTGTTTCCATTGTCTCTGCCTTGTTACTTTTTTGCTCAGAAGGTTACGTTGTCCTCTGGGAACACTGCCCAGTTTTCCAAGAGCTGTAGGGGATTACTGAGTATAGTCAAGTAATTTCCAATTAGCTGTTACATCCCAGGGGTATTTCAATATAGACATATCCATGATCTGAACTGATCTTTTCCTGTTGTTTCATGATGTGTATATGTGTGTCTGTTACAGGAGGAAGCAATTCCAGAGCTAGAGATTGATGTGGATGAACTGTTGGATATGGAGAATGACGTAGACCGTGCCGCTAGGGTCAAGGTATCTTTTTGACCAATAAATTTGCATGTCTTTTCCATGACCTTTCCAGTGATGAATGGATAATGATTTAAAAAATAAAACAAAATAAAATAAAATTAATACAGATTTTTTTTAAATTATATTGAGTCATTGAAAGAACTGACTCAAAGAATGATTCAATCAGACATCATTATGGCTTGCGAGCAAGTCTTGTATTATCTAGCCGACATAACTAGAAAGAAGTATATTCATAAGGGCAATTTTCATGACTTTTAAAGATTTTATTAATTTTGTTTCTGATCTCAAATAAGCACTAACAAAAATAAAATTGCCTGATATTTACAGGTTTTCCATGACCGTGGGAACCCTGCACAGAATACAAAATGTCAAAATTTTATTACTAATTGAGCTTTAGTTTTTAACAGACAATTAATTTTTTTCCCCTTTATATTCCAACAGGAGCTGCTGGTCGACTGTTATAAACCTACTGAAGTGAGTACATATTCTTATATATAAACCCGTGAGGAATACCAATATATATATATATATATATATATATATATATATATATATATATATATATATATATATATATATATATATATTCTGCAGAGTGGATTTACCTATTGTAAAATATGTAGCGCTGAGAGGACAACACTGTACGCTTAATGCTAGCTTATATTAGACAAAACATTTGCTAGCCTACTACTTACTACTACATTTATGGAGGAGGATGAATAAATTCAGCTTTCTGTGGAATTCTGTGAGTGCAGATTCTGTGCAGGCCTACTTGCATCTTAAAATTGAAATGTATATACTTGTGTTAAACTGTATAATGTGTGTGTATATATATATATATATATATATATATATATATATATATATATATATATATATATATATATATATACATACACATACACACACACACACACACATATATACATACACACACACACACACACACACATATATATGTGTGTGTGTGTGTGTGTGTATGTGTATATATATATAAAAAAATACATTATACAGTTTAACACAAGTATATACATTTCAATTTTAAGATGCAAGTAGGCCTGCACAGAATCTGCACTCACAGAATCCTCCATAAATGTAGTAGTAAGTAGTAGGCTAGCAAATGTTTTGTCTAATATAAGCTAGCATTAAGCGTACAGTGTTGTCCTCTCAGCGCTACATATTTTACAATAGGTAAATCCACTTTGCAGAAATATATATATATATATATATATATATATATATATATATATATATATATATATATATATATATATATATATATATAAATAATGTGTATGTATATATATATATGTATATATAATTGTGCTCCTTTTCACTTCTGCAGGAGTTTGTAGCCGAATTGCTGGACAGGATCCGTGGCATGCAGAAGCTCAGCACTCCTCAGAAGAAATGAAGCTCTTCCCACTTCCACCGCTCAACCAATCCAATCCCTCTAGTCCCAATTTTAAGGGTATGACTATTCAGCCCTGAGCTGGTGCTCATCCAATCCCATGACTCCTTTGCATCAGTTGTGGAGGAGATGGAGGAAGGGTTATAGGAGAGTCTAGCCAATCAGATCCTTAGAAGCAGGGCTTATGTTTTTCTCATTTTGTTAACCTTAATGTTATTTTAATCTATTTCATTTTTTTGTAAAGGGGGAAAGATTTGTTTTTTAAATGTTTTCAGACACCATATTTTAATATTGTTATAAATTTTGTTTTGTTTCTATGCATGGTTTTGGATTTTTGTTATAATTTGGTTTTCATTTCTTTTCAAAACTCTCGGTACTGTCTGTTGTTTGTGAAACTGTGACGATCATTTGTACATAACAATGTCTGAGGTGATCCAAAAGAAGTGGCCTTCCAGAATTGTTTTTTTTTCTTTCTGTTTTTGATCCTCATCTTTGTTCTATAATTGTGCAGTTAAGGGCTTAAATCAGGAGCAGTCATGGATAATGTTTATTAAAGAAGAACTAATAAAGAGATTGAAGCTGTGTAAAGTGGAGGGAGTTACTTTGGTGTCATGATTTTTACAGATGGAGGGACCTTTGTGTTAAAAATGCGGCTATGGTTTATTTTCTTACACACACACACCACACACTGTCAAATGTCACACCACCCCTCAGGGATTTGGATAAATAACTACACACACATCACAAACCACAGCTGTGGATCTACAGATGTGTATGCTGGCTCCTCCAGAGACAGAAAGAGAGGAATAGGGAGAGAATGAAAGGATAAGAGCATGGTAGACAAACTATACAGCATGTCATGGACACTGCCAAGTGTTCATTTAGACTTAATCCTCTCACATGACTGTTAAATCATCTTCACTAGAAAGCCATCTGCTCTTTTGTCTCAGCAAACCAAATGCTGTAATAAGAGGGACAATAGTCACACTTGGTGCTCTTAACATGCATCATTTCAATATTGGAAGAGCTATTTCCATTGCATGCACTGTTATCACTGATATTTATGATGCACACAAACATAGGCTTCTACATTATTTATTAAAGTCCCTCTACATCCCTACTGAGTTCAGGTGTGGATTACATAAAAGCAGGTGCAAAACTTTTTGCAAAACCCCCATATAGCTCCTTTTTTCCCACAATCTTTCCTCCATCTGCTCACTTATTCATTCTTTTGGGCCCTCACTATTCATTTTCTTTCTTTTACCTGCTCTTCACACATTTCTTTTAAAATTAGAGTCACCCTCAATACCTTCAGATGTTGCCTTAGGTTATGTTTATGTTATGAAAACCATTTTTTTTTTTTTTTTACGTTTGACAAATACAAAACAAAAAAACAGGAGCTGTAAAATGGAAATCCTTTTGCAGCGTTAGGATGCAAAATGTTCTTGTACTTTCAATGATGCTTTTTTTTTTTTTTTTTTTTTAAAGGTAGTTGACAATATCACACAGAGCATTTTGTAGATAACATATAATTAAACTGTCCATTTTTATCATTGTGTCAACCGTATAGTGCAGTTGATTCCTATTTTCCATGTCCATTGGGAGATGGGAGGATTGAAAGAATGAACTGGACTTAAAAGAAATGTAAGAAATAGGAAATATTTAAGCAATTGTGTAAGACTGTGCTCATGGTCATATCTTTTTGGAGAAAAAAAAAAATCTTGTAGCAATACTAAACTGTCTTGTATTTGCCCAATTTTGTTACACTTTTATGCAACTTTAATAAAAATACGTTTAAATACATTTATTGTATTTTGTATTTTGACTGAATAAAAAGAAACATTTATTGCAATTTTTTAAATTAGTAACCCAGTGGCAGGACTGTGTTCAAAATGTTCCTTATTTAACAATTAGCATACTTGTATTTATAATTGTTTACCTTCTCTGTCCATCTGTAATATTTCAAGTATGCCCTTTGAAAGAGAGTGCGTGACTTCTATTTTTAGGGTAACCTTGCAAGTTTTTAAACGCACTGGGATGTTGTACTCCGACTCCTAAAATATTCATTAATACCTTTAATATTATTTTTCTTTATTACAACACAACCTCTCAGATTCAGTACATTGTTCATTTATTAAATATTATTGGGAATTATTTGTACGTGAATGCAAATTGTTATGTAAGAATCATCTACTTAGAATTTTTTGGTAGATTATGATTCTCATGTTATATAATTTTTCTTTATATAATTTTTTTACATTGGTCCTTAATGTATATTACTAAATAAAATATTTTATGTAAAATTATGCATTGTCAATTAGTTGAATAATTAAATAATGATGGACACATCAAATAACAGAATCCCAGACAAAGAGATATCTCAATTACAATATACTGTACCATTCTATGAAGTGGGAGCCTATATTCTTTTCATATTATATTGCTATAATTTAATTATTGCAATAAACTATTAATTCAGATTGAATGATTCCACTCAATTGATGTATAGGTTATGATTAATAAATTCTCTGGTGCCTTACACATTAGGAATAAGGAATTTGTTTGCTGACAGAAGCTTCCAGTGCACAAACATTACAGCAACAAGACAGAGATAACAATAAAAAAATAGAATAAAAATAAAAAGTGAATAGAAAATAAAGTATTTAGAAGTGCCCAATAGGACAATATATATATATATATATACCGCCCCATCGCCCAAAATACAAAGTCTGGGGCAAAGTAAAACTTGAGTGTCCAAAACGTCACCCAAATAACTCTGAACCCTCAACCAAAAATCTTGAATCTTAACACACCCCCAAAAGACATGAGTTGTGTCTCCAACTTGTGCACCCTTGCATCTCTAGATACAGACTTGACATTTTTTAGAATCCTAGTCCACACTCCTTCCTCCAATGCCAATTTCAAATCTTTCTCCCATAGTCTCTTGGTAGAAGTTAAAGCTCTGTCTCCCAAACTCTGAATTAGCAGGGAGTAATACACTGAAGCCTCATGACCTATTCGTAAAACAGTAATCACCACTCTCAAAGTATCTGCTGCTTTAGAGTGGTGTGTGCTACTCCCAAAAACAATACAGAGCAGGTGGCACAGCTGTTCATACCTATAAAACTGAGATCCGGGAATCCCAAAATGATGAGACAAATTATCAAAAGATCTCAACAATCCACTCTTATTTCAGTCATCGAGTGTCGTAACCCCCCTCACAATCCACTCTGACCAACAGAAAGGGGACTTAATATGTAATTTAGGGTTCAGCCATATGCTTGAGGCAACATTTAAATAAATGCCTGAATTAAACAATCTGGACACTTTTGTCCATACCAAGTGCAAATGTGAGATAACGGGGTGTGACTTAACTTCGGTTAGTTAGATAGAAAGGCTTTGCAATGGCGAAATAGGGGCAAGATCTTTCTGTTCAATACGTAACCATGGAGGGGATCTCTCAGGTGGAAGCGACCAATGAGCCAAATGTCTGAGACCAAATGCATAATAATAAAACAAAATCTTGGCTAAGCCTAGCCCATCTTTGTCAACCGGCCAATGCAGCTTACTGAAATGTAATCTGGGACGTGTACTATTCCAAATAAAGGACTTCGCTATGTTGTCAAATTGCTTGAAATATGAGAGGGGACATCTACAGGGAGAGATTGTAGCAGGTTGTTGAATTTTGGAATAAAATTCATTTTAATAACATTAACCTTCCCAATCATAGATAAATGTAATGAAGCCCACCTGCTCACATCACTCGAAAACCTTTTTATTAAAGGTCAAATTAACTAAATCATACAAATTTGCTGGGAATAAAATACCCAAATACGTAATACCGTGTTTGGGCCACTGGAAGGTGCCCGGCTGAAAATCCGTTACTGGACAGTACGCTGTCAGAGCCAAAGCTTCAGATTTAGACCAATTGACTGAGAATTTAGAGAACGAACTAATAATCCTGTGGAGGCAAGGCACAGATATAATGGGGTCAGACGAGAATAATAATAAAATACCTAGTGCTGCCTCCTAATAATCAACCAAATGTTGGTCGATGAGAAGAGTCTTGGTCGACCAAGTTTTGATTGGTGGGTTGGTAGCAGAAAAAAAAAACTCCACAGGAAGTGGCAAAGTCATGCAGTCAGTAACAGACAGACATGTTCATTTACACGGCTGGTCCATGTGGTAATTAATTATGTCGTGCAGGAAATCCAAAGTGTGGGATAATTTTGAGAGCGTAAAGGATGACCCCAAGAAGGTGACATGCAAACTCTGCAGGCAAACGTTCACCTATCATTCATCAAATTCAAACACGGCTTATCATTTGAAACATGTAAGTAGTCTAACATTAGCCACTTATCATCATCGCTCACTCTAATGTTAGATAACCTAGATAATTATGTGCTATTTGGCTTATCAAGTTTTGTGGGGAGTGGGGAAGCTAAATTAGTACCTAACTTACTGCATGTTTAACTTAATGTGCATTTCTCTCTATAAATAAACAATGTTTAGACAGTCTTCTTGCTGGTGTTTCCGACACATTCAGAATCATTACCACTTTTGCCAGTGTCGCTGCGACTTGCTTCGTGTGTGCGTTGTACAATTTATATTTTAAAGGCTCATCATTACGGTTTTGTATTCCTCTGTAATGTAGAACCATGTTAGCCTAATAACATACTTTCGCAGCCCTGGAAGTCAAACCATTTTCTGGTGCCCCCAAAAAATACATACACAGTATTTAAGTAATCAAATAAATATCATAAACATGCTTAAACAATTTGCTTAAACTAATGACTACTAGTCGCCTAGGAAAATTTTTGGTCAGGGCAGCCCTAAAAATACTATCAACGTAAAGCAAAAGCTTATGCGCAACACCTTCCGTCATCACCTCAAAATCATCCTCCTTTCTTATCGAGGCTGCTAATGATTCCAGGGCAAGACAGAACAATAATGGGGATAGATATCCAGAGTAACATTATCTGAAATTAATCCATTTGTTTGTACCGCCGCTACTGGGTGTCTATAAATTAACTTATTCCATTCACTTACGGTATTCTTTCCAAAATCTTAAAAGATAATAAAAGCCTTTTCGCCGTCAAGTAAGATGGCAGCGTCCGGAGACTGATCATTTGCTACTGATCACATGATATTGATGAAACACCTAATGTTATCAGAAGAGCTACGGCCCCGAATAAACCCCACCTGATCTATATTTATAAGAGATGTCATAACTTTAATTCATTTTTGACAAAATTTGAACATCTAGCAGGATCAGGGAAATTGGACAGTAACACTTACGCTCACTTGGATCATTAACCTTTTTAAGAATCAGACTGATCTGGGCTTGTGTCAAGGTTGGTGGAAGCTTTCCATTCTTTAATGATTCTCTATAAACTTCTAACAAAAGTGGAGCCAGTTCTGTAGCATAAACCATCTGGCCCGGAGCCTTGCCTATAGGCAGGGCCTTAATTACCTTGCCAAGCTCCTCCAAGGTTATCTCAGAATCAAGAGAATTTTGCATTTCAGTCATCAGTTTAGGGAGATCTAATTGTTCCGCAGTTTTTCTCAAATTTTTATTAATAGATTTGTGGCAGGGCGGAGGGCGGGGCCGGGTCGTGATGATACACACCCGGTCCCGTATCAGGCTAATCAAGCCTCCGAGAGGGATAAAGGCCGATGGCAGATGGTGGTATGACGAGAGAGAGATCATTTACGGACATGTCCGTCATGTGTGTGTTTGTCCTTTGTTTTAAGTTTATAATTAAAATATGATTTTTGTTGACAAGCCGGTTCTCGCCGCCTCCTTGCCCGCCTAAATCCTTTACATAGATGAAGACATGGAAGTATAAATATTAAGAAATAATTCTTTAAAAGCATTATTAATATCAGAGGCTGAGATAAAAATTTCACCACCAGCAGATTTCACTGAGCGAATGGTAGAAAAAGATTCTCTCTGCTTTATATATCTAGCCAAATGCTTCCCTGTTTTGTCCCCGACTCAAAATATGATTGTCTTGCCATAAATAACCAAAACTCGGGAAGAGCTCATCTAGGAATTTCCCCATATCTCTGCCTTCTTCTTGCTCAGGAATTCCAACAATTCAGATGATATTTCGGCGGCTCCGATTCTCAAGGTCCTTCAGTTTTTCCAAAATGCACATCTATCTTGGTCGCTATCACATTAGCAGCTAATTACCTCTCCGATGACTCCAGATAATAGATCCGTCTCTCGACCTCTGACAATCTTGTAACCAACTCAGAGAATTTCGTTTCCATCGCCGTAATTGATCGATGTATTACAGCGAGATCCTTCAAGTCAGCAACAACCTTTGTCAGCATCAATATTAAGAAAGGATTTTCATTACAAGTGTGAAAATATAATTTATATCTTTTGAAATGCAGTGATGAAAGTCATCTTTCAAATACATGTTGTAATTAAATGAACTACGAAGTTGATGTATAAATATTTATAATTTAAATATTCTAATTGCAGTTTTAGAGGAATCGGGTCTGCTCCAGCCACCCAAATCTTTATATTAGTGATACACAATAGACAATAACTGCAATGATGACCTTGGATCTGCAGCTTTTAGCAACAATGTGGTGGTGTTGTATCAAGCTTATTATAGAAAATTCCCAAAAAATAACCCAAAAAAGAATAATATTAAATATAAAGAAATAATATAAATAATAAATAATTCCAAAAAATAATAAAATTGAAACTAACCTGCATTGCTTCAAAACTAACTAAAATGAAATAAAACATTATGAAGTCAGTCATGCTTGCAATCAGCTGATGCTCATATGATCATGTCGTCTACCAATACAGTTCAGTTCTTCTTTTATATATGAAAACATAAAAGAGTTGTAAGCCATGAACCAAACCAACCAGTCCTGAGGTAATTTACTCTATCCTAACGTGATAAGCTGAAACATAAAAAAATTCATTAAAGTCATGAAATGTCACTCTACAAATAGCCTGTTTGCCCAACAGCATGAGGATGACACGCACCAAATTTACAGTATTCTGCTTCTAACGCATGTGGACAAGTGCGTGTGGGATTCTTTTTCTTGGATCTTTAATGGTCATGAAAATGTTACTTTTACTATAAACATTTAATGGTCCATAACATCATAACCACGCACTGCAAGACTGTAAAAACCTCTTAAAATGCCATACCTTGTTGATGCATTATAACGAGACCATCGAGCAACAGCATGGCTCTGTTTAGTGAGAATCACCCTGGCACCAATTGAAATGAACTGGGCCTAAAACAAGACACCAAGTATGTGGTAACTTTTGATCACACATCACTTAAGGTGTGTATGTGTGTGTGATTATTAATATCAGACCCCCTCCCTCCATCCTCGGGGCACCAGCTAAGGTGTTTCACCTTGACAGTAAAAGAATGATCCAAATGGACCATTCAATGAATTAGAAATATGTAAATTGCCTCGGACATGAAGGAGCTTAGGAGTGCTGATCTCCTGTAAGCACCGAGAGGGTTCTTGCAATCTGGAACACGCTGATATACAGCCAGATATACAGGACAACGGTGTGGTCATCCGGAGGATAGTTTCCTTCCTGATGAGATTTCAGTTTGGCGCTTCTTGTTTCAGGGTTATGATTGGATGCTGACATCGGAGGAGGCCCACGCTGTGTGTCTCACCTTCCCTTGTCTGAGTGGAGCATTTGCAGATTTTAAAGTACATAGATAGAACAATGTCTTTAAAATTGTATCTATGCGCTGTTCCTTTTCCAAACCTCTTCAAAAATACTCTTGCCATTTTCTGAAGATATAGAGACCAAACATTACATTGAAAGATGACATATTACACATGCATTCATTTATACCACATATATAATCAGTTTGTGTGATTTATTGAGCTAATTTAACATCTGCAAGTTACATAAACAGTTCTGTGAACAAACATGAAGTGGATGTGTTGCAGTTGGTTCATTTTAGGAGTAAAATTTTGGATGTAAAGATTTGTCTTTGTGTCTTATTTGTTTGAACTTTTGCCACATGGTAAGTTTATGCTGCTTCGAGAGGTCTTGAGAATATCTATGGTCTTTATCTCAACTCTGGTCTTGGGGCAAACCGTAGTATGTAGGGGGGGGGGGTATTGAGTGGTTGCTAAGAAACAACTCATGAACCAATGAGAAGTCTTTTCCAATAAACTGGCACATGGAATATCATATAGTCTGATTGTTCACCACATCTACATCAATGTGTATTAGACCAGTAGAAATGTCAACCGATAGAAATATATCAAGTATCATGTCTATCACGCTTATGCAAAATCCGTGGCAATGCACGTCCCGAAAATCATTGTATTATAATCATAATTTTGCATTTCTCACGGCCATTGATGATACTGCTCTCTCACGTGCACACACGAGCAAACACATATCGTGCAAAGAGAGCAAGCGCGCATCCATGGCAGTGATATATTGTATGTGTAGACTTATATAAGTAGAGGGGGCTTCAGGGTAAAAAGGTTGGGAACCACTGGTCTGGTGCATATTTTCATAATAAAACAATACAAAATGAGAATATACAGATGCAGAATTGTTTCTTTGGTAGTTTATGTCATATCAAATATATTAACAGTGTAGAACTTTATTGAATAACCCATTTAGCATTATTGCATTATACAACGCTTAATAGACAGTTAAAACTGAAAATACATTAATGTAGTTATGAATGTCCTGAAAGTTTGATTTGATAGATTTAAATGTTGATGAGCTAGGTACTAATCTGTTAAGAATTAGGCCTAACTACAGTGTATATTTGTTAATGGCAAATGGAAGTAGAAAGTGTCATCAATATATAGTTTATTTGTGGCTTAAGGAGAACCGTCAGGACTGATGTAATTTGGTGCTGCCTGTATGGTTAATTTAAGAAGAAATCATTTGAAAAAGGTTTATCAGAGAAGAATCCCTTTGCCATGTATGAAGAACCTTTTGTTAATGTATTCTGTAGTAATTTTTAATGCATGCATGCTCGGTTGTGAAACATTACCAGTTGTATCCACCTAACTGTGTAACTGTGCCCCTAAATACCGCTAAGCACAACACCCCAAATCAAAACTTTAATTTAGCTTCTGTTGAGCCATTCAGAGGTAGACTTACTCATATACATTGGATAATTGTCTTCAGGGTTCGTACAAGGTGCTTCAAATTTAAGTCCTGGAAAACCCTTGAAAATAGCAATTTCTACCAGGATGTGCTTAAAAATATGCTTGAATTATAAAAAAAATCATTAAATACGCAGAATAAATAATTTAATAAATTAAATGTATTTATTTATTTTCTGAAAAACACGATGACACTAAGTCAGCTCTTTTGTCATGTCCGATTCAAAAAGAACTAAAAGAGCTGGTCCCACGAACTGTCGAAGTTTGCTGAGGATTATTGATGAGTCTGATGAGTGAGCTGCTGATCCTATGAGCATGCGTGTACCGAGGACACGAACGAGCCTGTGGCGAACTGTACCTTTCTTTAATAAAACCAAAACATACTGGAAATATTCATATGATTAGTTTTATTAAATACAATTTAAGATATTTAGAACATGAATTTTGCATCAGTGTATGTATTGGTTGCTTTAGGTTCAAAACTTTAATGTTGGAAACTTGTCCAAGATGTAGTCCATATCAGTCATATTTGACATTAATGTATTAACGTACAGGTGAAGTCATTACATGAGGATGTAAAAGAACCGTTGAATCAGTTTCTGAACCAGTTCATGGGAACGAACTGTCTGAAAGAACCGGTTTGCAGAAATGAATCGGACTTCCCATCACTAGTCAAGTGGCAACTGTTATCGATGTTCAGAATGGGATAATCACAATCAATTAAAAAAAAAATTATAATCTTTTATAGGAAATGTTGTGGCGGATATAACAAGTGTGAATCCTTGCAACTATCAGTTTTAATTACAAATTACTCTCCAGAGTAAAAAAAAATAAAAAATTGTTATTAATAATTTGAATAATTTTTAAAGAATGTTTGTCTTTTGATTTCGTGGCATTGGTGTGATCAATATTACAACCTTTTTTTGTTATTTATAAACATTGTTTTAAATACAAAAGGATGTGGAAAATAATTTTTTGTATACATTAGTTGATCAGCTTACAGCGTAAGGGTGGTTGCTTGCCATTGTCAGTTTACTCGTTCCTGTTGTGTGTCCTCAACCTGGCAACCCTTGTGAGCTTCGAGTCTGGGGAGGAGGGGGTGGGGGAATCAACTCTCTCCAATATTTAGAATTTGGTCTGCGGTACCCATTTTAAATGCTTGATGTCAATGTTACATAGTGCTTCTTTAACCATCAAAAATTGGTTTTGTAACCCATTTTACCCTCATTAGTGTTAACTTAGTGTTATCTTGCTCCGTTCGTGGAACAAAATTAAGTAATAAAAGAAAGATTAACAGTAAAGTTGAGTAATTTTTTTTTTTCAAAATGTTTACCCTCAGCGTTTATAGGCAAAAACTGAACTGAACAAGAAATTTCAATATTTTGTAAGTTGGAAAGTCAACATTTTGTTAGAGTAACCCATTTGCAGTTTCGGACTGTTCCTCACATATATCTGTGAGTGACTTTAGAAAACATGGAACACAGCACATAAATCATATGGACTACTGTTTACGGTTGTTGGAAAGCGAAGTGCATTTTAAGGGAGCGCACTACAATTACACATCTATTACATCAGTAATGAACCAAGAATTGTTACTGTGAGAATATGTGTTTAAAGATGCATGTTGTGATATGTTGTACATGTAATAAGTGGTGTTTTATAAAAATAAATTAACTGAATGAATAAAATATTTTTATTTAAAATGAACAAATAAAGAATTTGTTATAATGACATATCGAGCATAGTCCTTGAAAACAAATAAAAATGTGCTTGATAAGTCCTTGAAATCCCTTGAATTTAGGTTTGAAGCATCTATACGAACCTTGTGTCTCGCTGCATAATCTAGCTGCACTTGAGCTTGAACTCATGGACAGATGACCGGACGTTCTGCTTTAGGATTTTCTGGTAGAGAGCAGAATTAATTTTTCCCTCAATTATTGCAAGTCACCCTGGCCCTGAACAGCAAAACATACCCACAAACAGTTCCACTTTTGAGTCATCAGTCCACTGAACATATCACGAAAGGTTTGAGGATCATCAAGGTGTCATCAAAAATTCTGATGAGGCTTCATATTCTTCTGGGTTAGCAGTGTTTTCGCCTTGCCAGTCTTCCATGGATGTCATTTTTGTCCAGTGTCTTTCTGATAGTGGTGTCATGAATAGTGACCTTTATTGATGTGAGTGAGGCCTTTAGTTCCTTGGATGATGTCCTTGGCGTTTTGTGACTTATTGGATGAGATGTCGCTGTGCTTTTGGAGGAATTTTGGAAGGTCGGCCACTTCTGGGAAGGTTCACTACTTTGCCAAGCTTTCTCCATTTGGAGATAATGGCTCTCACTGTGAGTCCCAGAGTCTTTGAAATAGCTTTGCAACCCTTCCCAGTCTGATGTATTTCAGTCACCTTTTTCCTCATCATTTCTGGAGTTTTTTTTTTTTGACCTTGTCATAGTGTGCTACTGGGTGAGACATTATAGTCAACTTGATGCTGATGAAAAAGTTTTATTTAGGTGTTGATTTGATTGAACAGGGCTTGCAGTAATCAGGCCTGGGTGTGTCTAGTCCAGCTGAACCCCATGATGAATGCAGTTTCATAGATTTGGGGATTTAGTAACTAAGGGGGCAACTACTTTTTCCACAATTGCCCAGTTGGTATTAGATAACTTTTTTGTTTCAATATATAACAATATCATTTAAAAAATGTATTTTGTTTACTCAGATTGCCTTTGTTTAATGTTATATTTTGTTATACACAAGAACAGAAGAATTCAGGATGGGGGCAAATACTTTTCACAGCACTGTAGCACTTATATTTAAAAAATAAAAATAAAAAATTGTATCCCCTTTTCTCCCCAATTTGGAATGTCCAATTCCCACTACTTAGTAGGTCCTTGTGGTGGCGCGGTTACTCACCTCAATCTGGGTGGTGGAGGATATGTCTCAGATGCCTCCGATACTGAGACAGTCAATCCACGCATCTTATCACATGGCTCATTGTACACAAATCCATAGAGACTCCCAGCATGTGGAGGCTCATGCTACTCTCCATGATCCAGCACAAATTACCACGCACCCCATTGAGAGCGAGAATCACTAATCATGACCACTAGGAGGTTACTTAATGTGACTCTACCCTCCCTAGCAACTGGGCCAATTTGGTTGCTTAGGAGACCTGGCTGGAGTCTCTCAGCATGCCCTGGATTCAAACTCACAACTCCAAGGGTGCTACCCAGGCCACTGTTTTACATTTTTATGATTAAAAAAATAATGATTATTTTTGAACCACTTTTTATTTTGAGGAACCCAAAAACAGCAACCACTCTCTCTCTCTCTCTCTCTCTCTCTCTCTCGTTAATCAGAGTGGTGGAGTGATGAAGTGCAGATGAAGAAGTCAGTGTAAGAGAGTAGTAACCTGATTCGCCCAGACAGGAAGAAGGCAGCTCTTGTGTCAGGTAATGAAGTGTTCTCTTCACATTCAACCATCTCTGTCTCTTCTGCTCTTTTTTGGTCACCACTTTCATCACCATTTTTTGACACCCATTTAGCTGATGCTTTGACGCAAAGCAGCTTGCTGTTTATTATAGGTAGGCTACAGTCTCCCTGAAGTAACCTGGGGTTTACATGAAATCGCATGACCCATATGACATGTGTGACATACAGTTTTCTTTTATACTGTATTACCTGTAGAAACAGGAATTTGGGACAGGATAAATCAAAAGGCTTGTACCTTTTTTGTGTAAGTAGCCAGTTGCCTTTACATCACAGGCTGGTAAAACAAATTTTTCCATGGCTTTGTATTGCTAGTTGAAAGCAGGTGGTAGTTTTAATTTAGGGGGAGGGGACATTCTCCTTCTAGAGAGCATTTTGTTGGACAAAAATGTGTACAAGCTCCTAAAAACATGATGCATGATAAATATTTTTGGTCCATTTTCCATAAGAGAACAAAATGTAGAAGTTCTTTTTTCCCAATTTTAGGAGTACACTTGCACAGTGGTTCCCTAAGTGGGTGCCACCATTGCCGGCTTGGGGTGCCGTGGAATCTATGCTCAGTTCAATACTATAATTGGCCACCGATTTTTAAAGTACCTGCAGTACAAAGTAATAACTCAATGCTGTATTTTGGGACCACTGCACAAGCATATAGATGACCTCAAATCAAGCAGACATTAACTAAAAGCCACAAAACTTGATTTTAAGAAGTCTATAAGAGCTTTGTTCAATGGTACAATGGTTTTTGATCACGGATTGCTCATTGCAGGATTTGATTCTATAACCTTGAAGTTGCAAGTTTACAAGAATAGATATTCAGTCACTAGGCTACACCACTTATCCAAACTCTGTTTCTCTCATGCTCAATCTTCTATGTGTCCTTCTTTTTTTCAGGGCCATACATAGTGTATATGCTAAGAGACATTGATATACTGGAAGACTGGACAGCCATCGAGAAGGTATTCATTTGGGCTGTGTTTAAAATATTGATACGGCAATACATCATCATGTTCTCCTGTGGGTATTTTTGAACAGTAGTAGGTAATTTAGCTCATCTTCCCGCTGATCTGTACGTATATTTAGCACTGTCCCCTTGAGACTGGATCTCCTGAGACGGATGTGAATACCAGGACTGAACAGGATAGGTATGGCATTTGACATGAGATTTAGATGCTAAGACATAAAGATGCTCGCTTGTAGAAACAATTTAATTTGATTTTAAAGAACAGACAAAAGAAAAGCGGCTGCTGCATGTGTCTGATGCTCACAAGCGTGAGAGCTTGTAACAGAACGTGCCAGTGTTTCCTGCAATGTTTCCAGCAGAGGCGCTGCTACTAAATCTCCAGTGCCACTGCAAAAGAATGATTTCCAAGTTGAGAGCTTACAGTCTGAAATTAAGTGATGAGCAGTCTGAAAAGAGTGTGTGCCGCGAAACAAAGCAAACACGTTTTTCTACTGCATTGCATGGGTCTGAACTTAAAAATTAAGATATAACCTTGTGCAAGGGCTGAGATTTAAATCAACTGTCTGCACGTGCTGCTTGTGCCACGTGAGGCATTTTAGTGCTCGTGCCACGAATTTCATCTTGTGTTCACGGAAACAGATGTGTTGTGTTTGGTTCTATTTGTAATGTGTGCTGAGTGTTGTTTACAGTGCTCCAAATTCACTTCATTTTGCAGCGACAAGTTATAGACACAAATCTAAAATAATCAGTTTCTCTTTTTTAACAGAAAACGAGATGAGAGCATTTGATCATGTTTGGAAAGAGGCGCTTATTCAAAGTCTGTTGCATTGTAAAAGATCGTCTGTCAGTTTCTGGTGCTCCTGTATTTGCATTCAGATCTGTACAGTGCAACAGTTTTGCTTGCATTTGCGATTAAAAATTATAATGTAAAATTGATCAGGCTGCTACAATGAGTACCTCTGGTGAGTGAGGAAGAACTAGGTTAAAGGTTAGATTTGCCATAGCTTGCAGTTTATGGCATTTAATCTTTGAAAGAAATTAAAGAGTAAAGCAGATAATGTCATTATGTTGTTATTTGAATGAGCTACCACTTTATTGCATCCCATACTGCTCTAAATAATAAAAAAATTATAATTAAAACTTTTTTACTTCACTTTTATGTGTGCTAACAGAGACTATTTAGCAGAGACCACTTTATTAAAATAAATGGGAGAAATTGGAACACCCAGCCAAGAAGCTCTAAGCGCTCAACTGTCAACAGGTGTAGAAAGGAAGTCTCGCCTTACAGTTAAAAAAGCCAGACATATTTTAGATACAGACATCGCCTGTCAATCAACTCAAGAGCTGAATTTTGTAGGAAACACTGGAACGTGCATATGAAGAGTTTTCTTTCATCTGTGTGTCAGTAGCCTTCAAAAAGTTTAGTCCTTTATGTGAGCACTGCGAGGTGCTCTGAGTTTTACTGTATTTGACTGTTTATGGATTGTAAATAGCCTATACTGTACATTTTAATTGGATAAAGGTGTGGCTGGTAAAATTGGGTCAAAAGTGCGGAAAATGCCAAAGATCTGCAGGGGAGGCATTGTGGGTATCACATGCGAGAGTAAGAAGTTAGACTAACTATGTAAAAAAACGCAACTGGAGGCTAATGAGTCTTTTCACTTGATTTTAGCACAGCATATTCTGCACTGCCTTTAATCTGTGATACTTGCTGTGTATGTATAAATGGTAAAAAATATTGTATTATGTTTACTAATTACAGTTTCATATTCTGATTATTATACAACTCTTCATTTGAATAGATCAATAATGTGTTGACATGACATGTTTGACTTGTGTTAAGAATCAAGCTGTTTACTCCTAGAGGCTTTGCTTTGCCTTACCTGTGCACACAGTATTTGATTTTGAGTCAGAATATTTTCAACTCTAGGAAGGGTTGTACAAACCACTTTAAAAGCAGACAGTAGAAAGGGCAAATAAAACTAATTAGCTTTTTTTTTGGTAACGTAAATATTTCTTTTCTTTTCTTATCTTTATGGACCTTATTGTATTTTAAATGTTATTTTATATTTATTTATTTTTTACTATAAATAAGTGTTATGATCATTATTAGGCATGTTAATACCTCGCATGGTAGCTCTGCCGTCATTGGTGTGTGAATGTATGTGTGAATTGGTAAATGAGATGCAGTGTAAAGCACTTTGAATACCGCTAAGGTTAAAAAGGCGCTATATAAGTACAGACCATTTTTACCATTTTTTTTCTTACCATACCCAGCTCTAATAGTCATATGATGTGGGCTATGTGTATTTATTTATTTACTGTCAGTGAGTGTTTAAGAGGAATCATGTTTTTTTTTGTCTCTCTGCCTTTCAGGCCAATGCAGCACTGATGCCCCTGAAGAAGAAGGCAGACAGTAAGTTAATTATGAAAATGGGAGTGTGTTCGTTTAAGTGCCTCATTTAAATGGTTTTTTTCTTGTCTCTTTCTGGCAGTTACACTGGGAGGTCAAGGGCCTCATGGTATTTCTGCGAACCTCTTTAATCTTTGAATTAACTTGTTGTAAATTTATTGTAGGATATCACATGCACTGACCATCAAAGACCTTGCCTCTGGCCAAATATATTTAACCAATAATTTTTTCCCATGACAAGCTCTGAATGGATTTTATGAAGCAAAGTAGGGTTCTGTCTCTCCTTCCTTCCTGTCTCTCTAAAAATGTTACTGTTTAATGCCTTTAGATTAGGGATGGATCATGATAGTTGACTTATGCTTTAGCTATTAAGGCTGCTCTTGAAAAAGTCTTGTCTTTAAATTCACTTCCTTTAAAGCACCAATGCTAGATTCATACACATTCAGGCACACATCTTTGTTTACTCAAGCTGTTGTTTGAGTGGAATGCCTTGAGCATTTTAAAGGTGATATGCCAAGGTAACAAAATAACTTTGAATTTCTATACTATATATGCACTATCTCTGTATTCTGTTAATCTAATCTAACTCAGATAAACAAATAAATCTCCATCATATTTAATTCAGGTTTCTCATCATCATTTTCAAGTACCTCAAAAGTGTGCATCAATGAGTGTGTGTGAGTCCAATTAGTGTCAACTCTATCTGGTAGGAAAAGACTTCCTACTAAAACATGCCTTCAAGCGATTCTCACACACATACTGTATAGATGGCACACACACATCATGTGTAGTCCTTCTATCTTTCTCTAGGTTAAATGGCATCAAAGTCTTGAGCATGTTCTCCATTGTATTTCCATCACCATAGATTCCATTAACCCTGACCCTCACTCACAGGCTCTCTGTCTGCCGTCTGATTAAGTTAGCCACATACGTTTGATTTATAGAGCCATTTTGCTCTTAATGTCATTCCAGATGAATCGACTGAGAGTACTTTGACAGTAGTCACATTTAGCTGAGCCCTGATCTATTTTGCTGAAAGAAAGATGGCTTGACATGTAACATTTTATTCTTCTCCATCTCATTTGTCATTTATTCTTCCCAAATCCCTCTTCTTTGGGTTTAATGACCCAAGGACCTATATAAATACTTAGAGCACTGTTAAAGGGATTGTTCACCTAAAAATTCAAATGCACTCTCATGTTTTCCAAACCTGTGGGACTTTCTTTCTTCAGTGGAACACAAAAGGAGATGAGAGGCAGAACAGTTAAAGGGATAGTTCACCCATAAAATAAATTTCAGTCATTGTTTACTCACCTCTGTGTTGTTATAAACCCATCTGATTTTCTTTCATTTTCCTAACACAAAGGGAGAAATTGTGAAAATGTTTTGTGCTTAGTGATGTCATACAATGGCAGTTTATGGTGACCACCTCTTCAATCTTCAAAAACATGCAAAATTATAATTCAGAAGTCTGTTGTTCCATGAGACTCACAGTTGTTATGAAAACATACAATGATGTTTGTTGAGAAACAAACAGAAATCGAACGTATATATTACTGTTGACCGACCGTTGAAAGTAGTTTTTAACTCGCTCTTGTTATGCTGGCTTCAATATACTGTTATGAGAAAGGTTTTGGACCGGTTCCAGTTCATAGTGGGTTGGGTACTGCACAATGCTGAAAAGAGAAACCAAGTGACTGACAGCATGTCCCACCGCTCATCACGGCTGGTTAGGACAAAAACTGATTAACATATAAAATATAAACATATCTTTTATCATGTGTCATTTGCCATCAGCTTAGGTCACGGGATGACTGTAGCTGCCTCCAGACTCCTCTGTCTATCTCTCAGTGTGATTGAGAACTCAATTTCAGATAAATAAGGCTGGGCATAGAAATGCATCTATTCTATAACTACAAACTCATCAGACATGTTTAGTAAGTTCTGTACTCTTGTTTGTGTGCAGCTGTGTTGTGTTCTGTTGTGTCTGTTGCTGTGGCGGACCTGTTTTTAGGTAAATAAAAAAATTGCTGATTGAACGCCCAATTTAACATACTTGCTCTCATGCAGTCTCAAAAACATGCAGAGGAGATCAACTGTCAGTCAAGTCAACAGTTTCACTAAATAACACATTCGATTTTGGTTTGTTTCTCACCAAACCTCATCGTATGTTTTCATAACAATTGTGAGTCTCATAGAATAATTTATTAGACTTCTGAATTATACTTTTTCATTCTTTTGAAGCTTGATGAAGTGGTCACCATAAATTCCCATTGTATGACATCACTGAACACAAAACTTTTTCACAATTTCTCTCTTTGTGTTAAGATAAACAGTCAAATGGGGTTAAAAATTCTTTCAAACCACTGTATGTGCTGAAGATGGTGATTGTGTCTCTCTTTATTTTCTTTATTAATTTGATGTCAATATGGAAACCAGATTGAACAACACTTGCGCCTCGGTTTTTTGCATGCCATGACAGATATTCATGTCCAGGATACGTTTGGACCCAAGTACAGGTTGCTTTCTCACTCATGCGAACCGTGACACAGTTCCATTGCAGCCAAGCTCAGACCATCTTCTATAGGTAGTCTCGGGTTCAGTATTACGGTCCGCTCCCCTGTCTGCAAAACAGCTTTCATATTACAAATTTTTCATATGAGTCGTGCTCTGTTTTGGCCTAAACGTCCAGTGCGAAAGCCTTCTTTGGGATTGCTTGTAGTGGTATGACATCAATGTTGGGGAAGCTTCACTGATACTGTAGCTTAATAAGCTACATGCTATTCATAAATTAAAAAAGTTAAACTTGAAAAAGTATGTAGCTACACTACAAAAAAAAAAAAAAAAAAAGAAGCTAACTGCTTTGAAGGTAACTAAGGGGGGAATGTCTTTTTAAATAAACAGCTATCAAATTATAGTCAATCAGAGCAGTATTTATCTGGCAGAAAAACAACTGGATTGTAAATATGATGATTAATTACTTGACAGCATTAAAGAACATTTGAACAGATAAATTGACATGGAATACAACCAATAACACTAATAGATACACTGTAATTAATAAATATATTTTTCATTTATATAGTCAAAACATAGTGTTGAACAGCTGTATTTTACAAAATATTTCAATTAAAAAAAGATGAACAATGCTGTACAGGGATTTGAATCAGTGAATTGTTAATTTACATGAATCAACTGTTCAAACCAATTTGTAACAATGTAATATTTTGTCATACTTTTTGCACATGACAAAATGATAAATTGTTATTAATTCCACTACCCATTGGAAAAAGTAGCTTTGTTTTCAGCTTACAGCTGATTACAGCTGAGCTTCTATAATGCAACTGAAAAATGTAACTGAATCATTAATTAATGTGTAAGTATGCCGTTCGTATGTTAATGTCCTCAAAAACTGACAACATTGTGTTTATGTGGCCCTATAAAAACTCCTCCATTTGCAACCCATCCAGCCTGACACAACAACATTAAATCAACATTGGTGGAGTGGTGGTGGCGTAGTGGGCTAATGCACACAACTGTTAATCAGACGGTCGTTGGTTCGAACCCCACAGCTACCACCATTGTGCCCTTGGGCAAGGCACTTAACTTCAGGTTGCTCCCTGTAATAAGGGCACTGTAAGTCACTTTGGATAAAAGCGTCTGCCAAATGCATAAATGAATCGACCAAATGTATTATTTTGTACACGGAACTATCTGTTTGTTTAATCATCAGCAGACAGGAGGTGTATTTAGAAAGCTGTTTGAAAACAATGTTTATTTTTTACAATTCTGTTCAGTAGTTTATTGGTGTGGAAATTACACACTTCACCTTTAAGTTAGTAGCGTCACTACTTTCAGTTAGTTACTTCCCAACATGTAAACCACACTTAGGCAATGATATCAACATGGACTGTGGAAAAATTAATCAATTGATATTAATAGCATCTCTGACTTCTGTGTTTCTCTCAGGGCAGTAATAACAGTGATCAGTACAGGAGAGGTCTGGTTAAAATGCACTGATGGCACCAAAACCAAAATTGATGTCTCCCCAGCTCCAGAAAGGCAAATACACCATTCAAAAAGCATAGATAATTAATATTACACTCAGAGAGTGCGTGGACCTAACCTTTATTAATTACCAAATAACACACAAATTTACCAACACCTTTAGAACAGCCTTTGAAATTTAATCCAATGCTATGCACTATTGATCAGACAAGAGATGGTCTGTTATAAATGTTATGTGCAGAGATTTGTGATCTCAGATCAGTTTTGGCTTTGACATATTGAATTTGAATGTGCAAATAAGTGGGATCTGGTCAATGTTTAACACTGTTATTCAATGACAAACACACACATGTACTATTGATGCATTTAAAAAATTAAAGGTGCACTCAGTAATTCTAATCCAATAAATTTTTTGTCAAATTCAGCAAATACTGTGCATCTGGAAAGTATTCACAGCGCTTCACTTTTCCCACATTTTGTTACATTACAGCCTTATTCCAAAATAGAATGAATTCATAATTTTCCTCAAAATTCTACAAACAATACCCCATAATGACAACGTGAAAGAAGTTTGTTTGAAATCTTTGCAAATGTATTAAAAATAAAAACAAAAAAATCACATGCACATAAGTATTCACAGCCTTTGCTCAATACTTTTTTGAAGCACCTTTGGCATCAATTACAGCCTCAAGTCTTTTTGAGTATGATGCTACAAGCTTGGCACACCTATTTTTGGGCAGTCTCTCCCATTCTTCTTTGCAGGATCTCCCAAGCTCTACCAGGTTGGATGGGGAGAGTCGGTGCACAGCCATTTTCAGATCTCACCAGAGATGTTCAATCAGGTTCAAGTCTGGGCCACTCAAGGACATTCACAGAGTTGTCCCGTAGCCACTCCATTGTTATCTTGGCTGTGTGCTTAGGGTCGTTCTCCTGTTGGAAGATGAACCTTCGCCCCAGTCTGAGGTCCAGAGCGCTCTGGAGCAGGTTTTCATCAAGGTTGTCTCTGTACATTGCTGCATTCATCTTTCTATCGATCCTGACTAGTCTCCCAGTCCCTGCCGCTGAAAACATCCCCACAGCATGATGCTGCCACCACCATGCTTCACTGTAGGGATGGTATTGGCCAGGTGATGAGCAGTTCCTGGTTTGCTCCAGACATGACGTTTGCCATTCAGGCCAAAGTGTTCAATCTTTGTTTCATCAAATCAAATCAAATCAAATCAGACCAGAGAATTTTGTTTCTCATAGTCTGAGAGTCCTTCAGATGCATTTTGGCAAACTCCAGGTGGGCTGTCATGTGCCTTTTACTGAGGTGTGGCTTCCGTTTGGCCACTCTACCATACAGGCCTGATTGGTGGAGTGCACAGGGTGGGGGGTGGGGGCAGAGCGAGAGGGAAATTGATTAGAAGAGTGATGGAAAATCTGGCTGATGCTAACTTTCTAAAATCTAAGGAGGACAAATGGCTGAGAAACAGACCAAGAGAAAAATGTCAGACGAATATAAACTAAAAAAGAAGGATTACGATAAGTCGAGGGCTAAGAACTGCCCCAACATCGGTGAGGCTATTCAGCGGTGGAGAGACCTCTGATAAGTAAAAGGCTTGAAGACGGGCACAGAAGTTGCTCTTTTTCTTCTCGATATGTGGGTAACATAAATTTTGCTATGTTTCACATATATGCTGTTGTTGTGATGTTAGATTTAGTAGCAGGAGAGTTGTGAGTGTCTGGAGATGGTGTGAACCGTCTCGCATCCATGAATTTGGGGCGACGGAGTTTCCAAAGGAGCACTGAAGGGAGGGGTGTGTTTTTTTTTTTAGCAGCTGAGTTTGAATATCAACAGTGTTTCTCGGCAATCGCTGATTGCACCAAACTGTGCAGCTGAAGTTCAATAACCAACACAAACACTCGGGCACAACATGCACACACTCAAACTGTTGACCAAATAGAGAATTTTGAATTATTTGAACGCTAACAGACTTTCTGTACCATATGACTTAAACTTGAGCTCCCGCACCAAAAACATTCATATTACTTAATATGTAACATAAATGAAGTCCTATACACACTGAAATTTAAATATTATAGAATCAAAGTCCATTTCTTGTACATCAAGACACCACATGGGAAAAAATATTTTATATCTTAGATATTTTGTTTCAAAATGATGCTCCTTATTGATCTGCGATAGGTGTTTAATAGTTAAAAGGTTTGTGTTTCAGATGAAGAAACAGATCAAGATCAGTGAAAAGAGCAGCTTCTATCCAGAACACAAGAAAACACAATCAAATACCTTTAACCATGATTGCAATTAAAAAAGAAAGAGGTGTAATAGATTTTTTTTTTCAGTACATTTTGAAAGACTGTTATTGTAATATAGTATTTATAGGCTGTAAACTGATCTGACAACAGAAGGTGCTTTTTTAAGACTTATTAAGAAAGTTTTCAAAATAATCATCTAGTTATAACAAGAATCATTATTAAACTCTAATCTTTTATTATATTTGCCGTTTTGTTACTCATGATCGTCATAATAAAGCCTTGCAGGGCTATGTCAAATACGTGCAATGTTTATGTAAATAAATGACCACATGTGCCCAGCAGGCGGCGATGTAGTTTTACTGCATTATTCCTAAATCATCAGCAGTGTATATCTGCCCATAGTTCTTTAAACCACTAGATGGGACTAAGACTTTACCAAACAGGAATAGACATATTATGAAGGGAAAACAAAAATAATTATTTTTTTTCCTCTCTGCGAAACTGATTCATGCTCAACAGGGATGAGTTTTAATATTAATTTATTAATGTGAAATTGAAAAACTCCAGTTCTTGTCCTGAATCCAAAAACAGACTCTCCTTTGCTTTCAATTATGGACCTGTTGTGATTTAATGAATCTAATGATCGAAGAGTTTGTGTGAGAGGTTTCTAATTTATAGAATTTGAAGAGGAGGGGATACACAGATTTTAAAGAGGAAATGGCAAAATGAAAATCCATCTCTTTAGGGCGATTAAAGGTGGACAGTTGTGAAGAAATGGACGATGGGAATGCATGCTTACTCATTCACTCACATTTACACACTGGGCTGTATAAATAAATACCCCTTGCAGGGGATCTACAGTATATAAGTTGTAGTGTTTTACACTGCATTTTAATGTAGCAATAAGGCACAAGAGGCCATGCTATATCCACAGTATGACACAGCCTCAAGTGCCTTTTTTGCTTTTATAAAACGGTTGCTACATAATACATTTATTGAGGTCACAATAGCCCAGTTGGGCTATTTTGAAAAAGCAGTCACAGGTTCAAATGATAGAGTAGCGGTTTGATTTTTGTGTGGATAGTTTTAAAATGTACTGCAGTTGCCAAAAGGCTGATCATGAACACTAGAAAATTAAAATGTAAAATGATACTGAGATTGAGAACCTGGCAACCATGTACAATGCCAAAGCATCACCTTTTTGAAGCCTGCATGGTGTTTCAATTAAAGGGATAGTTCACCCCAAAATGAACCTTCCCTAATTAATTTACCCACCTTCATGCCATGTGTGTGTATGTCTTTCTTTCTTCTGCTGAACACAAATTAAGATTTTTAGAAGAATATCTCAGCTCTGTTAGACAATTTAAAGTAATGTGAATGGTGGACAGAACTTTTTGAAGCTCCAAAAAGACAGCATAAAAGCAATGCATATGACTCCAGTGTAGGGTTGCAACGGTTCGAGATTTTTACGGTACGATATAATCATGGTTTCACGGTATACAGTATTACAGAATTATTATTATCAGTTACAATGGACCTTAAAGGAGTGAAAACAGAAGGTTTTTTTTTTGTTTTGTTTGGTTGAACAAACGCTTTATTATAATTTAAACTTGAAACAATTTTTTTATTTAAGTATGTGTAAAAAAAAAAGTCTCCTTTTTGAAAATAAAATAAAGAGAATAAATAAGAAAGCTAACAGAATTATAATAATAAACTGAATTATAAACATAATAAAAAATAGCATGTAACTATAACATGTTATATAACTAAAGCATGTTAGCATAGCATGTTAAATTAACATCTAAATGAAAAATAACATCAGCTGTGTGAGCTTTTAAAGTAATGTCCTATGATTATTAACAATTAACATATACTGTAGGTGCATGACAGCACAGCCAGACTGCTCCTGTCTGTACCTTTAACTCAGAGGGTTTCAACTAGTTTTGCTTCAGGACCCAGATTTTACATTGGATACAAGTGGAAACCATAGTAAAAACGTAACCTGTATTTAATGAATCCTGGGTCGCATTTCCTTTTATGTCGCATAGTTTTGTTCATGGTTTTCAAGTACAAGGACACGCATCAAGTGACATTATTTTTGTTGTTGACGTCAACAACAAAAGCGACAGGAAGTTTTCTCTCCCCCTTTTAAAAATTGAAGAGCATATTTACTTATATGAGCCCATTATTATCCCACCTGTTTCCAAATTTTAAACAGAACACATAGTACACAAGAGGTCCTCATTACCATGGTTAGGTCAGTGTAGCTAGTCTTAAATAATAGTAATAATAATAAATGATAGTACTTATGAAAAAATAAATACTATCTTATACACATCTTGAAACTTTAACTACAACTGCTGATATAATATGAGGTCTAATAGATTCTACCTTTAGATTATTCCATATGAAACTATAACTTTTCATCAAAATATAGCAGTTATTTTTACTCATGTAAAATCGTGAAACAATTTTGTAAAGTGATGATGTATAATAAAAAAATAGCGCTCAGCACAGTGTTGCTCTTTTCCTCAGTGATGTTTGGCATGTCAGGGTTGCTACTGTTTGAGAGGTTTGACTTGACTTCCTCCATAATGCTTTAAACTAGAAAAGTCTTACTAGAATTTAAATTGGTCACATCAGTTTTGAGGTCTGCGCTCAATGTCAAGGGAAGTGCAGCTGTTGTACGCGCGTGTCAGAGAGCAGAGCAGATCAATAGCATGAGCTGGTTTCATTACACTAGTGAGAAAGTGCAGATGAGAAGCCTTTAGCCGATTGCAAGATTATCATTAAATCTGCCTCGGCAGTCCTAAATCACTTGGGTGGCTGCCAAATAAATTTCAAAGGGATAACCATGGCATTGTTCTTTCCCTGCTGTCCATGACCTATTCAGAATAGACCTGCGACCCACTTTTGGGTTGTGACCCACCAGTTGAGAAACACTGCTTTAACTCACATACACACTCACTTATGTCAGACCCCCTCGCCTCGCTTCTCTGTGACATTTTCTCCACAGCATGTGTGTGTGTATGTGGCGCAAGTTGATGAGTCTGACAGGCAGGCGAGGAGGAAAGGATGTGTGCACACGCAGGTGAGATTTTCCGTCTGGTTGCATTTTTTCTCAATACCGTAGATGTACAAATGTACATGGTATGATAACTGTCAATTTTCATACCATGGTATACGGATTTACCCACTGGAGTCTTATGGATTACTTTTATGCTGTCTTTATAAGCTTTTTGGAACTTCAAATTTCTGGCCACCTTTCACTTGCATTGTATGGATCTACAGAGCTGAGATCAGAGTCTTTCTTTGTGTTCTGCAGAAGAAAGTAAATCTAGGATGACATGAGGGTGAGTAAATAATGAGAGAATTTTTATTTTGGGTGAACTATCCCTTTAAGTCAGATGTAAAGATTTACAAGGATTTACATTTTGGTCTGTTTCTCACCTAAAACAGTCATATCGCTTCAGAAGATGAAGCTCTGATTGGATGGATTGTTTTATGCTTTTAGTTTTTTTTATCAAAAATACTGTTCCCCATTGGCTTGCATTGTGTATATTCAGTGCATCCGGAAAGTATTCACAGAGCTTCACTTTTTCCACATTTTGTTATGTTACAGCCTTATTCCAAAATGGATTAAATTCATAATTTTTCTCAAAATTCTACAAACAATACCCCATAATGACAACGTGAAAGAAGTTTGTTTGAAATCTTTGCAAATTTATGAAAAACAGGCTGTGTGCTTAGGGTCGTTGTCCTGTTGGAAGATGAACCTTCACCCCAGTCTGAGGTTCAGAGCGCTCTGGAGCAGGTTTTCATCAAGGATGTCTTTGTACATTGCTGCATTCATCTTTCTATCGATCCTTACTAGTCTCCCAGTCCCTGCCGCTGAAAACATCCCCACAGCATGATGTTGCCACCACCATGCTTCACTGTAGGGATGGTATTGGCCAGGTGATAAGCAGTGCCTGGTTTCCTCCAGACATGCTGCTTGCCATTCAGGCCAAAGAGTTCAATCTTTTGTTTCTCATGGTCTGAGAGTCCTTCAGGTGCCTTTTGGCAAACCCCTGTCATGTGCCTTTTCGTCTGGCCACTCTACCATACAGGCCTGATTGTGGTTGTTCTTCTGGAAGGTTCTCCTCTCTCTACAGAGAAATGCTGGAGCTCTTGTCAGAGTGACCATCAGATTCTTGGTCACCTCCCTGACTAAGGCCCTTCTCCCCAAATTGTTCAGTTTGGCCGGGCGGCCAGCTCTAGGAAGAGTCCCGGTGGTTCCAAACTTCTTCCATTTACGGATGATGGAGGCCACAATACAATCCTGTCTCGGAGGTTTACAGACAATTCCTTGGACTTCATGGCTTGGTTTGTGCTCTGACATACATTGTTAACTGTGGGACATTATATAGACAGGTGTGTGCCTTTCCAAATCATGTCCAATCAACTAAATTCACCACAGGTGGACTCCAATCAAGTTGTAGAAACATCTCAAGGATGATCAGTGGAAACAGGATGCACCTGAGCTCAATTTTGAGTGTCATGGCAAAGGCTGTGAATACTTATGTACATGTGATTTTTAATTTTTTTATTTTTAATAAATTTGCAAAAACAAACTTCTTTCATGTTGCATTATGGGGTATTGTTTGTAGAATTTTGAGGAAAATAATGAATTTAATCCATTTTGGAATAAGGCTGTAATATAACAAAATGTGGAAATAGTGAAGCACTGTGAATACTTTCTGGATGCACTGTGTATATATACACTCACCTAAAGGATTATTAGGAACACCATACTAATACTGTGTTTGACCCCCTTTCGCCTTCAGAACTGCCTTAATTCTATGTGGCATTGATTCAACAAGGTGCTGAAAGCATTCTTTAGAAATGTTGGCCCATATTGATAGGATAGCATCTTGCAGTTGATGGAGATTTGTGGGATGCACATCCAGGGCACGAAGCTCCCATTCCACCACATCCCAAAGATGCTCTATTGGGTTGAGATCTGGTGACTGTGGGGGCCATTTTAGTACAGTGAACTCATTGTCATGTTCAAGAAACCAATTTGAAATGATTCGAGCTTTGTGACATGGTGCATTATCCTGCTGGAAGTAGCCATCAGAGGATGGGTACATGATGGCCATAAAGGGATGGACATGGTCAGAAACAATGCTCAGGTATGCCGTGGCATTTAAACGATGCCCAATTGGCACTAAGTGGCCTAAAGTGTGCCAAGAAAACATCCCCCACACCATTACACCACCACCACCAGCCTGCACAGTGGTTACAAGGCATGATGGATCCATGTTCTCATTCTGTTTACGCCAAATTCTGACTCTACCATCTGAATGTCTCAACAGAAATCGAGACTCATCAGACCAGGCAACATTTTTCCAGTCTTCAACTGTCCAATTTTGGTGAGCTCTTGCAAATTGTAGCCTCTTTTTCCTATTTGTAGTGGAGATGAGTGGTACCCGGTGGGGTCTTCTGCTGTTGTAGCCCATCCGCCTCAAGATTGTGCATGTTGTGGCTTCACAAATGCTTTGCTGCATACCTCGGTTGTAACGGGTGGTTATTTCAGTCAAAGTTGCTCTTCTATCAGCTTGAATCAGTCGGCCCATTCTCCTCTGACCTCTAGCATCAATAAGGCATTTTCGCCCACAGGACTGCCGCATACTGGATGTTTTTCCCTTTTCACACCATTCTTTGTAAACCCTAGAAATGGTTGTGCGTGAAAATCCCAGTAACTGAGCAGATTGTGAAATACTCAGACCGGCCCGTCTGGCACCAACAACCATGCCACGCTCAAAATTGCTTAAATCACCTTTCTTTCCCATTCTGACATTCAGTTTGGAGTTCAGGAGATTGTCTTGACCAGGACCACACCCCTAAATGCATTGAAGCAACTGCCATGTGATTGGTTGATTAGATAATTGCATTAATGAGAAATTGAACAGGTGTTCCTAATAATCCTTTAGGTGAGTGTATATACAGCATTAGGGTGAGTGAATGATTAAACACACTCAAGACTAAACACTTATACAAACCTGCTCACTATGCCTGTTAATCTAAAGCCTATCCTGAACAAACTAAAGAGAGCCACAAAGGGTAAATGACAAGATCAAACATAATATTTCCCTTTGTTTATCCTCCAGTTCTTTTGGTCTAGTTAACACTCGTTGTGAACTCTCCGCCATTTATATGTGCACTGGGGTGGAGAGTTAGAGAGGGCAGGAGAAAGGAGACACACCAGTAAGCAGGGCTTATTGAGGTGAAAACAAGGCCTGAGTGATGGTGTTGGACGTGGGCAGCATTCCGGTAAGAACACACGAGTCAGAGTCTGTGTTTATATCCACATCTTTCTCTCAGTCACTGTTTGTTCTCTGTCCTCCACAGTTTTCATCTCACTCACTCCTATTTTAACATTATCTGTTCACCCATGCTGTGTTTGCCATGTGTTTTTTGGTTTCACTTGACAACACAGCTCAATCTCATTCTCATTTCAACCTCCAACACCATCCCAGAATTCCCAGCTGTATTTTATTAAAGGGACAGTTCATCTAAAAATGAAAATTCTGCCGTTTACTCACCTTCATGAAAGTTATATTTTTTTTTTTAGCAGAATTTTCAAGCTCTCTTACAATGGAAGTGAATTGTTACCATAGCTGTCCCTGGTTCCTTACATTCTCATTTCATGGAAAATAACAGCTTGAAAATTTGGCTAAATATCTCCTTTTGTGTTCCATGCAAAACAGAAAGTCATAAGAGTAATGAATGCTGCCAAATTTTTAATTTTTGGGTGATCTATCCCTTTAATAAATCCCATTCTGTGACCTATTCTATAATAGCTTTGGCTGTGCAAAATACCACGTCACTGGAGATGCGCTCTCTCTCTCTCTCTCTCTCTCTCTCTCTCTCTGTCTTTTAATGCTTCCTCTTCTGTCCCCCCGCACATTCTCCATCTTGCCAAGCTGCAGACACAGTACGATTATCTCAGCTTGTGGGTGTGAAGAGTAGGAGACAGACACAGGGAGAAAGATAGTGTATGTGTGCTGCATTTGAGAAGAAATAGTGGGGGTTCATGTTCATAATCTTTTTAATATGTTATAATATACTGAGACACACATAAATTATTTTGAAAGAGTGAAAGAGTGAAACACTCAGGCATACAGATTGGAGTATTATGATCCAGTTGGAGTCTAAAGAGTTGGGAGACAGTAAGGTGCACGCTAATCCAGGCAGGTGTTGAAGTGGTGTGTGAGTATCAAAGACAGTCTGTCCCTGTTGGCCAAGGTTACAGAAGTGAATCAATGGAGTCAGGAAGATCCTCTCAAAGATCCCTGCATTTTGCTCCGTTTATCTCTTCATTTCAAACCACTATTACAAAACTTCCCATGTCTAATGTGAAACTCAAGCATTTCATCAGTGCAGGTTTAATCTCACACATTGTTTTATACAAAATCATTTTCTCTTCTCCCTGTACACGAATGATTGCACTACAAAGGGCCCCTCTGCCAAGCTCCTGAAGTTTGCAGACAACACCACAGTCATCTACCTCATCCACGACCGTGACAAGTCTGCACACAGACGGGAGGTTGAACAGCTGACTGACTGGTGTGGTCACATCAACCTTGAGCTGAACACGCTCAAAACAGTGGAGATGACCCCTGGAGGCATTCAGGTTCCTGGGCTCTACCATCTCTCAGGACCTGAAGTGGGACACCCATATAGACACCATTGTGAAGAAGGCTCAGCAGAGTTTGTACTTCCTTCGCCAGCTGAGGAAGTTCAACCAGCCACTGGACCTGCTGACACAGTTCTACTCACCCGTAATTGAGTATGTCCTCTGTACCTATAACTGGTTTGGGCCAGCCACCAAATCAGACAGAGGGAAGATACAACGGACAGTCAGGGCTGCTGAGAGGATTATTGGTGCCACCCTGCCCACCCTCAAAGACCTGTATGTCTCCTGAGTGAGGAAACGTGCAGGTAAAATCACTCTGGACCCTACACACCCTGACCACTCCCTCTTTGAACTGTTGCCCTCTGGCCGGCGCTACGGAGCACTCAGCACCAGGACATTAAGGCTCAAGAACAGTTTTTACCCTCAGGTCATTTTCCTCATAAACAATTAAACTACCCCAGGACTCCCACATAGTGCAATAATGTAAATACATATCTCATGTACATATGTAAATTCACATATTTAATTCAATAACTCTACATACCCCTAACTTGCACACACATTACCACTTACACATGTATGTACACCATTCTGTTAGATGTCCTATTATTTGTATGTCTGTTTATACATTATATATGTTCTGTGTGCACTTATTTCTCCTAGAAAGAACACTTGAGAACACTTGGCAATAAAGCTCATTCTGATTCTGAATATAGGCCTGTATATAGCCAATAAATTAGGGTGTTTCAATAAATAAGGTCACAACATCTATTAGGTAAGTAAATTTACTTATTCAATTGAGGAAACTTAACAGAAATCACTATATAACTCTGAATATATATATATATATATATATATATATTCAAAGAAAGGACTAATATCCAGATCCACATTCAAACCAAGATATTTCAAAAATATATTCAAAAAGTATTTTTGATTCTGTTTTTGTTCTTTATTGCCTTGCCCAATTGAAGTAGGTATATGGTCAATGCCTTGTAGTGTAGATGGATTACATGTGTGCATAGATTTTAAATATTAGCCATAGGACATTATTCATTACCCATCCTAATAACATACTTATGCACAGCCAGTCAGTATTGCTACCATACATTGAGGACACACCAATCTATAGATCAAATTAGTTGTTTTACAATTAATAAACACATTTTATGGTATAAACCTTAATTCAGTATTTAATATGAAAGTATTTACTCTGTACTGCATTCTCATATTAATTACATCCATATAATTTAAATCATCCCCTAAATTTTTCCCCTAACCAATGACTTTCAAGATTATCAGTCCATAAACATGTACTTTTTTGCCCTGTTTCTCACACAACAGTATACACCGATCAACCACAATATTAAAACCACCTGACTAATATTGTGTAGGTCCCCCTCGTGCTGCCAAAATAGTGCCAACCCGCATTTCAGAATAGCATTCAGAGATGATATTCATCTCAACACAGTTGTACAGAGTGGTTATCTGATTTACTGTAGACTTTGTCCATTTGAACCAGTTTGACCATTCTCTGTTGACCTCTCTCATCAACAAGGCATTTCCATCCACAGAACTGCCCCTTACTGGATATTTTTTTTGTTTCTGGCACCATTCTGAATAAATACTAGAGACTGTTGTGTGTGAAAATCCCAGAAGATCAGCAGTTGCAGAAATACTCAAACCAGCCCATCTGGCACCAACAGTCATCCATGTGATTATCTAATTAGCCAATCGTGTGGCAGCATTGCAGTGCATAAAATCACGCAGATATGGGTCAGGACCTTCAATTAATGTTCACATCAACCATCAGAATAGAGGGAAAATGTGATCTCAGTGATTTGGACAGTGGCATGATTGTTGATGCTAGGTTGGCTAATTGTGCAGTATCTCAACCGATAAAGCACTACACGTGATACAGAAGTCACTTTTTTTATGACACTATGGATTAGGTTTAAATTTTATGGTGGTTTTGATTTTAAACTAGATAGAGCATTAACATTAAAAACCTCATCTGTTTGAAAGTCAATTAATTCACTTTTAGGACTACTCACTATTTTCATGAGATCAGGCTCTTTAAAATGATGTCTGAAAGACCAAACCATTATTTTTAAAGGGAAGTTGCATTTTAGAGACAAAAATACAACTTCATAGTGAAAGTACAATTCTAGTAGAAATTTTTATATACAATTGTATTTTTAAATAGTCTATTAAAATGTACAGTAAAGGTGATTGGTGGGGACATGTAAATTGGCTAATATTCAGATGAATTTCTTTTTAATTTGTTAACATTTTAAAGCTTACAACACAATATGTGAGGTGCTAGTATTCAGTTCTATGTCTGCATTATAATTCTGAGTGAGATTTGTCATGGTAGAATGTGTGTTTGTGTGTTCAAAACCCATTTGTATGCAGTGTCCAATGTGGGTGTGCATGTGTGAAATGTGTTTGTGTGTAGTACAAAATCCCTAGGTGACCATATCCATAGTACAAGCCAAGATGACACTAATTGACTAAATTAGATGAAACTTCATCTGAGGGGAGAAAAAGAGAGATTATTATCTAAGCAGCATGCTAAAAATAGGTGTTATACATAGATATGTTTCACTTAGCTTAGGTGTGTGTGAGTGAATGTGTGATTGCCACATATATAACATATACAGTAATTGTCCTCTACCAATTCTCCTAGAGTAAAGAGCAGAGGCTTGCATTACAGCCCGGTAGACTCCTAATAAGCACTTTCTCCCCAACAATCTCTCTATTTTACGCTCTCTGCCTTCATGTTCTCCTGCTTCATCTCTAATGTAATTCTTTCCATGTTCTGACTCATTCATCATATTTGTAATTTATTTTGCAGTCTTACCCTCACAATTAATTTAGGGGTATATCGCCGAATGACGCCAGCAAATGGCCCTGAGTTTAATTCACACACACAGACATACACACACACCCAAGGTAATTTAACTCAAACACACTTGTGAGCCTCAAACACACAAGTTTACCTGCTAATCCTCTGTAATAACACACTTGCACACTCAAAGCAACACCTGAAATAAGAATCAGAGCTCATACTCTCATTGGCAATCCAAGCACCCATGTAGATCCTCTGGGGAAAACACTGCCAGAGAGAGAGAGAGAGAGAGAGAGAGAGAGAGAGAGAGAGAGAGAGAGAGAGAGAGAGAGAGAGAGAGAGAGAGTTGGCAGAAGGGTTGTCAGGCTGTCCAACCCAGGCGAGACAATCCAATCCAGCGTAAATTTTAAGGCCTGTTAATGCATATTGAACATGAATTCCTTACAGAGTAAAACAGAATCAAACACTTATTACACAATTGCAGGCTATAGACAAGCAGGATGGATGGATGGATGGATGGACGAATGGATGGATCTGGGTTAAAATATGGTTAAATTGTGTTTTCTGATAGAAAAGAAACGCCCATGCTTTAAAGCAAAATAAACCAAACAGATTCCAAACAAGTACAATTTATTTAAAGTGCAATTTCCATTTAAATTCCCATTCCATTTAAAGATTTATCATACCAAAAGTTCCTACTTTAATAACAATCAAAAACAGATTTAGGAGAAGGAAAATCTGCAGGGTGACTTTAAAGTTAATCTTATATCTGCATTTTTAAACGTCATATCATCAGTTGTAGACAAGCCAATAGCAAATAAACTCCCCACACACGGTCTAGCACTCTATTATTAAAACTGCTGGCGACCAGACAGAATGTAACCGAATTAGTGAGCATTAGTTTCACGGATGAATAAATAAGTGCTTGTGTGCGTATATGAGTCAGAGAGCAGGAACACACAGGTTGTGGTGCCATGTTTTGTGGTGCTTAGAGAAGAGCAAGTCGACGTGCTTTTTACAAGGGGGCCAGAGGAGAATGTTATTTATACACATCTGCATGGAGGTGGAGACAATTAAATTAGCATCTCTGACTCACAAAGGGCTTCCCTTCTCTCTCTTCATCAATGTTGAGACAAAGAGATCAACATGTGCATGACATCTAAGGATTGTACCAGAGCCACCAAAAGTTTCAGACAGTTCACACAGAAGAGGATTGCTTTGGTGTTTGCTCAGTGGGGGGTTGCAAAAGTAAACAATTTCCTTGGGAAACCATTTCCTCACCCTCTCTCTCTCTTTCTGTCCCCTTCTCCTCCCCACTGTGTGGCAGCATTAGGGGGGCCATTGAAACAAACTCAGAATGACAGAACATTCCTGGTGATGAAAGGACACCATGAGAACCTCAGGACCCACCACTGTAATGACACAAGTTCACACGTGACTATGCGCACATACATTGACAGAAACACACCTACCTGTCATCTACACAACACACTCGCAGACCCTGACCTTGCTACTATAATTTATAAGATGATAAAGAGAGAGAGATGGAAATATACAATAAAAGAAGGGCACAGGAGCAGCGATGTGAATACAAGTGTAGAGTTGCATCCAATTTCGCAGACTTCACATTATTCTGCGCTACTTTCCAGTATAAGTAGTGTAAAGTGTGAAATATTGAACAGATAATGTATTATTATCAATGGTTACAGCTTTCCTAAAGTTACATTGCGTGCATTTAAAATTTTATTTCACTCAGTTGGAAAAATTGTCGTAAAATATCCTCAACGTTTTTTTTAACTCAGCAAAAAAAGATACGTCCTCTCACTTTCAACTGCTTTTTATTTTCAGCAAAATTCACATGCAAGTATTTGTTTGGACATAAAAAAATTCAACAACTAAGACATTTACATTTACATTTATGCATTTGGCAGACGCTTTTATCCAATGTGACTTACAGTGCACTTATTACAGGGACAATCCTCCCGGAGCAACCTGGAGTTAAGTGCCTTGCTCAAGGACACAATGGTGGTGGCTGTGGGGATCGAACCAGCAACCTGATTACCAGATATGTGCTGTAGCCCACAACGCCACCACCACTTAAGGTTTTTGTAAATGTCTTTGATGGAGGGAAGGCTCCTCCAAGGCTCCTCTGCAAGGCTTTGCAGTCCGAAACGGTGCAAGTCCCAAACCAGGCAGTGATGCAGCTGCTCAGGATACTCTCAATAGTCCTGAGAGGATGAGCCTGCAGGAAGGGTAACACATGAGGGAGGAGGATGTCTTTTCTGTAACACACAGCATTGAGGCTGCCTGCAACGACAACAAGTTTTGTCCAATGATGCTGTGACACACTGCACCAGACCATGGCGAACACTCCACCTCCAAATCGATCCCCCTCCAGAGTACAGGCCAGAGTCACGCTCATTCCTTCGACGATAAACGCGAGTCAGACCATCACCCTTAGTGAGACAAAACCATGACTCGTCAGTGAAGAGCACTTTTTTCCAGTTCTGTCTGGTCCAGAGAAGGTGGGTTTGTGTCCATAGGCGACATTGTTGCCAGTGATGTCTGGTAAGGACCTGCCCTACAAGCCCTCAGTCCAGCCTCTCTCAGCCTATTGCAGACAGTCTGAGCACTGATGGAGGGATTGTGCATTCCTGGTGTAACTCGGGCAGTTGTTGCCATCCTGTACCTGTCCCGCAGGTGTGATATTCAGATGTACCGATCCTGTGCCGGTGTTGTTACATGTGGTCTGCCACTGCGAGGATGAACAGCTGTCTTTCCTGTCTCCCAGTAGCGCTGTTTTAGACATCTCACAGTACAGACATTGCAATTTATTTCCCTGGCCACATCTGCAGTCCTCATGCCTCCATGCAGCATGCCTAAGGCACGTTCACGCACATGAGCAGGGACGCTGGGCATCTTTCATTTGGTGTTTTTCAGAGTCAGTAGAAAGGTCTCTTTAGTGTCCTAAGCTTTTATAACTGTGACCTTAATTGCCTTCCGCCTGTAAGCTGTTAGTGTCTTAACGACTGTCCCACAGGTGCATGTTCATTAATTGTTTGTGGTTCATTGAACAAGCATGGAAAACCAAATTATCTTTAAAATACAGTGTCCTGAAAAAGGGACATTTCTTTTTTGCTGAGTTTATATACTGATAAGTACCTAAGTATAGTTGCATTTTACTATGTAAGAATATACTAAAAAGGACATAACGAGTAAATACAGTCACAATAATAATAATAATAAAAAAGACAAAGAAGCACCATCAAAGTTTTCCAAATTACTCCTCCGTCACACTATAACTCTGTTTTGAATAACTGAATGTTTAAATTGCAGAAAATCTTCCTCTCTGTGAAGGCTGTCACATCTCATTCAAAAAGATAAATACAAACATTAACATGCTATTGGTCAAGGACAGCAATGCCTTCTTCGATTTTTTTATGGGAATGGCAACAAGGCTGTGAGGGATAACAAGCAAATTCAGTTGCAGTCAAAAAGCTTGTTTTTTTAATGACAAAAAAGCACTATAAGGGACAGCACTGTGAGGGATAGACATACAGTCTCTTCAATGGGTTGTACTGTTGTTAAAAGTGTTTTAGAGCGCTCCGCTGATAAAAAAATCGACAACTTGAGTTTTGGAAAATTAGATGTGATCTTTTTGATAGCTTTATACAGAGCATGTCATAGAAGAGACGGTAAGTCTATCCTTCACAGCCATGATGGTGTTACTGTGAATAAGGTGTATGTCTTTTGACATCACTTAAGTAAAATCTGACGAACAACTTCTGGAGGCAACATTTTTTAATTGTTTAAATGAGTGCAGTTGAGATCTGACTTTTACAGCAGATGGGAACTATGACTTAAATTATATTTGGTTCCTCACACAAAACCATCACATGGCATCGGAAGATCCACAATACATTGCACGAACAGAGGAATTTTATGACAGTATTTTTGGTGCTTTTCAAATTTTTTCTGAAATCTGCCTTTGTGTCCCACAGCAAACAAAATACAATTTTAAATGACAAAGCAATGACAGGATTTTCAAATCAGTTCATTTAAAAATCTAGCATTGGGTAATAGAAATCTCTGATATGAGCTGAATATGGCACCAGAGTGACATTTAAAATGGCGACCAATGGCGACGTTTTGGTCATGCAGGGAAAACAACCACCAGTGATGCTTGCATGCATATGCACGCTGCACATTGGGTGGTAAAAAAAAAAATTTTTTTACCCAAATACATTTCTGTCACTAAATATTGATGTTCGGTCTTGTGCGTGTATGTATTGTGTTTTTCAAAATTTTTAATCAAAAGTATTTTCAGACCAGCAAAGTTTAAAACCCTTGTACTTCCTGTGCTCTATCTTTCTTTATAACTCTTCATTGTGAAGTAACATTAATCTCGACAGCCCATCCATCCATCCATCCATCCATCCATCCATCCATATTGGCATGTGATAACGTTAAATAATTTTTAACAAAGCATTTACCAAAAACTCTTTATACTGCTGCCTTGATTTATACTAATTTACACTTCCCTCTGTCAGTTTATTTTGATTGTTCCTTTTTCTGCTTGTACAACCTATTTTTTTCTTCAAGGATAACGTTTCTTTTCTCACCCATTAAAAGAGCGTGCTTTTTCTTTCCCTCCAAATGCTGTCTGCTCTTGCTTTCTCAATTCTATCCAGTAATCAGTAACGCATTTTCTTCATTCACATAAATCAAGTTTTTTTTCCCCCTCTTGTGTGCACAAACAAATTTTGCATTGCTTTTGATCGAACCTGAGTTTAGATTGTAGGTTTATTTTCTGAAGTATTGTTTTCTCATCTCCACCGCAGTCTGTAATGACTATGTTGACTTCTATATGCAAGTAACTGAGTGTGGCTTTGTTTTAGGATGATCACTGCTTTGGAACAAAATATTGTTTGTGTGTGAGTGTTTGTCTGAATGTAATTGTATACATTTGAATAGATGGAAGAGAGAGTGCAATATGATAAACAAATGGATGATAGTTTGAGAGAATGTAAAAGAGATACTATGGAAAAAGGAAGAAAAAATAACAAGAGGGGATGTGGGGAAAGACAGGCTGTCTGAGACAGTGAGGAAAGGTCAAATTAACTTAACCTTTGAAATTATCTTAACCTTTCTTTGGATTCTTTGCAGCATGTGGCCTGCAGAGGAGATCTGTTTCTCAAGTCCTTTGATCCTTCTCACCTCTGCTCTGTTCTTTCTTTGTCTTTGTACAGCCCACGGCTCTCCATCACTTCCTCGCTCTTGATATTGTTGCCAAACAAGATAGAGGAGAGCATGGAATGTAGGGAATGCAAGAGACAGAGAAACTAAGAGCATGTTGGAAAAATGCAAGCGAGTCGATGAGTGAGAAAGTTTTAAATCTCTACATAATGGCTCAGGAGGGGTTTATTCTTGGTTGACCTGGCCAGCACACAGACTCAAGTGTATAGAGTGTGAGCCACATCAATGCATCAGTTCTGACAATGAAAGACTTCCATATAAATGCTGTAAATAAAAGAAAGAAAAAAAAAGATCACATTCAAGGTCCGATTGAGACAAGCTTGTTTTGTGCACATTCAGTAATGTTGTCATTATTCTGAAGCCCTTTCACTACAACGCACCTCTCAATGCAAGCATCAGGTCCCGCTTTGACCTCCACATGAAAAGAGTTGCAGATAGCATCATGGAAGAGCAATTTTTTAAGGCACCAAGAAAGGAGGATGAGTAATGTATATAGTAGACTGTGAAAGCAACTTAAAAAAGGTAACACACATTTCAGCTTATAACACATAAAAGTCCTGGCTTGTTTTGATATATCGCAGAAAGAACATACATTTTCTCTGAATGGCACGTTATGCCTTCAACATTGTGTTGTACAACTTGATGTATCCAAACACACCCATGGATCAGTCTATTTTCTATCTTGTTTTGATTATTTTAGCTGACACCACTCACATGATGATAAATTGTCTGGTAAATTGCTTTTTGAGAGTAGAAAATATTTGAACTTTGACCTGGGTGAAACATGGCACCTTTAGACTTTTGAATGGTTTACTTTTTTTTTTTTTTTTATATAGCAACACTGGTGACACAGTTGAAAATAAGTTACTGTAATGACATGAATTACAGAATGACTTTAACAGTAATTATTTACTATAACATTTACTGTAATAATATAGTTTCTTGTTATCATCACATAAAAAGTAATTTACTGTAATTTATTTGTGATGTCACAGAAATGTCCTATGAAACACATACAGTAATATTCAGTTAAAGACTGTCACAGACAGTTTAGCAGAGATGAAGCACTGGTATTAAAATTAATGGGAGAAATTGGAACATCAATGGATGTAGAAAAGGAAGTCCCACCTTAAAGGTAAAGAAGCCAATCACCTTTTAGATACAGACATCACAGACACCCTGGTCAGACTATACAGCACTCGCACAATCTCAGGAGATCAGCAGTAACAGAAACGCTCAAACCAGCCTATCTGGCAACAACAATCATCCATGCGATTATCTAATCAGCCAATCGTGTGGCAGAAGTGGGTCAGGAGTTTCAGTTAATGTTCACATCAACCATCAGAAGGGGGAAAATGTGATCTCAGTGATTTGGACCATGGCATGATTGTTGGTGCCAGATTGGCCGGTTTGAGTATTTATGTAATTGATGATCTTCTGGGATTTTCATGCACAAGATTCTCTAGAATTTACTCAGAATGGTGCCAAAAACATCCAGTGAGTAGCAGTTTTGTGGATGGAAATGCCTTGTTGATGAGAGAGGTCAACAGAGAATGGTCAGACTGGTTCAAACTGACAAAGTCTACAGTAATTCAGATAACTGCTCTGTACAAAAAGATTATCATCTCAGAATGCTATTCTGAGATGCGGGTTGGCGCTGTTTTGGCATCACGAGGGGGACCTACACAATATTAGACAGGTGGTTTTAAATATTGTGGCTAATCGGTGTATATTCATTGATGTCATATTGGACATATTGGCAATATGGAATATTGCACTTTATAAGTACTTTTTTTATATGTACATATGCACATCCACACAGTCCACTGGCCTACACATGCTTATAGTCAACTAGGTCATTAAATTTACTTGCACTGTATCACAAACCATTAGATTTCCAGTGTGTTTCACTCAACAAAAATGTGTGTGTGTGTCAGTGGCGAATTCTCACTGCCAGCAAAGCCTACTCTGCTGGCCTAACATGCCAAATAAATAAATATTTATTTATTTTCATTCTCAATCACCTTTTTGCCTATGTATTTTAATCACTTTCCACTCTTAATTAATCTACAAACAAATTGAGAAAAACAAAAAGTTTATCCAGTCAGGATTTATTCCTTGATGCTTACAAGCAAAGTGTGACAACTGTTTCACAAATTGCATGCCCGAAGCAGCGTGTGAGTCTGAGCTCCACCCCCTCAAGCCTTCAGAATTTCTTCAGAATCCCTCAACAGTGCAAATGAATGGGCAATTAAAGTCAGATTGTCAGATTTATCAGCCAATCAGATTGATTTATTTGTTCTTGGTGGGTATGATCTTTAGGATATGTCCTGGTCGAGGCCTTCTAGCTGCCCTTGAGTGATGCAATCACGTTTTAAGTGATATACATAATTCAACAGTGAAAAGCTGTCTGAGGACTTGGCTGTTATCACTGCCGCTATTGCCTTTGAGAAAGAGTTTCTTATGGATTTAAAAACACAATATGTTCTGCATGACCATGTGATTGATTAATTAAACAGGAAAGGAGGACTGTGAGGAAAGTGCTTTTTGATGTGTAAATTAGGCTGCTTGAGCATTCAGTTCCAAATCAAGTTTTGAAAAGTAGTGCTGCGTTCCAGACAGCTCGGAAAGTCGGATTTTACAACTTCCTCCTACGAAAATTAAATGCATCTTGAAGTCAGAATAACAACTTGTAGGCTCATGCAGAAATTCTCAACTCTGATTTAGCCGAGATGCAGGTGCATGATATCACACAAACATGACGACACTCAGGGAGATATACAAAGAAAGTGATAAACATTCACTTTATAAAGAAATATCGATAAATGAGTTTGTTTCCACATTACATGATATTAAAGATTGTTTAACAAACGCCTGCAGAAATAATCTCTTTGATCATCGTACACCTGAAGCACAAATGCTAGCACTGCAGCATTGTTTATCAGCTGGGTTGCTAGGAGACATCTCTAATGAGAGTTGAACCCTGAATATTGGGGAATGTAATGCATTTATGGTTGGAGATATCAAGTTGGAATATCCCTCATCCATCGTAAATGGAACGCAGCATAACCATGTACCCTGATGAAACTACATTGTTCGCAAATATTATTAGGTAGATTTTTTCCAGGTATTATAGACATCCTTGGTAGATTCATATGAAGAATTATGATTTTTAATGTCTGTTCGGGAGATGTAAGTTTCACAAAACAGTCATGCTGCAGTTAAAATTAGGCTTGCTTGTGCATTAAGTGTCATTTCAAGTGGTGTTTAAAATGTCAATTGGTATTACTAGTTAGCTGCAACATAATGTATGATGCCCAAAGGCATGGGGTGTCTCATTCATTTTGAAACTGTGTCTTCTTAATGGCATGAATCACACTGAAGCCCTAGACTTTAAATGCACGGCCTGCCACTGTTGTATGTGTGTGTGTATTTGTGTGTAAATGGAAGACTCACATGAAAAAGATGCACAAACACATTTTTATTCTTTCATTCTTTTTCTTTGTACTTTTTTCAGTCTTTATTAAAGATCTCTCTCTAAAAGATTACAACAAAGTACAACCATCTGAGCAAAGCTGAAAAAAGTTAGGAAAAAGTCAGGAAAAGATACAAACATAAACTAAATGAACATTCTTTAACATTTTTAGGTTTCCTTTTTCAGCTTCGGTAAGAATGCCATCCACTGAAATTCTCATCAACTGAATGACTTAATTTGATTATAATTTAAAATATTTGCTAAATGTAACCATTACCCCACCCAGGTATTGATTTATTGTTTTACTATAAATACTGCACCACAATTAACAGTAATTAGTAATTATATTATAAAATATTTTAATAGGCAAGTAGTTGTAATGAACATATTTTGAAGTTCCCTTTATAAAAGTGCTCATTCTAGTCTTGTTAGTTCAATAGATATGTTTCACATGAAAACTAGATACAGCCCAAAATATTCTTATTAGTTCAGATGTTCACCAGAACATGGTAAAAAAACAAAAGGTTCTTTATTTTATTTTATTTTTTAACAAAAAACAAGAGTTTTTTTGTTTAGCTGAGCAGCTTCAAAGAACACTAGTCTATTCTACAATTGTCCTTTGATAATCCTGGTAATTTGGGTGTCTGCATGCTAGTGGATATACTCATGGTTCTCTGGCTTTCTTTTGCATACACAATCTATTTCAAGCACACGTTCATGCGGTCAGTCACAGTTTGCATAGGCTTGGGGTGCAAGATAATGAAACTGCACATTCAAACACACTCTCTCTCTCTCTCTCTCTCTCTCTCTCTCTCTCTCTCTCAAACATGCCCACAGATGCTGTTAAAGTAATGTAAATGTGTGGAAGAACCACTTGTAAGTCAAATGATTTAATGAAAGCTATTGAGAAATGCTGGCACAATGAAAGATTACTCTGTCTATCCTCACTAAGCCGTTGATAAGCGAGCCAGTTTTAAAGATTCAATCAGTGGTACTGAATGCATCCAAGCCCTCAATATACAATCACCCTTGTCCTCTGGTCGTTCCTGGCTGCAATTTTTTTTTAATTTTTTGTATCAGTTCACCCTTACAATTGTGGAACTTATATTGCTAAAATCCTGATTTTCGATTGTGAAAACTAATATAATTTTGGATCCACCTTGAAATGTCACAGTGAAGTTTCTGCATGTAACTTTTATCAAGAATTTTTTCAAGGTCGGAAGCATTAAATATCACGTGCAGCATATTTAACAATTGAACAAAAAAAAAATGACTGAACACTCAATGGTTCACCAACAAATACCTATAATTACTGTATCTTTCACAACAATACAATTTGAGCATGGGAAATGATTTACAAAGCATTCAGCTTATTGAGAAAAGCATCTTGTTTGAGCTTTCAGGTTGGATCTATGTGAACATATTGCACTACATTTCCAAAACATCTTGAAGGAGTATTTTTAAAATTAAATTTCTATTCGCTGTTGGACACGTGCTAGATTTTTCTACTGCATTACCGGTTGTGTAATGACTTGCTGTCCACTTACAGTGGCAGCACGAACCTGAGCACTCCCATGGTGCAAATAAGGCGTTAGAGTGATTAAAAAAGGAGGGTGGGGTGGAGGGAGCGGAGGAGATTGGGAAGGAACTAATAAGGATTTTGTTAAAGCATTATTATTACACACACAGTTGCCACAGTGCATTAGCTAGAGTCACATTCCTTATAATGAGCTCGTCAAAAATAATGCGTGGTTTCGAAAAAGAAACATTTCCAAACAACATTGTTATTCTAAAACAAACATTGATATGACCCAACAATTCATGATGTTACCATGACAACACTGCTTTAATGTATGTATGTGCATCTACTAATCTACTAAAATATGCTGGTATTAAAAAAAATACCTTTCACAGTTTGGATTTAAATGATGGTTATGATTTAGGGTTGCTTCAATTGGTCAGGTCTAGGCTCAGCAAAGTTACGCGGCAACAAAATGAAGTCAGCTGAGTACATGAATGTGCTGAATGACCAGGTTATCCCATCAGTGGATTTAGTCTTCCCTGACAGCACAGGCATATTCCAGGATGGCAATGCCAAGATTCACTGGGCTCAAATTGTGAAAGAGTGGTTCAGGGAGCGTGAGAAATCACTTTCACATGAGAATTGGCCACCACAGATTCCTGACCTTAACCCCATTGAAAATCTTTGGGATGTGCTGGAGAAGACTTTCCGGAGTGGTTCGACTCAATACCATTAATACCACCTTTAGCTTTATTTACGGTGCACATTTGTAGTGTCATTGTTTCGACAACCTTATGCAACGTCACAACATTTATTTCCCTCCAGAGATGCATTCATTCTTGGCTGAGATCTTGTATTGACGACGGGAGAGTCGAACCACTCCGTAAAGTCTTCTCCAGCACATCCCAAAGACTTTCAGTGGGGTTAAGGTCAGGACTCAGTGGGGTGAAAATTATTCCTCCGGCTCCATGAACCACTCTCTCACAATTTGAGCACAATACATTTTGGCCTTGTCATCCTGGTATATGCACGTGCCGTCAGGGAAGAAAAAATCCTTTGATGGGATGACCTGGACATTCAGTACATTCAGGTACTCAGCTGACGTCATTTTATTGCCGCATAACATTGCTGTGACTAGACCTGACCAATTGAAGCAACCCCAGATCAAAACCATTATTTCAATCCCAACTGCAACTTTTTTTTGGACCAGGCAGTGTATTTTATTTTACACTCCACTAACATAACATTAATATGAAAATGCTGTTCCACTTAAAACCTTGTACAGAAACTGAACATCTTGTACACACAAACTTACACACTCGTTGGCACACCCTGTTAAATAAATTCATCAGATTGTTATCAGAATCCATAATGAATCTTGCTCATTTTTATAAATTATTCATTCAATTATAAAACAACAATACTAAAAAGACTTGGTATATAGCTGTCATGTGAGGCTGTAAGTCATAGATCTAAATTCATAAGACACTTGTGGGAGTCGAACACTGTCCTCAGTGTATTAACAGATCTAAGACTGAATACCAAAGAGTGAATCACAACGGCTTCTGTACTTTCAGGTTACAGGCAATCACTGCTTCACATATAAACTTCTATTCTTTGAATCAAATAACAACTGAAATATTTAAGCTCAGTAAGACACTCAAAGATTTGGAAAATTTAATAATCTAAAAACCTTAGCAATTATCTTCAATCCACCAAATTATACAAGATCACTAATTTATAAAAACAAATCAAATCCTACCTGTACTTTACTATGCTTAGTGCTGCCTTCCCTTTCTCTTTCATCTTCAACATCTAGCCTCTTTAACCTTTTAACTTCACTCAGTTATTTCCAGAATAAGATCATCTCCTTCCAAGCTGCTGTCAGTTTTGACGTACACTTTGGATATGATGCCTGAGAGAGGTGAGTTGACAACTGTCTCCATCTTCATGGCACTGAGGACGCAGAGCGGCTGACCTCTCTCCACCTTTTGACCCTGCTTTACCTTTACTTCCACCACTTTACCAGGCATGGGAGCTCCAACCTGTCCCCGAACGTCTTTCAAGGCTTTAGGGTGGAAGTGCATCTCCTGATAGAGCAGACAGCTGGATGAGTTGGTTATAGAGGAGATTGAGGGAAACTGTAACATTTTTCACATTTTCCCCTCAAGATTCACAGACTACTTGCAATCTACCTGCCATCTTCTGGTATATGCAACTAACATACACACAAACTTACATACATATGAAAATTACTATACTTTACAAGTCATTCATTCCCAAATATTTTTGCTTCCAGGACTTTAGTAACCCAAAACAGTCAGCATTAAAGTAATCCATAAGACTCCAGTAGTTAAATCCATGTCTTTAGAAATGATATGATAGGTGTGGGTGAGAAACAGATCAATATTTAAGTCCTCTTTTAATGTAAAGTCCCCTCCCTGCTCAGTCGATCTCCACTTTAACTTTCACTTTCACATTCTTCTTGTGATTTTGGTGATTCACATTCTTCATGCATATCGCCCCCTACTGTGCAGGGAGAAGAATTTCTAGCAAAAAAGTACATAAATATTGATCTGTTTCTCAACCACACCTATCATATAACTTCTGAAAATATGGATTAAAAAACTGGAGTCATATGGATTACTTTTATGATGCCTGTATGTGCTTTTTGTAGCGTCAGAATTTAGCACCCATTCACTTGCACTGTATGGACCTACAGAGTTTTTTCATTTGCGACATCATTTTCATTTTTGGGTGAACTATTCCTTAAGTATGCAAAAGTAAGCTAAAAAGTCCCAAAAATCAAACATTGAAATGTATTTGTCCTGATCCCCAACAGGCTTGTGTTTACAATTTGAGTATTTGGCTTCCAAATGTCTCTTGAATTTCATTGGATTCATGCTTTCAGCAGCTATTAAAACTATCTTAGCTGTTGCAATCGAACCTGTATTAAATGTAGTTTGGGTTATATTTTGTAGTTGTATAATGTTCATGGTTTTCAAAGTTAAGGTATGTCATGCAATCTGCCCATGTTGGCATCTCAAAGAGAAATTATCTTGCTTGTTTTGCTCAGACTGAAAGAGCACTCTATTTACCATATGCTGTAAGTGACATCTCTCATATTTGTCATTGAAACCTATTGTGTTGCCACTACTCTGGTCTCAAGCAAGCAAGACAATCATATTCAATAATAATATCAATACTGTGAAAACCATACTCCCAAATAGGATTGATGAATATGTTTTCTTACTAGAGAGAATAGCTGTTGTCAGGTTTATATTTAGTAGACACTGATAAGGTTAACACATCTTATTAGACATGTATTAGATGAGAAAAAGTGTGGGCAAAGAATGTGAGATCTTCAGTTCTGTCAAATCATGCAGCAATCTGCAAACATTTTATTTTTATAAACTGCGTGCTTCAGTTGCAACTGCTATGTGTTAGACAACTAATTCCTACCCAGCGCTTAATTGATTTTGTTTAGAAAAATGTACATTTTTCAACTTGATAATTTAAAAGATGTTTATAACACGCCTCCCTCTAAGTGATAAAACAACCATGACAGCATGAGCAAGATCATTTTTAATTTATGACAGAAATTATCCACACCTTAAGAGAGTAAAGAGAGCATTCACAATACATGTCTGAATGATTGAGTGTACTGTTTGCGTCAAGGTAATTGCTCTTCAGTGATGAAACAAACCCATCCAGAGAGGAAAATAAACAATGGTTACCTTCATTGCAGCTGTATCCTTGACCAAGACAGAACGCAGCTGGCCATTGAGTTCAAAAAACACCTCTCTCTGGCCAGACTTGTTCAAGTCACCCAAAGCCAAGGCTTTGATATGCAATGTTTTCCCTCTCTCCAACTCAACCTGTGAGAAGAGACACAAGAGATGAAAAATGATAGTGATATTAACCCATCTCAAAAATAAAGTGAGTAGATAGGAAACATAAAATGCAATGATTGAGAAAGAGAAATGAACAAACAAACAAAAAAACAGATTTGTGCACAATAGACAGGAAAACTTGAGCAGAATAAAAGCATATTAAAGGATGAGTAATTAGGACAGGTCTCTAGGAGGCTGTGGGTCTGTACCACGTGCTGTTTGGCTGCGGAGATGATGTTATTTTGGTGTGTGCTTGCTTGCGTCTCAGTGACAGCTTAATATAGCACATGCTTATCTACGCTAATCAGCCACGACTAACATCTCATTTGGACAGCCCTACTGGGTGGAGAAACACCCTGCCAAACAACTTCAGTCCATGAGAAATTTCTGATTAAGTGTGATAACCAAGGAAAATTTGGTCCATTTCGAAAGGGTATAGAAAGTCCTGGTTTAAAATAAAATCAGGCCAGATAATGATTAAGAGATGCAAGCAAACTTTTCAATCTAATTTATGTTTGCTTAGTTTTTAAAGTAAAAGGACTTTTTAAGTGAGTGAGGTTATCTTCCACTTTTGATATTGCTCTGTCTCTGAGTGTTATCAGGAATGCGAGTCCTGCCTTCGCTCTCATGGAGCCTGCAGTAGGATAGATTCATGCCTGCCAGGTAACACCCACTTAACTCATAATGGGGTTTTAGGAGCCAACACACTGCTAAGCTCAAGTCAACACACGTAGAAGAACCTCAGGGCTCAGCCAGATAGATGCAGCTGCACAATTTTGATAAATAGCGTGGATTAAACAAAAAATGTACAAGCATGCAAACTTACAATGTCATGCTCTCAGTTAAATTACATCTGTAAAAATATAATTTATAGTTTATTCAAATCACCTTTTTATGCTCACATAAAGAACCTTGATGTTCATAGCAATATATTTGGAATTTGAACACAACAGAGGCATAGTATTCAATCTTACTATGCTAATCAATTATACAACCAGTGACGCATAAAAGCCAGTTACTAAACTTTTTAAAATTGGAGGCCAGATGAGGACATTTTGAAAATCTCCCGGTGAGAGAGAGAGCAGTCAGGCTCTTGGCAAAAGCTTAGAAGGTGAATTTCCATGGTGTTACAAATTTAACAGGGTGAAATCCATTTAGCATACATCTGCATGATAAGAAATGAAGCACAGATAAATAAGTGATGAAAATAGATAGGCCACCCACATCATTAAAATAAATTGTGAAATTTTAGGTTCTAAACATCAATGATTTACTGAATTGAATCTGAACGAACTGCTGTTTGCTGTAATTCTGCAGCACATCTACATTTCTCAGGAACTGTACACACTGCAAAGTTTTGGGAATGACAACTGTTTTTAAATGAGTCACTGCTGAAAATGCAATGACAGAGTGATAACCATAGCAACGCTTCATTGTCTCACTGCTTTGAACAAGAAACATGGATGGCATCAGTTCAACTTTATTTTTGACCAAATCAATTGTAGTGAAAAGGGACGTTAAAAGAGCAGTATCATAAAAATGAAAATTTCTTATGCAAAACACAAAAGGAAATAATTTTTTAACATCCAGGTCAATGTTTTTAAAACAATGGCAGTCGATAGTGCCTCAATTTAAACAATTTAATCTCAATGGTTGTACCAATAAAAGTAGTCATATTCCATATCTTCTGAAAGAAATACAATACGATAGGTTAGAATAGAATACAATAGGTTTTGATGAGAAACAACCTTTATATAATTTTTTAGTAAAAATCTTGATGTCCATTGCATGTTCATGAGCGCAATGAGTTCATGTGAGAACTTGTAACAATTGTAGCACACATCCTTACTCTGGTAGGTGAAAATTAATTGTAAATTAATTCTTAATTGCAAATTGTAAGTTTGATAGGTAGTGCTCTAAAAGTGACTATAGATTGCTCCCATTATAATGAATGAAGTCATTTAAATTTAGTCATTTAGCAGACGCTTTTATACAAAAAACAATTTATAAATGAGGAACATAACAAGAAGTTTGCCACATAAAAGTCTGCAATTTCTGCAGTATTGAACTGCTAAGTTCTCACAGTAGCTAGAGTAATATAATATGGACGCTAACTCAGAAGAAAGAAAAAAGAAAATAATTTTTAGAATTAAAAAAGGAATCTTTACCTTGACTGCAGGTCAGGCAGACAGCTTTTTTGAATGGCTTCATTGATTTTAAGAACGATCCAATATTCCAGATCTTTCAACTGAGGAAATAATTATGAGCATCTACAGAAAACTATGGTATATCTCTCACGTAGATGCTCAGTATGAACAACTTGATTGGATAAGTCACTTCAAGTAAGCGTTTAAAGTTCTTTGAGAAAATATGTTAACTCAGAGCCTTACTTAAAGGATCCAGTAATAACCAGAAATGCTTCAAGGTCAGTAGAGTTCTAATTCCGTAGTTATTGTTTACAGCATTGAAATGGTCTATAGGCTACCAATAGACACTAGGGGTGGCTGGAGAAACTATGGTGGAGAGAGATGGAAATTTGCAAATGACTCAATAAACCTGTTGTATCTGTTATTTTCTAGCACCACATCTCAGATGAACTGTCCAAAATAGAGTGCCGTCAGTGCTTTAACAACTAGTTGTTCAGTTCATGGATTTACTGTAAATGCGATGTCACAACCTGCATTTTTCAGGAGTGAAATCGGCTATAGAATGCAGCTGTCATTCTTGTAAATAATCAAACTGTATGTGTACCGAATGGGATTCTGCACACAAAAGATGAGCGACAACCATATTTAGCTGCTGTATGTGGCCTAAATATAAAAGGAACTAACCTGAAACTCCTCTGCGATTTTGGGGCCATCCAGAAACAGGCGAGTATTAAGGCAGTCCACAGGACCAAAGCTTGATGTGAACTCTTTGAATTCTTGGAAGACCTTAGGGTACATGGCTGATGACATCACATCTTCAGGTGTGATGTCATTACCATGTGCAGTTTGCAGACCAGACTCAAGAGCCTTGAAATCCATTGGTGGAAGTGAAGCCCCTGGACGTCCTTCAATTCGTGGTAAAGTCTTCAACACCTTCAAGAAACACCAAACTTGTGTAAACTTCACACTTATAATGAGCATAACTGTGGCTGTATACAGTAATCAAATATCCAGCCAAATAAACCTGAAAAAAACTCTTAATAAAACTGAAAAATGGCCGAGGATAATTTGTCTTATCTGAAATGGTCTCTTCATTAAAACTCATTCAGGTTTTAGATTCTAACAGCTTAAGAACAAGAAAGCTAAAGAATAATCCAAGTAAATTTGAATGGGTTAGTTCACCCAAAAATGTAAATTATGTCATAATTTACTGGAGTAAAAAATCTGAAGATCAGGTCGATCCAAACCTGAATGATTTTCTTTCTTCTGTGAAACACAAAAGGAGACTGACAGACTTGTTCACCTTTTACTTCCATTGCATCTTTTCCCCATATAATAAAACTGAAGGTGACTGATGCTGTAAGTCCCAAACATTCTGCCTAACATATCCCCTTATTTTCAACAGAGCAAAAATTGTCATAGGGGTTTGGACCAACACAAGGGAGGACAATCCCTTTATGTCCATGGGTCAACTCTGGGATTTTCAGCACAGATTACTAGGATATAGCATAAAACTATTATAAAATATTAGCAAATAATTACCATGCACTCGTTGTCCTCTTGCTAGAGCCTGACTTTGCAAGCTTTAACATCCTAAATACATCATTGGTGCTGTCAGAGTCAGTGTTAATGAACAAAAGCAAAAACCACTTTGACAAATAGGTCAATTGCAAAGAAGAGGTTTCATCATCAATATGCCACTAAAATTACTCGATACATTATGGGTAGGAACTTGCAGATTTCTGGGTGCTGGCAAGGCATCAACTGTCAACTGACACTATTTTCTCCTTTTTGTTTCACAGCAGAAAGAAATGAATTGAAAAATGGTCCTTAGACCTGCACTGAGAAACAGCCAGGCGGCTAACAGGGGCAAGTTGAATAGACTACACAAAAGGTGGAAAAGACAGTGAAAAACAGAACATTATTTCATGAAAGGCTCAGCAACCCATTTTGTTATTCAGATAAAATTCTAAGTTGAAACGGCTGCCTGCAGTCCCAGCCACCTACCTTTTGAATAAATTGCCACTTAATAGCAGTTGAAGTCATAATTTCAGGGCATATGTGCTCCCTTTTGTTGATGTGTCCTATAGGTTTGTTTTTGCAATTTGGTGACTCAGTCACCCCATCTGAGCATTTGTATGGAAGCTTATTGAAAAAGCTAGCTATGGGGTACAAAAGCTCACACAAGTACTTCCCTCCTTTTATCCCTCTTTTTTTCTCATCACTCCATCACTTGATATTACACAGGGGGCATTTATTTGGCTTCCCCCTTTTATTGCTTCATGCTTTCAGTCCTGTGAAGTTGATGATTCATAACAATTTTCATACCTCAAAACTGAGAGGTTGATTGTATTAACATATGGAGACAAACAATAGAGTAGCATGGGTAGGCTACTTAACATCTCAGAGACCTGTCTGGTTTATACATTATAAGGTGTTTTTGCATAAGTCTTGTAAATGCTCATGAAATTGTCTGCTTATATTTCAATATTCCACAGCTACCATCTTATGGATTTATTTATTTTTTTACTCCCCAATTTGGAATGCCCAATTCCCAATACGCTCTAAGTCATCGTGGTGGCGGGTGGCTCAATCCGGGTGGCGGAGGACGAATCGCGGTTGCCTCCACATCTGAGACCATCAACCCAAGCATTTTATCGTGTGGCTTGTTAAACACATTGCCGCGGAGACAAAGCGCGTATGGAGGCTTCACGCCATCCACTGCGGCATCCAAGCACAACTCACTATGCGCCTCACCGAGAGCGAACCACATAATAGCGACCATGAGGTGGTTACCCCATGTGACTCTGCCCTCCCTAGCAACCGGGCCAATTTGGTTGCTTAGGAGACCTAGCTAGAGTCATTCCAGCATGCTCCAGATTTAAACTCGCAACTCCAGGGGTTGTTGTCAGCGTCTTTACTCGCTGAGCTACCCAGGCCCCTCATCTTAAGGATTGTTAAATGTCAAGGCTATGATTCAAGTCAAACATCTTGTTCCAGTATGAAAACATAATGCAGTGGTTTTCAAACTTTTTTTGAGGGACCACCCATCCTAAAATATAAAGGCAGCTATATATTTTCAAGATATTTGAATGACAACTTGTTGTTTTCAAAATTAAATTATTGTCTTTTATATTTTCATTGTATTAAAGCCAAAAGAAATGTTAAATTATCTTGAAAAATGTACTTCAACTCGTTTCAAATTGACAGTGTATCTTTTTTATAACAACTATTAGGGTAATATTAGATATATACATCTGAAGATTTTTTTCTTTAGAAAGAAATTCTGTGAATTTAAACATTTTTCTTAAAATCTTATTTATCTACCCTGTCATTACTGAGATCATTGATGAGAGCAATTAAGCTCTTACACAAGATGGAGAGAGACTCTTGCCATGTACACTTCCATCACTCTCTGCATTGAGAGACATTCTCTGCTATAAGGCTTCAAATACAGCTGTGAATTACCAGGAGGTTTGCATAGAAAGTTTATGGAATCTTGTCATGTTATATAATTTGATAACTGAAAAAATAGTGCTTAAAATATCAGACAACTGAATCTGGAGAAGTTGCTAGGAGACCTTCTGTTTCCCTCACAACTGTTCTTTTGTGCTGGGTAAAAGGGAATATTTGACATTGTTGACAAGACTGAAAGTAGACGAATAGTTTTTGTTGTTATTGTTTTTTTGTTTTTGTTTGTTTATGTCTGAGTCATCTGTCCAAATCCAAGTGTGTGAATTTAGGCAGTTTGTCATTTTGTACACTTATAGCCAGACTGAAAATATAGCTCAGGGTGATTTCATGTGTTAAAACATTCTCCCAGAATGACCAATAAAAGCCTTTATAAAAAAAAAGGTCCACCAAAATATTATTGGAGAGATTTTAGTCTCTGTAGCCATTTATCACCAGACATCTGTCAGTAAAATGAAAATCCAGTGATTCTTAGTGGTTCCAGTGGTTCTCTGGAACTAATAGCTTTACTAAATATCCCAGTTAATACACAATATATATTTATAACCCCTTGATTTCTCCTTTAAGAGACATTTCTACAAATTCTCTTGAAAATTTTCAGCGAAATGGGCATAAAGAGCTTGCATTTAATTATATGTCTTAAAACCCACCAGGAGTTTTTTGGCTTTCCATCTGTTTGTGAGTGCTCTCATGCACTTTAGCTAACAAAGAGACTCATTTCACTAACCCAAATCAAATTCGTCAGGCATGACAGTCCATTGCTTTCCTCAGAAGGATCCACTGGAGAGAAGACAATAAAGTAGTGGATTGTAATGGGAACCCATGTAGCCATAAAACACACACAAGATTATTGCTCTGTGACCTGAATTTACTGTATCTTCCTGTGGTTATTCATTCATGGGTGTGGCATAATTGTTCCAATTTTGAGCATGTTTACGCAATAAGTGTCAGATCATTAAGATCAATGTGAAGAAAAAAATACAGCAGCCATTTACCTACGGAAGATGTGTGTATTTGTATTAGGGCTGCACAATTTGGGGAAAATGTCTTATTGTGCGATTATTGAGGTTAATATTGCGACATAATAAACAAATGGTATCATGAGTCAACTTGCTTGGTTATCAAAGAAAATGCACAAATAGATTATTGATAATGCTGAAATATGTATTTCTCAACTCAAACTCAAACTAGCAACAAAAACCACTATAAATGCACAGTGTTTTTGAAACTGGCATTTCCAAATCCTCTTTCTAAAAAGTTCTACTTATCACTGGTATCTCTTGTCCAGTGTGTGGACCATTTTCTGAAATCCCACTTTGCTAACGGTGCATCATATCTCTTGCCAAGCAGTGCATTATGGAGTCAGTGATTTCTTTATATCTCTGTGAAGACTTGTCATATGGTGTGACAATCACAAACACATCTATAATTGTGTTTTGTTTTGTTTGGCTTACAGGTTGTTGTTTCAGCTGTCTCTTTACTAATCTTTACTAAGCTTTCACCATCATGCATTCATCATACTTTTCTCTGTGCTGTTTCAGGTGATGATATAAATTTGTTGTGTTGCCACTTGATGTAGCAACTTTCATTTTGCAAATTTTGCACCGTACCTCTCTCTGCTCAGTGTCGATTATCTTAAAGCCAAAATATCGCCATTTAACCAGGGTTTCTTCTGGATCAAAATGAGGCAGAGTTGGTACCATACTGATTAAAAAAGTGACGTTAAAAACACGTAAAAGTTGGCTTTGCATTAATACACTACTAATGACATGGCAACTGAATACTAATGTTAATTTTGACAGCTGTTCTTTAATTTAGTCTTAGTCTTAACTAAAAAGGACATTTGACACAGAATTTTGATCATATTTAGTCAACCATATCTTATTTTTATTGTATTTTTTTTAGTCAATTTTTAGTTGACAAAGTCTGGGCTTTTTAATGTAGTTTTAGTCAATGACAACTGTTGACATTTTAGTCATATTTTAGTAACATTTAGTCATTTAGTCATTGATAAGCCTTTGTCAATTTTGTCTATCCAAAACCAATATATATATATATATATATATATATATATATATATATATATATATATATATATATATATATATATTGTATGTATATATACACACACATTTTATTGTTGTTGTCATTTTAGTGATGACATTGCAAGCTGCAGACAGCGTGGGGTGAGAGACGAGCGTCTCCGTGTTCGAGTGCGCATCAAACGGCGGACTTCAGATTGGGTTTCTTCCACGACTGGTTGATGCAGCTCTAACCGCACAGAGAATGAAAGTTTTGGAGTTTTTACTTACTTACATGGCACGCTCCAGTATTATATGAACTTTAATTAAGGATGATATAAAGATTTATCGCCAAGCTGTGATCTGTGTTTCTGTGTTATTTTTTTCTTGCCACCAGTTCAGTGTCAGTCTGCTCGGCATCTATCTTCACCTGATGTCCACGCTGCACACCGGAAACTCACATGACCACATGTGCCACTCCCTAAACTGAGACTGACTGGTCATCTTTTTATTAGCGGTGTAGAAAATGGGCAAACAGCTCTCAGAGAGAATGGATTGTCACGTCCACACATGCACTTGTTTATTTAATAAAATCACAGCATTTTGCCGTCATATAATTGCACAGGCTGACATTGCGACTGCAATATGATTAATCGTGCAGCACTAATTTGTATCTGCATAAAAATCAATGAGCATGTGTTGGACTATCCTCCTTATTGTCACTGACCTGTCCTTGAACCATCCTGATCGTTTCACCCTATTGTAAATACTCTTTAAACTGAAATCCTGACAGATAGCTGTAGAGGAAGTATACATTTAGGGCATTAGAACTGAGCCTATGGTCTGTGACAGTAATGGTCTGAGAGCCTGGAAGATTTAAAAGGAACTGAAAGCAGCGTACCAATTGCACCTCTGAACCCCTGTCTCAGTCAATCCATCAATCAATCATTCATCCGCCACAAACGGAAAACTTCAGATGAGTATGATGAGTCTAGACTGGTGAGGAACTCAAATGTGATGCTATAGAGTCCATTTGGTTGTTTATCCTTAATAAAGGACATGGTTGACCAATGACACAGCATTTGGTATGTCTGCCACACTCTTTAGCACTAACCTGCTAGTAGATGAAAAAACAGAAACAGATGAGAAACAGGAACTAAAAACCTTTGGACTTAATTTAAGCATATACACACTCTGAACAATTATTCTACATTATATGAAGTACAATCGTGACTTGTGAGCTTCTCATGACATTAACGTGTAGTGCCAATGATCTCCAGACTTCTCCACAGTTTTTTAACTCAGTGTGACACACCCAACCATGATCGACCCCACTACTAAGTGCGGAAGTGTCTCTAGTAATTAGCACATTCAACCCTGTTAATGCATTTTAAATAATACATAAAACATGCTGATTAATGTATGGCGGAGCTCCCTGAGGATCGCCAGTAAAGGGTTTAAAGGCTTTTCCCTTGGCGGAGGCATGAGACACAAAAGAGGGCTCACCAATTCTATCCGTCACAGTAGCTGCAGTTCAAAGATGCTTCACGCTTCATTCAGTCACTCTTCATTAATATGTGTGTGTATGTGAGTGTGTGTGGAAAGAAGGGTTTCTAAAGATAGAGTGCTTAATTGCCTTTAGGATTGAGACCACGGGAATGTTTAATTGAAGTGTCTGCTAACGTCATTAAGCAGCATGTATAAAAGGGAGGCAAGAAAAGGGACGTGTTTTTTTTTGCTGTTAAATTTGTAGACAAAATGCATTTCTATAAAGCACATATTATGTTTGTTTTTTATCTTAAACAATTAACATTAACTTTTGAGTAAAATGTATTACCATTTTATAAGTGTGTAAGAAATGGCAACCAATGCAAAGACTGCTTGATGTGATGGTGCATGACATGTTTTGATCACATCAGTAAGACTGTGCACATATTTTTTCCTTCTGTTTGCGTGTGTCTGTGCATGTCAATGTATGTGTGTGTGCCTGTATGAGAAGATTGCCCACTCTTATCAGGGTTTATCTGGATGACCTGATTGGCAGAGATAGAGCTAGATAGAGAGATAGAGATAAGGTTGCACTGCAGAAACCTCTCCAAGCTCATGTCTTTCTGTGTTCCTCAAATAGCTGGGGCATGAATAATATGGTTGTGTTGTTTGACAATTTGCATGGTTTTATTTACATTGTTGTTGTTGTACATTGTTGCTAGGTTTTGTTGATTGAAAACTCGATAGACCATCCATCCATCCATCCATCGTCAACCGCTTATCCTTTACAGGGGCTGGAGCCTATCCCAGCTAACATTGGGCGAAAGGCGGGGTACACCCTGGACAGGTCGCCAGTCCATCACTGGATAGACCATGAATCTTAAAAGCCTTATCTCTTTGGGAGAACATTTGACTTACTTTTAGCATAAAGGAACCACGTAATATACGTAACTTGTAAATGTTGACACAGTCATGTAATTTTTGAATGAGATCAGGCTGCTTTTATTGCTAGTCTCTTTGTCATGTCACGCCTGGTCAGAACACGGTGTGACAGTCTCAAATGTATACTACACTACAAGTTGTGGAACTAGCTGGGAGAACTACATAAACTTGCAGCAAAACTTCTAGCTAATTAGTCAGCAAGGAAGTACATGAGAAGGATTGTAATTGATGAAACGTTCAAGTTGAGACTAATATGACAAATACCCTTATTACCTGGTGGACATATTTTTTAGCCCTACTCAAAAAATATCAGCCGGTAGTGAGTGAATGATCTCTCACTTCTGTGTGAAATGAAGGCATTTAAAGACATTTTAAAGAATATAATTCACTACAGACCTTGTTATATTTGTATCTATTCACTACAGATACATGTAGTGTTCACTAAGACATGGAATTGAAGTAATAAAGATCTAAGTCTTCAAAATCAGTTTTTCTGTCTTCCTGTCTGTCTTTCTCTGGATGTTACTCTGAGGGCACATGTTGGCTCACACAAAGAAATACTGCCAGTGCTGACAAGCAGCATTTGATCTTTCATTCTTGGACTTCAGGGTGCTTCAAAAAGGTTTGTCTGTCTGTTTGTGTGTGTACCAGCAAAACAGTAAATCAAAGTAAATTTGCCACTGCAGAAGCAGCATGTCTATGCTCAGAAACCACCATGTTAAAAATAAAATGACCTCATGACTGTAGATGATTTGTATGTATGTGTGTGTGATTGTGTATTATTGTGGATTTATTGCTTTCGACTCTACATGGATTCTTTTCTCAGCAAGCCTTTCAACACAAAAAGAAAAGCCACATCCACTGCTGAGATAGAAACTGGAAAGTGACAAGCTTTATTCACACTTAGACCTTTTGTCTCAAATTCTCTGTCTCATACTCTCTTTTCCTATATCACACATATAGATAAACTTTGTGATGGATGTGCACACAACTCTCTCTCAAACTGTCTTTCCCTCACTCCCTCTCACCTTTTCATTTTCCTTTTCTTTTCACATTTTTCTTTTGTATAGCAAGGGATTATTCATGAACAAAGCCACTGTCATTCTCAATGGAAAGAAAATATAAAATAAATTGCTTACGGTTCTCCTCATTTTCAAGGGGCTTTGGATAAAAGCGCTTGCTAAATGACTTATCGTAAATGTAATGGTCTCAATTCGCCAGTAATCAACTCATCTCTCTGAAAAAGTGGCACATTTATATCAGTCACACTTTCAGTTAACTTCATCCTTGATATACTTAAGAACTTCTGTTTAGTTTGTATGTCTGAAAAGTCTTGCAAAATACAAGAGAGCTTGAATTAAGACAGAAAACCAGGAAAAAGAGTTTTGTTTCAGAAGTGGTGCTATCTCACCTTTGACCTGAAGGGCTCAGGAAAGCCTCCGTGTGGTATTCCAATATGTCCTTGTAGGAACTCCACAACAGAAAGAGGGAAGGATAGCTCATCTGCTCTCTCTTCCACTTCAGCCCTAGAAAGAGAGTTCTGAACCATAAACTGAGCCAGATCACCCACAATCTTAGAGGAGGGGGTCACCTGGTGAAAGGAAGTGAGAGATTGACAAAGAGACAGAAAGACAATTGTTAAAACAGCTCTTTTCTTCTGAAAACCTTTCAAATCAGGCTCACACAGCATATTTTAATGTTTAGTACTGTAAACAGAAAATCTACACACTGAGCCCCCTCCCTCCTTTAGTCAACTATTTATAAAACTTTCCTCCTGTTCAAAATGTTTCATGTGCTTGATAGTTCAGTAATAAATCAAGCATTATTATCAGCTCAAAAAACAAAAATATTACAGTGCTACAAAGCCCAAACAAGAGAATATGAACTGGCAGAGTTGGCCGAGCTCTCATGACCATTAGAAATAATGACAAAGCATGGACTCTACAAATATAGAGAATTGCTAGTAATCCAGAAAATGAGAGGAGGAATGGACATGTGGACAGGCCAGATCACAACAACAGAGTTTCTCTGTCATCTGAAATGTGAACAACGTCAAATAATTTGATATAACATTTACTTTTCAAAATCTTTTTTAAACTTCCTCTAAAGGACACTCAAACTTGCACAATAAAAACTGACTGTGTGAAGACTTGAGGATTCAAGAGAGAGAGAGAGAGAAACTCTATATATAAAAAAAAAAAAAACTAAACAAGGGAGTGACAGTATGAGAGAGTGGTGAGGATTGTGTGGGAATGTAAATTTGAGAGAATGAAAGACACACAGACTGAAGATGGGAAAAGTATGACATTAAGGAGAAGAATAAAATGTTAAAATGTCACCGCATCTTTCACATAAATAGTTCAGCACTTCATGACAAAATACCACATGCACTGTAAAACTGCTGTCAAATGTTCAAATTTCTGTGTGTAGGCAAGATTCATTTTGAAAGTATACCCTTCCAAAAAATACTGTGATGAGGTACACCACAGTACTTTTTTGGAAGGGAATACTTTCAAAATTAATAACCACTCGAGGACTGTAAGGAAGGGAGAGAGTTAAAAAGGAGAGATATATCTGAATTACACTGACATTCAAGATTAAGTTTTGTAATAGAGCCCTAGACAAAGGTTACACATAGTCAGGGGTGGAAAGAGTACTAAAAATCATACTCAAGAAGTACTGTTACTTCCCAAAATTTTTTGTGTGAGTAGAGTAAAAGTAGCTGTCCTAAAAACTACTCAAGTTAGAGTAAAAGAGTAGCTCACTTAAAAGTACTCATGAGTAGTGAGTATTGAGTACTGAGTTGCAAAACATATGCCCCATTATAATGAACACTGTATGCCAACTTTTAAAATACATCACTTATGATAATGATAAACACTACATGAATTTGATTCCAAAAAATAAAAGAATATTGATATATTGAAAAAATATTGATCTGTTTCTCACGCACACCTGTCATATCAATTCTGAAGTCATGGATTAAACCACTGGAGTTACCTTTTTGCTGCTTTTATGTGCTTTTTGGAGCATTAACATTTTGGCACCCCTTCACTTACATTGACCTAAAGAGCTGAAATATTCTTCTAAAAATCTTAATTTGTGTTCTGAAGAAAGAAAGTCATAGACAGATGGCATGAGGGTGAGTAAATGATGAGAGAATTTTCATTTTTGTGTGAATGATTTATTTTAAGTAGCACATGTGGGGGCTACATTGTCCTCCTTTAGAGATACAATGTTCAACATTGATTTAATTCTTGTAACGTTTAAGCCTAGAAATAGTTGTGTTCTCATTCTAATGCATGATGCACAATTTTCTTAAATTTGTGACAGGTGGAATATTCTGCTGAAGTATTGCTCTGCAAATGTTGACACTTTTCTATCTTTATAAAGGCTAATCATAATTATACATTATTTTATCATCTCTATTTTCCTGGTAATTTATTATGCCAATTAACACTCCATATCATAATATTTAATAAAATATTGTTATTAAAATGTCACAGTTTTATTCTATTACATGAATACTTTTAAATCTACTCAAGTTATTCGACCAAAAGTAGTGAGTTGTTTTCTCGTTTCCTTGTTATTGTTGTTTGATTAATAGCCATTTTTTTTACATAGCCTACTAGACAGTGCTCAATTCGGTTACACGCACACTTCAAGTCAGATAATTTGATGCAAATACACTTTTTGTCCCATTGTTTAAATTCACTTTAGACATAAACGACTGTGTTTACAATAAATCCTCATCAAGATGTACACCTGCGTTAGCGCTCAAACATTAGCTGCCTGTCAGTCAAACAGCACGCAGCAACAGACTAGAAAAAAGTCAATCTTTTATATTTCATCTAGATCAACCAACCAGTGGAGCTCTTGCTAGTGCGATTGATGTCATGAACACCCCTGTTCTAGATGTAGAATATAGGCTAAATATAGAAAACTACACAAAAGTTTGATCGAAGACATCTCTCTTTTTTCCAATGAACATCTAGATAATTTTTTTGCCCAGCCCTATTGATATATTGGTATATGTCTCGTCACTGTCATGACTGCAATGTTGCTCGGAAGTGCACACAAGACTTTAACCTACTGTTGCACTCGTGTACACAGTAGTGTGACAATAAAGTGATTTGATTTGATTTGAACATTGCATTACTCTCTCACAGCACCCCAATAATCTGAGTGATATATAAAATGATAGTTAAATTACAGGCTACATTATAGACATGCAGAATCTACTAAGCAGAAATATAAAATTTACGTTGATATGTTTCTTTAAATTAGAGGCAGGATTAATGCTGATATCTGGCTTGAGCAAGTTAAACTCACATGACACGATCATGCAATTGGCCTTTTTCTCTGCAAAAAGCCCTTCCAGGTGCGGCCGTGATGTTCAGCTGTAAACTGTGCTTAATTCTCCACAGTTGGCGCCAGATCTGCAGCTGCCGTTCAAGTTTTTTACATGTGATTTGATTTGATGGGAGTCATGAGACTCTCCCAAGCCAATCATGTTGTAGATAAAAATAAAATCATGACAGGGAAGAAGCGAACACAGACGGTGGGAAAATAGCACAGTAAAAGTACAGCTACAGCACTTAAAATGTACTCAAGCAAAAGTATACAGTTTTAACATTACTTAATAAAAGTAGTTAATTACAGTAATGTAAGTATTTGTAATTCGTTACTTTACACCCCTGTGCACAGTTAATATCCTCGTTTAAATACAAAGCCTTAGACAAAACATATGTAATGACTTTGAGAGAGTAAGGATTTAGAAATCACCCCAGTGTCCCTGAGTGACTCCAGCGCTGCTGGGACTGTAGCGTGTGACATTACATCTTTAACAGATTTGACAAATTGTAAAACTTCTAATGTGCACCAATGCACATAAATGACAACATTTCAAACATTTTCATGAATGACTTGCACACTTGCTATTTAAACAGTGTTAAAATGCTACATATATTTGCATAAGTGTCTACAGCCTCACATTAGCAGGCAGAAGTTTTTTTTTATCTCAGTAAACAGTGTTCATAGGGAAATTGCTGTCTGTCATTTGAATATATAATTGTCTGAGAAAATTAACAATGATTTCACTAAATTAAGCATGGAAGTTCCCTTCAAGAACCTTTTCATCCTGCCACAGTCTTCTGTAGTCAAGACACTGGAGCTGTAGTTCTCTTTATATGCCTCTGTCTTTAGCAGAGACACTGGCCATGCACGGAATACGCAGCATGCTATGATACTTCACTTGCGGTATGTTGTATTTCATATACTGTACTCAGTATGCAAATTTTCTATTAGAGTACTAAATTAATACTATTACATTTGCCAACATGAGCAGCATTCAACAGATCACACTGCAAGGAATACTGTATCACACTGCTATGCGCTAAACTTAACCTTCCATTTTTAATTCAAACGAAAGTCATATATAAGACCCATTTTTAGCATTTCCTACTTCACTCATTATTCAATCAGATTACCAAAAGTTAAGTGCAATAAAAATGTAAAATTACATTTTTATTCCTGAGATGATTACTGGACTCTGCTCAATGACTCCGCATTTTCAGACCTGTAGCTTGCTTGATTTTTTTTCTGAAACAGGGTCTAAAATTATTACAGTTTGCATTATTTTCATGGTTTGTTTCGCTTTCACAAGGGAATTTTTTTGAAAATTGACCAAAACTGTGTTGATAATTCACATGTGAGCAAACTGTCCCCTCACTGGTCAGAATGTTTATGTGCTGTTTTGGGATTTCGCTCACACATCTATATACCGGTTAAAATTATATACCAGTAAAAATGTGTCAACTTGTACAAATATTTGAGTATTGTTTGAGTCACGGTTATGCAAAATGTCAATGCATGGTAAAGAATATGTGTTCCAGTCAGAGGTTGCACTGCAAATAAACATTATTCCACACACAGATGGATACGAGTCATAAAATTTCCATCGTGGTTAATTTTTTCTGTCATTAGTTGCTTTTGCATTATTTCTGCATTGAAAAGTATCTGTTCTCACGGTCACAGAGGTATGTCGCTCCCTATCACGTCCCCATACAAACACACACACATGGAAACACACACATACACATTTATTTCTGTCATAAAGTTGGTGACGTCCTTCCTACCTGTGTCTGTTCTACCGCTATCCACAAGAGAGATGCAACCATGCTAAAATTACCTCAGGAATTATTAAACAACTCCTATTTTAAAGAAACAAGTATATGTAATGTAGTTGCCAAAAAAATTATATCTGCATTTTAATGATGAATTATAGTGATGAGCTGATTCACAGTTTTATTCTCTGCAGATCCATCAGGTATGTTCATGGTTTATTAAGGGATATTGTTTGCTTCATTGGTCTACTGGGTCAGATTGCATTCTTACCACAACCAAACTGCTCCAGAGTTTGTTTGCAATCAGACCGAGACCTTACTGTTTTTTTGTGGATGCGAGTAATATCGCCTTGTTCATATATGCCTAAACAAACCGAACCAAGAAAGAAACCACACCAGGTTTCGAAAAAAAAATGCTGCAAGCATGCCAGGTGTGAAAACGCCTTTAAACATTGTAAGGTCATGGGGCAAGAAAAATTTGAAACATTTTTCACTGCATCTCACATACTAATTAAAAAAAATAGTATAGGCAATATACACTCACCTAAAGGATTATTAGGAACACCTGTTCAATTTCTCATTAATGCAATTATCTAATCAACCAATCACATGGCAGTTGCTTCAATGCATTTAGGGGTGTGGTCCTGGTCAAGACAATCTCCTGAACTTCAAACTGAATGTCAGAATGGGAAAGAAAGGTGATTTAAGCAATTTTGAGCGTGGCATGGTTGTTGGTGCCAGATGGGCCGGTCTGAGTATTTCACAATCTGCTCAGTTACTGGGATTTTCACGCACAACCATTTCTAGTGTTTACAAAGAATGGTGTGAAAAGGGAAAAACATCCAGTATGCGGCAGTCCTGTGGGCGAAAATGCCTTGTTGATGCTAGAGGTCAGAGGAGAATGGGCCGACTGATTCAAGCTGATAGAAAAGCAACTTTGACTGAAATAACCACTCGTTACAATCGAGGTATGCAGCAAAGCATTTGTGAAGCCACAACACGCACAACCTTGAGGCGGATGGGCTACAAGAGCAGAAGACCCCACCGGGTACCACTCATCTCCACTACAAATAGGAAAAAGAGGCTACAATTTGCAAGAGCTCACCAAAATTGGACAGTTGAAGCCTGGAAAAATGTTGCCTGGTCTGATGAGTCTCGATTTCTGTTGAGACATTCAGATGGTAGAGTCAGAATTTGGCGTAAACAGAATGAGAACATTGATCCATCATGCCTTGTTACCACTGTGCATGCTGGTGGTGGTGGTGTAATGGTGTGGGGGATGTTTTCTTGGCACACTTTAGGCCTCTTAGTGCCAATTGGGCATCGTTTAAATGCCACGGCCTACCTGATCATTGTTTCTGACCATGTCCATCCCTTTATGGCCACCATGTACCCATCCTCTGATGGCTACTTCCAGCAGGATAATGCACCATGTCACAAAGCTCGAATCATTTCAAATTGGTTTCTTGAACATGACAATGAGTTCACTGTACTAAAATGGCCCCCACAGTCACCAGATCTCAACCCAATAGAGCATCTTTGGGATGTGGTGGAACGGGAGCTTCGTGCCCTGGATGTGCATCCCACAAATCTCCATGAACTGCAAGATGCTATCCTATCAATATGGGCCAACATTTCTAAAGAATGCTTTCAGCACCTTGTTGAATCAATGCCACGTAGAATTAAGGCAGTTCTGAAGGCGAAAGGGGGTCAAACACAGTATTAGTATGGTGTTCCTAATAATCCTTTAGGTGAGTGTATATTATGTACAGTACAGAACAAGGCCGGAAAAAAGACATGTCTCGCCCGATATTCAAAATAGTGATTAACCAATATGTGATGTGTTTGTTAGCAATTCTTAAAATTTTACATTTGGTAAAACCCAGTCTTAAATAGATGGAAGTAGTAGTAGTTAGTAGTAGACATTCTTGGTTCAGTATGAAGTAAACTAGTATTCCAATCTGAACATAGTCAAAGATACAGTACATTTCCAATCAGTTCAGCTGGACTGTCTTAAGCCAAAAGAGCACATGTTGAACAAGGTGCTGCTGCAGAAGGATTCAAATCATGGGATGCTGCCTTCAGATCCTGTAGAATCATACAAAATCCTGCCTTCATTGAAAACAGAGAGTTAAATCTTGGAGAAATCAATGGGTTGTTAATTGAGAAGAGAATTTGTTAAGTAACCAGACACAATGTAAATCTATTTCAGGCCAAGCCTCTCTCAGCAAAAGTAATAGAGGCTGTCAGGGAAAGTGCTATAAGATAAGAGTGAGATGGGATTAAGAAGGGATCACACACACAGACACAGACACACACACACACACACACACGCACACAGGTGCGGATATCCTTATGAGGACTCTCTATAGACATAATCATTTTCATACTGTACGAACTATAGATTCTATCCCCTAAACCTAACCCTAAACCTAATCCTCACAAAAAACTTTTTGCATTATTACATTTTCAAAAAAAAAAAAACATAGTTTAGCGTGTTTTTAAGCATTTTGAATTATAAGAACACTAGAAATGTCCTCATGAACCACATTTATAGCATAATACCCTAATAATGATCAGTTTGTAAACAAATACATTTCCTCGTAAACCACCCAAACCCGCACACAACAACACAACAACAATAACCGCCCTTCACCAGTAAGTGGCGGTGACGTCACCACGACGCTTGTGCCAGGCTATGTGCACGTTAAACCCACACGCGCACACACACACACACACACACACACACACACCCACACACACGCACGCACACGTGCACACACACACACACACACACACACACACACACACACACACACACAGACAGAGATCTGAAAGTGTTTACTCTCTTCTGTGTTATTGTGCTGGGTATCTCCTGCTAACTGACAGGTTACATCTGTTTGGCCATCGGCATGGACAGCCAGTGCTTGAACTCAAGAGAACAGTTTGTGTGTGTCAGTGGTATCTGCTGCTGCAGACAGAATTAGTGGAGTGTGTGTGTTAGTGTTGGTGTGTGCCTCAGCAAACCAATGGATAAACAGCAAGAAAGTGAAGGAGATAGAGGCTATGTTCAAAATGGAATACTAGTGTACTGCTTACTAAGCAGTACACACAGAATAATGCTTTACATTTTTAAAAATAGTATGTAAAAGAGTATTCAGAAACAGAAAACTCATAACATGTTTAATGGTGCCATCATGAAGTTATCATACAATCCAATTTAGTGTAAAAATGTCAATCGTCATACTGAAAATGCACTGTGCTGGTTCTATATCAGTGGTTCATAGAGCAGGTTTTCTCAGACTTTTTTGAACCACGGACCTGTTAACCCCAAATTCTTTATGGACTCCGAACCCCACCACCACCATCTCAACAAATATGATATTATTTACTAAAAGTATAAAATCAAGTACTGATCCCAGTAATAACTTGCATTAAGTTTAAATAAGTGTTTCAATTATGTTTACATCCAGGATTTTAGGAGTGAGGAATACAACACAAGAGATTCATAGCAAAGACATCACAAACAAACACCACAAAATGAAGTTAGGGAGACAGTCCATTGCTCATTTCTGGTTTTAGCACCAACCACAGGGCGAAGAAACATCACAGAGAATAATACAAAGTTCAAACAGCACAGATTTTTTCGTAAATAATTTCAATGTCCCCCCATCAAAGCACGAGTTTACACATGAGTAAAGCACCAAATTCTTCAGAAGAAAAATGAACAGTTGAGCATTACTTCATTCGTTTTATTTATATAAACTATATGACACCACAATATTTATAAGGCCCTATAGACCACGTCTGGTCATTGTGTTATATGGCATGCTGTTTCCAGATACATCGATGAAATGTTCTAAATGGCATATCGAAGGAAACTAGAGACTAAAGCAGGTTTCAATGTAAAAACTGAATGAAGTTTCTTTCCATATGTAGTACCGTATTGATCAGCTCATGTTGTTTTGTCAAAAAGTTTAACCCTTTCCTGACAGCTAAGAGTTTCCAGAACTATGATCAGTTGGATTAAATTAAATTAAATTACGCATGGCTTACAGCCAAGACAAAACACACAGTGCATGCAAGGGGACGTGGGTCACACTAGGATATAAATGGAAAATTATATCTACTGCACGACTGAATTAAATTAACTAATATTGGCCACTATTAGACAGATGGTATGGTTAAAATAAGGGTCACTGTGTTAGGAAACATATCACCCGGTAGCCCAAGACTGGTTGCCCACTGAAGCTAAGCAGGGCTAAGCCTGGTTAGTACCTGGATGGGAGACCTCATGAGAAAATCAGGTTGTTGCTGGAAGAGGTGTTGTGAGACCAGCAGGAGATGCTCTCCCTGTGGTCTGTGTGGGTTGTAATGCCCCAGTATAGTGACAGGGACGCTATACTGTCAAAAGAGCACTGTCCTTTGGATGAGATGTTAAACCGGGACCCTCTGTGGTCATTAAAAATCCCAGGATATCTTTTGAAAAGAGTAGGGGTGTAACCCTGGTGTCCTGGACAAAAATCTGCCTCTGTCCATCATGGCCTCCTAATCATCCCTGTATACTGATTGGCTTCATCACTCTGTCTCCTCTCCACCAGTAAGCTGGTGTGTGGTGGGTGTACTGGTGCAATATGGCTGGTGTTGCATCATCCAGGTGGATGCTGCACATTGGTGGTGGTTGAGGAGATTCCCCCCTTCCTTGTAAAGCGCTTTGAGGTCTCAGATAAAGTGCTATATAAATGTAACTAATAATAATAAAAACATATTATCACATTTAACGTGAAGCTGGATCTCAACTGTCATGTTATACTAACTTAGTTATACTTAGTATATATAGTCAGAAACAGGGACCTTGCTAATCTAGTGCTGTTCAGCTGTGTCTTATGAATACTGACACTCATTGTGGTTTATATAACTTGAAATACATATTGTTAAACCCCTTCTATTTTACTGGATGAAGCAACAGCATGTCTCAATTTATGACAGATATTGTCCAATGTCATCTGCAGAAACTCAAGTAAATATTGCATGTAAAAAGTTATTTACCCCCGAGTCATGTTAAAGCGAGATTCATTCACCAATCAGAGATGTCGCTGTTACCATGGGACTGTGGATTTCCACACACTTAAATTTGAGGTCCAAAACCTACATCTATTTTACATAAGCTGTTTAAATGTATTGTTTTACATTTCTATTATGTTGTATTTTTATACTAGTCAGTAGGTTTATAGAGTAGTTGTTTTTATTGTTTATTTGATTACAACTTTACAACATTTTGTTCACAATTCATGGATTTTCCATGGACCCCCTGGTAATTTGACCCCAGTTTGAGAAAAACTGTCTTAGACATATTTCTTTTGCAGCAGGGGAGCCCCCGTTGAGCCATAAATGTTGCAAATGTTTTTTAAACTACACCCTGTATAATTTGAACAACATGTCAGTAACGATACTAACTGAGGTTTCATAAATCTTAAGCATGCAAAACAGATTAGTAATGATTAGTAAGTAATAATTACTTCAGTTGAGTACGTGAGTCAAATGTTGATCCTGTAACCACTCTGACTAATCCATTGAGTCATTCAATTAAGATTCCGTCAGACTGATTCAAACCAGTAACTTGTGAGTTTTTGAGTCTTTTGAAACGCTCATAAAAAAAAATGGTTAAAAGTAATTTACTCGTGAATCTACACTGGTCACTGTGTTTTTAGGTGAAGCCCACAAGGACAATTCAATGGAAAAAAAAACGTCTTTTCTTGCCATTATTTTGCAATACAATGGCATGCAGATGCACTGGAGGTAAACAGTTGATTCTGTTAGGAGAACATTGATAATTGATTGCATTGAGAGAAAGGCTGAAGCGAGCAATGGCAGACATATTTCACTTGATTGGTTAATTTGGCCTTAGGGGGCGTGGGACAGCAATGCAGAGCCCAGCACTGACAGGTGACATTGACTGCTGGTATTGGGCTATGTGGCTGACATCTAATCTGATAACCAGTGCACTCACTATAACACTGAGACTTGCAGACATATACACCCACACTCACACTCACACACATACATATACACACAGGTAGCCTCAAGGTCTAATCAATGTTTCTGTGTTAGAAAGTGGCAGAAGTTTTTCTCATATTAGTTGGAGCGATGATAGGCTGACATTCTGCCACCCTCCAGCATGCTGACTAAGAAATTTCTATCAAGAGTCTGCAAAATGTAAGGTCTCTGTTTAGAAATAAAACCTTTCAGCATCTGTTCAAATTACAATAATTACACACAAAAGAACAAAGTGTGCTTGCATTGTGATTATGCCACTAGCACTAGCCCTATATTAAAAACATTAGATTTGTAGTGATTGTTGCTACTTTTTTATATTTTAAGCTAATTGTTAGATTTTCTAATTGTTAGAATAGACAAAAGTGACTTGTGATGAGGAAGAGGGCGGGGTCGGGCCGTGAGTGCGCACAGCCAGCCCCTAATCGGGCTAATCAGCCGAGGAGAGGGATAAAGCCGACCCGGATGCGGCTGTTCGGGATAGAGAGAGCCACACGCAGCTGCTGTTAGGGTTTATGTTTATGTCTTCTTAAGCTTTCATTAAACATTATTTTGACTGTTCAGCCGGTTCCCGCCTCCTCCTTGCCCACCTTACCTTATTACGTTGGTGCTGAAACCCGGGAAGGAGGAGGGATGCGCTGCCATAGAGTCCTCACCACTGCCATCTGCCTAAAGGAGCAGCCGCGGCTGTCCGCTGGGGGACAAAGGAGTAGCTGTCGGCTGCTCGGATGCGGATGAATGCCACCAACCGTGAGGGGAGGAGGGGCTCGCGTCCAACCGCCTGTAGAGGTGGAGCTGCTGCCAGGGGCAGAGGGGCTCGCTACTGGCCGCCAGAACGTGGAGGGATGTTCCATCCGCCAGGGATCGGAGGACTCGCTCCGGTCTGCCCGGGGAGGAGTGGCTGTCATCCACCAGAGGGTGATAGAGTGGCCGAGGACCAGGCGACAGCATGTCTGGGAACCGGTGAGCAATTTTTTTTTCTCTCTCCTCTCTCTCTCTGCTGCTCTTCCTTGCTCTTTCTCTCTCCCATTAACCCTCCCCTTTTCTCCCTCCCAGGTCTCAAAAGGTGGGGAAAGCCTGCCGGCAGGAGGGGGGCGGGGTGTACGTCATGCCGGGTAAAGGAGGGTAAAGGAGGGATGAGTGTGACGAGGAGGAGGGTGGGGCCAGGCCATGAGTGCCCGGCCTCGCCCTCTTCCTCATCACATCACTTTATTCACAGACCTGCAAGAACACATTTCAGCATATGGAACAGGGCAGGAGGAAAAAGGGACAGAGAAAGAAAGAAGAAAATATAAAGTCAGAGAGTAATGTAACAAGTTTGGAACCAAAATGAGATTCTAGGAGGCCTTACTTTGATGAGATCCCCCAGCAGTTTGTTGGCTTCAGTGTAGGCTTTCTTCACCTCTTTGAACTTGTTACCAAGGCCCATGCTGTGGGCCTGGAAGTGAAGGTTTGTGTACTGGCCCCCTGGGATCTCATTTTCATAAACATCTGCATTACCAGATTTCATGGTGGCAGTGCAGTCGAAGGGTGCATACAGACCACGAGCCACTTCCCAGTACTCACTGTAGTCAAAGACCTTGTCCAGAGAAACACCTGCAAGAGACAGATGAGAGATGTGTGGCAAATGCTTTATAGCTTGTTGATCAAGTTTCAAAGTAATAACAGCACAACAAGTCATTTTAGGACCAAGTAATAAACCAAGTGTATCATGCTTTACAGTGATTATACTATGTTTAAGTGGTGTCAAATCCCTTAAACCGTAGTAAACGCAATGTAACAAACAGCCTTAAATAGCTAGAGTTACAGTTTCCTAAAATAAATGCCAGTGTTTGCATGGCTTTAATTATATACTGTAATTAAGCTTAGATTTAAGTTTCGGTTTGGTGTAAATGAAATGCTGCATCGTTTCCGCTGTACTGTTGTCATGACAATGAGCATGTCTTGTTTTCAGTTGGTTGTACACAAGAATTACCACATTACTGTGGAGTATGAGCGTGGCTATAAATGTTTAAACACATGCAATGAAGACAAGACATCATATAAAAGACCAATCACAAGTATTCAATTATAACAATGATTTAATAACTGACGTGCTGCCTGTATTTCCTAATCATCACTATTCATTTTCATAATGAAACAAGTCTTCCGCCAAGTAATATAAGTTTATTAGCCAAACTCTAGGCTGTTTATGGTTGCCAAGAAACATAGCAACTTGATATAGAATTCAGAATAAATATAGAATTCTAATTCTGTACGGTAGCATGTGTGCTTGGGACATGGCTCCTCAAATCAGAGGTAACACCCAAAACTATCCATCATATGATTTGAATTTGATTACACACACTGACACACTCTCTTGCACACACAATTGCAATTTCAAATCTGTTTAACAAGACACATTAGTAATTAGAATCATCTCTAAATTTTTCTTCAAAACCAAGGAAAGGCAAAAATGCTAAAAGTATCAGTTTAAACACATGAATCACTATGTCCCTTCAGATCCCATTAAGTGATAATGATAGCAGCACTGTCTGTCTCTCTTTTGCTGGGGACATTTGATTGACAGACTCTTTTGCTGTCCTGATCTGACACTTCTCAAAACACACCATCACTCCATCAATAACGGTGCTCCATAAGGCCAGCCTGTAATAATCAATGTTGATTTAATTAAGCCTGATGCCACAAAAGCCATCTTTCTAGTCTTCAGGCCACACACACAAAAACGTGTGCATTAACACACTCATATGGCATCAGTTTAAAGTCCTCTGCTATAATTATGGTGTTGTTTGATTTGCATCACTCCGACCTTGCAATAGTAACGAGCCCATTAAGTGATGTCAATGTCACTACAGTAGATAAATGCCTCTAAAACCTGCCTGGAGGCATAAATGAGTGTGTATATTTGTGCATGAGTGTTTCTACAAGTGAGAAAATATCACTGAAACCTGCTGAACACTTTCAAGAAAAAACTCAAAGCATCAGCTATAAATGACAGTGCAGCACGGATCAACCTAACATATTAAGTTGCTGTAAGAAATTTAAGTGGATTCAATTGCTAAAAAAAAATAACAGACCAATAAAATACATGGCCATGCTAGCCTATATTGTGACTATTGATAAAGGGGTTATAAGGACACGATACTGAGCTGAGTTTTTATTTTCATAAAAATATTATTTTATTAAGCCAACTGATTATGTGTCATTATTCCGCAAGAAGATATTGTTGCTGATATAAGAGAATGTTGCTATGCAACAAAAATTATGATCAGCTATGGGTGCTGCACGGTGTAATGGTGAATTCTTCTACATGACCTAGTTGAAACCTCTACAATAATGCCAATATTCTAATAACTAAAAGAGCCGCTTATGTGTACACATCTTTTTAAAGATGTTGTTCCGTAATCATTTTCTTATGCAAGGAAAAAAAAAAAAACACACCCGCTGCCAAATGTGACTGCCGAGCCACTGGTAAAGCCATGCAAGCCGTGTTCCAAATGAAGGCAGTCACCTCAACGCAAACACCTCAAACTGGCACCTCTACTGAAAACATGATTTAATCATAAATCCTAGGGGACGTGGCAGCTAAATCCCCCTCGCCCGGCTACAACCCTGAGTAGGGATTTAACTTGGTCCTAAATGCCTCCCATAGAGCCTCTGGACTATGTTGAATTGCGTGTGCTTTCCCTTAAGACCGCATCACTGCTGGCTTTGGCCTCAGAAAAACGGGTTGGTGATTTGCAAGCACTGTCAGTTGTCTGGAGTTTGGTCTGGCCTTTCAAAATGACTGTCAAGCCCAGAAAAGGCTATGTGCCTAAGGTTATAACCACACCCTTCAGAGCGCAGGTGGTTCACCTTCAAGACTTTTTCCTTCCTCCATTTAATTCAGATGAGGAGTCCTTACATTTGTTATGCCATTTGCAAATGCAACACACATATGTTGAGTGCACATGCTAGTTCAGAGTATCTGACCAACTCTTTGTGTGCTATGGTAGATGCATGAAAGGTGTGTCCATCTCCAAGCAAAAATTTTCTCACTGGATTGCTGATACGGTCACCCTGGCTTACAAATCGCAGGGTACAAATTGCCCACTTAGTGTTAAAGTACACTCATATATTCTGAGTGTTCCCCTCTTGGCTGACCATGAGGTCATTCACTTGTGGCATACTCATGTTGGTCGCCGTCCCGCGAGACTATGGCTTCATGTTTCCTCTCTGGGAAGGTTATGTCAATTAGTGCGGTGTGATGGGACTCTGTTCCCCATATGCGTTAGCTGAACACAATGTCAATTGTACTGAATCATAAGGAAACGCCTTGGTTACGTACGTAACCTGGTTCCCTGAGATGAAGGGAATGCGACATTGCAAATGCTGGCTGGACTGCAAGAATCAAGAGTTATTTGTGGTGCAAGCGATGTGCTCTTTGGCACTCAGTAAGAAAATTCTAAGGAATGGTGTTTGTGCACCTGCTTTTATAGAGGACAGCTTCACACCTAAAAGGGCAGGGCTCAAACACCATAGCCAATGTTAGAATATTGGCGTTATTGTAGAGCAGTTTCAATTAGGTCGTGTAGAAGGACACTTCCCATATGAGTTAGCAGAACACAATGTCCCGTTCCCTTCATCTCAGGGAACCGAGCTTACGTAGATAACCAGGACATTTGATTAAATTGCATATTTTAGCCCAGCTGGAATGCTGTACTTGCCAATCAGCTCCCAGGACAAAAACTATCAATTTTAAACTGTGTCAGAGCAGTTTTCCCAAATACTCCACCAGTCTTCCTTGTTTGGCCAAACAAGTAGTCACATTCCAAATGAATGCCATCGGCTGAGAGATGCTTCTGTAAAGATTCAATTAATTTTAAATGTTATTTGACAAAGAACTGCAAAAATGAAGGCGTGCAAAACTAAACAAATAATTTTTTTGTGCACAGCTCTGAGGTCAGAACGGTTTGTCCTTATTATGATGAATTTTAGTGTAACATCAATAAAGACAAAGCGAAGTGCACAAAACACTTTGATAAGATAGAAGGAATGTGTGTGCGTGTAAGAGAGAGAGAGAGAGAGAGAGAGAGAGAGAGAGAAAGAGAGAGAGAGAGAGAGAGAGAAAATAAAGACAATGCAGAGAGCCTTTTAAAAGTGAATATAAAGGGTCTTGCAGGGATAAAAGGTTTGATTGTGAAAGTCCAAACTTGTTTTTCCACTGAGAATCTAAAGATGAAGAGAATAAGTGATAGGTGGAGTACAGGAGAGACGTGTTAGTGGAAGGGGAAGATTGAAGACTGTAAAAACATGGAAAAGAGAAAAATCTGTAAACTGACAGAAGAAATCGGTTGAACACACATATAGAGTCAAATTAGTGTATGTGAAGGAGGATGGGGGAAAGCAGGAAATAAAAGAAAAAGATAAGGGAGAAATGAGAAGGGCCAGGAGAGACCATGAGAACGATAAAGTTGGTTAGAAATTAAGAGAGAAAAGACAGGGAAGAGGAGGGAAAGAGAATAGGAAATGTGGAAATTGCAAACACAAAATATGGAGCGCTGCCAGAAAACACAAATCAATGGTAGGGCAGCTGGAAGGGGCGATCTAGAGAGAGAAAATAATAAAAACAACAAAAGAAAGGGAGAGAGAGAGAGAGATGAAAGAATGAATGCAAAACCTGTTAAAAATACTGTAAATATGTGACATTAATAACAAACAACTCAATCTCGTACAAAGAGCCAGTAAGCTAAATCTTTACCTGTGCTAGCGTGCTACCCTGGCAACTAAATTAACCAGCACAATTATACACTAGAGAGAAGGCAAGTGACAGTAAGAAAGAGAGAGGTAGAGCAAGAGGTGAGATTGAATGAGGGATTTTTTTGGAGTCTAGAAGTCTTTGGTGACCAATTACCTCAACAAATGTGCTCATGAATAAAAAATGTATACACAAACACAAACACACACACACACACACACACACACACACACACACACACACATGCTTACATTTATGTTTTGCTATTCACTTTACACTAACAGACAACAGAAAAGAACAAACAACAGATACTGTGTACATCTCTATACATTTTGTAATCTATATATTTTTCTAACATATTTCAATTTATTTATTTTTTATCACCATTACTATAGTTTGTTCTTAGGTCATGGATTATTGAACAAACATCTAACCTCAAACCTCTATAATGTGAGTGAATCACTCAGATTTGCTCATGCAACCAAATTTCACGCTCTGTGATTACAAAATGTTTGTTATTAGGCACTGGCTAATAAATGTAAAAAATTCACTCACCAGTGATTTTTTTTAACATTCTCAATTTAACTGCATATGGCTCTACAGACAAATGTGTGGATTTTAGTACACATCATGAGAGTAAGTTTACTGTAGTTTGATTCATTCCATGTTATGTGTGTCCAAAGATGAGATTCACACCATTTTCATTGAATATTGTCTCTTTTAATATCCTTTCAGTTCTTTACAGTCAGTTGTTGTTCAAAGAGTAAAAAGAAACACACAAAGCAAGGATGTGGTAAGCAATCTGCTCAACCAAAACAATTCTGACACCTTCACTCAGCTGTGGATATTCTTAAAGAGACAGTACCATTTTATTTCTTGATACACATTTCAATCTGAACTCAATGTAAATAATTGAAAATAGTACAATTTATGTGTAGAAATGCAAACATGTAACAAAATTAAACAGTGACAGCTTGTGTCATAATTAAATATTACATTTCCTGACATTTAAATTGATAGAATGTATCATTTCTATATTTATAAATGGAGAGCACCCTGTTTGCACCCTGGTGTGAATAGCATCTGCCACACAGAGCAACTATTTGCACCCCAATAGTCTGGTAGAACCACAGAAATAACACAAACCAACCAATAGATGTCGCTGCAGTGGTGTGGGGTGTAAAGACAGAGTGTGATTGTGTGCTGCGGTCCTAGTGACCGTGGTCCGAATCCGCATTTTGTCTCACTCTATTTTGTCAGATTTCCTGTTTGCACTTAATATTTCCTTTAAAACCTTTTAAAATAATAGATAAAAATGTAGAGGCAGGGTCTGTCGCTCGCACTCGTTCCCACATTAAACCATAGTTACTGTAGTAAAACCAAGGTTATTTTTCTAAGGTAACGTTAAGGTTAGGTTTGTCTGTGGGACTCTTAAATAAACACAACAGACACACTGCAGTGATGCCAATACTGTTTGTTAGTATTTAAATATTGGTGCAAATAGTATCTGAAACTATTTACATCATGGTGCAATTAGTATCTACCATTATTTGCACCAGGGTTTGGGAGCAAATTATATTTACTACTATTTATACTGGGTGTAAATAGCATAAACCATTATTTGCACCAGGGTGTAAATAGCATCTGTCATTGTTAAAAGCTAAAATGTAAATAAAATGCCAAAACACTAAATAATTAAGTGTAAAGACACCCACATCCAGATTTTACTTTTGCAGTTTGCTTTATGCATTATTTTGTTGAAATTATGGTGAGTAAAAATTTTATTTATTAGCCAATGGTGATTATTTCTCAAATGTGTCCATAGAGGGTTGAGTAACTTAACATTTTCATAACTTGTTCTAAACCATTTTTGCTACAGGCATGAATGATACATCAAAACATGCAGCTTGCTAAGGAGAGGTGTGCTGTTTTCTAAGCTATCACACATATCTAAGAAACAAGAATATCATAAGTATGAGCTCTTTCGAATTGAGCCAATAAACAACCACCTAAACCCCACCCCAATCACCCTATCGATGTGCCTAGCAATCACTCAGAACACCTTAGCAACTAGCAAATCCTTGACAACCATCCAAAATATATACCGTTGTGACAGTGAGTTTTACAAAGGCAAGCACCACTCACAATGTCTTCTGATAATTTTTTGCTCCAGCTTCCCTCCCTCAATGTGGTCAATGTTCCTCTCTATGTCATCAGGAATAATTGGGTAACTCAGTGTTTAAAATGCGACACTGACAGTTGTCAGTGTCGTATGATGTGGCTGCATTCCAGATAATTCACGTTTTGAGTTAGGGTTAGAACTGAAACAAAACTGCCATTATCTAACCATGCTCCCTCAGAGGAATTGTACTTTGGGGACAGAAAAGTGAGAGAGAGGGATGAGAGAGGGAGGCGTAACTCTAGTTTGATGGTAATGAAGTGGAGGCAGGGAAAGTAAATGGGCAAATACACAGTTAAAACAAAATGGGGGAGTGGAAGGGAAGATTCTTCTATCCTTCTTTTCCCTTTTATCTCTGTCATAAGTCTTTGTTTAATGTGTGTCAACATACTCTCTCTGCTACTGCAAGGCTTTTGTTTAATACGTCTCTCAGAACATGGCAATTATCTCACATACACACGGACACTAAGACAATACAGCACACAAGCACACAGCTGTATATATGTATAAATGTATTGATATATGACAACAGCCCCTGCAGTGTCTCTTGATTAATGAGCTTGCTGACTTGACAAATTAGATGTTGTTAATCAAGTGAGCCTTACTGTAACTTAAACAAGGTTAAACTGATCATGGTCAGCCTGCTGAAATACAGTGCACACTTTTGTACCTTCAAATGTCTGGATGTCTAACTTTAACTAACTTGCTAAACAAGACTCTCTTCAAACTGCTGCTCCACCATGACTGAAGTCAATCTGAAAAGAAAAACTGACTGTAGAAGACAGTTTATGTTAAAGACCACTATAGTGGCCATTTCTAAATACAACAGCGTTTGAAATCGAACTTGCATTGCTAGAAGCATTTGCGCTCACGTACTTGCGTAGAGTTTCTTTCAGGCCTCTCACGTTTATTGTCCACTCACCAGTATCAAGTTTGGTTCCTTTGGTGCATGCTACAATGGCACCCATGCTTGGTTGTGAGGTCATGCCAGCCATTGAGTCTACCGCTACGTCTACAATATCAGCGCCTGCTTCCGCACAGGCTAGCATAGCTGCCACGCCTGCGCCAGCCGTGTCGTGAGAGTGAACATGGATGGGAATATCTGGAAAACGGTCCCGCAATGCTCTGATCAGTATGCGGCTTGCTTCAGGCTTCAGCAGGCCAGCCATATCCTGAACAGAGATAGAAGAGAGCTGTTTTAAACACTCAGTGAACTCTTTAGAAAAAAAAAAAAAAACATGTTAATGATGATTACTGTATCATTACAGCTGCTCAAAAAATATGGAGAAAGAAGAAAAAATTTAAATAACATGGAAAGAGAATGAGTATAACTGTCAATGTCATTACACTCTTGAGCGACTGCCAAACACAGCTTAAATAACATGCTAAGAGTCTTGACACTAAAAACAGTGGTTATATCAGCAAATCCTTTACCTCTAACTTAGTGTGTGTTTGTCAAGACATTATGTGTATTTCTCTGCGTACATGTAATTTACCTTAATGGCCAATATGTGTGTTCCAGCCTTGACCAGCTCATTGGCCAGTTCCAGATAATACTCCAGTGAGTATTTCTGTCTCATGGGGTCAGATACATCCCCAGTGTAAGAAATGGCAGCCTCCACCACGCCCCCTGCTGAGCCTGCTGCTTCCATACCCAAAAGCATGTTGGGAATGTAATTCAGAGAGTCAAAAACACGGAAGATATCCATGCCGTTCTCTTTGGCTACCTCACAGAATCTATAGAGTGAGAGAGAGAGAGAGAGAGAGAGAGAGAGAGAGAGAGAGAAGATAAATTAAAATATGGTTTGAGTTTTAAGAACAACAGAGCCAACCAGTTTGGTGCAGCAGACAAATCCCTTAAATGGGTATAAATAGTGCAATTTTTATATAGGGACCATGCACAATTTCAAACATAAATATTACAATTTGAAGCATTGTACCAGAGTTAGCCACAGGCTAATTTATATCTGCAGTCCCCAGGTAGGGTACAAACAAACAAATAACACACCCCTACCCCCCATCCCATACACACACATACACAAAACACATTTTGTCAGCACAGCATCAGTGTCAATGGGTACAGATTTCAGTGGTCTTCAGAAAAGATTTCAGTTGTGATTTAAAACTCTTAATGGAACTGCAGCTCTTTATGTCATCTGTTATTGCATTCCACTGTGTAGTGGCTTTAAAAGAAAAAGCAGATTTTCTAAAGGTTGAACAGCAAAAAGGTATGTTGCAGTCAAAAATAGAAGCTATTCTGGTAGATTTTACAGAAATTGCAGGGCGATTACAAACAAAAACCAGTAAACATGTAGGGGCCAGGCCGTGTAGAATCTTATACACTAGAGTCAAGTTTGAAAAGAGTCTAAAATTTCCAAACTCAATAAATTATGTTTCTCTAGGATCTTGCAATGGTGGTACCGGAAATAATTTTTATCAAGGATTTTTATAGCTTGCTTAAATAATGATTTTAGAGGTCTGATGGCAGATTCACTGCCCTGTCCCCAACAGGTAATGCAGTATGAAATATGTGAAAAAATTAAAGCATGCATAAATATTTTGGCTACATCCATAGGGAGGGACGATCTAACCTGTCTAAAGTTTGCCAGTTATATTTTATAGTCATTTTCTTGATGTGCTTCTTGAAGTTAAGATTCAAATCTAAAATGATACCAAGATATTTAAATTCAGTAACTATATCAATTGATTCATTTTTAATAAAGATGTCTGCAGTTTGAATCTGCCCCTTGGTTTTACAAAAGAACATACCTTTTGTCTTGCTAATATTCAAGGTAAGACAAGCTTGTTCAAGCCATTCAACAACACCTTGCATGGCATGAGTTAATTTCTCAGCTGCTAGCTGAGCATTTTTTGCATGTGTGTACATATGCATAGTTTTTTGCATAGTTGTATATCAGCTCCGAGACAGTGTTGTGGAAGATCATTAATATAAAGACTAAAAAGTAAAGGACCTAACACAGATCCTTGAGGTACGCCCATTGTGTTTTTCATATAACTGCAGCGTGCATCTTTAATTCTAACACACTGCATCCTATTTGACAAGTAAGATGAGAGCCATGCTAGTGTTTGTGCTGAAAACTAACATTTAGAAAGCTTGTAAATAAGGACATCATGATTCACTGTATCAAAAGCTTTACGCAAGTCCAAGAATACAGCGGCAACAACTCTTTCTGTAATGTGTAAAATTGCTGTTTCTGTGCAATAGTTCTTCCTGAAGCCAAATTACATGTAATTTAAGGCAGGGTTGCAGTTATTTAAATATGTTGTCAGCTGCTCTATAATATTTTTCTCCATAACCATTGACAGTACTGGTAAGTAATTGCACAGGAAGATGTTACCACCTGCTGGGCATTGCTGCCTGTCGCACCTCCTCCAGTGCCCATGGGTCAGCTGCAAGGTCATCAGCCAGAAACCACTGTTCACCGACGTTTCGCTCCTTTAATTCTGGAATGTCTCCTGGTGGCGGAGCAGTGACAGGGACGTCTCCCTGTCACCCCCTGCAGCTGATAGCTGTTCTCCCTGCTGCTGTTATCTGGGGTTAGATGTTCTTCCCCCAAAACCTATCTTTCCTCCTCAGCCAGAGCCAAAACCTACCTTTCTCTGCCTCCTCTGCCAGATCCTTTGTTGCCCTCCTTAGCCTCCCTCCGCTCACTCCTGCTTCCCTCAAGAGGCGTATGGTTGATACCCCAAGGAAACCTCGGCATCCGACCTCCACCGGGTGGATGGTCGTCTTCCAGCCAGCCTCCCGGCACTCGGCAGCGAGCTCTGAGTACTTGTTCTTCTTCCGTTCGAAAGCGGCCTCAATCCCCTCCTCCAGTGGTACAGTGAGCTCAATTAGGTGCGTCGATCTCGCCTTGGATGACCACACCACTATGTCTGGCCGGAGAAGTGTGGTGGTTATCTCCGTGGGGAACCGGAGCTGCCTATCCAGGTCAACCCTCATGTCCCACTCCTGGTTGGGGGAGAAGGGCCTTGCTGTTTCTCTTGATCTGGAGCTTCTCCTTACCCCTCCTTCCGACACAAAGATGGTGGGGTCCTCTGCTGATGGTGGTTGTTTGCTACCCAGTCGACACTCCTCAAGTACTTCGGCTAGCTTTCTCAGGACCTGATCGTGGCGCCATCTGTAGCGTCCCTGTGAGAGAGCGATCTTACAGCCTGCCAAGATGTGCTGGAGACTTGCGTTGGGAGCATTGCAGAGTACGCAGGATTCTTCATTCCCAAACCACTGATGGAGGTTCCGAGGGCAGGGAAGCGTGTCGTAGGTTGACCGAATAAGGAAGCTAAGTCTTGCCTGTGGGATCTTCCACACGTCTGACCAACTGATGTTCCGGTTCATGATTCCCTCCCAGGTTGTCCAGCTTCCTTGTCGACCCTGCGCCACGGCCTTGATTTTGTAGCGATCTTCCTCCATCCTCGTCACCTCTGCTACCACCATCTCCTTCCTTTGCTTGCGATTGGCCTTGGACCACAAGCGTGGCGTCTCTCCCCATCCTAGACCTGCTCTTCCTACCTGAACTCTGCCCATGATCTCCCGGTGTTGAAGCCGACCGACAGCTTGATCGACCTCGGTTTGGGCATTCCACTTGCGGCCAGTAGGAACCTTGGCATTTGCATTCTTTACTGCCTCGTCTGTGGACTCCCTCAGCTCGAGAACCAACCTGGTCTTTTCTTGCATGTAGCCCAACTGTATAGACTGCAGTGGCAGCTGCAGCATGTTTTTTCCAAATAGACCGGTTTCAGAAATAATATACCGGTAATATACTTATCGGTCTATAATTACTTGCTTCATAGCGGTCTCCAGATTTGAAGATAGGTGAGATAACTGCATGTTTCCAGTTATCAGGAAAGCAGCTGTGTGTAATTGAAAGATTAATTAAATGTGTGATTGGGGAGTTAAAGTCTCCAAATGTTTCTTAACTAACCTACCATCCAATGTTCATGTTTGCGTAAATTCACAGTAGTTTACTGCCAAGTGTTACCATTGAGATCAGGCAATTTGCTCTAATATTTATAAGAATATTTTGTGCTTTTCAAGAGTTACAGTCAGAAGTTATATATTTATTTATTCTGAGGTGTGGAAATAGCAAGATAAAACTAGGTTTAGATTTTCTAAAGAAAATGTAAGTGGTGTTTGCCAGTGCAAAACTTGCCGCCATGATGCTGTGGGTGGTTGTCGGGGTATTGCTATGCAGTTGCTAAGGTTCTCTGATTGATTTTAGTGTGTTTTTAAACAAATGCTAGGGTATTCTGAATGGTAGTTTGCAGTGTCAGAAATTACCTTTTACATTATGTAGCAACATTCCCCCCCCATTCCCCCCGCATTTTTTTACTTAACCATTTAAAACAAACTGTATGTCATCTGTTTATGTCAAATACTTTATTAACAATTAATTTAAGAATGTATTACCTCTTATTCTACAAATTACATTTAACATCAATTCATATTATATGCTGAAATATGTATAACTAGGTCTACAATAGAATATTAAGAACTATATGAGATGTTACAAATACAAAACAGATTACAGCGTCATTTTTTTGCACCCACATTTTTAATTTCTGGGGCATTTTTGTCCTTTTTGGTAGCATTTTTTCACCAAGTCCGCCCTACATTTCTGATCCAGGATGTTAAAACATTGCTAGGTGGTTACTGTACTGTATTTACAAGTGAAAAGAGTCCCTTAACCAATTATATGATATTATCATGCCTAGATATGGCTCAAGTCCTGTTTCTGTAGTTTTAACCACCAACTGAAATTGCAAGTCTGATTGCTTAGAAAAGTAAGAGCACAACTCTACTTCTACAAAGTAGATATTATTTGTGGTATCATTTAATGTTTGTAACAGAAATGGTGAAGCAAATGCTATCAGCTGAAGTTTAATACTTAGGGTTAGATATGTTTTTCAGATCCTTGACCTGCCTTAGGACCCATGACTATTATTACTGAAAACTTGACATCTATGTCAAATATAGAAAACACATATAGGATATACAAACACCGAACAGTTTATTAGGTACACATGTACACCTACATATTCATGCAATTATCTAATCAGCCAATCATGTGTCAGCTGTGCAATGCATAAAATCACACAGATACTGGTCAGAAGCTTCAGATAATGTTCACATCAACCATCAGAATGGGAAAACATTTTGATCTCAGTGATTTTGATCGTGGCATGATTGTTGATGCCAGAAGTGCTGGTCTGAGTATTCCAGTAATTGCTGATGTCGGGATTTTCACACACAAGAGTCTATAGAGTTTACTCAGAACGGTGCAAAAAACACTTAAGTGGTTGGTGAGTATATCTATTGACAGTGTATTTAATTTAAACAATAACTTGAGCTTCATTACCAAAGTAGAAAATTTCAGTAAGGATATTATTAATGTATGTATTAATGTAACTTTGCAGAAGGAAAAAAAATACTTGTGAAATTGTAAGAAAATCTTAACAACTGTGTTAACATGGAGATTAGTCAAAACAGCAGGTTATTAAGAATTAATTTAATACTCAAACTAATATAAAATAAGTGAATGTGAAGAGCAAAGCAACTGTATTTAGTGCTGCAACAGTATCGGCTAATTGTCAATAGCTCATGCACTGTTATAGTGTATGTGTGTGTGTGTGTGTGTGTGTGTGTGTGTGTGTGTGTGTCTCACTTGAAAACAGCATTATCGGGGTAGTTGGTGTATCCCACAGCATTGGCTCCACGTAGAAGCATTTGAAATGGGACGTTGGGTATCAGAGCTCTGAGCTCTTGGAGTCTCTTCCACGGACACTCCCACAGAAAACGCATTGCTACATCAAATGTAGCCCCTACAGAGACAAAGAGAGATATTAAGGTCATGTCTGGCAATAACAGTGATATCAAAGGCTGAATTGATCCTCACTAAGCCAAAATACACACACAGAGACGAGGAGCTCAAAAGCCTTGGAAAACACAGACAACCATTACTGCCGCTAAACACACACATCCAATAGTTTCATTACTGCTGATCCAACATGTATAAATTAATTAAAAAGGTCAAGGGTCAACTTAAGGTCATTGATTGTCCACAGTAAAACAACAACAACAACAACAACAACAAAACATCAATACTGAAGTGTCATAGAGACTGTAAAGAAAGACGAGATAGAAGAGTATAAGAAGAGATACCATAACTAGTTGATGGATTAATGTGTATTATTATTAAAGTCTTTAGAATATGAAGAATATAGAAAAAACAAAACAATTGCCTCCCCAGTTCTCCAAGCTGAAGAGATTATTGAAGTTGTGGGTCACAAAGGGAGCGATCTTCTTGAGGTCATGTGTCCTGACGCGAGTGGCCAGTAGGGACTGGTGGGCATCTCTGAAGGTGGTATCCATCAGAAGTAGACCCTTGTGCTGTCGAGCTGCCCGTGCGAAACCCTCAGGACCCTCCTTCAACAGGACCTCACGGAAGCCCATGGGTGGCTCACCTGGACAGAAGAATCACAAAAGGGTTCATATATACAGCATATGTACACATTCACATAAAGCTAGCTGTTGTTTAACAATCATTTACTGCTGGTTCTGAAATCTTGCCATTGCTCATTTATGGGTCTGTCACAATCACCGCTTTGGAATGGAAACAGGGTGATCAATTAAACAAGTGCCTTTGACATTTCTTACTGATTCCCTGTCAACTATTGCAAAGCCTCATTATGGCAGCCAATCAACGGGAACAGGAACACTGTGGAAATTTCAACCATGAACATTGATATAGAGATCTATAGAAAACAAATGGCATTTTGCTGTAACATTTGTAATATGTGCCTTTAGTGTTGGGGACTACGGAGTAACTAACTAAAAGTAGCAATGCTAATAACTTTTTTACGTATTACATTTTCCAGTAGCGTGACAGTGGATCAGCTGTTTTTAGAACAGTGTAGCTTTCTAGTAACAAGCTTTTTTCCAAAAAATGGTTCACAAAAATTATTCACCATCTGAGGTATTTTTACATCTTCTTTTAGTAGCATAATATTAGTTAAATGCTTCTGTTCATCACTATGTTTTCAACTCAATTATAGAATTGGTAACACTGCTGCTACGTCTACTATATCAGCACCTGCTTCTGCAAAGACAAGTATAGCTGCCACACCTGTGCCCGCCATGCCATAAGTGTGAACATGGATGGGGACGTCTGGAAAACATTAACAAACAAGAGCTCAGAGCTATGATTCCCAACGTCCCATTTTAAATGCTTTTACATGGAGCCAATGCTGTGGGATACACCAACTAACCCGACAATGCTTTTTTTTTTTTTTTTTTTTTTTTCTCCATTTTCTCCCCAATTTGGAATGCCCAATTCCCAGTGCGCTCTAAGTCCTCATGGTGACAAAGTGACTTGCCTCAATCGGAGTGCCTCCACGTCTGAGACCGTCAATCTGCGCATCTTATCACGTGCCTCCGCGTTATCGTGGAGACGTAGCACATGTGGAGGCTTCACGCTATTCTCCACGGCATCCATGCACAACTCACCACACGCCCCACTGAGAGTGAGAACCACACATTATAGCAACCACGAGCAGGTTACCCCATGTGACTCTACCCTCCGTAGCAACTGGGCCAATTTGGTTGCTTAGAAGACCTGGCTGGAGTCATTCAGCACACCCTGGATTCGAACTGGCGACTCCAGGTGTGGTAGTCAGCGTTAATAATGTTAACAAATACAAATTTTGATAAAAAAAAGACGTAATAAATGTTGAAATTAATATTAACTAAGATTAATAAATGCTGTACAATATTGTTCATTGTTAGTTCCTGTTAAGTAATTAATGATAACAAATGTAACCTTATTGTAAAGTGCTTCCATTCTTTTTAAAAGTTGTATTTAGTGAACATGTATTTGATAAATAAAAATTAAAAAAAGAAAGTTTATAGTTCACCCAAAATAAAAGTTCTATCATCATTTACTCATGCTGTTCCAAACCAGTATGACTTTTTCTCTTTTTAAAAAAAGGAAATACAGGGAAAATGTTAGCCTCATTCACAATTCACTTTTATTGCACCTAATTTCCATAGAAATGATACGAGGATAGGTGAAAGATGACGTATTATCATTGATAGGTGAGATACCCCTTTAAACAGCTTCGGTGCCATTAGATACTTTCCTTTAGCAACCTGTAGTCTAGCTACTACTTTTAAAATAGTACTAGTTTAATTACCGGTACTTGAAATTAAGAGTAGGTTCAAAGCAGCTAACCAAACACTTGAGCATTTGTTTTCTGTGGAAAAGATGACAAAAAAAGAGGTTTTCAATTGTTGAGGCACGGCTCCCCTGGGGGGGCGCCAGAGAGCTCCAGATGAGGTGCAGCGCGGGTTCGTATGGTCATGAAAATTCTGGAAATGTCATGGAATTTAGAAATTGTGTTTTCCAGGCCTGGAAAAGTTATGGAAAAACAAGTTAACACTGAATATTTTGGAAAAGTCAAGTCATTTTCAAAAAATATTTTCAGCAATACAAGTGTGCTAATAATTCTTCAAGTTTGGCGTGATCTTGGAGATACGTGAATAAGCGCTAGTCAGAGCCCGCGCGGTGCAGCAGTATGCAAAATGCATCGCTGCGTAAACTGAGTACATTGTGAATATGCGTAGCGGGATTCGGTGTCACATTTGGCACCTCATTAACGGCAGAAAATTTTGCTCAAGATTGCTCAAGTTCATATGGAAAGTGTACAAGGAATTAGTAAATTTCATATTTACATTATTATTTGAATATATTAAGGCATTAAATATGTGTATGTAATAGCTTGCCATGTTAATTAAGCTTATGAGGATGTTTGCTTGTGAGTCTGAGCAGTGTTATTATTCACTTCTTGAGGAGCAGTCATTAAAAGTCTCAGTATCACATACATTCACCTGTTTTTAATGGAAAACATGCATTGGTAGTCACTGATGTCCCTTGATCTTTCTGTCAAGAATCGTATCAATGTACCAGAGCAAAAGCTGGGAGTTTCACGCTGGCAGTATAGTCCGAAACAGAGCACGGTTCACATTAAAATTTGTTAATGTGAAAACATCTTGGGTTACTTAACAGTAACCCCTGTTCCCTGATAAAAGCGGAACAAGATGCTGCACTGAAATAGCGCTTTGGGAACAACTTTAGGTGTGACCAGCTGTGAATATGTGTGCAACACATCAATGAAATTGACCAGAATTTATAGCCTCTGCTGGTGACATCATTGGATGCACCTGTAGCAGGGCTATAAATAGATGCGTCACAGGTGCATTGTCAGGTATTTTGTCTGAAGAGCAGTCCTGGGGCATCCCAGTGCGGCAATGAAGTGCAGCATCTTGTTCTGCTTTTATCAGGGAACAGGGGTTACAGTTAAGTAACCCGAGACGTTCCCTGTCAAAAAGCTACAATTTGATGCTTTGGGAACGAGAATACCCATGCCGCCACACTGTGGATGTCCGGACCCCTTACGGTTGTGTAGTGTGCTCACAAGAGCGCAAGAGGTCTCAGACATGAGCTTGTGATGTTGACTCAAGGACATAAGTGCCTGGAGTGGCATGAACATCCAAACTATAAAATCTTATGAATGTGTGCGGAGAGGACCAGCCTGCCGCATCACAAACATGCTGCAGAGGGACACCTCTAGACAAGGCTTTAGAGGAGGCGACTCCTCTGGTAGAGTGAGCCTTGATACCTACAGGTGAAGCTTGACCACGCGCCTCATAGGACAGGGCAATAGTGTCCCTTACCCAATGCGACATAGTCTGATTGGTGGCTGCCGGCCCCCATGGCAAACGAATAGTTGCCCTGACTTATGCCACTGGCTTGTGCGGTAGACATAAGTCTGAAGGGCATGGACTGGACAAAGTCTGTGAAGTCTTTCCTGCTCCGGCCTTGTAAACAGCGGGGAGTAGAAGGCTTTGAGAGTGACCGGATGTACAGTCGAGAAAGGAACCTTAGGCAGGTAGTCAGGATGAGGGTGCAAAATTGCTTTAGCCATTCTTGGGGCAAAATATAAGCAGGCTGGCAGGACAGACATAGCCTGTAGATCCCTAATTCTTTTTAGAGAAGGGGGTCTCAACCAGACCCTCAAGGACTATTGCTAAGTCCCATGAAGGGATCCTGGTCCTAGCAGGAGGTCACAGTCGCATGACTCCACGAACAAACGAAGCGAGCAAGCAGAGGAGGTATCCCCAACGGCACCCTGTCAATCAAGGCGTGGCAAGCCAATAGAGTGGCCACGTAAACCCTGAGAGTGGCGGGGCATGTGCCTGCTGACAATCTTTCCTACAGAAACAGAACTGTACCATCTTTCAAAGACACCACATTTATTGGCATAACTTCTTCTAGTAGAGGGAGCCCTAGCATTTAGAATGGTCTCGATAACTTCAGGTGAAAGCCTAGTATCCCTCAGTTGGTACCGTTCAGGGGCCAAACATGAAGGTTCCACAGCTCGGGCCGAGGATTAAATATAGTCCCCTGTGCCTGAGACAGAAGGTCCCTCCTGTCCGGAATCGCCCAAGCAAGCCGTCGAGGAGACACATGATCTCCGAAAACCATACCCTGATCAGCCAGCACGGTGCTATTAGTAAGAGGCAGGACCCTTGCTGGCGAACTCTGGCTAAGACTCCCAGGAGCAGAGAAACCAGGGGAAACACATACAGGTGCATTCTGGGCCATGTATGCACCATTGCGTCCAGACCCAGGGGGGCTAGAAGTAGAGGGGACATTGCGCTGTCTGTTGAGAGGCGAAGAGGTCCACTTCTGCCCTGTAAAATCTCACCCAGATTTGTTCCACTACCTCTGGGTGGAGTTTGCACTCCCCCATCGGCATTTTCTGTCTGGACAGAAAACCTGCTCCCACATTCAGTCATCCAGGGATATAAACTGCTCGGATTGACAGGAGCTTGCCCTGGACCCAAAGGAGAATCTGCCGTGCTAGTCTGTTGAGCTGGCGTGAACGTAGACCTCCTTGATGGTTTACGTAAGAGACTACTGCTGTGTTGTCCACCTGCACCAGGACATGGCAGCCTCTCAAATACTGGAGGAAGTATTTCAGAGCAAGAAATACCACGATAAACTTGAGGCAGTTGATGTGCCAATCGAGCTGATGACCCTCCCATTCCCCTTGAGCTGGATGACCACTTAAGACCGCACCCCAGCCCGTCAGGGAGGCGTCTGTCATAAGCAATTTGCGATGGCAAGACACACCTAGAGTGGGACAAAAAGTGAGGAACCGGGGTCTGAACCACATAGAAATGGTACAAAGCGTGCGGCGCGTAACCGTTATTAGCCTTAGAGGACTGGCCCTTGGATGAAATCACCTGCCTTTTAGCCACAACTGAAACGGTCTCATGTGCAGAAGGCCCAAAGGGATCACTGAGGGGACACAGATGCCATGAGACCTAGTATTTGTTGATACTGATGAACAGTGCAAACTTGGCCTAGCCTGACTTTGCTCAGAGTGTTCTGAATGGACACGATTCGAGCGGAAGACAATTGTGCCCGCATCGTGATAAAATTCCATACAAAGCCCAGATAGGTAATTTCCTGAGTGGGAGAGAGAACACTCTTTTTGATGTTGAGTCTCAGACCCAGAGAAACCAGATGAGCTAAGACGATATCCCTATGCTGAACTGCCAGTTCCTGAGACTGTGCTAGTATCAGTCAGTCATCTATGTAATTCAGAATGCAGATGCCCCGTGAGTCGTGAATGTGTGGGGTGATAGGGCTAGGCCGAATGGAAGAAACTGATAGGCTTCGCCCTCGAAAGTGAACCTCAGGAACTTCCTGTGCTGTGGCAGAATTTCTATATGAAAGTATGCATCCATGAGATTGATCGTGACCAACCAATCGTGATGTTGGATTGGAACACAACCATTGTGATAGTTAGCATCTTGAATTTGAACGCCCTGACTGAGCGATTCAAGCCTCGAAGATCTAAGATCGGACACAACCCCCCACCCTTCTTGGGAACTCTGGAAGGGGAACATGTTCTATGGCCCCTTTGAGCAAGAGATTTTGTAGTTCTTTCCATAGTATACATGCTTGCTCCGGTTTCACGGTAGTGGAAACCACGGCGTTGAAACGCAGAGGGCAGTGAACAAATTTAATTCTGTAGCCTTTTTCTACTGTTTTTAGGACCTACATAGAAATACCTGCCAGAAGTTTCCACGTTTCCGACGAGCCGGTCCCCAGTCTCTACGAGGGGGAGTACGACTCTCCACGCTTTGTTTCTGAGCCTCCCTTCTAAAAGGACCGAGGTGGGGCTGGGTGGCCGACGGCCCCTCTCCCTGAGTGCGGCGAGGAAGGAATTGCCCGAAGGCTTCCTCATGATATTTCGCCTCCTGGAACCTGGTGATAACTACATTCATAGCGTCACCAAATAAGCCAGCAGGTGAAACCGGGGCATCAAGAAGGAAAACTTTGTCCTTGTCTTTAATGCCCGACAGGTTGAGCCATAAGTGTCTCTCCGTGCTGACCAAAGCAGACATAGACCGGCCAATAGCAAGGGCCGTTTGCTTGGTCGCGCAGAGAGACAGATCTGTGGCTCGACAAAGCTCGAGAAAGCCTCCTCGTCGATCGTGGTGCCCGCACTCAGGTCCTTCAGCAGATCAGCCTGGTATGCCTGTAACACTACCATAGTGTGCAGGGCAGCACCAGCCTGACCTGCTGCCTGATAAGCTTTCCCCACAAGTGTGGAGGTGGTCCTGTACAGCTTTGTGGGGAGAGTGCGTCTTTTTAACAATGATGCTGCGCCAGGCGAAGATTAACCCGCAAGTGTCTCTTCAACCGGCGGCATCAAACGAATACCCCTGTGCCTCAGCACCCATAGTCGAATATATCAATGTTGAGGGCACAAAGACACAGGGAGTATAAGGTTTCCTCCATGAACGAGAGAGCTCATCATGGAGGTCATCAAAGAAAGGAAGGGACTGAAAGAAATCTGTTATCCAACTTGGATTGTTTGGGGGTCTCTTGTTCACGTGGCTAGTCTAATTGAAGCCTGGCAACTGAACGAGTAATCACCTTAAGTAATTCCTCCGGTGATTTACTATCATGCCCCCTCATGAACCGAAGAGGTGCCGGAGCGCACTTCAGGACCACGGGAAGGACCAGCTGGATCTGGGGATAGAGTGAGCGATAGGGACAAACCAGTCTCTCGCTTCTCAGCCAGATCCATATGAGAGCCCCATGATGGAAGTGTGGGCACTCACTTTCGGAAATAAGCAAGACGAGTGCGAAGCATTTTGACTGAGAGCAAATCGCAATGCTCGCACCCGCCCCGCCCCAACGCAAGAGCAGCATGATCTTCCCCCAAACATACAAAACAAAACTGATGTGTGTCCCTCTCAGCCATAGAGTGTAAACAAGTGAACACACACCGCTTGCTCTGTTTTTCAGTCATTTTCTTTTTCTTTTATTTTTTCTAGAGAAAAGAGAAAGGTTTCTGCGCACTGCCTAACAAACTCTAACTCCTAGCAGAGGAAAGTAGAAAGTTTCTGACAGGCTCATGAAGCAAGCACACAGAGTGATCTGAAGACAAAAGATCTGATGATGCACCTGTGACGCATCTATTTATAGCCCTGCTACAGGTGCATCCAATGATTTCACCAGTAGAGGCTATAAATTCTTGTCAATTTCATTGACGTGTTGCACACATATTCACAGCTGGACAAACCTGAAGTTGTTCCCAAAGCTCTAAGTCAGCGTAGCATCAAAGTGTAGCTTTTTGACAGGGAACTGTTTTGCAGACCGCAGTACAGAACACAAAAGTAACGTGCACATGCGTTTTTGCCTATTTAAGCATGATGCCATCATCAGTTGCACAAAAACAAAAACACACGTTTCTCATTTATCCTAAAAGCATTTTTTTTATTGGAGTTATCTTGGATTGGGACCTAACGCGCCTCCACAGCGTTAAAGTCTGCTGTTTTAATCTTAATTAAGTTAATGTCAGTGTTACTGGACACTTTTATTTCCTTTTCTCTCCAAACATTCTTGTCCCTCTGAGTCATTTATTTTTATGAAGGCTACACAATGGAGTTTGACACATTATATTATTTAACAGTCATTCTGGTGTCAGTGAGTGTTGTTTAAATAAATGTTTATTTTCTAGTAAACCGCATAGCTTGTCATTTGTCATTCATTTTATTTAAGATATGCTATAGTAAATTTTGACATGGATTTTTCTTATTTGGCATGTGTACATAGATGTTTTAGGAAATGTATGGTCATGAAAATTTGCCTCAATGTCATGGAAAATGATTGGTAAAAATGTGTATAAACCCTGATAACGGTTCACGTCTGTACACATCTGTCCTACTAGCTTGCGTGTTAAAGTGCATGTTATGCATATGCGTGTTGCAAAATGGATCACTTTGTATTGACTGAGTTTCCCCACCTCTCTCGAAAGGTTATGAAAGTCCTCATCCCCTTCACCTCACGTGAGTGAGAGTTTTCCGCTTTGACCCTGCTTAAAAGCAAATTACCGAGCAAGGCTGCAGGTGGAGGACGATTTACATTTATTCCTTTATTCCGTGCATGGCTGTCATCAAGTTCTCTAGAGGGAGGCTCACTTTAGCCCAATTTGAAAACCCCTGGACTACATCATTTTGTTAGAAAAAAATTATATTAAGCCTGTGCACTTCTGCACGGCCCTCATTGTTCAAGGCCAAGACCATGAGAGTCCTCCGACCAAAAGCCACTAAAAAAGTTCAAATTATATATAGTTCTCAGAAGCTACAAAGTGAGTTGGAAGAGCCATTAACTCAGCAAGGAGTTGAGTTGTTGGGACTATTATGTTCTCAGGCTATAATATTGGCTATATATTCACACATGCCAATTCCCTTCATTTCTTGAATGTTTGTGCAAATTATGCACATGCCTGAGAATAGGGGAAAAAATTTAATAAAAACAAACACGGTTCTTGATGAGAGTGTTCGAAAAAGGATGGGGGTGACAGATTATAGAAATTCAGTAAATAAGACATTGATACAGAGATTTGCATATTTCAAGACACTGATACACCCACATGTGAGTTTAAATGTATGCTTGCTGCAGAGGGAATTTCTCTATATGGAAAGCTGACAGCCATATGAAAGGAGAGATGAAGGCCAAAGTCTATTTATCGCTTATCGCTTATTGTGTCTGAAATGCACACACAACACACACAATGCTGAAGGACATCTCATGAGGCTTGGAATACACCTACCACAGATGTGACCTACTTACAAAGACACACACATTATATATGCCATGAAAGACCTATTCGGCACACACACCTACAGTATATCCACACATAATACAAATTTGCTGCATTTGTGTAGGTTTTTTTTATTGTTCAGTGGACTACAACCAATACCAATGAGAGCTATCATTTAGATGAGAACTATGATCTAAGCCCTTGATGATTTGGAGTAGTTTTAACAGAAGGTCAGGTAAATTCTTATTTCACAGACACACTTTGCCATTTTAATCCAGTCCAATTTGAACATTTCTGTCTTTTATTCACACAAACTCTGTACAATTTTTTGGAGTAAATTACAGCCTTCTATTACTCAAGACATAAGAGTAGTAATGACTACAGAGATCTCAATCCCATCCAAATCAGTACATGAAATTGTCCATTGTGTAACTGTAACTCAAAAGTCGTTTGGAAAACGAATCCCGTCCGAACAGTGCTACATAAGCACACTGTCAATCAGGGGGACATTGGGAGTCACACACACATTATTTTGCAACACATCATGTACAGCTAACAAGAAAAAAGGTATGCCAATGAGAATAGGAGAAAATTGGCTAAATTAATTGCACACACATATGCATTCAAACTCTATCCCTCAGGAATCACACACACACACACACACACACACACACACACACACACACACACACACACACACACACACACACACACACACACAGAGGGAGTGCAGTATGCAGCTCACACACACCTAAAACCCTGTAATGAGATTTCTAATGTGGCCGAATCCCTCTTTCATTGGCAGAGAGACAGAGAGAAGGGAAGGATTAAAGCTGCATTATCACACTCGTTTACATCCACACACAGAGAGAGAGAGAGAGAGAGAGAGAGAGAGAGAGAGAGAGAGAGAGAGAGAGGAGTGATGGTATCATTTAGGGAAGCTTTAAACAAGAGTATGAATCCTGTGCTTGCACTAAAACTGTTGTGGCACATTTTAGATGCAGCTACTGTGTTTGTCAGTGCAGCAATGTGTGTATGTGAATGTGTGTGTCATACCCAGAGGAACAGGGGGAACGACTGGATCAATGGATGAAGGTTTGGATTTCACTGGAATAGGAGTCATGGGCCCATTTACCATTATGTGACCTGTGAAGAATACCAGCATATGTTTAAGCACAAGTGCACTCATACACACATTAGACCATCACAGGTGCAAACACAATGATGAATGCACACACACTGACCCAGATAGTGCAGTAGTTTCTGAGCTCTGTTCTGTGTTGGTTTGAGGTTGAACAACTCCTGGTTCTCATCAATGAACTGGGTGTCTACTGTGTGGTAGAGGAACTGGCTATTACTCAATACATTCTGTAGGAAGGGGATATTAGTCTGAAAAATAAAGAGAGAGAGAGAGAGAGAGAGAGAGCATCAGGTTATCAATTGACAGTCACAGGATAACTTGCACATTTATGCATCATGTGTGGGGTTTGAACACATTACGAAGGTAATAATGTTAGACGCTTTACACAGTCAACATATGAATATATGTGACATATTAGATTGGGATGACATGCCCTACCACATGGAATAATCTTAAAATGCAAAAAAAATAAAAAAATATTTGCAGAAATAATAAACCTATGCTCACCATGTGGTAAAATGTATTTAGGCATTTAGTGTTACATATGTTTAATATCCATTGGAATTTGTTTTGATTCTTATGGTGATGTTTTCCACCTCCTCTATCGTTTAAGGTTATGTATTGTTGGATTGTTTTAGTTAATGTATTTTTTTCCCTGTGACTACAACCTGACCATGGACGGCAGATGAAAACTATACCTATAAAAAAACTATATCATGGCTACATTTACATCTACATAACGTAATTTAATGTGTATTGTTCCTCATTAAATAAATCAATGCAAATACATATGTTAAATAACTTGAAATTGACTGAAATTTAGGACACTGACCGCACATTTCAAATTAATTTTCACTGTCACACATAACAAATAATCACAAAAAGGGAATGAATGAGTAAGCCATACCCAAATTCCAAGAGACACTGGCAATTACACAAAAATATACAAGATTAGATATGATGATAGGTCAAGCAGAGACTTTAATCTGTACCAATTGTCTACAAATTTTCTAATACTTGTTATTTTCTATTACAGATGTATACATAGTTCTAATGATCTTATATTATAATTGAGAGACTACATGGAAAATACACCATTGTTACACACACACACACATATATATATATAACTGGATTGCTGATGCAACGGTAAATTGCCAGTAGGAGCTGAAGCCACCGCAAGTGTTTGAGCGGTCATCGTGGTATGCCCAAACTGCATAGATCATCAATGGCTGACCACCTTTGCTTTGCTTGTCTCCGTCAATCTCAGTGCCTGCTGCACGTGTGATACAGGGAGAGAGAAAGTGTGCTCTTATTCAAGTGACCGCAAGAAAAGGCACTTTTTGATGAAAATATAAAACAAGCTACTCTGAACAAACACTTTGATGTTCACAATAAATAAGTCTGAAAATGTCTGTTTGTATCTTACCTCAGTTTCAGTGAACTTGCTGATCTGTTTGCCGATGAAGTTAGTTTGACTGTTTGATATAGATATACATAACTTTCTCGGGCTTTCAAGAAAAAGGAAAAATCCCCGACTTAAAACAAATAACTGCATGTGTAGGACTTTTGCGTTTTAGGGATGTATCAATAGGCACACTGGATGACACTGTTATGACATCATCAACAGTCCAGTTGTATATCAGTGGTGGACGCACAAAGTTTTCTGATACACTATGTAGTGAAAAGCTTACACATAGATAGAAGTATTTGGGGGCCCATAATATTCCAGTTCATTGACAGTGTGTGCAGTACTCTGGCAGGCTTTGGGAGGTTACATATTGTAATGTGTGCACTCTGAGCACACTCAGTATTTCCTGATGGTTGCTATAAATACATTAGCATTTTAGACAGAAGCAGTTCAGGCTATAACAGAGCTCCTGCACTTGAATGGGCCCCTAGACTGCTATCAGCAGCACTTACTGCACCAACAAACACTGTTACAGTATGCAAAGGACCGTAAGGCTGGGATTTGTGTTCGTCTTTTTCAGTGTTGGGGAGTAACTAACAAAAGTTGCAACATTCTAACTTAAATACATTTTTCAACAGCAACACTGTAGTTATGCTGTTTCCAAATAGAGCATCTTTTCCAGCAACAAGCTACTTAAAAAAAAAAAAAAAAAAAAAGTAGCAGCATAGCATGACAAAGCTCTAAGTTTTTATTTATTTGTCATATTGTACTGCTCACGCAGAGAGGCAATAATCAAATGCAATTTACTAGAATGTTCTCTGTCTGTCATTCAGCACTGGGAAGTGTGATTCATTGTAATAAACTCTGTTCATTCTGATTGGTTAATTTGAACGAACTTGTTCAAAGAAAGATGTACAGATGAATATCCATTTAATAATTTAGCAGATTAATTTGAGTCAATGGACTTCTTTTCTATAGTGTAATATTTTGTGAAATACAGTGGTTTCATCAACATCATGTTTTCGTTACATACAGTGGCGGCCAAATATTTGGAATAATGTACAGATTTAGCTGTTTTGGAAGGAAATTGGTACTTTTGTCTGACAACAGTGACATTCAACTAATCATAAAGTATAGTCAGGACATTACTGATGTAAAAAAACAGCACCATCACTATTTGAACATTTAGACAGGCCCCATTTCCAGCTGTCATCACTCCAACACCTTATCCTTGAGTAATCATGTCAAATTGCTAATTTGGTACTAGAAAATCACTTGCTATTATATCAAACACAGTTGAAAGATATTTGGTTTGTTAAATGAGACTTAACATTGTCTTTGTGTTTGTTTTTGAGTTGTCGCATTGTGCAATAGACTGGCATGCCTTAGGTCAATATTAGGTGAAAAATGTAAAAAAAAAAGAAACTGCTTTCTCTAGAAACTCGTAAGTCAATCATTGTTTTAGGAATGAAGGCTATACAATGCTTTAAATTTCCAAAAGACTGAAGATTTCATTCAAATGTGTACACTACAGTCTTCAAAGACAAAGAACAATTGGCTCTAACAATGACAGAAAGAGACGTGGAAGGCCAAATGTACAACTAAACAAGAGGATGAGTACACCAGATTCTCTAGTTTGAGAAATAGATGTCTCACATGTCCTCAGCTGACAGCTTCATTGAATTCTACCTGCTTAAAACCAGTTTAATGTATAACAGTAAAAAGATGACTCAATTTCTTTCCAAAAGAGCAAAATCTGAACATTATTCCAAGCTATTGTCTGCCGGTGTAAATGACATAACTTAAATATAACATATATGGTGCTTTCTAGTTCTATTAGCTTTATTTAATGTAAATATATCAGTTCAAGTTTAAAATTGTCACCCTAACTGAGATCCTCATTGTTTTTTTTTCCCAGAAAATTACTGCTCTGATTAAAAAGATAAATTGTATCATCTGAAAGGATACATTTAAAAAGATACTGCCCCCCTTAAATAGCTTTAATGTAAATAATTGTGTGACTGTCTACTATATAAAAAAAAAGAAAAAGAGTTGCTTGACAGCAGTTTACTGTAACTCTACATCATGCGTAGGTTAGCTTGCAGCTTGGGAAGCTACAGTTTCAAAGTAGTTTCTCCAACACTGGTCCTTACATGACAGAAAGAAAAAAAGTGTGAAGAAAAAACACACTTGAGGATTTGTGTGGTTTTATGTGACAGACAGAAAGTGACAATTTAAACGGAGTACAGGAGAGAAAGAAAAATATGTGTGTCAAAGTGAGAATATAAAAAGGATCTTGTGGATGATGTTAGATCTGATTTCAATCCCTTTCAGAGCCGAGTATGCTGACTAACTGACACTTTGTCTCGATGTTGATACATTCAAACACACACACACACACACACACACACACACACACACACACACACACACACACACACACACACACACACACACACACACACACACACACACACAAAGGGATGCCCTAAACTCACATATGTAATACATTGTTATAGAAAGGGATCAAATCTCAATTACCCAGAAAAACTTGAGAGAAAAGAGGGGATTCTCTGGAGGATTTCAATGGAAGCTGAGGAGTAAATTGAGGATTTAATGCAGTTTTCCCTCCTATTCTTCTCCTGCTTGAATCTAATATAAGGAATGATGAACAGTTATGAAAAGAGCAGTCCTAAAGAATACAGAAGTGTTGGGGAAAGATAGAGGGATGAATGTTACTGATTTAGATGGGGAATGGGGAATAGAGCAGTACTGCAATTATACATATGTGTTGGAGAGGAGGAGAGTTTTTCTACTCGTGTCACTGTTGCACTAATTTGGTTGTCTGTCACTCCTGTGATGCCCTGCAGGGTCAAATTCAGTCTCTGTCTTTACTTTTGGGGCTCATTTAACAGAAATGACTTCACAGCAGCCTTCTCTCTCTATTTCCCTTCAATCGTTTTCTTTTTAATCACGTCACAGTCTTACCATAGAGAAGCATCTCATATACTTTGGTCTTTATTATTCTTGATTAATTCAAATCAATTCAATGAAGATTTCAACAGCGCTGTTCAATCATGACATCGATTAGCAGGCCAACCTGGAGAGCTAATTTTCCATAGATTACAACATTAAAAACAGTCATACTACCTGTATATCATGTTTGAGGTATTACTGTGTGAAATGTATGTTGTAGAACAAAACAGGAGAGTCTTTTCAAGTAATGTAAAACAAAATCCTTTTTGTATTCATGAATCAAAATATGCTATTATAAAAACACGTTAGAAATTGCATCGGCAACCCATGACTCGAAAAATGCAAATTTTCTCCTGGGTTTAATGGCTACAAACTGAATAGTTCTATTCAGTTAATTTTAATTAAATTCAATGCTATTTTTTCCCCATTACAATTACCTTTCACTAAGCCCAGCCTTAAAAGTGTTTCTGACTAATCCTGTCACTGTTACTGGCTGCCAATTCTCACCATTTTCCAATGAGAGCCTATGGGAATGATAAGTGTTTGAGTAGTTTTTAGCTGGATTTTATGAAAACAATAAAAAAAAAAACATTTGAAATACATTGTTGCTGTGCCACTTGTAATAGTGACACAAGGTACCCAGAGAGCACACATTCAGAGTTTTTTTAATTTTTATCTCAAGAAGAGCATGCTATGGATTAAACTGTATCATTCCACATTCCCAAATGAACATGTATAACATCTGTAAGGACACTTACATAAGCTCTAAGGTAAATTACAGCTAATAACTTAACAGTATTTTAGGTATTATTAAAAGGCATTTAAAAGTTCATTAGAAGTGCATAAAGAGTTAACAGCATCAATTTGAGTGTGTTTTGAGATGATATGAGAAGTTCTGTTCAATTACACTAAAGTTGTGATGTTTGTTTAAATGAAATTACTGTGTAATTTAACAATTTCTTAAAAAAAAAAAAAAAAAAAGTGAGAAAAATATGCTTACAGTCACCCTTCATTCCAGCCCTTTTATTATAATTCCCATTCCGTTTATGAAAATATTTAGCCAAAAACAGTAGCCTTCACAGCATTCTCCCATTTATTGCTATGGGGAGTTCTGAAGAGCTTGTCACAGTGAGCAAATGTAATCAAGGGGGGCGGAGCATAGCGAAGGGTCAATTCAATTCAGATCAGTTTGGTTAAATTACTGGCAAATCCATATTTAATTGCAGCATGGCTTAGCATTGGCTTACTCTAAGAGTATGCAATGAAATCATACAGTTCTGTGTAGACATAATTAAAGAATAAGAAAAAATTCAGAAAATAATTACAATTTAATGAGAACACATGCTATAATCTTGTGAAAATTAGGGAATTCTAGAGATATAGCTCTGATATTAGATATTAGCTTGCTGAAGTCCATCTCCAGCCGTGTATCTGTTCTGTGATCAGAAAGCAAAACTAGCTGATGTTAGAGAGACTCTTTAAAAGGAGTAGAGGAGACTGAGCAACATCAAAGAGAGATATGACCCTTCTGACAGAATTCACAAAATTACTCTCCCTCTCTCTAATGTTAGATAAACAGAATGTTTGCTAAACACTTCAAATAGCCCTGTGGCAAAAATGTGCCTCTTGCATAATTGGTCTGTGAATTTCCACAATATCTTTATTTCCCCATCTGTCGCTCACTTCGAAGTAGTGTCGAAGAAGCAACACTAGGGATCTCTCTTGAGAGCCTTATGCATCTCAGAACTTTAAGAATAGGCCAATGAGAAATTGGCAGACAGAATTTGCATGTCCCACCCCCGGAGATACGGGTATAAAGGGGGGCAAATGCATCTGTTCATTCAGAAATTTTCTTCAGAGCCGACCAGTGGGGATTTCTTTAAGACTGCAAGGGAAGCTCGGCTTCCCCTATAATGTCAAAAAAATTATGGTCAAATATGTACAATTGTGTAAACAATTTATTGACTAAAAATGCGTTAGAATATGTTCATCTCGAAAACGAGTTCGTTCAGAATCAGCTACATATAGCAAGTCGGCTAACTCGATTTCATTCTCACACATTCCCGTAGCGTCACAGTGCATTTCCCTGTTGAAGCCGAGTGTCCATTGACTTCAATGGGGCTGCTTTGAACAGTTTTTTTCAGTGCTCCGAAACTAGATGGTCATTGGATAAATGCTGCGATTATGTCCCTCCCACGGACGCTCAGCGTCTCTGGGGGTGAATGAGGAGTGGGCTGGCCCGGACTCCGGGCTTCCGCGTAATGATTGGAGGATCTGTCGAAAGACTGCATCTCCTTTTGACTGACAGCGAATCTGTACTATAAGAAGTCGCTGAAGCTATTCGCGCTCAGTCCCATCGCAGATTTCTCAAGTGTAGTCGAAAAGACAAAATGCTGCAACCTATTTCTTGATATTTGTTTGGCGAAATTGCTAGTCAATTTGCATAATACATTTCACACAATTATACACCACATTCCTTGTTTCAGTTTTACCAAGTTTAATATTTTTTTTTTGATCGTTCATTCATTCATTCATTCATTCATTCATACAGTAGGCTATTCATTCATACATACGGGTGAAACTGCGCACGATGGCAGACAGCGCTAATATTGTCGACCTGATTTTGGCGAAGCCATTTGAAAGTCTTCCTTACGAGGAAAAAATTATAATTAAACAGCAGGGCAGATCAACACCTAAGATTGATTTAGTGCAAAAGATAGGGAAAAATAACTGGTCTTTTCAGCTCTCCTGGTATGACAAAGTTAGCTGTAAAATGTACTGCTGGCCATGCCTCTTGATGAAACCATCTCACGGATGTGTTATTTGGTCAAAGGTGGGGTTTGGAGATCTGTCTAACTTTGACAGTGCATATAGTTGGTACGACATGGTCACAGTGCATTTTCTTGAAAAGGAACGTAGGGCAGAATTTACTTTTAAATAAATGGACAAGTTTATAATGTAGGCCGAAAATGAGCTTCCCCTCTTTGAAAGACCAGTAGCCGCCACTGGAGCCGACCAGTTGTGTGAGCAGCGAGCTGCGAGTCACAGTCTGTTTCCTCTCATCTCTGAAGTGTATGCTGTTAGATCTAGGCGCATATCAGCTAGCACTAGTAAAAGAGTAATTTTCCCTAAAAGAGTATTTATCTGTAAAAGAGCAATACACACTGGCATTGAACGTCCTTTTTAGGACATGTCTTTATAAAGATGCCTTTCCGCCCCTGTGTTGTTCCTGGATGCGGTCAAGTTCTCTCCGCTCCTGAAAGTCACAGGTGCTGCCTTGTGTGTCTTGGCCGCGATCACACCGAGGCAGCGTTTGTGGATGGTTCGTGTTCTCACTGCGAGAACCTTACCGTAGCAACGTTGAGGTCGTGGCTTTCCTTCCTAAAAAGGAACGCCACTCCAGCCACCCCCCCTGCATCGCTCCTTCTTCCAACGGGATTGAGGATGACCCGGCTGAAGATGGAGGCGATTTGGGGATGGCAGCGGGCTCGGTTTCACCGGGTACATCCCCACAAACCACCTGCCTCCCGACACGTTCGTTGACTTCCGACAGGGCTCGGGATGACAGCAGCTCGCCTCACGGCCAGTCTGCCTATCCTATTGAGCCCCCTGAGCTGGACAATGAGTTCGCCACTGCATCGGAGAGTGTTCCGGTGACTGACGCGGAAGACTCGATTGGGCTGCCACCTTCGGGTCGGCACGCCCAGATGGCCAACATGCTTGACTCGGTCACCGCCAGCGTGGGGTTGGACTGGAATCCTCCATCCTCCCCACAGCCTTTGTGGCTGGATGATTAGTTCGTCGGGTCTGCGTGCCACTCACAGCCACACCACCCCCCTGGTTCCTTTCTTCCCGGAGGTGCATGATGAGCTGATGAGCTTGTGGAGGGCACCTTTCACTGCCCGTAATCCGCTCTCACTACTCTCAATGGCGGAGCGGTCCACGGGTACACGGCGGTCCCCCAGGTGGACAGGGCGGTTGCGATCCACCTGTGTCCCGAAAACGCCACCACCTGGCAGGATTGCCTGGTGCTCCCCTCCAGGGCCTGTAGGGTGACATCCTCACTGACCTCCAAAGCCTACAGTGCCACCAGACAGGCCGCATCCGCTTTGCACGCCATGGCCCTCCTGCAATTCCACCAGGCCAAAGCACTTAAAGATCTGCACTTGGGTAGTCCTGACCCCAACGTGTTGCAGGAACTGCGCTCAGTGTCTGACCTCGCCCTCAGGACCACGAAGGTCACAGCGTGGTCACTCGGGCAGGCGATGGCCACCCTCATGATTCAGGAATGACATCTGTGGCTGAACCTGGTCCAGATGCGCGAAGTGGACAAAGCATGCTTTCTCAACACGTCTGTCTCCCAGTTTGGCCTTATCGGCGGTACCGTCGAGGACTTCGCCCAGCAGTTCTCAGCGGTGAAGAAGCAGACAGAGGCCACCTCTCACATCATGCCCAGTCACACTTCCAGAACGCGCCATGCCCTGTCTGCTCACCGAGGGTGTCCTCCTGTGGCTTCCAAGAAACGTGCAGCTCCGCCTCGGCCTGGGCCCAGCTCTCAGCCACAGCGTCGAGCACCCCGCAGGAAGTGCACGCCCCCGTCTCACGAACCCCCTCTAGGATCCAGAAGGCTCCTAAGCGTTCCTGAGACAGACGACCCAGAGACCAGCTCCGGAGCTGGTGAGCAGACCACTCAGTCCCCCGGTGGAGAGCAGGGAGGAGAATTCTCAGTTAATTTAATTTACTTTGCCACACCCCCTTCGGGTTGAGGAACCCACATTCTCAATAAAAGAGCAATTTCCTCTGTCTCTGGGTCACCTGGCCAGCAAATGCCATTCTCACGGCACACAGGTGCCACACCTCAACAGTCCTGGCACATTGGACACAGACCCTTCACCTCCAGCCCCATGACTCAGTCAGGTCAGTGCTCTCATTCCTGTAGGAGAGGTTGGAGGGGAGGCTGTCCCCCTCCACCTTGAAGGTGTATGTAGCACCTATCGCAGCCCACCATGACGCAGTAGACGGTAAATCTTTGGGTAAGCACAACTTGGTTATCAGGTTCCTAAGAGGTGCCCGGAGATTGAATCCCTCCCGGCCAAGCCTGTTCCCCTCCTGGGATCTCTCAGTGGTCCTCTCAGTCCTTCAGAGACCCCCTTCGAACTGCTAGAATCAGTCGAACTCAAGGCCCTCTCCCTGAAGATGGCCCTCCTGATTGCACTCGCCTCCGTCAAGAGGGTCGGGGACTTGCAAGCGTTCTCTGTCATCGACACCTGCCTGGAGTTCGGTCCGGCAAACCCTTGTGAACCTAAGACCATGACCAGGCTACGTGCCTGGTTCCTACGACTCCCTTCAGAGACCAGGAAGTGAACCTGCAAGCGCTGCCCCGGGAGGAGGCAGACACAGCCCCTTCGTTGCTGTGACAGGTACATGCTTTGCGTATCTATTTGGACCGCACGCAGAGCTTTAGATGTTCTGAGCAGCTCTTTGTCTGCTTTGGTGTACAGCGGAAAGGGAAATTTGTCTCCAAACAGAGGCTTGCCCACTGGGTGGTTGACGCCATAGCATTGGCCTATCACACCCAGTCCGTGCCCGCCCCCTTGCGGGTTCGAGCACACTCGATGAGAAGTGTGGCATTCTTGTGGACACTGGCCAAAGGCACCTCCCTAGCAGACATATGCAGAGCAGCGTGTTGGGCAACACCCAAAACCTTTACAAGATTTTACTATCTCAGGGTTGAGTCAGTTTCAACCCGTGTGTTCTCAGGTCCGAGCCGGTAGAACTCGGTAACGCGGTAACAACTGACCGGGTGTACCGCTTACACCTAGCACCCTTTCCCTCCGCTGAGGTAATACCGTGCGCTCTTATCCCAGGAGATCCCACTAACTCAGCTCACTGGATGACTCCTCCCTAGCCCTCTGGTCCGCAAATTCAGTGGAGGAATTTGCCGACCAAACCCAATGCGGGAACTCAATTTATCCTGTACTGGAATAGGTGCTCCACAGGTTGGGCTCCCATGTGGACTTATTTCCCTGTGTGTATTTTCCACGGTACGGTCCCCTTGCGAGCGGACCCACGTCTCCCTCGGGTGGTCCTCACTGACCCCCGGTTGCTGTGTTTGTAGCAACTCCTCCCTCACAATGAGGTAGGATCTACCACCGTGCCATTCTCCATATGTGACCTAAAAGCCCATGTGATGTATTTCACCACTCTTTACCTCCCCCAGTCTGGGCAGGTGTGGCCTCCGCAGGGTCTTTCCCCCCTAAAAGAATAGGATCTAGAAAGAACGCCTTCCCCGATGCATGTGATAGCGTTAAGATGGCTCCAGCAGATTTAACTCTATGCAAGAAACACAGAGAGAGAAAAGGTGCAGCTGGCACGGCTTGCTCCCATGCTAGGCACGTCGCCTTGTTCCCCCCATATCGTGGTGTAAGGAACCAGAAGGTTTTGACGATTTTTTAGGGTGCTGGAGAAGGGTACATGCAGTCTGGCACAGCCTGTCGTTTTGGCACGCAAACTACCTGCCCGCACCTGTTTCAGCTGCGCACATACACGGTTCAGCACATGGCCTGATTAAAATTGGACCCATAATGTCGCTTCTTGAACACAATGTCGAAGTGAGCGACAGACAGGGAACATCTAGGTTACTGTTGTAACCTCCGTTCCTGATTGAGGGAACGAGATGTTGTGTCCTCTCGGCCACGTCACTGAACTGAGCCATTGTTGCGGCCGAACCTCATTGTCAGTTCCTCAGACAAATCCTGAATGAACAGACGCATTTCCCACCTTTATACACATATGTCTGGGGGTGGGACATCAATGAGAAACTGTCTGCCAGAAACTGTCTGCCAGTTTCTCATTGGCCTTTTCTCAAAGTTTAGAGATGCATAAGGCTCTCAAGAGAGACCCCTAGTGTCGCTTCTTCGACGCAACATCTCGTTCCCTCCATCAGGGAACGGAGGTTACGACAGTAACCTAGACGTTGAGCACAGAGCCACACACACAAATGCACACACTCAATAAACAAATGACCACAAATACAAAGAAATCCATGTAAAATAAAGGTCTGAGACAATTTAATGAAAGGCCTTTATTTGTTTGTCTAGCAGGACGTGATAAAGTGTAGTCCTGTCAGAGTAATTGACATCTGTTCAAGAACAGTGAAAATAAATATATAAAGAAATAAAAATACCCAAACAAAAACACACATGCACACACAATCTTCTTGAAAGTGTGAAGCCATTAGTGCTTGAGTAAAGGTCTGTCAAGCAATCTGTCTCTACATCTATTCATCTGTCACACTCTCTCTCCCTCTTTCAACTAATCTGCTAAAGCGAGTTAGCAGAGATGATCAACAGAAAAAGTACAAACTTTCACAGCAAAGAAAACCCTGCATTTACACAAGGGATTAAAGGAATGTTCCGGGTTCAATACAAGATAAGCTCAATCGACAGTATTTGTGGCATAATGTTGATTACCACAAATAAGAATTTTGTATTGTTCCTCCCTTTCTTAAAAAAATTGTGTTTACAGTGAGGCACTTACAATAGAAGAGAATGATGGCCAATTTTTTAATACTGTTTAAAATACTGTTTCATGACGATATAACGTCAACAAAACCTAAAACCCTAAAACGTCTGTAAAAATGACAATTTAAACAACTTTTTAGCTCAAATAATACATGAGTTTTAACAGATGAATTAATGCAAGTGCTTTTCTAAAATTAAAAGCTTCACATTTCTGTTTTTAAACCCTCCAAAAATTGTCCACATTCACTACAGTAAGTGCCTCAATGTAACCTTGATTTTTGCTTCTTTTTTTTTTTTTAAGAAAAGGAGGAACGAGTCGAAATACATTTTTGTGGTAATCAACATTATGCAACAAATGCTACTGATTGAGCTTAACTTGTACTGAACCTGGAACATTCCTTTAACTGGTTACTTTCATTCGCTGTCCGTGGTGCTGAACATTATGACATTATGTGTAAATGCCTGTTTAAGTTTATGTGGATTAGATAAAACAAGGAAGAGTTTGATGGAGAGCGTGACACTTCTTTGTGATTCATTTCTTTGTTATTTAATTTGAATGTGTTATGGCAATGGTGTGAAAGTGTTCTGACTAAATTTGTGCGAGAATGGGGGAGGAACTAAATATAGAGGAATACAAAACATGCATTGCGTTCTCACACAAACTCACATGACTATAGTAGGGTGGGGTTGTTGAGCCATTCTGCATAGTGTGAAAATAAAAAAGTGGTTGACTAATTCCTTGGGTTTTCAATGTCTTAATACGATACCGTTTCAGTGGCTCCAAAAAAGTATTTGGTCAATTAAAGCCACATTTTAAATGAAATGTTTTTCCTAAATAACAAAAGCAAGGCACATCCATTTTAAAGAATAATACCACAAGCACCATTTCAAGCAAAACATTTCACTATTAGAATATTTCTTAGGTTCTTAATTCTAAAACAATTTACATATTTAAAATCTAGAAAAGTATTTGGACGCCTGATTTTTAAATTGGGAGACAATTCCATAGTTAATGTGATGAAATACACCAAGTGTATTTTGAGAGGAACTGACTTCATACATTCAACTAAAAATTATCTTGGGACCAGTTGGTTAAAGTAATCGCAAATTTACTGAAAACTGGAAAACAGTAGGTATTTGGAACTGACACAAGGGAGAGCAAACCCTTCTGTTAACCAGCCAAGTGTGCAAATATCAGCCAATTAATCCACCTGACTAATATATACTGTAGAGGAGACCAGAGCTAGATGTTACACATTCCAGTGAATATTTATCAGAGCAGTTTTATTGTTGAAAATCAATTTCTGCATAGCCACATACCTTAAAGTCTTAGGTAAGAAGGAAAAAACAAACAAACAAACAAAACTATTTAACATTTTTACTGTTTTGCCAGAAAAGATATACAGCTCATTGAACACATATTGACCCCAAGAGCTAAAACTAAAATATGATGTTAGTGAAAGTTTACTTTGGAGGGGTACACATCTCAAAAGTTATTTTAAAATAAGAGGACTTTGAGCTAGGTGTTACGAAACCTTGAGAGAACGGCTTGAGAAAACACAAATTTGCGCAATTGGACTTTTGACTCCATTACTGAGATAACTTCCTCGTATGCAAACTAGCCCCAGTCTCCCCTACATATTGGATTATAAGAGAAATAGGCCTATACAGTATTTATTAAAATGTATAAGTCCAGAGATGAGGAAGGGGTGCTGGTTTTAAAGCTACATACCAATGCTGCCTTTAATCAGCTGAACAAATGAGGTCTGTCACATCTGAATAGTCCTCATTTCTAATAAACTGTACTGAGAACTACCTCTGCAACAGAGACAAAAGCACACACACATACAGGCACTTGAAGCTGTCCTTGAAACTGTCTACATCTAAACAAGCATAAGATCTAACTACATTACTAGGACAAATGCATCAATCTATTCTCTATATATAGTGTTACTGTCTGTTGTATGGTAAGGTGTATGTGTGTATATGTGAATGTGGTGATGTTTTTGTTTGTGTTCCCTGGAATGTGGCCACTATTCTAAATATCATTATGGAAATAAACTGGCCAAAAATATTGTGAAATGCTTTTTAAAATGAAAAACGACACTCTCCCTTAATATAAGTTAATATAATAGCATTACATTTTCTCACCATCTCTCTCTCTCTCTCTCTCTCTCTCTCTCTCTCTCTCTCTCTCTCTCTCTCTCTCGCTCTCTCTTTCTCTCATTACTCTCTGTGTGTTTGCCTTTAACCGGGTAAATTTGAAGGCTGTTCATAACTCATCTATTCCAATAATAACTAATAAGACAAGACAAATATTGCAGCCAGAGATGGAGAGAGGAGACCAATGATGGTACAGCTAGATAAATTCACACAGACACACACCTGCTCATACAGTACACATACACTGTCTGTCTCACTTTCTCTCTTCTTCTCATGGAGGCAAATCAATTTCATACACGCACAGACACTTAGAATATCATTCAAGACTGTGCTGTGTTATTAACAGCAGTCAGCACTATTGGAATTAAATCTAATATTGGCATTATATTCATAATGTTAGTCAGAGGGGAACTGGCCCCCACAGTGAGTCTGGATTCACCCAAGGTTATTTTTCACCATTAACCAACATCTTATGGAGTTTTGTGTTCCTTGCCACAGTTGCCATTTGGCTTGCTCACTGGGGCTATACATTCAATTATTATTTAATTACATATTTGTATACACAATTTACAATCATATTTAATCAAACTACACAATGATGACTCTATAAGACATTATAGATATTACAGTCTCATTTTCTGTTAATGCGTGATTTTCTGTAAAGCTGCTTTGAAATGATGCGTGTTGTGAAAAGCGCTATACAAATAAATATGACTTGACAGCTCACAGTGGGCAGTATCAACCCTCTCCTCGGTGTTTGATGCACATTTTTATCTCTTCCCTCTCTCTATCTCTCTCTTCCAACCCTATCTCCTAACTTAGTTCTTCCTTCTGCTCCTCTATCATCTCTTCCTCTATCTTTCCCTCACTACCCCGACCAACACACTCAGCCAATACTGCTGGAGGCTGTCCATCTCTCTCTCTCTCTCTCTCTCTCTCTCTCTCTCTGTCTCTTTTAGCCCCCTCCCTCACACTCTTTCTCGCTGCATCAGTGCGTGTAGCCGACATTCGCTCCTCAGATGCTTGGTGGCTCGCACAAACAGACATATCACCTGCTTGCAAGAGAGGAGAAGAAAAGAAAAATAAAGAAAGAGCAAGTCAAAATAGAAACAAATGAGAGAAGTATGGATGGGAACTGCTAAAAATATCCACCACTAAAAATATTTTTCTCTGTAGTTTCTATTTTTTGTTTCTGTCATTCTCTGGATACCTGGATGGAGGGATTAAAAATGACTTAAATTTCAATCATCTGTGGCAAGGGAGAAAGAAAAAAGGATGAAAAAAGAGATGTTTGTCCTATGAAGAGATTCAGTGGCGCACAGCTGGTAAGAGTGAGGGAGTGTTGAACACAGAGAGAGAGAGAGAAATAAAGAGAAGGAAGGGAGAGGACCAGAATCCGGAAGAGAGAGAAAGCGCGTCTTGTTTCTCTTCTGAGGAAGTAAGGAGTTGGATTTCAGTTTCTTGCAGGACTACTCGACTGGTAATGCTGGAAAAGCAGGTTTGTGTGTGTGTGTGTGTGAGTGCATAATTTGAAGAATAAGTGTAAAAAAAGTGTGAGAAATGAATAGATTTCTGATTTGCAGACAGAAATGGATAGAGAGAAATAAAGCTGTAAACAATCTGACGAGACAAAGAGATGATGCTTAGATGAAACCTTGTCTACATGGTGACATGTCTGACATTACACAAGACAGCTGCTTAACTCTCTCTCTCTCTCTCTCTCTCTCTCTCTCTCTCTCACACACACACACACACACACACACACACTTACTAGTGGACCCAGACTCATACACAAAGCAATACACACTGTCACCGCACCCACAGATTAAAAAACACTGTCTGCGTCTGTGATGCTCTATGCGCACACACACAGAGGAGGTGTTTAATTTGAATGCTACAGTGCTGTCTTAGAGCTGGTTGACATGTTCAAGATGAATGAGAAACTGAAGAGGACACAAATATAACTAGAGACGATAATGTGTGTATGTGTGCTAGAAAGAGGAAGAAGATGAGAGTCAAAATGACAAGATATTTCCAAGAAGGATCAATGTTTTCTGCCATTGAGTGAGGTGAAATAACATGAGAAAACAGTGAGAGAATGAGATCAAGAAAGAGAGAGATGACTAAACCCGCTGAGAAAAAAAAATAAATTTGAATTGCAAAACAGAGGGGTGACATCAGGACTGTTGGGGACGACTGGGCCCGGGGGGACAACTGGGAATGCTGTACTGGCCCTGTGACAAGGGGTCTACTAATGTCCTCTATAACCTAATCCAGGGGTTTTCAAATTGGGTGAAAGTGAGCCTCCCCTTAGGGAACTTGAAGACAGCTGTCACCCCCCCGCCCCCCATAACTACTATTTAGGCTATTATTATTGGTGCTACTAGGCTACTACTATTAGTAGTAGTAGTAATACTATTATTATTATTATTGCTTTAGGCTATGTTCCACTCAAAATGAGTTTCATCAACATACATTATTTTTTAAATTAAGATAAACATTTTAATTTCAGTTTAATTTTGAAATAGGCTATATTTTTTAAAAACGTTTCAAACATGTTTGTGTTTCTTTTTAAAACATATTGTGAACACATACTTTGCAACACATTTTTTGCAACAACGAAATCAGCATGATGGATAGCTCTAGTTCGGTCAAACCATTGATGGTCAAATAACAAAACTGGAAACATGTTCATTAACAGCCACAGGCTACTAACATTATCTCAATTGAATACAAGCTATTTTGGAGATTTTAGGCTACTTAAGCCAATTCAACTTTGAAAACATCAACATCAGATATCAAACGACATAAGCAAGATGGACAGCGCTGTTTTGTCACAGTATCAAATGCATAAAAATCACTTCCATATAGGGCTACGTTAAGCAAAAAAAAAAAAAAAAAAAAAAGAAAAGAAAAAAATCTGATTGCCAATTTTGCCACATCATTTTCATAACCTCTATCAGTGGGAACAACGAGTCCGACTTTTTGATGCACACAGGTGATCGATGCGGGGTTGCACGGTAGAAAGGAATAAACGTAAATCGTCCTCCACCAGCAGCCTTGATCGGTATTTGCTTTTAAGCAATGTCAAAGCGGAAAACCCGCACTCACATAAGTAAGTGGAGGTGAAGGGGTTGAGGACTTTCATAGCCTTTCGAGAGAGATGGGGAAACTTAGTCCTATATGTAAAGCATTGCGATATGATGCTTCAGTTGCCTTAGTATTGACAGAGCTAAAAGTCTGGATTACTCTCTTTTGTGTTTGCAATTCTTTCAGCTTTCTGTAATTGTGAAAGTGTATTGTAGACACTACAAAGTGATCCATTTTGCAACATGCATATGCATAACATGCAGATTTTTTGCTATCCAGGTGGGGTTGGGTGATTCCCTCAGCCGTATTCGCCTTCTGGGAAGGGTTGTGGTCCCCCCCATGTAGTTTTTTTATTGCCTGTCTGGCCCGTGGTCATTTTTATCATTCCTTTTCGGGCAGATGTCTCTGGCCCACTTTCACCCCTAGCTCCAACGAGGCTTCCCACCCTGCACTACCTGTAGATACGCCAATGATTGAGACGTAAATCTGAGTAATTATTAGATGGTTGTTATAATGCCAATATGTATACAGTTTATATGTTGTTATATGTTGTACAGTAATTGCAATTAGTGGTATTTATTACAAAAATATTAATTAATAAAATATATGAATTGAAAAGTCTGTGTTAAAATAAATACACTTTTTGCAAGAATCTGTCTCACTAAAATATGAAATGATCTCATAATTTGGTAACAGGCTGCTGAGGGCCATAAATCCAATACGAATCACATTTCTTTTTTCCAAATATCTCTTCTTTAAAAGTACTAAAAGAATTGCTAATATGGAACCATTAAAGAACTGGAATTGTTAAGAGCAATCAGAATTGTTATATATCTTATGATTCCAATGCATATTCCAGGCACCAACAAAGTCCTGAGATCTCAACAATCAAAGTCACAATCAAAAGACAGAGGTTTCAACATGATGAACTCAAACATTTGTAATTACATTTGAAATTATCTAAGCTATACTATTTACATGTATAGCTCTTTATTCTAACTGTATGTTAACAATTGCATCATTTGTATGAGACAAAGCTGATACCTAAATTAAACATAACTGAGGAACGCAATTTAAGCTCTTGAGCCCTAAAAGAACATTTTCCTTTGGGTATCTACCTCTATCTTACTTTTTATGGCTCTCTCTTCTTCTCTATCTGTCCCTTCTAAGTATATCTGTGTATTAGTGCATTCAAAATGACAACTTGAAATTATTTTAATGTTTGTATTCCCTGTTCTTTTCTCTCATTTTGTCCTCATACTCTAGGAGCATCAACACATCTTTCTGCCATCCCTCCCTCCCTTCATCTCTCTCTTTCTCTCTGTGCTTGGGAAGATCTTTTGCTGTAAGGCATAAAGGTATTGGAACTAGCAACTCACTGGAATTCTACACTGAAAGAAGAATGGAACAAACAACTGAAAAGATGTAAACATGAAAACAAAGTAATTCGGGGGAGAAGAAAAACAAGGCTCAGACCTGGAATAAGGAATAAACAGAGAAAGAAAGAGAGAATGAGCAAGAGAGAGATAAGGTGGTGTTGAAGGAGAAACTGAGCACATGAACACTCATGGCATTTGGGTGAAAATGAGGGTGAAGAGGGTTGAGAGGAAGAGGAAAACTGCAGGAATCTTGGAAAATTGAGAGAACACCTGGACAGATGCAGAAAGTAGTAGAATATGCTGTGAGAATTGTAAAATACGTCCAGTGGAAAGGTGACACTACTGAAAGGCCCTGTTTTGCAGTAGAAAAGCTTTAAAAAGGAAGACATCTTTGTATTTTCCACAAGCTAAAATGGAGGAGATACAAGTGAAACTGAGAGATTGAATCAAATAGAATCCTCATGTTTCAAGTGTGCATGTAGAAACGGGATAAACACGCAAAAACACACAGACACACCTCAACCTTGAGAAGAGATACACATGTGTCTGGATTAACACACATCCCTGGCACTTACACACACAGACAAACACTTGAAAATGAGCAGCTAATTGTGACCTAGGATCCGCACAGGCAAGAAAGGTAAAAACTAAACACACATTCACCACCACACTGACACATATTTGGAATGGTTAAAGACTTCATTAAAATCTCCATTTGCTCTGCATTTAATCTCATTAAGAAACATTTGAGATTTTAAAGAGACCTCATTTGTGATTTTTCTTTCTTATGGGTCTCATCCTGCCTGATGGTTATGGTTGTATTGTATAGTGTTTTGCAGGAAGGAGCTTCTGGACTAGATGTTGACATTTTGTAGTGATTTAAAATGACACAAGCCGAATTGGTTGGGTCAGAGAACACCATATTGTTTTGGAAATGGTTATGATTGTTCGTGCACACACTCACCTCATTCCCTCCACTGAGAGACAGATGTGCATATCACACAGATATTTATAGACCACAAGGTGCGGTATGTTGTGGGCCATTTATTTTTCCATCTCTCTCTCATATTCAAGCCCAAACGTCCCAACAGTAGCTCATGTTGAGGCACAAGAAAAAAAGAGATTGATTTTACAGTGTTACAAAGCCAACTCACATGTATACACACACACACACACACACACACACACACACATGCTGTACACACAAACAGCTGGTGTGCTCTAGTACCTCGCTTTTCAGAGTACTAGCTTTTCTATGCATATTCATGTGCACACATGAAGGACACTTTACACTAGAACCCTTTAACTATTTGCCTCTCTCATGCTGTCGTAGTCTCTGCGTGTGTGTCATTAATTGGGAGAGAGGTTGCTCTAAAAGTAGCATGGTACTCTCTGTCACCATGCCAACATCAATACCTGCACCCCATAATTCAAGGACCATTCCACACAACCATCTTCAACCCCAATTCCGAAAAAGTTGGTTCAGTATGAAAAATGCTAATAAAAATAAAAAGGAGTGATTTGTAAATTATATTCACCCTATGCTATATTGAGAGCACTACAACTAAACAATATGTATTTTACCTTGTTAATTTCATTGTTGTTTTTATGTACAGTAATTTCAAATCAGATGATTGCAACATACTCCAACAAAGTTGAGACAGGGGCAATTTAAAACTAATAACAATTTGACACGTTAAAATAACAATGTAATGTGAAACAGGAGATGTTAAACAGGTGAGGCAATCGTGCCATAATATATAAGGAGCCTCCAAAAACAGAATAGTCCTTCAAGGATCATTTGAGACTTGTCAATTTGCAAACAGATGCTTCAGCAAATAATCCAGCACTTTGAGAAAAATGTTCCCCAAAGACAAATTGGAAGGATTTTGGGCATTTCACCCTCTACAGAGCACAATATAGTTAAAAGATTAAAGGAATCTGGTCAAATCTCGGTGCGTAAAGGGCAAGACGAAAACCACTTCTGAATGCACGTGATCTCTGATCCCTCAGACATCACAGTCTTAAAAAACATCATTCTGTAATGGATCCATCTGTAATGGATATCATAAACATGGGTTTGGGAAAGCTTTAGTAAACTTTTGTTAGTCAACACCACTCGCCGCTGTATCCACAGATGCTAGTTAAGAAGCGCTGCTGAGGTCTCTGGGATCGGTCTCATCTTAGTTGGAAAGTAGAACAGTGGAAGTGTGTTTTTTGGTCCAATGGGTCCACATTACAAATAGCTCTTGAAAAACACAACCATCGTATTCTCAAGGCCAAAGAGGAAAAAGACCATCCAAGCTGTTATCAGCGTCAGATCTAAAATCCACTGTCTGTATGGGCCAGGTGTGTGTCAGTGCCCATGGCATGGGTAACTCACATATGTGAGGGCACCATTAATGTAGACAGATATGTAAAAATTTTGGAGCAGCATATACTGCCATCCAGCACCATCTTTTGCAGGGACGTTCTGGAATTTTCAGCAGGACAACTACATACAGGCCAAATACGCAGAGAGTGTGAGTGCTATATTGGCCTGCCTGCAGCCCTGACATCTCCAATTGAGAATTTGTGGTTCATTATGATGCGCACAATACGGTAACAAAGACCCCGTACAATTGTGCAGATGAAGACCTACACAAAGGATGAATGGGGGAAAATGACCCAAATTCTTAGTAAGTGTTATTAGAAGAAATGGTGATGTTTCACAGTGGTAAACACTCAACTGTACACATTTTTTGGTGTGTTGCAATCATCTGATTGGAAATTACTGTACATTTTCAAAAAACAATGACATTCACAAGGTAAAACATCATATAATGTTTTGTTGTAGTGCTTTCAATGTAGCAAAGGGTAAATATAATTTTCAAATCGCTCCATTTCTTTTATATAGCATTTTTCATAGTGTCCCAACTTTTTCGGAATTGGGGTTGCATCTTTGATACTTTTAGCTATTTAGAGTACATCTATTAAGTTTATCTACTCGAGTTCTCTCTTTTTCCTCTCTTCCCTGATGTTTTCCTGTCTCTAATTTGTTCTGTTTAACTTCCTACTTTCATGATTATATGACCATCCATGAAAGCAACATGCAGTCCTGTCATTTCCTTTGCTGCTTAATAGACCATTCAGTTCACCAACAACAATTAAATGCTTCTCGTCTCGTCTCTTCTCTTCTCTTCTCTTCTCTTCTCCAATATTTGTTTCTACTTTCATGTCCATTTACTCACCTTCTCTTTCTTACCGTCTCTTTTCATGGAGCAGCATTTTATAAACAGAATGAGTTCATTAGCAGTTAGCTTGTAGCTGTGCAGGAACAGCAGGTTTTATGAAGGAGTGCAAACCACGTGGAAGAGAAATGATCACTGAATGTTTAACACTGTGCTAAAATCTTCCCTCCTTTACTAATCCTTGTGTTTCACCAACCCTGAAAAAATGGCTTAGGCCAGCGTAAATTCAGTGCTGGTACAAACTGGTTTATGCTGGTGTGGTACTGGTCCAGATGGTAGACCAGCAAGTGAAGCTGGTCTTAGTGTTCAAGCTAATGAGGAAGCAGCAAATTCTACCCAACTTATCAACTAATGATTGATTAATTGCCAAATATGATTATTTCTTCCAATATATGCAGTGACAGATATATAGATCATATTATACAGAATACCAAGCAAATTCCAGTGTTTAAGGATCAGAGCTTATATTCTGCTGAATCATAGCTCTAAATGTTGGAGAGAGAGAGAGAGAGAGAGAGTACAAGAAGAATTCTGAGAATTTTGAGACAGACTTGCTCAAAGCTCAAACCAATTTGTAAAGAAAGACAGACAGGCAGACAGATGAACAGACAGACAGATACTATAGGCTGAATCATGGATTGGTGGATCGATGAATGATGGATGAGAGAGTAAATAGAGAAACGGACAGGCATATGAAGGGATTGCTGGATGGATAGTCAAAAGGATACATGGATCGATACACAAAGTTTAAGTGTGCAGTGCTGAGAGGGTCACACCTGGGTCAGATATAAATAAGACTCTTCTGAAATAAGATTTAATTCCCAGGAGTCACAAAGTCTTTCCACTCTGCCTGACTTAATGAAAAGTTAAAAAAAACCTTCCTCTGCTAGTTACAGAACAAACCCCAACATGAAACAAATAAAGCAAACAAACAAACAAACAAACAAGCATTTAACATTCAAACACTTTGCCCTTTTCTTATAAGTAGTGATAAAGGCAGGGGTATACCTAGTTGCTTACCATTACATCTTGTGCATGTGCTAAGCTTTTCTAAGTATACTGTACTTTTTGGAAAACTAGCCCAAATGAATATGTTCAACAAATGCTTACTACGGATGCTTTGTGTAACTCTTTTTGCACAGTCAACACCTGGCACATATGCAGATAACATGCACAGATGCAGACCGTCTGCTTGTCTTGAAAAACTCGGCAGCACAGGAACATTCACATGTGCTGATGACAAAATGTGTGTCTCACTCACTGTTCACGATAGGGCTGCAACTAATGAATATATTGATAATCGATTAATCTAACGATTATTAGAATGATTATTTGACTATTCAGCGATTATTGCAACAATTAATCATTAGCTCTTAACTGATTATTCAGCTTGTGCCCCAACTTAAAAGGCTGTATTAAACATGCTTTCTAACAATAAAGAGGACAAAATCATCTTTTAAAAATACCTCTAAATGACATTCACTGAATTAAAGGGAAATAACACTTTTTATTAAGTTTAATTCAGTACAGAAATTCACTGCAAAAAAATCCTTTGTGTTTTTTGTCTTGTTTTCCATTTAAAAATGTCTAAAAATCCTTAAAACAAGATACATTTACATGAGAAGCAACATATAAGATATTTAGACTTGCTTTAAGAGAATGTATCTTAAATATAACCGTATTTTGTGTATAAGTGTATTTTTTCACTTGGTTATACTTCTGCGAGTGCAGTAAAGACAAAATATACTTATATTCAAGATCTATTCTCTAAAAGCAAGTCTAAATATCTTATATGCTGCTTCTCAGGTGAATGCATCTTTTTTTTTTAAGGATTTTTAGATATTATAAAATATTTAAAATGTTCGTTGTTTTAAAGGAGTTTTAAATATTTATATTGAAAAACAAGCCAAAACCAAAACAAATCAAAAATGTATTTTGTTGCAGTGTATAATGGGGTGAAGACTACCCTCTCTCACCATTCTGCTCACTTCCTTAACTCACTAAAAAACAAACTCTCTCTTATTAATAAAGCTGCATTTTGCCCATTTTCTACACGATAAGAAATGCACAGTGACATACACTACCGGTCAAATGTTTTGAAACTCATTCTTTATTATATATTTTTTTTCCACATTTTAGAATAATAGTAAAGTCTATGTAATAACTTAAATTGAACTATGGGAATTATGTTGTGGCTAAACTAAATCCAAAATAAATCAAAACTGTGTTATATTTTAGCATCTTCAAAGTAGTCATCCTTTGCCTAGAATTTGCAGAAATATACTCTCTACATTTTCTCAACCAACTTCTTGAGGTATCACACTGGGATGCTTTTTAAACAGTATTGAAGGAGTTCCCATCTATGTTGGGCACTTGTTGGCTGCTTTCTTTATTATTTGGTCAAAGTCATCAATTTCAATAACTTAAAAATTATTACATTTTAGTTTTATAATGAAATAAATTAATATGGTGGCACAATTATAAATTTGTTTTGTAAATTTCAAACATTTAAGCATACGCCGTTTAAGATCATGAGAAACATTTCAGTCAAGTGTTTAAAAACTTTTGACTGGTAGTGTACAGTATACTATGATTCAATACGTTGCGTTATAATATAGCTGCAGCAAGTGTATGCACTCGAGGGATTAGCATCCCCACGACATGGTTGATGCACGGTTCCATGGTGCATCATCCGGGTGCAGTTTCAATCACTCCCCCTTAGATCGGGACATTCACGCAACTCATTGAAGAGGTGCTTGTAGTTACTTACATGACCTGCTTCTGTATTATTTGAACTTTACTAAAGCTATAATGCATTAAATATAACTGCATTAAAGATGTAACGTCGGGGTGTTTCCTGTAAAGACGCTCGACACGCAGGTTTTGCTTCAGCTGAGCGGCAGCTCCAGCTTCACTTATTCCACAAAAAGAGTACTTCTGTATTTTCTTATTTTGTATTTCTACATTATAATTCCCTCATACTTTGCGATCTACATCACCTGCAGCTGTTTGGAAAGTTTAGAGTGCATCTGGACTGTGATCTGTGCAGCTGCAGTGCTGCTCTTGCGCATCATCATTAGAGTTTATTGTGATCTCATGTTACACTAAATGAAAACAAAGGACTAGTCGAAATGTTTGTTGACAATTTTTTATTGCCGACTTTGTCGATAACGGCAAGTAATAATTTTGGCCCTAGTGCACGAGATGTTCCAGCATAGTATACTTTGGCAGTGTGTAAAATTTCAGACTTGTCGGAGTAACTTTATCAGATGCACAATTTCTTTCTTTTTTTTTCTATTTTTTTTTTTTTTTACAATTAAAATAAATTAAAAACTCTCATAGACTTAAACTGAAGGAGGGGCTTGCAACATATCTATGGACCAGAATATCATAGAGATGGTATCTTTTGACTTGGGCCAGTAAGCAATCACCCAGAACCCCCTGCCAACACCCTAGCATCACAGTGGTGAATTCTGAATGGCAAGCTCATCTTGTCTCATCTCCTCTTTTTGTAACCACCCTTTCTCACCTTTTTCATTCTCTCTCTTCTATGAGTTTCTCTCAGATGCTTGATGGATCACTGATGTCAGGTTGTCATATCAGTGCATCAGAGTGTGTGTGTGTGTTTGGGTATAAGGAAGATTGTGTACACCTTCCACATCTCTCGCTTCTTTTTACATTCTAATAACTTTGTGACGTTAAGTCATTTTGCCTGCACTCACAGTCAGAAAGAGAGAGAAAACAACAGAAAATGGGTGAAGATATAAGAGAACATATGATGTAAAACAGTGAGATGAGAGCAAGAAAGATGAAAGCCATTTGTCAAAGAGTGAGTGTGTGTGTGTGTATGTGGGTTTCATCACGTGCATGTGTGTGTGTATGTGTGTGTGTGTGTGTGTGTAGGAGATCATTTCCTATAAAAGGAGGAGGCATCATTGATTCTCTTTGTTGAACAGATAATAAAACCCTTGGTTCAATAGTACAATAAGATATTTCATTAGAGGATAGAAGTATTTAATACCAGAAATCTGCTGATAGGAATCTCATCCTTTATTTCTACTCAACAAAATAATACAGACTTAAACTCACTATGACCTATGGCACCTGTCTCAACCTTCTTTCCCCTCTCTCTTTTTCTTCTTTCATGTTTACAAATACATGCACATAATAGAGCCAGCACACTTTGTGGACTTGGAAATGTGGATAGAATATCTCACCTGACAACAACTGAATGCTGTTAGTCCCTCTCTTTTTGTATAAGTGCATGTCTTTGTACCGCAAACATACTAGAACTGGTACTTTTTTGAGATATAAAGTTTTAGTTCTGCATACTGGAACAAATCATTCAGTTGTAAGTCTGAATTTAATGTTATGAGAGAGAAAAACTGGGCAATGCAAAATAATACTAAAATAATAATAAAGCCAATTATTAAGATAGTAATATAAAAATAATATAATATGAATATTTTAAATAGACAAAATTTATTTATACTACACTGACATCACTGGATGTCATCAACTCTTATGAACTGTTTTTTTTAAATAAAGTAATAAAGTAAGCTCAATCGATGGCATTGCACAATGTTTATTACCACAATAACTTATTATGACCCGTCTCTTGCTTATTTTTTAAAAACAACAAAATTCTTGAAAAAAAATAAACAAACAAACGGCCGAAACACCAGCTCGCTCGGCTCTCCCGATGGCCATTCCAGCCCTGATCAGTTGGCCCACCGGGAAAATGCAAGGTATGCCAGATTACCAGTCCAGCCCTGGATCAAGTACACCAACAATTTGTCTTCCAAACCATATTTTTGCCTTACCTCGATTCACTATGTTAAGCCTGTAATAATGACTTACATTTTAGAGCTGTCGGGTCGGATTTGGCAGGAAATTGCATACTTCCATCAGTCATCAGTGGGTGTTTACATCATGTCCATAAATAAAGAAAAGAAGATCCAGCTAGCTCCTACAGTGTGTGTATATGTGCGGTGATAGGTCTGGTAGTAGTTTGAAGCTGAAAGTTTGTAGCCAAATCAAATGAGCGACATTAAACATGGATCGTTCCAAAAAGCAGCTCTCTGGGAAATTACCCATTTTCAAAATAAAGAAACCTCAAACCTAGAAGAGTCTGCAAGCAAAATGAGAAAGCATCAGAGCCCTTAATAAAACATAAATCAACTTCGGCTTGACTTGGCTTTTCAGAGGTGGTGACAACTCTGTGATCTGAAAGGATTTAAAGCCGACCCAGAGATCGCTTTTTTCTTGTTCGACAGGTAAGATATTTTCTATCAGGAAGACTAAAGTTTAAGATGACATTTATTTGATGAATATGAAACAGAAATGTAATGTCTCTCATTGGCGTAAGCCCCGACTGGCAGTCTGAAGATGTTGTACTCGGAACCGTCAGATCCTGCCGGAGATAGGAGGCAGTGGGAAGAGCCTACCCCGTGCAGGACAGGACTCCACTTGTGGTGGTGGAAGTTTCTGTGTTGGCACACTGAAACAGCAATTGTAAGCAGTCTTATAAAGCGATGGCTGATGCATGATTGGCTAGGAGTTACCAAGCTAATGGTGCGATGATTTACAGCTGCAAGTCTTCCTGCTAAAACTACGCTGCGCTTGCATTTATTGGACCGATAGTTAGACAGGTAGCTCTCTTAGCGTAGTAGTTCATTAGATAACATTAGCCCCTCTAATGTGGCATTTTTTATGGATTGGAATACTGCAGTGTTTGATTTAATTTTCGAGGAAGGAGAGTAGAAAATTTTAACTTTATGCTGGTAAAAATGCCAATCTCTAAACCAGTTACTACATTGGTCCATTTGCCTGCTAGCTAAGTTATAATAGTTTCCACAGTTTGACATTATCTTATATGACTAGCAATTGTTATGTCTAATGTCAGCATTGCCTAACTTTTTTAACGTTATTTATTAAGTCAAAACAACAGCGGAATATATGCAACTTTCCTGCTCATAAGATATATTTTTCAGATATCCATCTTTTTCTTTCTTTCATTATTTATTTGATGTCGTTAGTGACATTCACTCTGATAAGATGATCACCTGTAACCATGGTTACACCGGCCATCAGATTAATCCACGCAGACGACCAGAGCCAACTCACATAATTACCAAAACAATGTTCCTCCGTAAGTAACTTGCAAAGATTACATAGTGTAGCTTTTAAAAAAATATATATTTTAATTTAAAAACAAAAATATTTCACCAAAAAAGTTTATATATATATATATATATATATATATATATATATATATATATATATAAGGGCTGTCAATCGATTAAAATGTTTAATCAAATTAATTATATGGTGTACCGATTAATTAATCTCGATTAATCGCATATACAAATATTTGCTGAGAAAGCCCCTCATATAACAATAATTCAATATATAACGATTATACATATTAATATCAATACATAATTATACATGGTTATCTTTAAATATTTAAAACTTATTCATTCATCTTCAACCGCTTATCCTGTACAGGGTCACGGGGGGCTGGAGCCTATCCCAGCTAACATTGGGCGAAAGGCGGGGTACACCCTGGACAGGTCGCCAGTCCATCGCAGGGCCACACATATACAGACACACACTCATACTCACATCCACACCTAGGGCAATTTTTGGAGACACCAATTAACCTAGCCTGCATGTCTTTGGATGGTGGGAGGAAGCCGGAGCACCCGGAGAGAACCCACGCAGACACGGGGAGAACATGCAAACTCCACACAGAAAGGCCGGGGCAACCGGGGTTTGAACCCATGACCTTCTTGCTGTGAGGCGACAGTGCTAACCACTGCACCACCGTGCCGCCCATTTAAAACTTATATATATATATATATATATATATAATACAAATATTCAGATAATTAAAATGCATTACATTCTTGTGGCAGAAGAGTTAATCATAGATAAGACAATACAAAATGCGGCTTTAGAATACAATGTATTGTTTATTACCATTTTATTGATCATAAGTCAATCATTGACATACAGTTCACAGCAATCCATTACACAAGTGAATTTGTCAGTCAGTTAGAGATTTATTATAAGAGCTTGTTTAAGAGCCCGTCAATTTACACCTGCGTCAGACAAGCTTATGTAGCGCCTCGGGTGTTGTGTCATAAACATAATATTTTTAGGTCACTGTGTCGAGTTAAATACAGTTTAATACTCAGTCTTTAAACACATTTTGAGATCCCTTAGTTCGCATTTGCGCTCCTTCAAGCGTTTTGAACTTTTGAAGCATGTTTGTGTTGTGTGTCTGCTGAAAGGTGTTTTTTTGTTTTTGTTTATTTAATATGTAGTTAGAAACACGTATGGGTGGAGGCGGGTAAGATTAGGGGTCCCATGCTGCAAAAACAGAATTCTGTAAGAAATATGGGTAGACAATATTAAAGTATTACAGTGAAATCAGAAAGCAGTACAGTGAAAATCATAAAAATGTTACCAAGAAAAAAGTAACAAGCAATCCTGCCAAATATTTGAAACAATACAAGGACATTTCACAGTAAAAGGCAGTTGGTTTGGTGACAGCTCTTTGAGCACTGTGTTTAGGGAGTCAGGCTGTCCTGGAAAAAAGACTTCCTGGAGAAAAAGAAAATAATGCTCTACAACTTGAGTGCTGAGAAGAGAGTCAAATTGAGCTGAGATGCTAATGATTCTTACTGGGTTAATGCTGCTTCAATTAGTCTTTCAGCCACTGTGAGTGTTTTAGTGTTCTCTTAAATTGTTTTGTGTAGTACAGAACATAACTGATGTGGTAATCATTAGTAAATGTTCATCTACTTTGTGGACACTGAGGTTGTAGAGACTCTGAGAGTAAGTGTATATGATTTAATGTGAGCCAGCGAGAGATATGGAAAAATATTAACGTTGAGAATAGTGGAGACAGAGAAGGTCCGTTGAGGACAACACATTGGAGTAAGAGTGCTGAGGGAGTTGCTAAGTGCAGAGAGATGTTCTGAGCGGGACAAACACAGACACACTTAATGGACAGGGTTATTTCAAACTAAAGCAAGGCCAGTAGTTTTTCATTCAGTCTGAATCATGAATAACATCACAGATTACAAAATGATTACCAAAATGTATATTCATTTTATCTACCCACTACTAACACACGTGTGCACACGTTTCTATTTTCTCAAGCAGATAAAACAAGAGCAAGCCAAGCACTGAAATGTCCTGTACTCAGAAATGAAAATGAGTAGAGGATATGGAGAGCAGAGGAAAAGAAAAGAGAAAGAGGATGGTAGGAGGAAGAGGAGTGATAATACCGAGGAAGCTCTGCTATCTATACTGGGCGGCCGAATCGATGGCGGAAAGAGACATGATCTATTTTGGCTGGTGCACTCTTAGGTGGCCAGCGACAGAGAAAGAGAGAGAGAGAGAAAAGGGTAGGGGTACCAGTACTTTAACTAAGGTTGCATAACCTCTCAAGTTACCTCAAGGGCAGATGGGAAGAGTGGGAACAGATGATAAGCAAAACACTGGATTATCGAGGGAAACTGAAAGAGAGGTGCATGGAGAAGAAAGGGGAGGGACAAAGAGGAGAAGAAAGGTCATAGGAGGGTGGAAAGAGAGACAGCAAAAACAGACAAGAATAATTAAAAGGAAGGAAAAAGAGACAAATGATGCAGATCATTTTGCATAGAGACACTACAGACCTTTTCTGCTTGTTCTCTAAAAGACGTCTTGTATTGCAAAGTTAAAAGGCAATAAAAGTCACGTTGAAAATTGCGCTCAGTTGCATGTGCTGTAATGCTGTGTTTCATGGACACAAAACCAATGATACATACCAAAGTCTAAAGGTCATATATAAATATAATTTATGATGTTTATTCATCAACAAAACTAGGCCAGGCAAGCCGTGAAATGTGTAATTAGAATAGACTAATTAGCCTTATTAGACAAATGCAATATTTACACATTTAAACAACAAACATGTAGACCAAAATATATACAGTATATTGTACAGTAGACTGTGTGTGTGCGTATATATATATATATATATATATATATATATATATATATATATATATATATATATATAAATATATATATATAAATGAAACCATCGCCAACATCTTCCGAACCACTGCCTAGTCATTATTTTCTTCTGTGTTTTCCCCCGTTGTGTGCAAATCAGTGAAATTATGGGTGCACACTCGTCTTTCATGTTGTTTGTTGGCTTCTTATCACGAATAAACTCTCCCGCTGCTCTGTGCTTGGGTTTGTGAAAGACTTTCGGGATTGTAGTTTCATTCGGGCACAAATGGTCATGTGTTTGATACAGCTGGTCTGCAAACAGTTGTGTTTGTGCACTTGACTTTAGTGTTTGCACTTAACTCACATCTTTGTTTCTACATCTGTCTTTGGCATGCACCACCGCTCTGCCGTAATTTAAACTGTACTCAGAATTGATTCTGATTCTTTTGAGAATCGATTCAGAATCGTTTGAGTATGAATCACAGTGCATTGCATCGATTTTTTCCAACAGCTCTACACACTCACACACACAGTATATACACTGTACATACAGTATATATATATATATATATATATATATATATATATATATATATATATATATATATATATATATATATATTAAAGCTACACTATGTAAGCCTTCCCCAGATCTGTACCTCGACACAATCCTGTCTCTGAGCTCTGCAGTCAGTTCTCATGTCCTGTTTTTCACTCTGATATGCATTTTCAGCTGTGAGACCTTATATAGACAGGTGTGTTCCTTTCCAAATCATGTCCAATCAAGTGAATTTGCCACAGTTCGATTCCAGTCAAAGTGTAGAGACATCTCAAAGATGATCCAGAGTAATGGGATGGGAGTTCAAGTGTCATAGCAAAGAGTCTGAATACTTGTGTCAATGTGAAATTTCTTTATTCCTTTAATTTGCAAAGTAATATAAACTTTGTTTTTTTATAAACATTATGGGGTATGGAGTGTAGATTGATGTGAATTATTTATTTTTTTAAAATAATTTAAAGCATTTTAGCATAAGGCTGCAACATAAAAGAATGTGAAGAAAATGAAGGAGTCTGAATACTTTCTGAATGCACATGTTTATTGTTAACTTGTATAGTTTGTACTATTTACAAGTATTTACACTGATATGTAGAAAAAGTGCTAAAACAGTACTGTCTCTTTAAGAAAACCTGCAGTTCCACATTTGCTTTGGTTGGTTGAATATTATCGAGAGTGGAGGGCTTCTTTATTATAATTAAATATTTATTTTTTGTTGTTTTTTAATCAACAACTGACTCTAAAGAACTGAAAGGATATTAAAAGATACATTGTCAATGAAAAATGGATTGCATGAAACTTGACTTTGGACACTCATTAAATAGAATGAGTTCAAAACCTTTTTCTCAACACTCAGTGAATATATCTCAATACTGAACTTTGCATTTTAAAAGGTTAATCTGGGGATTTTAAGAATGAATTTCGAGATTGTTCAAATGAAGTTCGCCATTAATTCAGAAAATCTGTTATTTTTTTTTTCAGTCAAGCATTTTAAGTTTATCATAGCAAAATCCAATTCTTTTCTCACACCCCCAGCTGAAACCTGCCAAAATACACTCTGTGGTTGGGAATCAGGGCTGTATTGTCTTCCCTTTACTCTCCCCCTAATAAATGATTGTGTTCAAATTAAAACAAGGCTCTAGTTATTATTCATTGGGTATCAACACTCTTCATATGCCAACTGGTGTTTACTGAATTTCATCAATTTGAAAAAATACCATGGTAACCATTGTTTCTGCCAAAATACCCAACAGTAATTACTACAGTTATTGTTACTATTGCAAAACCACAATCAACACATCTCCTTTCAACAGTGCAAGAAGCCTTTAGAATATTTTATAAAAGTGTGTCCTATCAATATAGTAAAATTAAATCAAGCATTTTTTTCTCTTTTTGAAAATGTTCAAGACACCTCCCATTTATCCAATTTCAAAAGCCAAAGGACTCTTCCAGAAAACATTATAACAAAATTAGAATCTTCCACTGTTGAGTAGTGTGGTTAAAAACAAGCCTAATTGAGCTCGGTCAGATTGTTCCCAGTTATATTTATTACATTTTCTTTCGTTTAATGACATTGCAAAAATAACTATCTTGTCTTTTTTATATCTGCATAATTTCTGTGCAGAACTGTTTATTATATGCAGACGGGTGAGCAAGTACATGCTCTGCTAATGAGGTACGTTGATGAGCACGTGAAGCATTGCATTGACAAAAATGCAAAGGAATGGTTATTAAAGTTCACTGTTAAAGATCTGTTAGTATGCCAAGCGGAAGGCAGAATATTCAATCTGTGACTCAGGTCTAAGTTGAGCTGTGGTCCATGTCCTCTGACTAAGAAGATGGAGCAATAACAGCTGATTTGTATTGCAGTTTTTTTGGGGTTTGTACCTGCATGATTATACAGTATGCAGTTAGTGTTAAGTGGCACCGCTTAAGAGCATTTGCTGAATGTGCTAATGTAGGACTAAAGTGTGATGTAAACTCTGAAAGAATTTAATATATTTCCATCTCTTCATCTAATGGTTAAAACCCATTCCTGTATTTTTCCTCATAAATTCATCTCTTGTTGTGCTCTGGACAGATTAACTGAAGTCTTGTGCACTGAAATCCGCAGATGGACTTTATTTGTATTGATTATGTTACACTACAGTTGACCTCATCTTTAGCTTGGAGCTCCCACACCAGAATAAAACATTCTTTAGCAGAGTTTGTCCATCAGGGGAGATAATTTCAGCCTGCATTTCTGTACATATAAACTGAGGTCTAGAGGAATGTCCAGTTGATCTGAGGCTCTCACTGATCTGAGTGAGGCAAACTGCTCTTCAGCCAAAATAAACCTGCCACATACTATGGTTGGAGTGTGAACTGACATGCTAACTTTTCAAAAAGTAAAAAAAAAAAAAATGTCATAGGGTGGTGCATTTTTCTAACAGTGTTTGTTTGAGTGTGTGGTGATATTGTAATTACTGTTAAGCACAGGGTGACCAAGCATATACATTTCTCAGCTGTAAATAAAACATTTAAATAGGAACTACAAAGATTAGACACTATGACTGATTCTCTTTCGCTTTCTGCTTTTTCTCCAGGTCTGTGGATCATTCCCCTATTACCATGCAAGACTTCCCACCCCTTCAGCCATTCAGAAAATCACACCCATCCATCATTCTGTGCCATCCTCACAATAACACACACTCCTCCTCATTCCCTTCTCACCTGTCCATTCATGGCAAAAAGAATACGCTCAAGCCCTCTGATGCATTCAGTCAACATTCTACTTCACTGTGGCCAAAGTTCACTAGCAGATACTCACCCCAAGACACATTCTCATCAACACTGCCATTGCCTTTACTGTACTGGCTTACACTGGTCACTTGTGCCTGCTTGCTGCCTGCTCTTATTGGCCCGATTCCAGGAGCAGTAGCAGGTGAGACGTGGGGCGTGGTGTCTGCATGCCCCTTCCACTGTGTCTGCAGGAATCTCTCTGAGTCTCTAAGTACACTCTGTGCTGACAAAGGCCTCCTTTTTGTACCACCAAACATAGACCGCAGAACTGTTGAGCTTCGTCTCGCTGACAACTTCATCCGAGAGGTGGGGGGAGCTGAATTTGTAAACATGACGGGACTGGTGGATTTGACGCTATCCCGAAACACCATTAGCCACATCCGGCCAATGGCATTTGCAGATCTGGAAAGTCTACGCTCGTTGCACCTAGATGGCAACCGACTGACTGAGCTGGGTCAGCGAGACTTATTAGGCATGCTAAACTTGCAGCATCTTATTCTCAACAATAACCAACTCATTAACATCTCTTCAGAGGCCTTTGATGACTTTCTCCTCACTCTAGAGGATTTGGACTTATCCTACAACAATCTGCACAAAGTACCCTGGGATGCCATTCAGAACATGGCAAGCCTGCATACATTAAACCTAGATCACAATCTCATTGATCAGATTGCTGAGGGGTCATTTAGCGAGCTCTACAAACTAGCCCGTTTGGACATGACTTCAAATCGCCTACAGACTTTACCACCGGATCCATTGTTTGCCCGATCACAGACAGGGGTAATCAGCCCTACACCCTACAATGCGGTGATCAACTTGAATTTTGGGGGTAACCCATTGCACTGTAATTGTGAATTGCTTTGGTTGAGAAGACTAATACGCAGTGATGATATGGAAACTTGTGCTACACCTATTAATTTAGCTGGACGTTACTTCTGGTCTATTCCTGAGGAGGAATTTGCATGTGAGCCTCCACTTATTACCCGACATACACACAAACTCTGGGTGCTAGAGGGCCAAAGAGCAATGCTCAAATGTCGTGCAATTGGTGATCCAGAGCCAATGGTGCACTGGGTCTCACCGGATGACCGCATCATTGGCAACTCCAGTCGCACTACATCTTTCCGAAATGGCACTCTTGATGTGCTTGTAACTGTTGCCCGTGATGATGGAACCTACACTTGCATTGCAATCAATGCTGCAGGCGAGGCCACTGCCCTTGTTGATCTTAAAGTTATCCCTCTCCCACACCGTGGAAATGGAACAATATTGTTAACCCGTGACCCAGGATCATCAGACATTACCAGAGGGAAGTCCTCCAGTGGGCAAAGCCCTGGTTCAGACATTAACACTGACCCCGAGGAGGGACGGGAAGAGGGTCAAATGGAGGTTGAGGATGGGGACAGCGAAGGTGCTGAGGAACAATTGGTGGGAGTCCAGGGAGTGACATCCACTTCAGCGCAAGTGCGATGGGATATGGGTCGTTTGACAGCAGTCAACCATGTGTGGATGTATCAATTGCAGTATAACTGCACTGCGGATGAGACTCTAGCTTACAGGTAAGACTGCAAGAGAGTAACCATGGCAACAATCAATGGCGATATCACATCAATATTCAGGATTAGGGTCAAATCCACATTATCACAAGCTGATTTCAGTTGAGAATAAATATTTTTTAAATGTCTGATCGATTGAATAGTGTGAAAGTTTCCCTTTCTGTGTACCTAAAAACTCTAATAAAGCTAATTGTGTCAATTTAACACTAAATTAAAAAAAGAAAATTGTGAAAACTTAAGCGAATTACAAGTTTCACATATCTTGTGAATGGTAATTAACAGAACAGTTTACTATCTTCAAGAGTTATTGCTAGGTCTAAAAGATGTACAGTACACAAAGACAGCTATGATATGTGCAAAAACAGTTCTTGTGCTGTCTAGAGATTTATCAAGTCACTGAGTATAAGAGGTCACTACAGATGGGTCGCATCCTTCAGTGTCATGAGCCCAATGCTTTGTATGCTTTGGTTGAGTAGACTAATACGCAGTGATAATATGTAAACTTCCGCAACATCTATTAATTTAGCGGAACATTACTTCTGGTCTATTCCTGAGGAGGAATTTGCCTGGGAGCCTCCAAGACTGCTACGATAATGGCAAAAACAGTGCTTGTGCTGTGTAAAGATTTATCAGGTCACTGAGGATAAGAGGTCACTACAGATGGGTCACATTCCTCATTGTCGTGAGCCCAATATTTTGTATGTTAACTAGACAAGCTTATGTTGAATAGATTCACATTTTAAGAATTTTTGTTTGAAACTTTAAAATAAAAGTGACAGACTGCCATTTGGTTCAGTCTTTTTAAAATATCATCTCATGTCACATTACTGGCTAATTGTTGAGAAATCATGTTCATTCGCAGCCAGCTCATATAACCCATTTAATGAGACATTTAACAGCACTGCAATAATGAATATGCAATGTTCTGATTCTTGTCAGATTAAATCGTGATAATAATGAGCTCCATGTTGAACCTGAGGCAAAGGCAGACCTAGTACTTTCTCATGTTATCAATGTCTGCAGCTCTAGTAATGGCTTCAGCCTAGTTTCTGTCAGATGTTTTCAATACATCTTGCACATCTCTAAAACATTATCTATGGCAAGTTACACACATCCTCTTTCTGTCTGTCCGTAAAGTGCCAGGAGAAAGTGAAAGTGTGTATGTGGGAAAGGAGAATAACAGAATAGTGACACCCCAGACATTGAAACTGACAGAGGGGCTGATAGAGAGAAAGGGAGGGAGGGAAGGATAAATAAAGAAGGGGTGGGACAGAGATAGAGTGTGTGACAGAAGACTAACGGGATAGAATAATGAAGTCTTTCAATGGTCTTAAACTGCACTGCCAATATGTGTGTCACAACCTATCCCGCTAATGGCCACAACAACAACAACAACAAAAGGGAGAGGAGAAGAGTGTGAGATATCAAGAAAAAGAGACTACTGGTTTTAGGAAAGCGTTTATCATGGCTTAGGTTTGGTATCTTGATGTGTAGCTTTGTCAGAAACAAGAAAAAGCAGACAAGTTGCCTTCAATGCCTCAGTGGATACATAAAGAATTTGCAAAATGAGAGAGAGGGAGATAGAGGGACTGACATTAACTGGGTGATAATCAGAGAAAAGAGTGTGACAAGAGAAAGACAGGGTTGAGTTTAGAGAATAAGAGCAGTCTGTTTATAAAGATTAAGTTAGTGAAGACAAAAGATGAAAGTCTTTTCTATCTCCTTCCCTTTCGCTCAGGCTCCCATACCTCCCCCTCTCTCCTTCACTCTCTCTATTATTGGAGTGTTCTAATAATTGCCTGTTTCTGTGTCACCAGTTTCACAAAACATTTTCCTGTCAGTTTTGTATTGCAGCATGGGTGTGTATAAGTGTGAGTGTTGATGTATGACAGTATAAAATGAGAATTTGTGCAGTTCCACCACACACATACAGGCACACAATTAAAGGCACTAGAAGAAAAGGTTGAGTTTGCACTTCTGAATACGCAAAGCCATGAGTGCTTAAACCTTGCAGAAAAGGTTTCTGCTCAGAGGTTGCTATTTCATAGCTCACAAGACATAGAGGTGTTCCCTTTACAAAAAGCTTCACTTTGATGCTGCGCTGCTAAGCGCTATGGGGAAACAATCTTATTGTGAGCTGCTCTGAACATGTGTGTAACACGTCAATGAAATTGACTGGAATTTATAGCCTCGGTTGGTGAGATCATTGGACGCACCTGTGGCCAGGCTATAAATAGGAGGCGTCACCAGAGTGTCGTCAGACATTTTTCTTCAGAGCTTTCTCTCTGTGTGTTTTCACAAAACTCTTGTTAGAAGTCTTTTCCTTCCTTCTCTCTTTTATATATATATATAAAAAAAAAAAAAAGAAAAAGAAAGGGGAAAATGGCGGAAAAACAGGGCAAACAATGCGTGTTTCCTTGTCAGCGTTCTATGTCTGACAAGGACACGCATCAATTTTGCTTTGTTTGCTTGGGGGAAGAGCACGCTACTCTCGCGTTGGAACAGGGCGGGTGCCTGCATTGCGACCTACTTTCGGTCGGGATGCTTCGCGCTCGCCTTGCTTACTTCCGAGAGCCGGCACCCACACTTCATTCGTGGGGCTCTCGCATGGATCTGGCTGAGGAGCGAGAGACGGGTTCATCCCTTTCGCTCGCTCTCTCCCCAGATCCTGCTGGTCCATCGCGTGATCCTGAAGCGTGCTTCGGCGCCTCTTCAGTTCGCGAGGGGGACCTCCATGCCCTTGGATCAGATTCCGAGTTAACCGCATCTGAGCGCTCCAATCGCGATTCTAAATCTTCGGAGGAGCTGCTCGATGTGATTACTCGCGCGGTGGCCAGACTTAAAATAGATTGGCCACGTGACCAAGTTCCCCCCAAGCACTCTAAGTTAGAAGACAGATTTCTGTCTGGTGACCAAGGGAAGGGAACACCTCATCAGTTCCTTCCCTTCTTTGATGATCTCCACGACGAGCTTTCTCGTTCTTGGAATAAACCTTATACCTCGCGCATTCACGTGCCCTCCACGTCAGTATATTCGACTATCGTGGGCGCTGAGGCACGAGGGTATTTAAAGATGCCACCGGTCGAAGAGACACTTGCGGGTTATCTCTCGCCGGGTTCGGCATCGTCGCTTAAGAAATCTGCTCTCCCCTCTAAGCCATGCAGGGTAACCTCCATGCTGGTTGGGAAAGCATATCAAGCGGCGGGTCAGGCTGGTGCTGCACTGCACACCATGGCTGTCTTGCAGGCATACCAGGCTGACCTACTAAAAGACTTGAGTGCTGGAAGAGACCTCGACGACGAAGCTTTTTCTGAACTTCGTCGAGCTGCGGATTTGTCTCTCCGTGCCACCAAGCAGTCAGCCCGTGCTATTGGCCGGTCTATGTCCGCTTTGGTCAGCACTGAGAGGCACTTATGGCTTAATCTATCCGGCATCAAGGATAAGGACAGAGTTTTCCTCCTTGATGCCCCAGTTTCGCCTTCTGGTCTCTTTGGAGACGCCATGAATTAGGTTATCTCCAGATTCCAGGAGGCGAAAAGCCATGAGGAAGCCTTTGGGCAATTTCTTCCTTGTCGCACTCAGGGGGCGAGGCCGTCGGTCACCCAGTCTCGCCCTGATTCTGTTAGGAGGGAGGTTCAAAAACAGAGCGTGGCAAGTCGTGCTCCCCCTCGCAGTGATTGGGGACAGGCTCGTCGCCCTCAGCAACCTCCCAAACAAGACCTCAGGGCTTGTATCTCCAAGAGAAAGAAGCCCTGCTGGTCCTGTATCCAACCCTGTGAGGGTAGTTCCCTTCGGGACGGGGCGCGTGTATCATTCACTTCGGCCCTCCCGATACCCTCACGAAACCTCTTCACTCCCGCCACCCTTGGTGTTTCGGGTGACAGAGGTTTCCAACAAGATGTTGAATGTACCGTTGCTCCCTGCCATAATCCAGGACACGGAACATTCGACACCCCCTCGACAGGAAGTCTTGAAATTAGTTCCCATCTCAGAGAACCTGGCAGCATGGAAACTTCTGCCAGGTATTTCTATGTGGGTTCTAAAACAGTAGAAAAAGGCTTGCCGCCCTCCGAGCTTCAACGGCGTGGTTTCCACTACCGTAAGCCCGGAACAGGCATGTCTACTTCAGGTAGAACTGCAAATTCTCTTGGAAAAAAGGGGCCATAGAACATGTTCCCCTTCCAGAGAAAAAAAGTCAGGCTATTACAGCAGATACTTCCTGGTCCGGCCTAGCCCTATCACCCCGCACATTCACGAAATGCATGGATGCAGCACTGGCTCCTTTGCGACTCCAGGGCATCCGCATTCTGAATTATCTAGACGACTGGCTGATCCTAGCCCAGTCTCAGAAACTGGCAGTTCAGCACAGGGATATCGTCTTGGCTCATCTAGGTTCCCTGGGTCCGAGACTCAACGCCAAAGGAGCGTTCTTTCCCCGACCCAGAAAATTTCCTATTTAGGGGTCATATGGAATTTGATCACGGTGCAGGCACAGTTGTCTCCCGCTCGTGTCATCTCCATTCAGAACTCCCTGAGCAATCTCAGGCTAGGTCAAGGTTGCACTGTTCTTCAGTATCAACGAATATTAGGTCTCATGGCGTCTGCGTCCACGGTGATTCCTTTGGGCCTTCTCCATATGAGACCGTTTCAGCTGTGGCTAAAAGCCAGGGGGTTTCATCCAAGGGCCAGTCCCCTCAGGCAAATAAGGGTTACGCGCCCAGTGCTTCGTTCCCTTTCTATGTGGTTCAGACCCCGGTTCTTACCTTGGGTCCCACTCTAGGTGCGTCTTGTCGTCGCAGGCTGCTAACGACAGACACCTCCCTGACGGGCTGGGTAGCAGCTGGTCGTCCGGCTTAAAGGGATAGGAGGGTCGTCAGTTCGGTTGTCACAGTAACTGTCTCGAGCTGATGGCCGTATTTCTGGCCCTGAAATACTTCCTCCTGAGGCTGCCATGTCTTGGTGCGGGTGGGCAATACAGTGGTAGCCTCTTACATAAACCATCGGGGGATCCACGTTCACGTCAGCTGAATTTCTGGCACGTTCGATCCTCCTTGGGGCCCAGGGCAGCTCAGGGCAGTTTCGTCCCTGGATGCCCGTGTGTGTGTGGGAGCAGATTTACTAATCTAGGGTAGAAGAGGACCTCTTCGCCTCTATGATAGCGCAATGTCTCCTCTACTTCTCCCTAAGTCACCCAGCCCCCTTGGGTCTGGGCTCAAAGGCACTTACGTGTCCCCCGGTTCTTCTGCTCCCGGGAGTCTTGGTAAGGTTCGCCAGCAAGGGTCTTGCCTCCTTTTAATGGCGCTGCGCTGGCCGAACAGGATATGTTTCTCGAATTCCTCTCCTTGACGGCTCGCCCTGGGCGATTCCGGACAGGAAGGACCTTCTCATCACTGGTCCGAATTGTGAAAACTCTCATGCTTGGCCCCTAAGGGTACCAACTGAGGTTCACAGGGCTTTCTATTGAAGTTTCCGAGAACATTTCAAGTGCTACGGCTCCCTCCACTTGGAACTGATCTGGGTAGATTTTACAGGGCAGAAGAGGACCTCTTCGCCTCTTTTGATAGCGCAATGTCTCCTCTACTTCTCCCCGAGTCGCCCAGTTTCCCCCCTAAGTTCATATTACAGAACCAGCTAACTGCCAGTTTGCTTCAGTTCTGGATTTTCTGTAGAAAGATCTGTCAGCAGGCACTTGCCTCGCCACTGCCAGGTTCTATGTGGCTTCCACTGCGGTTTGCCACGCCTTGGTGGGCGGGGTGCCCCCTAAGAGGCGTCCTTGCTAGGACCTCTTCACAGGGTAAGACCCCTTTTTAGACCTCTAGAGTCAACGTTTGGTAGACTTCTGACTCTCAGGATGGTTTTTCTTATGGCAAATACGTCTCTAAGGAGACTTGGGTACCTACAGGCTCTGTCTCTTTTGCCGGCCTGTTTAGAGTTTGCCCCAGAATGACCAAAAGCATTCTTTGCACCCTCACCCTAGCTACCTGCCCAAGGTGTCTTTAGCGTCCCTTGGCCGGTTATTTTCTAAGCCTTCTGCTCCCTGCCATTTGTAACGCCGGAGCAGCTAAGACTTCTCAGACTCTGTCCAGTCTGTACCCTTCAGACTTATGTCCACCGCTTTTGCTAGTGGCGTAAAGTCAGGGCAGCAATTCTTCACTTGGAAGCCATGACCGGGGGCGGTCACTTCCTGGCAGACTATGTCACTTTGGGTGAGGTACATTTTTGCCCCGGCCTACGAGGCGCGCGGTCAAGCTTCGCCAGTAGGTTTTAGGGCGCACTCTACCAGAAGGCTGTCCTCCTTTAAAGCCTCGGCTAGAGGCCTCTCTCTCTGCAGCAAGTTTGTGATGCGGCAGGCTGGTCCTCCCCGCACACATTCATCTGGTTTCATGGTCATGTTTCTAGATGTTCATGCTACCCCGGGCTCTTATGTCCTTGGGTCGACATCTACGCTCATGTCTAAGCAAGTTTGTGATGCGGCAGGCTGGTCACCTCCGCACACATTCTTCAGGATCTATGGTTTGGCTAGATGCTCCTGCTACCCCGGTATGCCCTTGGGTCGACATCTACGCTAATGTCTAAGCAAATTTGTGATGCGCCCTCGAGTCGACATCTCAAACTCATGCAGGAACAAGTTTGTAACGTGGCGGGCTGGTCCTCTCCACGCACATTCTACAATTTTCTACATGGGCTAGGATGTTTTTGCTACCCCGGACTATGTCCTTGGGTCGACATCCCAGGCTCATGCCAAATCCAAGTTCATGTACGAACTTTTGAGTTAGAGCCCTTGGGTCGGCTTCTCAAACTCATCTTTTGACTTTGTGGGCTAGATGCTCCGCTACTCCGGACTCTTATGTCTTTGAGTCGACATCTCAAGCTCATGTCTAACCAGGTTTGTGATACGGCAGGCTAGTCCTTTCCGCACACACTCTTCGGATTTTATGGTGTTAGATGTTCTGCCACTCCGGGCTTATGCCCTTGAGTCGACATCTCAAGCTCATGTCTGGAACCTCTCGCGTTCTGTGAAAACACTTCACAACGATCAGGGGTCCGGACAGCCCCAGTGCGGCGGCGTGGGCATTTCGTTCCCCATAGCGCTTAGCAGCGCAGCATCAAAGTGAAGCTTTTTGTAAAGGGAACGTCTCGGGTTACTTGTGTAACCTTTGTTCCCTGAAAAAAGCGGAACGAGATGCTGCGCTTCTTTTGCCGCACTGGGACGTGCCAGCACCGCTCTTCAGAAAAATAATCTGACGACACTCTGGTGACGCCTCCTATTTATAGCCTGGCCACAGGTGCGTCCAATGATCTCACCAACCGAGGCTATAAATTCCAGTCAATTTCATTGACGTGTTACACACATGTTCAGAGCAGCTCACAATAAGATTGTTTCCCCATAGCGCTTAGCAGCGCAGCATCTCGTTCCGCTTTTTTCAGGGAACAAGGGTTACACAAGTAACCCGAGACGTTTTCAGTTATGTTTCATTTAAGCAACAACTGTCTCATATATTTTTACTTCAACTTTCTGGGAGAAATAATAATAATAGACACAAATGAGACAATTGTTGACATACACCAAGTATGGAAATCTGTGTAGTATATTCCAGTTGCACTTAATTTTCCAGCACGTGCACATTCATTATATTTACAGTGTACTTAAGAAAGTACTGAGTAATAAATCATTTAAATGCCACGGCCTACCTGAGCATTGTTTCTGACCATGTCCATCCCTTTATGGCCACCATGTACCCATCCTCTGATGGCTACTTCCAGCAGGATATTACACCATGTAACAAAGCTCGAATCATTTCAAATTGGTTTCTTGAACATGACAATGAGTTCACTGTACTAAAATGGCCCCCACAGTCACCAGATCTCAACCCAATAGAGCATCTTTGGGATGTGGTGGAATGGGAGCTTCGTGCCCTGGATGTGCATCCCACAAATCTCCATGAACTGCAAGATGCTATCCTATCAATATGGGCCAACATTTCTAAAGAATGCTTTCAGCACCTTGTTGAATCAATGCCACGTAGAATTAAGGCAGTTCTGAAGGCGAAAGGGGGTCAAACACAGTATTAGTATGGTGTTCCTAATAATCCTTTAGGTGAGTGTATATTTTTTTTTGCAGGTTTGGGTTCTGTGTGTGTACTTCCCAGGTGTTTTGATGCAGGTTAAAAAAAATCCCTTTTCATACATTGAGCACCATAGACACATATGACTGAACCTAACAATTAAACATAGGCCTATTTTAAATTTTCTTTGAATACATTAACAACTGAAAATTGTGTGATTTTACATCTCTGGACTTCACCATGAATACATACATAAATTACAAGTATACATGCAAAATTTATGCTATCTCAATATATCTTTGTCATTCATACTAAGTACACCTACACAGCAGCATGAAAAGGGAAATCAACTACAAATATACTACAGTATACAGTATAGTTCACAAACATATTTTCAATGGCATGTCTGAGATATTTACGTACAAGTGCTTAGTCAGTCACTAATAAAACATGCAGTCTCCAGTGTACTGCCATGCATACAGCCACTGAGACATTGATTCTTGCTTATTTTAATAGTATATCTCTTGAAACAGCAAAACAAGGGTGTGCAGACCTACACAGTGTCTATAAATACAAAGCTATAAGAGGGCAGACAGAATGACCTTGAGCTTTAACTCATAATTTACACCACAGCCAGGCTTAATAGATTCCAGCCCCAATGACAGAGCAACTCAGGCAGACAGAGTGTGTGTGGTGCAAGAGAGAGAAAGAGTGGGTGAGTTTTTTTTTACTCTTTTGATAAAAAAAAAAAAAACATCTGCCAGCACAATCATACCTTTAAACAAATGTTGGATTTTCAGATCTTAGCAGTACAAATATTTAATCTACAAAAACAGAAAACAAATTACAACAATAGCACCAAATTTCCTACACAGCTCTTTGAAATATGTATATCTGGTCAATTGTGGCATTCTGCGATCAAATATTTTTGCATAATATTGTAACAGATTTCCAACAAAGCTGTTCTAGTTACATGTTTAGTTACATGAAGTCACATTGGGCTTTATTTCTCAAGTTGTTATTTTTAAAGTTAGAGATGCTGAAGTTTATAGTAATGGAAATATTTTGTGCTGAACATGTTTTTATAATCTAAAAAAACAATAATAAATGTGCCAAGACAACCCAGAAATACAAAAAAAGCCACAAGTCTAAAGAAGTTATGTTTCAAATTTGAAGATGATTTAACAAAAAATTAGGTTCCTGCCAGCTTTTTTCTCTGAAAATCGCTGGAAACATACAGAGTAAAATTAAGGCTCCGCCTTTAAAGATGACACAAAATCAGACTGCACTGCTTGGATATTATGAATAAAACTACGGCGTATTGCAGTTTGTTGAAGAACGATGACTAAGGGTAATTCTTTCAGGCGAGATCTCATGTAAACAATGGAGAATATATCAATATTTCTCAGATTTATCACTTTTATGGACAAAAGTGCTATTGGATGTTTTGCAATGAACACTTGTCATGGACAATTGACCCAAGTGTGGTGAACTGGATTCATCTGGTGATCGCGTTTTCATAACAAAAGTATAAAGTCCCATTTTGATATTGCATGTTTTCATTTGTAAACCTGGCACAAATAACTAAATTGCTGTTTCCGGAGGATTGCAAACAGAGTTTTGAGTGAAACAGTGATCGTATATCAATGTTGAACCCTTAGACCTTTTGAAAAGATGTATAATTTGTTAACATTAATTACATTTATAGATGGTAAATTATATATAAAATGTAAGCAGAGTGACGTCACCACCATGTGCAGGGGAATTGCTTATCAACAGGTTAAGAATAAACTGCTTGTGTTTTGTCTCTATGCATTCTCTACAAGTAAACTTAAAAAATAATTTCAACTCAAATCAACTCAACTGAAATATTTAAAGTCCATGTATTATTTGTATATTTATTTGTAGTATTTTAAGTAGCCTTGTAATAATATAGCTGGATAATCTAATCAGATTGTTATGTTCACAAAATAAACAACGAGATTGTAATACAACAACCCTCTGCTTCACGATTACCCTGTCAGGCTTTATTTTGTGATAATGACTGGCTCACGGTGCAATATCTCTTACATAAACTCCTTCAGGAAGATACCGGAGCCTAGCATTTCACGATGACCTTGTCAGGCTGTATTTTGTGATAATAACAGGCTAATTGTAACCCTTACAAATAAAATATCAACATTCATTCAGTATACATAAAATGTGATATTTAAGTAGTAGTAATGGACACACACCATGTTCACTCCACTTCACAAGTGGACCTACTCCTTGCCTTTCTGTTTTTGTGTGTGTGTTGTTGAGTACATAAGGCCATAATTAAACAATTATGGAATGAACAGTACCAATGCCAAGATGCAATTCAAGCATAAACACAAAATTACGAAGCACTGTGTAATGTGCCCAACAAAAATGGACAACACCTGAAGAATCTGGTCATGTGCTTGTTTGTAACTAAATATTCCAGGAGCAATTCACCATAGGAAGTCTCATTTAATTTTTAGCTGACAAATAATTAAACTCTTCAGAGCCAGAGGACAGTAGGCGTCAGTCGATGCATTTTATCTTTGAGAGAAGGAAAGAGTGAGCTGTATGTAGGAGGATAATGGGGTTTTAATACCGCGACTAAAGCAGTATTCTACACGTGTCAAGGTCTTGATCAGAGCCTGTAATTTTATGTCGATATTAGAGGTATTGTTTGGGAAGGGCTTAATTTTGCTAACATTGTGCCAGAACAGCCCTCTACATTTCCATTACATTTGTAATGCTTTTGTGTGGCAACAGTGTTCGAACAAGAGATTCGCTTTAGAGGAAAAGTGCTTAAGCAAAATGCTGTTTCATTGTGATAGAATGAGGGGAAGGCACTGTATGTGTGTGTGTGTGTGTGTGTGTGTGTGTGTGTGTGTGTGTGTGCGTATAATAAGATTCATAATTGCTTCAGGTTCTAACCCTTCTTTCTCTTTCTCTCTCTCTAAGGATTCTGCCCCCCACTAGTGACAGCTTCCTACTGAAAAACCTGGTCTCTGGAACAGAGTACAATTTGTGCGTGCTAGCCATTTTTGATGACACAGTTACTTCTATGGCTGCCACAAAGGTCCTTGGTTGCATGCAGTTTAGCACCAAGGACAATTACCCTGACTGTCGTTCACTACAAGCCCACTACCTGGGCGGTACTTTAACGATTCTGGTTGGGGGAGTTGTTGTTGTAACACTGCTGGTGTTTACTGTGGCACTGATGGTGCGCCACAGTGTGTGCAGTAACCATGACAATCTTCATGAAGTAGGAGATGAGGCAGGATGCTCAGGATCAGACTCCCCGGCTCTTGCTGCTAAGGGAGCTGATGTCTTCTCTCAGAGCAATGGGAATGGGAATGTGATGATGGTGGTTCTGCCCAATGGGCTTGTTCAAAAACAGAAAGTGTCAGAGGGAGGGTTGGTGTCAGTACCTAAACCAACTTCGAAAGTGAAACCAAAAACCCTGCCAAAGCCCAAAGTGAATCTGGAGCAGATCAGGGCGGGAATAGAAGGTGAGAAAGATAAAATGTCTTTGTATTACACACCCAGTATTCATTCCCCCTCTACATTGCCACGTCTGTCAAGCCAGTCAACACAAATCAAACTCCGCCATACTAACAAGGACACAGGTAAACGGGCCAGCTTAAGTTGGGCCCCACACCCAACATATAGCACACAACTCAGTAACAGACGGTACAGCACAGGGGGGGGTATTGTGGTCCGTCAGGGAGGGAAAGATAGCCAATGGAATTCCTCACTTGTCTATCAAAGCCCTGTTTTACCAGGCAACAGTTCTGCTCACAGTGCTCTGCGCTATAAAAGAAGTTCATCGTTTGATATGGGTGAAATCGCCACAACAGCCTACTACAGTTATGCCAAGAGACTTAACGTAATCTGGACCAAACGGAGCCAGTCATTACATGGCACGCTTGTCCAGGGCAGCTCGGCAACAAGCATGTCAACAACCAGCAGTGGCAGTGGAGATTTCCAGGTGCAACATTCACATGGATACATCCGTGCCTACAACAATACCAACTCAAATTTCAACCCTCCAACAGCAGAGATTGCAAAGAACCAGCGATTGAAGGATAAAGAAAAGGACAAAGACAAAGGGGAAGAACTGGAGGAGAGTGTGGTGTAGGGAGAGAGAGGATTGGTGAGACTCACAAGCAGATAAATGGCATGAGAGGTTGTAAGGAACACAAGATGAACATAAACAGGATCAAAGAGAGGAGTTTAAAGGTGAGATGGAAAGTTTGTAAGTAAAGCTTAGAGAGGTGAAAATGTTGAAGATCCCATAAAATGTTGATTGGATCAATCGAGAGAAAGAGAGAAAAAACAGGATATAAAGCAGCTAAAAATAGAGATGAAGTCAAGAAGTCAGTCTGGACAACAACTAGGCAATAGACCTAAAGACAAGTAGCAATTGCTAACTCACATGAGATTGGGGGAAATGTGGTGTCATTCAAGCACTAATCAATAAGCTTGCACGTGAATTACACAGACAGAGTCACGGCAAGAGGACATGCCAAGTCATGCAAAATTGATCGGATGAGATTAATCGACAATGGCAGCAATGGTATTACAGCTAATGTGAAATGTACAGGATGCAGACCACAAGATAAGGATGTGGAAATGTTTAAATGGAACAGTGAAAATGTGATTTGGGACACATTTAGAACTTTAATGGGCATTGGCGGTGGTATATCATTGTTTTTTTTGTGTGTGTGTGAGTGTATGTGTGTGAGTGAGTGTGTAAGTGTTTGTGTGAAGGGGAAAGAGTGGATTAATGAACAAAGAAATAATCAAAAGTAATTTTATGACATCAGTGGATCAACTTTCCCTGTGACCACCATTGTCCAGTAGGGTAATGTGTTCTGTGAAGCTAAGAGACAATGTTGATGCAGGGTCACTGGAGTACTATAGAAGAAAAAAATTATAATTCCAAGTAAATAGAATCTATCAATAAATTCTGTTTTAAAACACCTTTTGAATGGCGAAATGGATGAAAAAGACAAAAATAAGCGAAAGTGTTCAACAATTTAGTTTCTTTTTTTGTTTTTCAAGAATGATACTAGCACTGAAAAAAGATGTTTGATTTTTGTTTGAGTAAATTCAATGTCAATGTTAACAAATGTTAAGAATGTTATTTTTTTTTGACTGATTATGGAAATGGAGATAAAAAATAAGGGAACAAGTAATATTTTTGATGATACCTGTTGATCTTGTTTTTTTCAAAGTGTTACTTAATGTCCTTAAAAATAAAACAGTAAAACAACAAAAAATAAAACAAAAAAATAAAGAAATCAGAAGCACTGTTATGCACTTAATTCAGTCTCATCTTATACAAATTACGTGACTGTGTCAACATTTTTGCAAAAGGATTTTTTAAATGGGTCATTACTTTTTTTGCACTTCTGAGGTAAAATATCCACTGTGCTAGAAGTGAATTAATTGGGGTTTTAAAGGTTAATGCTTTTTTGAGTTTTGGTTCAACAAACCCTACCTCTCTACCTTAAACCTAAGCCTAACCGATAGTGTCATAAAGCACATTGTATATCCCGGACCTTTGCATCACATTTGCAATGTTCTATTAGTGCAAGTACCTGTAAATGTAGTTGGTTAGAGTCATGTAATAAAGTAAAAGTGTTTAGATGTCATAAGATATCATTGTGGGAGGAACAGGGCCAAAAGAAGGTATTTATGAATTGATAATCTGCCATTTTACTCAGAATTTATGTAAAAGGAATTAAAGGTTATTATTGTTGTAGCACCTGTAGTATTAATTTCATTAGTTAAGTGGTGTACCTTGAGTCATGTAAAAAATAATTCCTCAAAAATGTTGGTATAGTAGCATGAATCTATGAGACCAGGTTGACCTCAGTAAAGGTGAAATTAAAAGAGCTACTACACGATAAGCTTTTGTTATAGAAACTTTTGTTGCCTTAGACCAGAACATAAGGGCAGGGGACTTGATTGCTAAATTACTGCCTCTCTTTTTTTCTCTCCCATTATCTTCATGTCTGTCTGCAGCTTGAGATAGTTGCTGAGGAAGGCTAACGTGTGAGGCCTAGATAAAAAGAGGAAAAAGAGACGGATTGAGGGAGTGATAGGGCAGTGAAGGACAGCACTGTCTGCAAGAGTGCTGATGCGGGACACCAACAAGAGAGGGAGCAAAAATGATAGAAACTGTAAAAAAGAGAGAGGACATTGTGGCTGTAATATGTGCATTAGCGGTATTTTGCCAAAATATTTAACATTGCTAACAAAGCCTATTTAAGAATAGCTTAGGTGAAATGAGGGGGAAAAGATGAGTTGTCCTGTGTGTGTGTGTGTGTGTGTGTGCATAGATGTGCACGATTATACAGACACTGTGTACATATGTGCCTTCTGTATTTACCCATAGCGACAGACAGGCTTACAGCAGGTTTTGGGAATGCACAATAGGCACAATTTGGCCCAAAAAACACATGCATGTTGAATAATGGAAATCAATCTGCATAATTAATGACAGATTATGAAAAAAGAAGAGTTAATTAAGAAAACACTAAAGGAAACAATCAAACACTACAACATGCAGACAAGAAGTTGTACATATTATGCAAGCTTTGCTTCCAAAACATAGAGAACAGCCTAACTTGACAGAATTTTAGGGTCAGCTCTTGATGAAAATATACTTGGCTTTTTGAAAAGGTAAATTATGCTGCCTTAAAATATATCTCATTTATCCAACTTCCAGGGCAGCATTACATCATTATTCATAGATAAGACATTTCAGAAGGCACAGTAATGGGCTCAAAAAAATTTAATAATAATAATAATTTTTAGATGGTGGATGGAGTCAAGAGAAATACCAGCTATATTTAATAGAAAGTTTTGCAAAGGTCTATTATTAATCGGTAACACTTTACAATAAGGTTCCATTCTTTAAAATTAGTTGCAATGTCATGAACAAAAAATTTAAAACATATTTTTTTATAGCATTTATTAGCTGACATTGTGCTAACCTCAACATACTAACATCAAACTCTTAAAACTCTTAGTCACTTAATTTCAATTGGGATGTCACCGTAAGAAGGTAACTGCCTATGTAAGCAGCAGAGAGCAAGACAGCTCACTAGGTTTTGGAATAGAGCTACAGTACAGTCTTAGATATCCTATCTTTATGACACTTACATGTTGGTATAAAAACATTAACACAGACACAAATAGAGTGAATGGCCATAACATTTGTGCTTTGTGTTATATAATTACATCCCTGTGGCCTATATCATTTGAGAAGATTAAAGTTGGCTCAGTGTTTATTGTGACCATGACCGTGTGTGTGTGTGTATAAAAGGGACAAGGGAAAAGATGATAACAAAGCAATGAATAAATAAATAAAAACATAAATAAATAAGTACATACATACATAAATAAATAAATGTCACACAAAGTCCCTCTACTTTGTATGCCGGCATCAAAACTCTGTCCCAACTTGACTAATTAACAACAGTTGATTCACAGTCATACACACTCATATGCAGTTTATTCTTACAATCTTCCTGCATTTCATTACATCAGCCAAATCAAACACACAAAATGGTTCATAAACAGGTGGGGCACCATTCTCCTATGAGCAGATATTTTTAGCAACAGTACGGTATGAAATACATATGTTAGAATCAGAATCAGTTTACTGCCAAGTATGCCTACACATACAAGGAATTTGTCTCGGTGACAGGAGCTTCCAGTGCACAGCAATAAAAAAACAATACAAAAACAGTAGCAAGACATAGATAATAATAAAAAATTATTATACACATATGTACATTAACACACAGACACACACATACATAGATGCAATTCTAATACAAATCTGGTATCTGTTATGTACAGTGCAAAATACAAATCTGTTATGTACAGTGCAATTTATTGTATGTATTATTTTTTTATCTGAGGAATGAAATTGCAGAAGAGGTAGATGTGTTGGATAAATATAAAAAAGACTAAACAGTGTATTGCACATAACTGTTGTTCAATGGGGCAATTTTAACTGTACATGAGATAGATAGCCTGAGGGAAATAACTTTTCCTGTGCTTGACAGTTCTGGTGCTCAGAGCTCTGAAGCGTCGGCCAGGAGGCAACAGTTCAAAAAGGTAGTGGGCTGGGTGAGTGGGGTCTAGAGTGATTTTTATAGCCTTTTTCCACACTCTGGAAGTGTACAGTTCTTGAAGGGGGGCAGGGGGCAACCAATAATCCTCTCAGCAGTCCGAACTGTCCTTTGTAGTCTTCTGATATCTGATTTCGTAGCTGAACCAAACCAGACAGTAATTGAAGTGCAGAGGACAGACTCAATGACTGCTGAGTAGAACTGTATCAGCAGCACCTGTGGCAGGTTGAACTTCCTCAGCTGGCGAACGATGTACAACCTCTGCTGGTCCTTTTTCACAATGGAGTCAATGTGTGCCTCCCACTTCAGGCCATGTGAGATGGAAGTGCCCAGGAACCTGAATGACTCTACTGATGCCAAAGTGCTTTTTAGAATGGAGAGGGAGATCAGTATTGGGGTATTCCACCTAAAGTCCTCAATCATCTCCACCATTTTGAGCGTGTTCAGCTCAAGGTTGTTTTGACTGCACCAGACAGCCAGCCATTCAGCCTCCCTTCTGTATGCAGACTCATCGTCATCTCTGATGAGGCCGATGACAGTGGTATCGTCTGCAAACTTCAGTAGCTTGAGAGAGGGGTCCTTGGCGATGCAGTCATTGGTGTAGGAGAAGAGTAGTGGGTAGAGCACACATCACTGGGGGGCACCAGTGCTTATTGAACAGGTGCCGGAAGTGAATTTTTCCTGTCTCAAAAGCTGCTGCCTGTTTGTCAGAAAGCTGATAATCCACTGACAGATAGACAGGGGAACAGAGATTTGGTGTAATTTGTTCTGGAGTATAGCTGGGATGATGGTGTTGAAAGCCGAACTGAAGTACAAAAAAAGGATACCTGGTCTGTCCAGATGTTGTAGAATATGATGCAATCCCATGTTGACTGCATCATCCACAGACCTGTTAGCTCGATAAGCAAATTGAAGGGGTTCTAGAAAGGGTCCAGTGATGTTCTTCAGGTGGGCCAACACCAGTCTCTCAAATGACTTCATGACCACAGACGTCAGAGTGACAGGTCTGTAGTCATTAATTCCTGTGATTTTATTTTTTTTATTGGGACAGAGATAATGATTGAGCGTTTGAAGCAGCATGGGACTGCACACTACTCCAGTGATCTATTGAAGATCTGTGTGAAGATGGGATCCAGTTGGTTAGCACAGGATGAAAGACATGCTGGTGAGACGCAATCAGGGCCTGAAGCTTCCTCGTCTTTTGTTTCTGAAAAACCTGGCACCCATCAGCTTCACAGATCTTAAGTGCTGGTTGAGTAGCAGGAAGGGGGAGGAGGGGGGTTGCAGGAGGTGTTGGTGTTTGTGTGAAGTGAAGGACAGACTGGGTATTGGGTATGGGATTTGTCCTTTCAAATCTGCAGTAGAACACATTTTGGTCATCAGCCAGTTTTTGGTCCACCACAGGGTTGGGGGTAGGAATCCTGTAATTTATGAGTTGTTTCATGCCACTCCACACTGATGCAGGGTCGTTAGCTGAAAATTTGTTTTCCATCTTCTCAGAGTAACTTCGTTTTCAGCCACTCTTATTTCCCTATTCAGTGTGTTTCTGGCCTGATTATTCAAGACTTTATCCCCACCCCTGTAAGGATCCTCTTTGGCATGACAAAGCTGTCTGAGTTTTCCTGTAAACTATGGTTTATCATTATTGAATGATAAATAAGTCCTAGTAGGAATGCACATATCCTCACAGAAACTGATATATGATGTAACAGTATCTGTGAGCTCGTCCAGGTCTGTGGCTGCAGTCTCAAAAACACTCCAATCCATGCAGTCGAAGCAGGCTTGTAGTCAGCTGTTGCAGTGCTGTGTTCACACACGCATTTGGCGCGATATGCACACTCACCAGAATAAACGAGGAAAACTCCTGCGGTGAGTAGAATGGCTTCCAGTTAATAAAGAGCACTTCCAAATTAGGACAGCTCATCCTCTTTAACGTTGTTACATCTGTACACCAACTTTCATTGATGTAAAAGCACGTTCCACCGCCTCTCGTCTTCCTCGTTATCTCCGTGATGCAATCTGCTCTGAAAAGCTGAAAGCCTGGCAAATGTAATGCGCTGTCCAGAATGGCTTCACTCAGCCAGGTTTCTGTGAAGCACAAGGCAGCAGAGTTTGTCCTTGTTTGTACATGTGAGGAGATGTAGTTCATCCGTTTTGTTAGGAAGAAAGCGGAGATTCACTAGGTGAATGCTCGGCAACGCTGTTCGTTAGCCTCGCCGACGGAGCTTAACCAGCACACTGGCTCATCTCCCTCGCCTGCGTCACGCAGCGCATTTAAGCAATACATCTGCGCCTCGGACTAGAATGTCCAGCAAAATGTCAGAATATTCGAAAACTGGGAGAAGGTTGACTGGTATATGCTGCCAAATGTTCAGCAGTTTGTCCCTGGTAAAACTGACTGGAAAAATATTACTAAACACTGGACAAACAAACAAAAAACAAAAAAATCTGAAGAGCTCCAAACCAAGGCAGCCATTCGCGGTGCCATCTTCTCACGAGTGTGATCATTTTTTACTAGATAACATACTATAGTAAGCTAACATATGCAACACACACGAGCATTAAGCACAACATTTATGCTACTCAAAAAACATTTTAGCAGATAAATTAATCTAAGCTGAAAGCTACCCTTTATAAAGATAGCTACTAAACAAGCTACATGGAAAAATTAGCTTGCTGTTGATGCTACTTCAAACATTAACATACTTTATTTATGAAATTAAAAAATATATAAAAATACAAAAATATTATACATATACTATTCCTCTAGAACATTTTACTATGCTGGGCTCAACAACAAGGATTTTGTTTCTGATGGCCCAGTTGCATCAATAGTTTAGATTTGCATGTGCTCTGCCAACATTTTCAGTGGCTACTTTTAAATAATAAATATGATGATAATACAGTATGTAGGCATATTATGTACCTAATAAATAATTTGTATTAATTATTAATTTAAACCAACAAAATTTGCAACAATATTCAATAAATTACAGACAACAAAATTCTTAAGTTGGCACGTCTTAAAACATATGCACACGATCAAATGCAGTAGGATGTAGAAAAAACACATTAGACCAGTTTTGGGATAAGCTAGTTTGTACAACTGGTTCCAGCTTCCAGGCCATCTTTAACAGCCAGTCAAGATTTAGTTATCTTGCCACTTGCAGGTTAAAAATTCCAACTCAAACAAGATGGTTTGCCATATGCAAAGAAATGAATGACGTTCTCACTTTCTGTAATGCTATTTTTCCTGGTCTAAATTTTGCTCCCTCTACATTTTACGTAATGTACCCTCTCTGCCACTTTATCTTTCTATATTACTTCCTTGAATCACTAACCAACCCCTGCTAGGGGCTTCTGCTACCTAATTTCTATAATATTCCCTTACTTCCAGCTTAATTTTGTCTTGATCTCTTTCAGAGATGCATGGCCTGCACTGGTTATCACAGTGAAGCAGCCAGACAAGTGCTAATACAAAAAATTCACACCACAGACCAGCTTCATGCTACGAATGCTTTAGTGTAACCTAGAGGTTTCTTTTGAAATATGTTTGTTTCCTGCATACTTATGTTTAATGTTCTGTTTAATGCTCACTTAATGTTCTCTATAGAATTGTAAGACTTCCAACAGCTGCATAACAAACTAATGTAAAGGAATCAGAGGTGTAGTACAACATGCATGTATCAGCCACAACATTAAAACCACCTGCCTACTATTGTGTAGGTTCCCCTTGTGCCGCCAAAACAGTGACAACAAGTATCTCAGAATAGCATTCTGAGTTATTATTCTTCTCACAATTGTACAGAGTGGTTATTTGAGTTACCATAGACTTTAACAGTTGTAAGATTTTCACACATAATAGTCTCTAGAATTTACTCTGAATGGTGCCAAAAACAAAAAACATCCAGTGAGTGGCAGTTCTGTGGATGAAAATGCCTGGTTGACTACAAAGAATGGCCAGACTGGTTTGAACTGACAAAGTCTACAGTAACTCAGATAACCACTCTGTACAATTGTGGTGAGAAGAATATTCTATTCTGGGATGCGTGTTGGAGCAGTTTTGGCAGCACGAGGGGGACCTACACAATATTAGGCAGGTGGTTTAAATGTTGTGGCTGATTGGTGTAATATTAGCATATTGATTTGAATGTGTAGGCCATAAACATCAGGACATTTTCTCAAAATTTCCAACCAAGCCACTGGATTTTTTTCAGTAATGCACTAAATTTTAAACACCTGCTATTCTTATTTATTTACGCCCAGATTAAGAGCTTTTTACATACTTTGTAAGGAAATATCATTCCTTGTATGTATTGATTTTCCTTCTTTCTACAAGCTTCATAGCCAACAGCACATAGTTCTTTGGCCATAACAGTGAAAAACCCTGGACAGAGTGCTTTAATAAAATCCCTCAGCTTAACTACAAGTCCACACATTGTGCGCCTCAGCTAATGGTTTGTTTATGCTGGCTTTCAGCATTTTGGTTGGCTCGTCATAATTTGTTAACAGCAAATAACTTAGGGCTTGACAGATAGGCACTTGGCAGCCACATAAAAATAAATAATTAAATAAAAACAAACAAACAAACAAACAAACAAAAAAAAAAACAAGTACATGCGGCCAATGAAAATACATCATTTAGAGGTGATTGCAGAGACCGGATACAAAAAGGAGCGCTGATCACAAAGAGTTAGATGAGACAGAGAAATAGAAGAGCAGTAAAAAAAATTAGCGGAGGCACAAAAAATTAGGAATAAATGGAACTATGTAAATGTTTGCGTCAAATTAGAGTAGAAGTCTATGTGAAGGAAGTATATGAAGGACAAAAAAGCAGGGGAAAGAGAGTTTCATTTCCATTGAATTCAAGAGTTGTTGCCTTTACAGTTAATAAGTGTGACATCAAAAGCAATCAATTTAATCAGTCATAGCCAAATGAAATCACAAACAATCAGCGAAGAGACAGATTCAGCGTCTCATCTTTGAATCACTTAATGTTTAAGTTTCAGTGGTAACCTTATAACCTCTCCGATATGTTCTTTCCAACTGAACAGCACAACACAGAATAGATATGTGGGTGGCAGTCTTTTGTATGTGCATTTGAAATTGTGTACAAATTTATGTGTACACAACAAATTACTCATTGCTTTTTCTACAATACCACTCCCATTCATCTGGGAAGGCAATGAAAAACAAAAGTTAATTGGTTACAAACTTACATCACAGATGCTGTGACAGACATTAACTTTCAACTGCTATATGATTATATTTCCTATTATCTGATACTACCTAGAGAGGGTGTACATTTAAATTAAATTAGAAAACTGCAGATATTGTACTGCAGATGAGAAATCTATAGCAATTTAAACCAGCAATTAATTTTGATTTGATTTCTTGCGATAAAATCTAAACATTCTAATCAGTGTACTGTGTGTTATAATCAAGTGTTTAAATCGCACTTATTATATAATAAACAAATGAAAATCAAGAAAGAGGTTATTCTATGTTTGCAATGCCTTGATCTCATGGCTTGCAGAACAAAAAATGGGTAAATCAGATTCTGTATGTCAGATAATAATTTGTTTATTGTTTAATCTGATGGAGCTTGAACAGATGAGGGATTTTATCAGCTAATATGTTTGAAAGGAATGATAATAGAATATTGTAATACAGGGTGGTAGTAACCCATGCCAGCTCAAGTGCATAATGTCATAGAAACAAAAAGCAATATAGAAGCATTTTCACATGTGGACTTTTGACTGTATATCTATTCAAATATCAGTATTATTATATACAAATATATAACCAAACTTAATTTTTATTTCAATGTCAGTCCAGTTGCATATGTAATGAGATGATTTTCCTTAGGGACAGTAAAGGCACAGCATACCAATCCCTGAATAGCTGAGTACTGCCCATTCTGTGTTGAAGTACAACCCTCTAAATAGGAACCATACTTGGCATATTCTCCACATAGATGTTTGTATTTCAAAGCTGTCGTTTGAGGCTGCCTTTACCATCTGTTTCCTTTATGGGGTGAAGAATGGGGTGCTAACTAAAATAAAATAAAATACAATAATTCAAATAAATTGTAAAAAAGGGTGATATATTCATGTAGCAAAGATATTTCTTTATACATTAGATGCATTATTAAGAAATGCAGTTAGTCACTGCTGTATTTTCTTTAACTGGAGAGTTGCATGACTTGATCTATCGAAGGTTCAACTTCAGTGAAAAGGTCTGCAAGTCTGCAAAGCTGATGTTAAGCTCTAATGAAACAGTAAATCTACACCTGAACTTTCAGCCTGATCTCATTAATATATGTAGCTATTTGTATATTAATATTTGTAACATTTAAATGGACACTGATCAGCCATAATATTAAAAACACCTTCCTAATTTTGTGTAGGTCCCCCTCGTGTCACCAAAACAGCGCCAACCTGCATCTCAGAATAGCATTCTGAGATGATATTCTTCTCATCACAATTGTACAGAGTGGTTATATGAGTTACTGTAGACTTTATCAAGTCGAACCAGTCTGGCCATCCTCTGTTGACCTCTTCATCAACAAGGCATTTCTATCCACAGAACTGCCACTAACTGGATGTTTGCACCATTCGGAGTAAATTCTAGAGACTGTTGTGTGTGAAAATCCCAGGAGATCAGCAGTCTCCAATATTAATATAGGTGTAATTGGAGTATTAATTGGAGTCTCCAATATTAATATTTTCTATAGGTGTTAATATGTAAAGTTTTGGTGTCTATGCAAACATAAGAGAATGTACATTTGCTTGAACCAAACTTAATTTAAGAATATGTATGAATTCTCACGAGGTCACGTTGGAACTTAAAGCTTTTTTGGTCTTGTGTCTTTTTTCAGGTGGAGGTGCTTCAATGGAGAAGAACATACACTTTCCAAATTTTTTTTTTTATTAGTCTGACCATCTTCAGCATTCACTTTTGTCAAATCTAAACAAACTGATTATACTTTAAAGCTGAATATTTCATCCATTCAACCTTGATATAAGATGAATATTAGAGACAAGACACTCATGTTCGGGGTATGTTTTATTCTCACTATTTTGATTGTTACCTCTGTTCTGGCTTTGTCTCTCTTACTTTCTTAAAACCCCAAGAAGCAGAATACCTGGTGGACAACACGAGATACCAGGGGGTTTTCAGTAATTTTTTTTTTGTGAAAGGTCAACCTTTAAGGCAGAGCAATGTAATGATAACCTAAACGTCACCTATGTTGCAACAGAGCATATAATTGAGGCGTGGATATCAAAAGGAAGATCAGTTAAGCCTCTCTCACTTTCTCACCCTCACTTTTGATTCTTTCTCCATTGCTTTCTACTACTACCTTCTCATTGTCTTGAGACATTTGTTGACATCAGCTTTTTCATTTGGCTGTGGGATTACTGTTATTTATGTCTATGTTGTTGGTCTCCTTTCCAACCAATTCAAAAAATCTTGTTGTCATAAGCCCTGAAAAATATATTGAAAATATAAACCAACAAATTGAAAAGTTAGCATTTTATCAATAACTTTCTGGACACCTCATTGCAAAAAACAAACCTGCCTTTGCTTCATGTTAAGTGAGTCAGTGGTAAAAACCGACCACCTCTTGAATGCTTTAGCGACTGGTACACCAGCGAGTCGCTGGTGGCAGTACAACAAGGGCCTCAACATGATGTTATGCTTGGTGGCATATGTAAGTTTTAAGTGGGGGGAAGATCATACCTATTTTCAGGGAAAGAGAAAAATAAGCTAGTGAACTATGTCTATACGCATGTATTTAGTTTGACATCTGTGCAAAAAAGTTCCTCAAATATATAATGCTGACAAATATTTGACATTTGGCCAAAGAAGCTCAGCATGAAGTGCTTGTTGCTCTCTTGAAAATGCCAACTAAGTAATCAGAGAACTTGTGACACCTAATGAGTAAGGCTACAAAACATATCAAATTTTAATCAAAATCAAAATATGACCTTGGGTGACTATTAAATCACAAAAGGCTGCAATGATATTAACAAATACAGTATATAGACTGCATGCACAGTGTTTCATAGTGACTGCGTCAGCACACTGTTCTGTTCCATCTATAACCTGAAAGACTTACTCTGAGCCACAGCCAAAATCCAAAAAGGGAAATCTGTCATTATTTGCCAACCCTCAAGTTGTTCCAAACCTGTATGACTTTCTTTCCTCCATTGATCACAAAAGATGATTTCAAACAGAATAACAGCCTCAGTCACAATTCCCTTTCAGTGTGTTTACCTTCCCACATGGCTCAACTGGCAGCACGTTGCGTCAGCAGTGTAAGAGACCTGGATTCGTATCCACATTGAAACCAGGAAGTAATCACGCTCACCTAATCAGTGACGTGCGTGATTCAGAGGTTGCACTTTTACCCCTAACATTTAAATTTTTCCTCCACTAATGGTTAGGTTTTGGTTTGAGTTTGGGTTTGAACTGGGGGGAAGAGTCCATAAAATGTGCCCTCCTCTTCACTGTATTACATCCTGTACAGCTGGAAGTAACTCGCTTCACAACTAGCTTTTGGTGATCTCTCCTGGACATAAATGGACCTGACACGTGTCTATATGTCCAACAACACTTATAGCTTTGTCCACTGGGGGCAGTGTTTTAAATTTCGGTAAGCATATACACATTTTATCTTAAGAAATGTCGACCTACTCTTTCCAATTTCACTGTGAGATTAATTGTGCAGCCCTACTTACAACCTGTATTTTTTTTTAAATAAATACATTAATTAATTAATTAATTAATTAATTAATCATAAGATGCACTGCTACCACAATCAAGAGGTCACTTGCATCATTGACCTAAATGTTTTTCATTTTAACTACAAGACTTCTTTCATATTCTTGGCACTTTGGCTTCACTATGTGCATGTGTTTCAGGGACAGTAGGAAAAGATGCCTACATTCTTTGATGTTGCATGTTTGAAACACACCGCTGTCCAGATTCCCCCAATACACTAATCCAGTCCAGTACCATGAAACCTCTCAGATTACAGCATAAAAGCCCAAACCTACAAAAAGGCGATATATATATATTTTATTATTTTATTTTTTTTTCCTCTTTTTAGATTTTCACTCGTCCTTATCTATCTACCCACTCATTTCTCTCTGTTCTCTCATTCAATCCTGACTTTTTGTTGCTTCTTTCAAAGGCGGTCACAGCAATTCCCAACATCAAAATCCCTATTAAAATTTCAAAGCTCTGTTCACTCCTCCTTCAACATGTGCGTATACATATGTGGATGTGTGTACTAGAGTGCTTTACTGGAATATATTCAACAACTTGCAAACATGAAACTAGGTGATCTAGCATACATACTTAATGTTGAGAACTAAACGTTACCCTTAGCGGTCTTTTAATGACTTATTAATAGCTCAATTAACCGGTTAATTTTAGCTCAATGTTTAACGGCATGTTAGGGTTCCCTCAAGGTGAAATTATCTCAATCTGTGTGTATATATAACTTTAGAGTGTGTAGGTGTATGGAGTTCGAAGCTGTGCGCTTCCCTTCTAAAGTGTTTCTTTTAGAAACATCTGTTCAGAGTGTAAGAACATTACTCACACTCTTAATGTTATATATCTACCAAAAATTATCTCTCTCTCTCTCTCTCTCCAGATTCTTTCTTTATCTTATTGTGCATATTCATCCTACTCTCTCTCTCTCTCAGTTTCCCTCTTCCTTCCACTTCTCTGCCTGTTCTTTCTCTTTGTGTTCTATTAATTTTAATTATGTGTACAACTAAACAATCCTTCTGATATTTCCTTGACTGCAAGTATTCTCATTAATGATCAACCTCAAACTTTGTCACACAACACACATACACACAAACAATTGTCCATGTAACAACTTTAACTCAGAATCAACTAAATGAATGAACCACATAAACCAATTAAATGTATGAAGCACCATCTGAAGTCAAATCAAACAACGATGGATGGAAATGGAGATGAAAGGCAGAGACAGATTTCCAAGTAATAATTGTCACTTAAGACAAGTCTATTATAATGTTTTCATGATGGCATACCATATCTCATTTAGAATGAATGAGAGTGGATGAATACATTTGTGAACAAGTGAAGTTATTGGTTCATTACTGAGGTAATGAGGCAAAGCTGCTTTGAAATGATGGGTATTGTGAAAAGCAACATACAAATAAAAATGACATGACTTAAGTTAACAAAATGTCTTGGGTTACTTAAGTGTAACCCTTGTTCCCTTATAAAAGCGGAACAAGATGCTGCGCTGAGAAAAGCGCTTTGGGATCATCTTTTAGGTGTGACCAGCTGTGAATATGTGTGCAACACGTCAATGAACATTGACTGGGAATTTATAGCCTCTGCCAGTGTAATCATTGGATGCACCTGGGGCAGGGCTATAAATATATGTGTCACAGGAGTATCGTCAGGTGTTTTGTCTGAAGATCAGTCCCGCTTTTATCAGGGAATAAGGGTTACACTTAAGTAACCCGAGACGTTCCCTTTCAAAAAGCTACACTTACTATGCTGTGCTGAGAAAAGCATTTTGGGAACGAGAATACCCATGCCGCCGCACTGTGGCTGTCCGGACCCCCTACGGTTGTGTAGTGTGCTCACAAGAACGTGCAAGGTCTCAGACTCGAGCTTGAGATGTCGAATCGAGGACATAAGAGCCCGGAGTGGCATGAACATCCAAACTATAGAATCTAATGAATGTGTGTGGAGAGGACCAGCCTGCCGCATCACAAACATGCTGTAGAGGGACACCTCTAGCCAAGGCTTCAGAGGAAGCGACCCCTCTGGTAGAGTGAGCCCTGATGCCTACTGGTGAAGCTTGACCGTGTGCCTCATAGGCCAGGGCAATAGCGTCCCTCACCCAAAGTGACATAGTCTAGTTGGTGGCAGCCACACCCCTGTTGCGGCCCACATGGCAAGTGAATAGTTGCCCTGATTTACGCCACTGGCTTGTGTGGTGGACATAAGTCTGAAGGGCCCAGACTGGACAAAGTCTATGAAGTCTTTCCTGCTCCAGCGTTGCAAACGGCGGGGAGCAGAAGGCTTCGAGAGTGACCAGATGTAAGGTAGAAGTAGAGGAGATATTGTGTTGTTCATAGAGGTGAAGAGGTCCACTGGCCAACACTCCCAGGAGCAGAGAAACCGGGGGAAACGCATACAGGCACATTCTGGGCCATGTATGTGCATTGCGTCTGGGTGACTCAGAGAGAAGTAGAGGGGACACTGCGCTGTCCTATAAAATCTCACCCAGATTTGTTCCACTACCTCGGGATGGAGTTTCCACTCTCCCGTAGGTATTTTTTGTCTGGACAGTAAATCTGCTCCCACATATCCAGGGCATCCAGGGATATAAACTGCCCCGAGTGACAGGAGCTTGCCCTGGGCCCCAAGGAGAATCCGACGTGCCAGAGATTCAGCTGACGTGAACGTAAACCTGATGGTTTGTGTAAGAGGCTACCGCTGTATTGCCCACCCGCACCAAGACATGGCAGCCTCTGGAGGAAGCATTTCAGGGCCAGAAATACAGCCATCAAGTCGAGACAGTTAATGTGACAATCGAGCTGATGACCCTCCCATTCCCCTTAAGCTGGATGACCACTTAAGGCCGCTACCCAGCCCATCAGGGAGGCGTCTGTCGTTAGCGGCCTGCGACGACAAGACGCACTTAGAGTGGGACCCAAGGTAAGAAACCGTGGTCTGAACCACATAGAAAGGGAACGAAGCCCTTGGATGAATTCCCCTGGCTTTTAGCTACAGCTGGAACAGTCTCATGTGCAGAAGGCCCAAAGGGATCACCGTGGACGCAGACGCCATGAGACCTAGTATTCGTTGATACTGACGAGCAATGCAACCTTGACCTATCCTGACTTGCTCAAGGTGTTCTGAATGGAAATCTTTCGAGTGGGAGACAATTGTGCCCGCATCGTGATCGAATTCCCTATAACCCTTTTGATGTTGAGTCTCAGACCCAGAGAAAAAAGATGAGCTAAGAAAATATCCCTGTACTGAACTGCCAGTTCTTGGAACTGCGATAGTATCAGCCAGACGTCTATGTAATTCAGAATGCGGATGCCCCGGAGTCGCAAAGGAGCCAGTGCTGCATCCATGCATTTAGTGAATGTGCAGGTTAATAGGGCTAGGCCGAATAGAAGAACCCAATACTGGAAGGCTTTGCCCCCAAAAGCGAACCTCGGGAACTTCCTGTGCTGTGGCAGAATTTCTATTTGAAGATATGCGTCCATGAGATCTATTGTGACCAGCCAAGCGTGATGTTGGGCTTGTGAGACGATCGTCTTGATAGTTAGTATCTTGGACTTGAACACCCTGACTGGGCAGTTCAAGCCTTGAAGATCTAAGGTCGGACACAACCCTCCACCCTTCTTGGGAACCAGGAAGTATTTGCTGTAATAACCTCACTCTTTCTCTGGAAGGGGAACACGTTCCATGGCCCCTTAGACCAAGAGATTTTGCAGTTCTTTCCACAGTCGACATGCCTGCTCCGGTTTACAGTAGTGGGGACCATGCCGTTGAAACATGGAGGGCGGTGAGCGAATTGAATTCTGTAGCCCTTTTCTACTGTTTTTAGGACCACCATAAAAATATCCGGCAGAAGTTTCCATGCTGCCAGGTTCTCTGAGATGGGTATTAATTTTAACACTTCCTGTTGAGGGGGTGTTGAGTGTTCAGCGAAACACCCAACTTATTGATGGAAGCCTCTACCTCACAAAACACCAGAGTTAGCGGGAATGGAGAGGTTTCGTGGGGGCGAAGTGGATGGTGCGCGCGCCCCATCCCGAGGAGAGCTACCCCTTCTTCCTCTTAGAAATTAGTGTCCTGAGGTCTTGCTTTGGGGGCGGCCAAGGGCGACGAGACTGTCCCCAATCTTTGCAAGGGGGAGCACGACTTGCCACGCTTTGCTTCTGACTCTCCCTTCTAGCAGGACCGAGGCGTGTCTGGGTTGGAATGTCGCACGCCCGGTCCCCAATCAGCCTGATGAGGCGCGCGAGGGATAAAGGCGGCTGGTGACGACAGTTCGAGAGAGAGAGAGAGCTCAATCCCGGACATGTCCGTTGTGTGTGTGTGTTTTTGTGCTTTTGTACAAGTTCTTCATTAAAATATTATTTATACTGACAAGCCGGTTCTCGCCTCCTCCTTGCCCATCCTGACCCCGCGTTACACTACCCAAAGGCTTCCTCGTGGCATTTCGCCTCCTGGAACCTGGAGATGACTATGTTCATAGTGTCCCCAAATAGGCCAGTAGGCGAAACCAGGGCATCAAGGAGGAAAACTTTATCCTTGTCCTTGATGCCCGATAGGTTGAGCCAAAGGTGTCTTTCTTTGCTGACCAAGGCAGACATAGACCGGCCAATGGCATGGGCTGTCTACTTGGTCGCACGGAGAGATAGATCTGTGGCTCGACGAAGCTCAGAAAAAGCTTCTTCGTCGAGCGCGGTACCCGCACTCAGGTCCTTCAGCAGGTCAGCCTGGTACGCCTGTAACACTGCCATCGTGTGCAGAGCAGCACCAGTCTGACCCGCTGCTTGATAAGCCCTCCCCACTAAGATGGAGGTAGTTCTGCAAGGCTTTGTGGGGAGAGAAGTTTTTTTAAGTGACGATGTCTATCCCGGCGAGAGATAACCCGCAAGTGCCTCTTCGACCGGTGGCATCATCGAATACCCCCATGTCTCAGCACCCACGATATTTGAATATATCAACATCGAGGGTACATGGACATGGGAAGTATAAGGCTTCCATGAGTGAGAGAGCTCGTCATGGAGGTCATTAAAGATGGGAAGGGACTCATGTGCCCTTTCCCCAGTCACCAGACAGAAATCTATCCTCCAACTTGGAGCGTTTGGGGGTCTCTTGTTGGCGTGGCCAGTCTAACTGAAGCCTGGCCACCGCAGGAGTAACCACGTCGAGTAATTCCACCGCTGATTTATTATCATGGACGGAATGCTAGGAGGTGGGTAGAGATTCATTAGTTAATGTAAATTCAAATAATATTCTTAAAATGTCATTCATATATGGCCTTGCACTTTTAGAGACTCGCATCCGAACGCTAGTGGAGTTCAGTGAGAAAGAGATACTGTAGAAACTGTTTAGGATCCGAGTAGTACAGAGCGCATCATACACACATTGGTTCCAGCTGTAGAGCCCCTGCAGCAGGGCATTTGAGTGACATCTTGGCAGCATACTCGCTCAGCTAAGAGACACAACTCTCCCATTCATGTTAGGTTTCCAATTGATTATCCCCACTCAGTGATACACCCACTGAGAATCATGTTGAAAGAGCCATTGTTATTGCCGATTCTATTGTAAGAAACGTGGAAATAGAGACTCCAGCCACTATTGTTAATTGCATTTCGGGGGCCAGAGCGTCTGACATCAAATCAAATTTACAAGTGCTGGCTAATGCTAAAAGTAGATTTTCTAAAATTGTTATCCATGTCGGCACTAATGATGTCCAGCTTCGCCAGTCGGAGATCACTAAAGATAATGTTAAAGAGGTGTGCAAATTTGCAAAAACAATGTCAGACACTGTAATATGCTCTGGTCCCCTCCCTGCTCGTCATGGTGATGAGGTGTATAGTAGATTAGTGTCACTAAATAGCTGGATGTCTGAGGATTTATAGACAATTGTAAGAGTTTTTTGGGTAGACCTGATCGCGAACCAACTGGCTGGTGTTTTACGGACAATTTCAACCTGTCCCTCTCCTGTCTGTAGTCCCCACATGCTTCAAAATGTCAACCATTGTGCCTGTACCGAAGCAAGCCAATATCACTTGCCTAAATGACTGGCATCCTGTTGCTCTGACCCCCATCATTAGCAAATGCTTTGAGAGGTTAAACAGAGATCACATCTGCTCTGTGCTGCCCACCTCTTTGGACCCACTGCAGTTTGCCTACCGCAACAACCGCTCCACTGATGATGCCATTGCATCTACAATACACACTGCTCTCTCCCATCTGGAAAAAAGGAACACATATGTGAGAATGCTGTTTTTAGACTACAGCTCAGCATTTAACACCATAGTGCCCTCCAAGCTTGATGAGAAACTCTGGGCTCTGGGCTTAAACAGCTCGCTGTGTAGATTTCCTGCCGGGCAGACATCAGGTGGTTAGAATGGGCCGGCAACATCTCATCACTGACCCTCAACACTGGAGCCCCACAGGGCTGTGTTCTCAGCCCACTCATGTATTCCCTTTACACACATGACTGTGTTTTGACACATAGCTCCAATGCCATCATTAAGTTTGCTGATGACACGACGGTGGTAGGTCTGATCACTGACAATGATGAAACCTACAGAGAGGAGGTTCACACTCTGACATGCTAGTGTCAGGAGCACAACCTTTACCTCACCGTCAATAAAACCAAGGAGCTTGTAGTGGACTTCAGGAAGAAAGACAGAGAACACAGCCCCATCACCATTAATGGAGCACCGGTGGAGAGAGTCAGCGTTTCAAGTTCCTCGGTGTCCACATTACTGAGGAACTCACATGGTCCGTCCACACTGAGGCCGTTGTGAAGAAGGCTCACCAGCGCCTCTTCTTCCTGAGACGGCTGAGGAAGTTTGGACACACACGGTTCTACACCAGTACTGTAGAGAGCATCCTGACTGGCTGCATCACCGCCTGGTACGGCAATAGCACCGCCCACAACCGCAAATACCTGCAAAGTGTGGTGCGAACTGCCAGAAACATAATTGGAGGTGAGCTTCCCTCCCTCCAGGACATATATAACAGGCGGTGTGTGAAAAAAGCCTGGAGGATCATCAGAGACTCCAGCCACCTGAGTCATGGTCTGCTCTCACTGCTTCCATCAGGCAGGCGGTATCGCAGCATCAAGACACGCACCAGCCGACTACATGACAGCTTCTTCCCCCAAGCAATAAGACTTTTGAACACTTGCTCTCTCACGATCAACAATCAGCACTGCACTTTATTAATCTTATTATCTCACACTGGACTGTCAATATATTCTCCACAATATAACAACTGCATATATATTTTTTATATACACATATTTTTTATTTTTATTGCATGTGTATTGTTTACTGTACATTGTATAATAGGATTGTGTTGTGTAAGTATATGTACATCACCACTGTAATGACTGCTATATTGCTCGGAACTGCACACAAGACTTTCACCTACTGTTGCACTTGTGTACATGGTAGTGTGACATAAAGTGATTTGATTTTGATTTGATTGATTGACCTGTTAAAAAGAGACGGACTCCATCCCTCCAGGGAAGGTGCCGCTCTCCTCTCTAGTAATTTGGCTCATAGTCTTAATGATTGTATTTGACTAACTGGGGCCCAGGTCAGGAAGCAGACAAACTGGTTAATCCGAACGTCTGCTAGCTGCCTTGAGACATCCCACAGGTCACATAAACTACAACACATAGAGACTCATCGCCATAATCATACGCTAGATTTAATTCTGTCATATTGAGTTGATGTTGATAATATAGAAATTCTGCAGCAGAGCGATGACATCTCGGATCATTACCTCTTGTATGCTGCAATCAGCTGATGTTACTCAATCTACACCACACTATCATTCAGGTAGAACTACTCTTTCGACTACTAATGATAGCTTCACTACTAAACTTCCAGATCTATCTCATACACTCAATAAACCCAAAAGCCCAAAAGAACTTGATGAAATAACAAAAAATATAAATGCAGTCTTCTCTAGCACCCTTGATATTGTCGCCCCACTTCGATTAAAGAAAATTAAAGAAATAACCCCTGCACCATGGTACAATGATCACACTCATGCTCTCAAGAGAGCTGCTCAGATGATCTTTTATCGATAAAAATTGTGTGCGTGATGACAAGCTACATTAATACACATGGAAATAATGATTCTCATCAGAAATTGGATGTAGGCTCCATTAAATTACAGAGATTGTAAGTATTATTAATCATTTTCATCTACTGATGCACAAATAATGGATATTAACAGTGATTGTATCGGCACGCACTTCAACTGGTCGATTTTGATTTTTAAAAAATACTTTTATTGAAACACAAAAAATTAAACCAAAAACATTTCTAAATTGAAATTACACTTCAAAAATTAACAAAATAAAAGTGACTTAAAAATCACTACAACAAAAGGTGGAAAAATAAATGTAGGCCTACAAATTAGATAAAAATGCAAGAGTAATTTTAAACATAATAAAAATAACTGAAAAATAAACCATGTCCTATAGATAACACAAATCTCATACATCTTTGCTTCATAGAAGACGGCTACAACTATGATCGTCAGGTACACAATTTGATGTTCTACTGTATTTTCAGAGTTTGGACGTTAACTTTATTACTAACTGTTAGTGGAATCTCCAAACTGCAAATGCAGGAACTGAGTTTAAACTTTGTTAAGACGTGGTTTTCAAATGTCCCACCCACAGCCATTTGCGCTGGCACAAAAATTGCAATTAGAATTAGCACTCTCGTGACAATTGGATAAGATGTTGCCCACGGTCGTTGCGTGCATTGCTGCACTTTGATAGCTCACAAAAATGGAGGCGCATTTGTCAATGTACATTTGAATGCTTACAAATGTCATTAAACTTTTTCATAATTTATTAATAATTTTTTCACCCCTTCAAAAACTATTCATGTTGTTGAATTATGAATTAATGTCCAGCTAATTGGGAAACAAGTTATTTAGTATGGTATGTAAGCACATACATTGTTTACACACAATGTAAATTAAACTATTTACTATCTTCACAAATTGTTTATCAATTATTTGTTAATATTTTTGCAGTACCAAATCTTAAGATGAAACAATTAATCTATTGTGAAAGTTTATAAAGGTGTATGTATATATATATATATATATATATATATATATATATATATATATATATACACACTCACCTAAAGGATTATTAGGAACACCATACTAATACTGTGTTTGACCCCCTTTCGCCTTCAGAACTGCCTTAATTCTACGTGGCATTGATTCAACAAGGTGCTGAAAGCATTCTTTAGAAATGTTGGCCCATATTGATAGGATAACATCTTGCAGTTGATGGAGATTTGTGGGATGCACATCCAGGGCACGAAGCTCCCGTTCCACCACATCCCAAAGATGCTTGTAACAAGGGTTCGCTTCTCCGAAGGAAGGAGGACACGAAAACGGGGATGAACTCAAGGTAAGGCTTTTAATTCCAAATAATAATGTGGGGGTGAAAATAAACTTCTAACATGCACATCTAATACTCTTTAAGTTGCCAACACTGGACTGGCGTTGCTCTCTCTCTCTCGACTGGAGGCACTGGTGCTCTTTTATGCCGCTCTCCCCATACTCACTGAAATTAGAGACAGGTGTTAGACATAATTTAGCTCAGGTGCAAGCGCCCTTACCGCTTTCCCTCTCCGGACGGGCGCTTGACCACGCCCCCGCTGCCACAATGCTCTATTGGGTTGAGATCTGGTGACTGTGGGGGCCATTTTAGTACAGTGAACTCATTGTCATGTTCAAGAAACCAATTTGAAATGATTCGAGCTTTGTGACATGGTGCATTATCCTGCTGGAAGTAGCCATCAGAGGATGGGTACATGATGGCCATAAAGGGATGGACATGGTCAGAATCAATGCTCAGGTAGGCCGTGGCATTTAAACGATGCCCAATTGGCACTAAGGGGCCTAAAGTGTGCCAAGAAAACATCCCCCACACCATTACACCACCACCACCAGCCTGCACAGTGGTAACAAGGCATGATGGATCCATGTTCTCATTCTGTTTACGCCAAATTCTGACTCTACCATCTGAATGTCTCAACAGAAATCGAGACTCGTCAGACCAGGCAACATTTTTCCAGTCTTCAACTGTCCAATTTTGGTGAGCTCTTGCAAATTGTAGCCTCTTTTTCCTATTTGTAGTGGAGATGAGTGGTACCCGGTGGGGTCTTCTGCTGTTGTAGCCCATCCGTCTCAAGGTTGTGCGTGTTGTGGCTTCACAAATGCTTTGCTGCATACCTCGGTTGTAACGAGTGGTTATTTCAGTCAAAGTTGCTTTTCTATCAGCTTGAATCAGTCGGCCCATTCTCCTCTGACCTCTAGCATCAGCAAGGCATTTTCGCCCACAGGACTGCCGCATACTGGATGTTTTTCCCTTTTCACACCATTCTTTGTAAACCCTAGAAATGGTTGTGCGTGAAAATCCCAGTAACTGAGCAGATTGTGAAATACTCAGACCGGCCCGTCTGGCACCAACAACCATGCCACGCTCAAAATTGCTTAAATCACCTTTCTTTCCCATTCTGACATTCAGTTTGGAGTTCAGGAGATTGTCTTGACCAGGACCACACCCCTAAATGCATTGAAGCAACTGCCATGTGATTGGTTGATTAGATAATTGCATTAATGAGAAATTGAACAGGTGTTCCTAATAATCCATTAGGTGAGTGTATATATAATTATTTTTTTAATTTTTTTTTTGTGAGATATGACAGTAATTTTTTTTATATCATAAATCTGTTATAATGTAAACTGTATTTATTACTGTACGTGTTGGTGATATCTGTAATGTCTGTAAGTATACAAACATTTAATAAACCCACCCCTTTCAAAAACTTTGGTATAAAGTGTTACTTACCTTATTTGATTGTTGGCGTGTGTGTAAATGATGATTGACCTTTAATTTTTGGTTGAACTATCCCTTTAAGCTCATGTGATGCTAGTGATTCATTTCATATGAATGTTTTTTCTACTGTTCATTTTCTCAGCATAGCTAAGCATGTCAAGTGCAGATAAGGCTCTATAACTTTTAATGTGTCTGAATTATTATTATTACAACAGTCTGATCTTATTCCCTGTCTTCTCAATACAGCTGAGTGGAGATTTGAATAAGCATCCAAAACTTCTGTTCATAAACTGTCTCTAGGCATCAGTGAAAGGCAGATAATGAATGAAAAAGATGATTAGATGCATTGATGGAAAGCAAGCCAAGAGCACAGCATAAGTGGGACAGAGAAAGAAGGAAATGTAAAGATAGTTTTAAAGAGAGACAGAGAGAGAAGGTGTGGGGCACATCAGAGGACCATAGTGCTTTGATTTGATGCTTCCTGAATGCCTTCTCTTCAAAAATCCACTTCCCTTCTCTTTCCCCTTATCTCTTTTTCTTATCTTTCTATTCCTCTTTCTCTCTCCTCCACTCATATTCTTGTTCCTTACAATCGTGTTTCAACCAGAGCATCATCTCTGAAAACATGCTTGCAAACAAACAATTCACATCAAAACCAAGGAATGGCTCAAAGGAACAGATACCACAAACAGGGGAGCTTTTAGCACAGAAACCCTTTTAAGTATATTAGACTGCTTCTTCAACATCTCTTTCTCTGCTTTTTTACAACGTCATCTTTTTATCTTCTTTACATGTTGCCTTTTGTACTCTCTCAATAGCTCTTATCCTTCTTCTTATGAAGCACTGGGAAGAATTTGCACTTTGTGGATTCATCTTAAGACATATTCAGCAACTTACATTTGTACAGAAAACCCTAAATCCAAGTTGGTTAGGTTTAGAAGATCAGATCAGTGGTGAACATTGGAGTTAGTAAAAGAGTTTCTCTCTCTCTCTCTCTCTCTCTCTCTCTCTCTCTCTCTCTCTCTCTCTCTCTCTGTCTCTCTCTCTCTCTCTCTCTCTCTCTCTCAATAGAGACTACACGTTTTCTAGATACAAACTAGTATTAAATATGTTTTAATACATTTACATATTACTGAAAAACATTCAAAATACTCAATGCACGGCAATGTAATGTGTATATACATTTCACGATAACATTTATTAAATGCAAATGTTTTGTTTTAAGTTGTGTGCAGTAAACGGTAAAGTAATAGGTACAGTATTTGGCATAGACTGGAAGAGGTTTTAAGCTTTGGCATCGACAGATCTTTCTCTTTCACTCCAAAATGCAAAAACACTGCAACCAGTGCATGTTCTCACTGAGACATGCTTGTTGGTGACAGTTGCTATGGGCACTACCAACTCACACGTCATCCACAGTTACTGTTTCACCCATTGAGTTGCTCTTTTGCCTGTTCTGCAATCCCATGCTCCCTTCGACCCCCCCCCCCCCCCCTCTCCTTATTCTATCACTCCATTCACACACACACACACACACACACACATACACATACACTACATCTGTTCCAAAAATTTTCAGGTCAGAACAATCTGGTTTTCAGACATCTCGTCTGTGAAACTAACGAGCGTTAGGAGAGATTTCAGTGGTAAAATACTGCAGGCAGGAGAATGAATTCTTGCTAATTGGATAGTGTCTGATCTCCTCTGATTAAAAAAGTGCTCTATTCTGACGGTGTGATATGACTAGTGTAAAAATTGTATGATGTCAAAAGAGACTTATGGGGATCTGAAATATGGCCATTTTGAGCATTAAGAGGAACCAGACCAGAGTCACTCACATAAAATAAATAAATAAAAATAATAAATGTAAATAAATATAATAATAATAAATAAATAATAATAAAACCAAGAGTTATTGCTTGAATATTGTTGCCAGAGGGCAAGGACAGTGCAAGTAAAAATAACAGTTTAATCGTTAAACTTGTGTATTAATAAACATTTTAAGAGGCAACGCCCCTAATAACAAGCCCCTAATAGTGGGCTAATTTTGATCATGATGCTGGAATATCACAGCGCACTGACAGCACAATTTCGCCTATCACAAAGTGCTATTGGGAATATGATAAATAGGCATGACTGCACTAACAACCATGACAGTGACAAATAAAATATCCGGGTCACCAAGCCTTTCACATCCTAAATGTTCATTCAGCAATTTAAAGGTCTAACTTGCTTTCTGTTTTCCAGGATTGAGTATTAGTAGCGATGTCAATTTAACACATTAATTTAATGTGATTAATTAAACAAAAATGTGTTAAAAAATTAACACAATTAATCATGCCCCTGACTCTTACTTAAATTCAGTAATAAGGAATTTTCCTACCATTGGAGCAGTACAAGCTTGAAGTAACACCTAAAGTCAAAAATATTGCTTTGGACTGTAGGCCAGTGATAGGCTTATGTTATAGGCTTATATTCTATATGGAAATAAAACACCACTTTCTGTAATGTTTATTTAATGCTTCTCATCTTCCACAATAATGTAATGTTTTTTTCATTATCTTCATTTGGGGGCTTTTCTATAACAATTTTGAAATTTGTGATTAACTGTGATTCATTTGATTAACTTATTAGAGTAACGTAATTCATTTGATAAAAAAAAAATTCTTATCAATTAAACATTTATTGATGGCTCTCATTATTTTTCCTTTAAAATATACTTTTCTCTTGCAATATATGTTTGTTCTTGACTACTTCGTGTTGAGACACTGTCAGATCTCTGTAAAAAAATACATGTATGTCTTATAAACCTCTGATCTCCTGAGTTTCTGTGGATTTTTCAGACAGCTACATAATCAAAGGCTTTCTCGGATACAAAAGAAGGTAGATGTTTTTAGAAGTCATGAAGCCTCAAAAATGAAATGTGTTCTCAGTCGACAAGGTAAACACAAATCAGTAAATTCAAATCACACAAAACAATAATGTATTTTGGCGATTGCTTTCAGGAGTGCCATACAACTGTGGAAGTTGCATGCTTTCATGTAGGCTACATGTATGTGCCCTACACAACATTTCAGGAAAGATATATGATCAAAAGTGCTTTAATGTACTGCATGACACACAAGCATGGGGTCTTAAAGGATTACACTGAACCATTAGACCAATAACCTTTTATGGGAACCCAATGAACCAATCAGTTTTACATAATGCAGTTGAGGGGGCCTACCTTAACACCACGGACTCTGAACTCCGTGAGCGCCCTGTGCATTTTGGTTGCAGCGGTGGGGAGGTCCTTGCCACTGGCTATGACTTTAACCAGCAGTGAGTCATAGTGAGGGGAAATGACGGCCCCCTGAAAAGCAGAGGCACTGTCCAGACGAATGCCCATACCTTCTCCACTGCGAAACACCTGTTGAAAGATGGGTGAGAGGAAGAATTTGACCATTAGAAGAACTGCTATAAATAAAGAGGACAATGTCAGTGTGTATTTGAATGCCAGCAAACAAGCATACAGTGAAGTAAACATATTGCAAACTATGCACATGCACACACACACACACATGGGCATCAAGAGCTTCAGCTGCAATTAAAGGAAAACTTGAATGAAGCTTTTATGTTTTCAATTTCAATTTGATGGGTGTGTTCTTATCTTGTGTGTGCTGTGCTGTGCTTTGCAGAGCATTATGAGTCTCAGCATGCCTGCATTATTTATGCTGTAATCAGCCTGCTCTAGCACATATTACTACATAAAAATCAAATTACATAACCATGTATGCCAGGTCTTGGTAAGGTCATTCTCAGTCATGTTCAGACAATTATTTGAATGCAAAAACAGAAAGAAAAGAAAAAATTATAGAATAAAATAAAATGGGGGAATGTTACAGAATGCAGCAATGGTTATTTACAGTACACACTGCTTTCACTTTTGTGTAACAATATGGCATTCAGTCATATCTGAATTGTATTAATTGAGTTATTTCTAAATATTTTTGTAAATTGACTCTGGCACTGAATTTAACAGAACTGGTGGAGACTTCACTTTTGAATTTGGTGATTCTGATGATGGGTCTGAAGCTGCAGACTATGTATGTTTAATTTTTTTGTAAATAATTGTACTCTCAAATGCTGCAGAAAAATATGTTTCTTTGTTTAAAAAAATGACAGCAAAAAAAATAAAAAAAAGACTAAATGAAAGACTTCGGACAAGGAGGGGTTAATCTTCAATCAAACATTAATCTGGATATCAACAAGGTTCAATGATGAGACTTTCTCCATTACCAAAGATCCAGGTACTTAGATCACCCTTAAGCCAATTAGTGATGTCTAAAATCCACAGCAGACAAGTCTGTTTCTTCATAATCAAAAGAAACTCAGCAAGAGGACGGAGAATGACCATTATGAATAATCGTACCTTTCATATGAGTAGCATGGTGCAAGTTATATTCATTATTTCATTATTCTGAAACAGCAGTTTCACTTCTCTTTATTTCTTAATTGCCCTTACACCCCTCTTCCTTCGCAATCTTCTGCATCATTAAAAGTCTCTGTCATTCATTTTCTGATGAAACTTTTCTCGTCTCTTCTCCTCAAAGGATGCCGAATCCACTTGGCTCAATTCTTCTATCAATTTAATGCCAATTACATCTTCACAAAGGACCCACAAGCAAAGACAAACACACACACACACACACACACACACACACACACACACACACTCCACTAAAAGAACATTTCGGTTACTTTTTAGTCTCTGAACCCATGCCTATTGACATCTTTAAAAGACACTATTGATCTAACTGATTAAAGAAAGCACTAATGCAGTGATTTTGAGTTTAATACTCTCAATCTCACATGCACACACATTTCACACATGCCAAATTTCACAAACTGTAGCCTAAATCACCTTGAGAGTGGAAGTGAAATTATGGCTTTCACAGTTTAAAAACTCTCACATTAACTGTGTTAACTTAACCAAATATTGTTCAGCATTTGGAAAAGGATTAAATAGGTGGTTTATATTCAGTGGTGCTTGTTAAAAGTGACCAAAACCAATCCCGAATGATCAACTTTTGGGCCAGTTGCTATGCAAAATCCCTGGCCGATTTCTCATTCCAGTCCAGCCCTGGTCACTAGTTAAATAAACTCTGGGCTTCCTTGGTCCTGATACACATAATGAGTCAGGTCACTAGTTGTTTAAGCCATTCAGCCAATCTGTCCCAGAAACACATCTAGTTCATTAGGGTTACGCTATTCTGCCAAGCCTGCTCAGGCACACTTAGCTAATAAACACTCGGCACACATGGCTCTTCGGTGCAGCAGCAGTACACAAGTCTTAGTAGATCTGCATTGTGTCATACCCAAAATAACATGCTAAATCATTCCAAGAGTTGTCAAGAATGAACAAGTGTGAACAACATCATAGTTGCTTTCCATCTTGTACAGGCCCATACCACAGTGCTTGGATATGTGAGTGAATATAGTGAGTGGCAGTGATACAATGGAATAATGATGTAAACCTGTCTAACACGCAGGCACACACACATGCTGGAAGCAAATGGAAAATAGGTTGTAATTTACACGGTCATGCAGATGGGCACCTCAGGGGTCTAATCATGCATGTCTGAAACTTCTCAGCCAGCAGGAACTAATTCTGCCATCATATATATGATATCTGCAAGCATCAGCCTGTGTGTGTATGTATGGTCATGTTTATGTAGTTTACGAGGACAATTTTTTAGGTTACAAACTGGTAATTACAAGGCTATTATGCTATAAATGTGGTTTATGAGGACATTTCTAGTATCCCCATAATTTAAATATCTTAAAAAACATATTAAATGTTTGAAAATTGCAGAAAGTTTTCTGTGAGGGTTAGGTTTAGGGGTTGTGTTAGGTTTAGGGGATAGAATCTATAGTTTGTACAGTATAAAAATCATTATGTCTATGTAAAGTCCTCATAATGACAGGTAGACCAACGTGTGTGTGTGTGTGTGTGTGTGTGTGTGTGTGTGTGTGTGTGTGTGAGAGAGAGAGAGAGAGAGAGAGAGAGGGAGAGAGAGAGAGAGAGAGAGAGAGAGAGAGAGAAAAAAAAAACTGTTAAAGAAACTAAATTAAGCTGAAAAAAAAGAAATCCATTCAGAATCTTATAACATAAAAAGGGGCTCGAAAAATTATGAAAAACGGATTCACCAAAAATTTCTTAAGAAAATAATTAAAGTTCAAAGGATAACTTATACGAAGTTCGTAAGAATGTTCCTAAGTGCAGTTCTTGAAAAATTCTTAAGAAGTTTTCAAAAATGTTCTTAAGAACATCTTTATGATCATGGAGTTGCCTTGTCTAATAGCCTACAAAAAATCCAAAAGAAAGTCTCAGCTTTCTAAGTAGTGGTGCTTGCATCACTATTATAATCTAACATGCTTATTATTATTATGTACAAAATATCAGTACATAAGTGTCCCGCACCATTTGTAGTAGACCCATGAATTAGGTGTCAAATTGATCGGCCTATTGACGACACCTGTGCTATGACTTTTGTAAGGGGTTGGGGGTATGGTGCACCCATGGGGGACAAAAAAACGTCCTGAAAATATCCCATAGGCATATTATGGCAAGGGTCTCGCCCATGAAAACAATTGTTTTTTTCCTACTATGACAAGATACTGAATTTTGTGAGATCATATCTCCCAATCAGAATGTCGTAGAGACATGGGGGCAGGTTCATTTCAATCGGGCTACCAATCAGTCTTTAAGGATCATCTTGGAAATGGCATAGCCATGCCCTTTACTACCTAGCATCCGCCCCCAAAAAGTTCCATTCAAAATGGCTCAGAAGAATATCTTCAGAACAGAATATCATAGACATTTGGGGATTGGCACTTTTGAGTCAGATTATTAATCAGCCAATAAAAATCTCTCTGGTCACTTTCTAGCAATGCCCTAGCAACCATTTAGAGCACCCTAGCAACCAGCCCTATTGACTTAAATTAAAAATGTCTGAGAGGAATATCTTTGGACCAGAACATACTACAGACATGACAGTTGGCTTATTTCACTTGGGTGAGCAATCAGTCTTCATGTATCCACTTGAAAAACTATTTAGCAATGTTGTAGAGACATCATAGTTGGCTTGTATGACTCAGGACAATAAGCAGCCTTCTTAGTATCACCCTGGCAACTTCCTAGCAACCACATGGGCTTACCTTTACTCAACCAAGTAGCAAAACACATATCTCTGCACGAGAACATTGTAGAAACTTCCTGTTTGGCTCATTTGACTCAGTGTCATGCTGGGGAATGATGTGCTTACATTATACATTGCTATGATGTGTTAGCATATTGCTAGAATCAAAAACATGTTAGCATCATGCTAACACATGATAACAACACCTAGCTAAGCATTAAACAGGCTAAAAAATGATAGCATCATGCTAACACATGCTAGCAAAGTGTTGTTGACGTGCTAATACATGCTAAAACATGTTAGCATCATGACAACACATGCTTGCAATGCCTAGCAAAGTGTTAAAACATGCAAAAACATGTTAGCATCATGCAAACACATGTTAGCAATGCCTAACAAAGTGATAAAACATGCTATCATCATGCTAACACATGCTAGCAACACCTAATGAAGTGTTAAAACATGTTAGCATCATGCTAACACATGCTAGCAACAACTAGTGATGTGTTAAAACATGCTAAAAACATGCTATCACATGTTAGCAATGCATAGTGATGAGCTAAAATGTATTAGCTGCATCCTAAAAACTATTTTAATCCATTGTGAACACATACAAGGCAAGGTTTTGGGAGTAACATTCAAGTACTATTCTCGCTCTCTGTGCACACTGAATGAAGGAATTGCTACCACAAACTCATGGTGGCTGAAAGAGTGATGCATAACCATAGCAAAATGTTGATGTCTTGTGGCTGTAAACATAAAAAACTAAAATAATGCCACCATTGTAACCAATCAGGTGTTAGCTACTTTAGACAGAACATTAGCATGCTTCAAGCACAATGAATTGTAATTGAGCTTCAAAATCATGTTTGCTCTAGGAAACTGCAAATATAAAGATTTATAGTGAAACAAAGAGTTACATTTTGGTCTATTCTCACACATAACTCCTCGTTTTAATTCAGAAGACATGGATTAAACCCAGTGAGTTGTGGATTACATTTATGCTACCTCTATGTCTTTTTTGGAGTTTGGAAGTGTTGGCATTGTATGGATAAATTCACATAATGTCTCCATCAAAATATCTTTGTGTTCCGCAAAAGAAAGAAAATCATACCCGTTTGAGATGCCATAATGTTGAGTAACTGATGAGAGAGAATTTTTAGGAGAACCATTTCTTCAAAAAATCCAAATAGAATTACTGAACTGTTGTAGCACATCCCAGAAAACTGAAATGATGCACTGCATATGGGGTTACTTTTTAATATTCTTTTTCAGAGAAGTGCAGAACACCTACTTGAAATTAGGAAGGCTGTGTTCACAACTGCTGTCTGAGACTACACGTCCTACCAGATTTCCCTTAATAGAACCACATTTCAACTTTTGAAAACCTTTATGTATAACATTGATACATTTAACTCATAACATTCTCAAAATAAATAAATAAATCCATCTGCAACCGAGTTATTTTGACAGTAGTTCTGTCTAAACAGCTCTTTGCAAACAGAATCCAAAGACCACTAATCAAAAACATAACATCTATAATTGCTTTTTGATCATCTATTTTTTTTTTTTTCAAATATAATTTTATATTATTTATTTGTGTCCATCAAATAATTTAATTATGTAAATAATTAACAAGGCTACATTATTTATAATGTGTCTGTTAAGCCCAAAAATGACTTTCTGAAACAATGTTATTTTAAGGTTCACACTAATTAAGCATTTTTGAATTAATAGGATTGAGAGGAAGAAACAGAAAGAGATTTTGAGTCGAGGTGTGAGTATATGAGCAAGCCTTAGAAAGTGTGTCTGTGTGTGTGTGTGTGTGTGCGTGCGTGCGTGTGTGTGTGTGTGTGCATCTCTTCAAACGTGTGTGTTCTTCTCATCCTCTGTCTCCACGGAAACCAAACAATCCAACATGGCCACCTGCCAATGCACCCCTCCCTGCGTCTTTCTGTCTTTCTCCCAATAAACACACCATCCCTCTGTTTCAAAACTAGGTCACTACACCTCCGCTGCTTCCTCCATCCCTCACCAGTCTTTCTTTATCTCTAGCTCCATACTCGCATCTCTATTACCATAGCCTCCTCTTCTCTCTATCACTTTTTCCCCTCTCTTTATTCTCTTTTAACTCTCCTCTGCCTCTTCTATTCTAAGCAGTCAAAGTTTAAGTACTTTACTTGTTTGACAAGTTGAACTACTGCTACACATGCCCCTAAGCAGTTAAAAATACATGACAGAGCGAGAGAGGAAAGGAGAGATGAAGTCGAGGGTCCATTTCTTTTTTTTTTTCAGACAATCATTACATCTCTTGGCCTCCTGTTCCATTTTCAACTTTCAACCCTTTCTTGCCCGCTTCTTCAGGTACATTTTTATCCTCCTAAATCCATCATATTATCCTTTTCATCCCTTTCCTTCTCTCTCTCTCTCTCTCTCTCTCTCTCTCTCTCTCTCTCTCTCTCTACCTTCCTATCTCTTTTTCCACAGACTTTATTACACCACTCATTGTTTTACTCTCTATTCTCATTCAGTTATACTACCTATCCAGTCTCCCATACCTTCCTCTCTCTCTTTCCCTCCCTTATTCCCTACATTTCCCAAGCCACCAAACACTGATAATCACCCCACATAGAGGGGATTAAGCTGTAACTCACAGTAGGCCCTTTGGCATATAACTGCACTTAAGTGATGTACTGTGTACAGTGTACAGGCCTATTTAATTGCAAAAGGGGTTTGTTGGTGTTTATCTACATAGTATGTGTCATGACTATAATAAATTGGGCTCTACATTTAAACACAGCAAGCAAATCAGTGACATTCATAGCCACCGCTTTTGGTTCCAATGAATAATTAACATGTCGTCGTCAGCCATTTTTTATTTATTTTTTAACAAGGAGAGAATCCTTTGATCCAACCTCATAGACAGATCAATTGCCATGCAAGGCGGGTTTCGTATCTTGTGTAACCTCATCACTGTTTTTTTCTTTCTGTCTTTTTCTGTCTTGTTTCCTCTTTCACCTCCTACATCACTCACTCTTGCCCGGCTCATTTTGCTCTAATTGTATACAGTATGTTCTACATCGCAACTCAGCAGTTCTCTCATACTGTTGTGAAGTCTCTTTCTCTCAGTTATGCTCTCTCACTTTTTTCTTTACTAAGGTCATTCTTTCATCTCGTTGTGTGTAACATGATCTGGTTGTGGTTCTGAATATTTAATTTATACAGTTTTCTACTGTTGCTCGTCTTTGCCAAACATCATCTTTTTTTTTTGTCAGTTCAGGATTTTTTAAGTTCTAAGATTTGTGCACATGAAAATCTTTGTAAATCTTTGCAGAAGGTTCTGTCTTTCTACCTCACTGTCAATTTTCTCACTCCCCTCATGATGAAACTTGCTGACTGAACACTTTATCTTTCTGAGTTGTTTTTCCATCCGTTCCCAGTTTAATTGATTTTTCTTTTCACTCTGGGCATTTGGTGTGTCCCTTGTTCCCTCACCTGCTGTCCCTACTTGTTATTGTCTTTGCAACTGCTTTTATAACATGTGCCAATTCTTTCATTGAGAGTTACAGTTCTCTTTTTTTCCATTATCTTTTCCCTCACAATTTCATTAGTTAATTTCTTATCTATCCTAATCGTTGTCCCTGTGCTCACTTTCTAATGGGTAGAAACATGACCAACATTACCAAGTTTTTCTTCTTTTATATGAATCATTGAAAGACCATCAGCTATATGAACAACGTCAGGACACCAGAGACAATACAATTTTGTAGCTGCTCTTCTTTCTTAGGTCCACTCTTCAGTCTTGCGCCCTTTCTTCATTGGACGTGAGCTGCGTATCATAACGTTTCAAATCTAAGCCTGCTTCCATTAATATCAATGAAGCTCTGTATACTGCATGCGTCCATTATGATGCATCACGATACAGTCTGCGAAAGCCCTGTTTTTTTAGGTGTTGCAGAGCTACTCCAACCTACACTTTATTTTCCTGTCCATCTGAAATAAGATGATTTTTCTTACCAAGTATCATGTGGTTATCATGTCATGCATCAGTGTTAACTTTACACTGATACATCAAAGCCATCTTGCGATGTTTCTGGTGTCTGGTCTACTTATTCAAATCATCAATTGCTTCTAACCCTACAGTACTGTATGTTGTAGAGTAAGTTTCAGCAATAATTACATTACAATAACTATGTTATAAAATTATATTCGCAGCTTAGACTTTTCCAGTGTAGGCAAACTCAAGCCATTGTGCCGCATCATCAGCTGTGACCGGTTTAGGAAGGATGTTAGAAATAATGGTCCCAAATAGATTCAAAAATAGAGCATGATGAAATAGGACAGGTTTCCTCAAACTCCATCTCATTATTTGATTGATTTCAATGAAAAAGTTTCACTGCCTGATACATCAGAGGACTCTATGTGCAAAACTCAGCGGAGAGATTAAAAGTACTCAGCGATCGTCAAGTAGCGCTCTGTGGTCCATATTCGGACCGGATTCACTTCGCCCATTTTTGCCCATATCTGCAGGGATATTCATTTGGGACTAATAGAAACAGATTTATGAATGCAATAACATTTCTGCAGACTGTAAATATTTGCAACACAGCTGATACAGTGGTACCTTACTGTCAACTCATGCCCATGATGCAAAGTCCATAACTTAATCAAAATTCAAAGGTTTGTTCCGCGTAATGTTCACCCAAAAATGAGACTTATCATAATTTATTAATCCTCATATTGTTTCAGTGTTGGGGAGAATTTAACATCAAGTACTGACGCTAATAACTTAACTACATCTTTCAGTAGCATGACAGTAGCTTAGTTATTTTCACAATATAGTAGCTACACTACACAACTTTTGCAACATCATATTGTGAACGCAGTAATGGAGCCAAGGGATTTATCAAACATGCTCACCTAAACTGTCCTCTCTCTCTCATGTAGCTATTGGAAATCCAATATGTTAATATAAAATCCTGGTTCATTTTCATGTGGGAATGTCACCTTAATTAAATGAGTAACTATCAGGTGGTACTGAATTTTACAATCAGAACTAATTGCAGAATTAAACAATATCATCATATTATTATTATTATATATAAAACAGTTTTCTTCTTTAAATAGCCTCAATGCACTGTAGCTAGCTATTTTTTGTTAGTAGCATGTAGTGTAGCTAACTTATTTTTTAAAATAGTAGCTTGACTGTGGATTAACTACTTTAAAGGGTCATAAAACCCCAAAACACATTTTTGAGATGTAAAAGATAAGTACAGTTTGCACATCATTGAAAACAATGATATCACTCATTGTGTTTACTTACAGACAAAATGCTGCCCTGGCATGTCAAGAAGCCAATAAATTAAAGTTTGCCATTGTGCTACGATTGAAGTTATGTTTATGTCATTCAATATTTTATGAATATGTAATATACTGTACGGATTATATGTCACTCGTGGTTATAGTTGATTCTATGAATATATGTTTTGCTTTTCTGTTTCAAATGTGTGAATCAATAAAAAGTGTTAATCGAAAAAATGGTCTCTCCAAATGATTACTAGATGTGGGAAGAGTTAGAAATATGATCACCATAAGTGCAAAAACCTGCTCTCATCCAGCACAATTAAACTTCTAGACAAAAGGCATTTCAGGTGCTGTTTCTCCATTGGGTTGTCAAATGTGCATGAGAAAAACGATAAAGTGCTATTAATCACCACTTGGGGTTCTCAGTCATTTCCCCATTGTCTACACGTTCTCTTCAATTTTTTAGCACTTTGTCATCATTTAGATTCCCTTCTATAGATAAAATCCACAAGCAACTCCAGCAGAACGTGCGCTCGTTTAGAACATACTGGTTGGTGTGGCAACTCGTAGCTCCTCTGTACAGGATTGAACACATTTTCTGTCAATCAGTGTTTTGGCTATTTGATCGAATGATTGTGTGTGGAGACATTTTCTTTATTTTGGCCTGAGCAATGGAATTGCTTTAATTTATAATTTTTAAAACCTGCCAAAATCATTCCAAACCAGCCCAAATTTTGTCCGTCTGCCCAAGCACATTTTTTTCCCAACACAATTCAAATCAAAACTTGTCCAATTGTGCATGAATCTGCCCTACATTTTCAAAGTAGCTTTCCCAACACTTGACATTCCTCCTTTTTGTGGAGATTTTAATCAGAATGTTAGGTACTGATAGCCTCGGTCAACCAATTAACTTTCATTGCATCGTATTGGTGAAAGTGAAACTAAGACTGTTACAGAGCACAACAGCCTGGTTCATAAAGTAAAAATTCTATTTATGTTTCTATAGACTAATTGATTTTCATCGATAACCTATGATAATTTATGAAAAGTCCTAGCATTAGCTCAAAGGATCTTCATCGATGGTATATGCTTCTGCCATCAGTTTACGCTATTTCAACTGCATTGTTTAAAAAATTGTTTTTGAAACAGAATTCCTGGTGAATAACTACATAACCCATGGGTCAGCAGAAAAGAACCAAGGCCAACCTGGCCTGCGAAACTAGACCAGGAGCAACCGCCAATCCCATGACACACTGTGAATGACGACATTGGGTCTTTCTCCCTTCACTCTTAAACTACTTATTTATTTGTACATAATGGAATATTTTGCAATAAACGTTAAATTTGTTGTTTCTTTACTTATAATCAGCAACCTAAAATCAATAGTTTTATATATTCCTATAGTTTTTTTTTTTTTGTTTTTTTTTTAATTACATCATTCCTAATTTTTCTTAATGGTATTGTTGTTCGTGTCCTCATGGTGGATGGTAAGTACATAGTATCGCACCTTTGTGCTTTTGTCTGATTTTCAAATACTTTTTGACCACAAAACAAAGTGTGTAAAGTTGTGATTCGCCTTTGAGCTGGCTGGTTTGGTTCATAGCTTACAACTCTTTAATGGAGGATTTTATGAAAAGCCTATATAAAAAATCTATGAGAAAAATACTTCCAGAACCAAGACTGCTGAAAAAGTAGGTGGGCACTGCTGCAATCTATTCTTCCAAACATCTACTTTTACATTCCACAGAAGAAAGTAGGTCGAAAGGTTTTGGAACAACATGAGGATGAGTAAATGATCAATAAATTATTTTTGAGTGACCTATCTCCTAAATAAGAACCAGAGTTCAGCTGCAAAGAACCCTAGAATAACCTTTACATTTAAGAGTGTTGTTTTTGCTTTCTAATTCCCTCACAACCCTCATTCTTCTAGGAGATGTTATGCTTTTTCTCTCTTCTGTATCAAGGACAGAGTAGTCTGAGTGGCACTGCCACAGCAGTGACCTGTACACACACACTGGTTTACTGGTGATTAACATTATTCTGTTGTGCTGCTAAGTGTGATTAACCAGACACTATGGCAACAAGCAATAAATAAACAGCAAGTGTTGAATCGAGACTAGCATGTATTTTTTGAGCATAGCACAATGATTAATAACAGAGAGACCAGAATGATGGAGAGCCGTTTTTCATCTGTCAGCCTCTCACTCCCTCTCTTTTCACAAAATGTCCTTTGGGCCACCTCTCCAATTGTTCTTTCTATCTTATCTCTTGCCTTCTCTCTCTCGCTCTCTCTCTCTCTCTCTCTCTCTCTCACACACAATTTCACTCTTCTCTCACACTATGTCCTTGTATCTCTTTTCAACGAGTCTTGTCCATTAGGATCTTGTTGTTGTCTTCCTTTCTATTACATATTAAATCCAAAGCACACAGTAAACCCATTGCATGATCCTATCGCTCTCTGCCTTCCCACTGTCCGCTCTCTTCAATCTGATGTGATAAGAGAGAAGCAGGTGTCCCCAGCTGTCCGCAATGTACTCTGGAGTGGCAGCTGTGCTCGTCTCTGAAAAAGGCACTGCATACAGACATCCAATACTCACGACATGCATTTTTTGACCATCACTTGTCTTTGGTAAGAGACCAAGTGTCAGTCGTTGCTAGGTTACTAGACAAGGGAGAAGTGATGTGCACATGACAGACATACACAATGTATCTTGTCCTTTTTGAGGAAGAGTAATATCAGAAAACTAGACCTATGCAGAGGCCAACATAACTACCTAGACAGACCTGAAATAGATAATCACATTCATAATCAGACAAGTGCATACGGGTGGAATGACAATGCACAATTCCACATATCCCTCAGAATACACAAATGCATACTGTACATATCCACACACACACACAAATATATTATAATACATTCAAAACAAAAAAGCAGTCATTTGAGACACATACACATGCTTGGGCACAAAGAAACAAACAGAAATAGACAACTCTTAGGAACTTAGAAGAGTGCTGAGTCAGGGAAAAGGGCCTTTTTAAGTATGTTAGCCTGAATTAGACTCTATTGCATGAAAACACAGGTGCTATGGGAGAAGCTTTCTGGATGACAGTGAGTAGTTGAAAAAGGAATAATAGAATACAAGCAGCACACAAGGAGGGTGAATTAGACGGATATAGCATTCTAGAAACAGAGAAAAATATAGGCTATGAGAAAGGGAGGGAAGGAAAACAATATCCCTTGTGAGGAATATCAAATATGTCTATGCAAAGAAACAGATGTAACTATGCTCAGAGGCGCAAAGAGTGTGATGTATGAGAGGAGAGGTGAACATACTATGAGAAAGAATGAGGAAAAAATACACTGATAAAGAAAATGTATGAAAACACATCAACAACTGAGTAAGTGTGTGTAAGAGTAAGAGAGAGAGAAAACAAGAGGTAGCGAAAAGTTAGATGACTATTAGAAAGATTAAAGGAAAGATAAAAAACAATAGGAACGAATGAGGGAGGCAAGAAAATACAGAGGCGAAAATAGGTAGCGAATGGGGAATATGGAAGCAAAAGCAAGTCTAAGGACAGAAAATAGGAAAAGAGAAGTAAAGACGCAAAAATGGAGAGATGAAAGTTTCCATGAGGGAATAACCTTCAAAGGGTGACACTGAAAGAGCTCACACAACAGATTACACAGACTGCACACACACGCACAAAATCAGACCTTTGCAGGGTCAAAGATTATGACATATTATAGCTAACCTTTTACTAAAATACCTGTCAATCAACCATTGCTATGGAAACAGCAATCTGACCTTTTAATAGAACACTCTACAGATGAACCACATCGGACAGCTCCATCTCTCGATCTCTTTTTCTATATTATTGCAACACATTTTTGCTTCAATAATATGGACCAAAAATGTAAGAATTATTGCATGTCTCATAGTGGTATTTATTGTGAGTGAGTGTGTGTGAGCGATCAAGACCTCCTGATCTCTGTAGGAAAGAAGCAGTACACATAAATTAATAGAATACATTAAACAGTAAAGTCATCAAGGCACCTCCTCTCTATACATCTCAATATCTCTATCCACTCCTCTCAGCCCTGTTCCTGCCCAGCTCTCCCTCATAAAAATAAATAATCTTTCCTTTGTGTTACATAGTTACGACTATGGGTGGACTGTGGAGAGGAGAGATGAGTGAAATAAACATTGTAGATCTGCAATGTAGATCTTGAATTCAACTTTCACCATTGATGAAGTGAGAGAGAGAGAGAGAGAGATAGAGAGAGAGAGAGAGAGAGGGGGAGTGAGTGTGTGTGTGTGTGTATACACGTTTCACTTTATATATGAGTGCCACTTTTTTTTACATGTCCTAAAAAATTCAGAGAAACATGTTGAAAACCCACTAGTGAGGACATTATAGGTGGTCCTCCCTAATAAAAAAAGGCTCATAAATCGGCCAAATAATGTTAAGCTTTAAATCTACTGATGTGCACAGGTCTCTGTGAAGGTCAGGTTTAGGGGTAGGGTTGGATAAGAGGATAGAAAATATCATTAGCCTGCTATGAAATCAATGTAATTCTATGAAATGCCCTCACTTATATAGTGAAACAAACCTGTGTGTGTGTGTGTGTGGGGGGGGGGGGGGGGGGTATTATGCTATAAATGTGGTTTATGAGGTCATTTTTAGTGTCCCCATTATTCAAATCGCTTAAAAAAAAAAGAATGGAAAAAAAAAAATGTTTTGTTTTGTTTTGTTTTTTTATGTAAAAATGCAGAAAGCTTTTTGTAAAGGTTAGGTTTAGGGGTAGGGGAGTTCGTACAGTATAAAAATCATTATCTCTATGGAGAGTCCTCATAAGGATAATCACACCAATGTGTGTGTGTATGTGTGTATTATTTATTTCTGTGTGGTCAAAGTGATTCTAATGTCCTCTTTGACCAACCACCATGACACAATTTCTTCCTGACCCCAACCCTCAGCCCAGTACCACTTCACGTCACTGCACACGTGTGTGTGTGTGTGTGTATTACTAAACCAATGAAACCGCATGATTTCACAATAATATTAATGATGTTGGTGATAAAGACCACAAATTAATCAAGATAATAATCAAATGCTAATGTCACATTGGCGAGGAGAAAAATGATAATGTAACCATTAATGACAATGTTTCCACTGAGGAAGCAGCCTAGGAGGCAACTAAATGTTCATCACATAAAGTGCTCTCATTCTATATTTTTCACGAACCCTGTAACAATGAGAGCGCTTTGAAATATCTACTGCATGAATGCTAATATGGATAACACCTTCATGTTTGCACATTAAAAACATGAAATTATGCCCTCTAAGCATATTATGGGCTGGGCTGAATTATGGAATGAGTTTGTGTATATGTAGGGTAAGATGGGGTAACAATCCCCCCTTAAGAACAATGTGTCCCTTGTGTCATCTGATTTTTACAGAATGTATAACATACATCTGCTATCATTCTTAGTAATGTATTTTTTAAATTTAAAGGAAAATATTAAATATAATATAAAAATAAATATTTTATGTAATTGTTTATTTTCACAATTTAGTTGAATTATTGAATAACTAAACAATGGCAGGCACATCAAATAGGTAGACATATTTTATGAAATATATACTGTGCAAGCCTATGAATATATAAATAAAAAAGACACCCATATTTTTAATTGAAGGCATGTCACAATAGCAATACAATTAATTAAAAATTGAATTTCACTCGATGAGCCTATTGGGTTATAAGGAATAGAGAAGATGTTTGAAATGTATATCTAATGCATGGAAGTATTTAACAATAACCCCATAAATGAATTATTAATAAACTGAATAATAATGACACCAGAATGGGGGGGTTGTCACTTCAAAATAAAAACAATATGTTTTACTCCAAAAATCTAAATACTTTACTGTGTCCACCGACCCACCATTAACAAATATACATAAAAAACTTTTAATATCCTACATAATAGAATGTCACAGATCACTATTTTCCAATGACAATTTTTTTTATAATTTAACCTCAAAACTGTTTGGATGGAATATATCTCACAACTGATGCTATTCAAATGAAATATCAAGATTAAGAGGAGCACAGATGTTCAATAAATTTGTTGAGAAATGATTTAGTGCCATCTATGGTCAAGAGAAAAAGTTAAGGTAGGTGGGTCATCTTACGGGGGGCGTCTTCCCCCCATCTTCCCCTATCCTTGCACATGTAATAAGCACAAGATGCACAGATTAGCCCGGATCATGTCGCCCACACATCATTTGAATAATGTGACTGTGAGTGTGTGTCAGTGTAAACTGATGTTTTTGCATATCACACGCACTGTAAGGTAGCTGCGTTTTATTCCCGCTGAGAGAAAATGGCTGATGGAATGGGGAGGAGGAGTGAGGAATAGACTAAAAGTGATGTGATTGAGAAATTAGATCTATTCTGATTGCAAGGAGGAAGTGTGCGTGTGTGTGTGTGTTTGCGTGCATATGACGCTCTCATGAAGACAGTGTCCAATTCACAGTGTGTCTTATTCATTGATCTTTCCATCAACATGTCCCTAATTATGAATGTCTGCATCTGCCTCTTTCCTTCTCTCTGCACATCCATCCATCCATCCATCCATCCATCCATTACCTCTCTCTCTTTCTCCCTCTGTCTTTCCATATACTGTAGCACAGGGAACCAAACCCCCATCACTCAATAAAACTTCATGTCCCTAACTCTCTCGCTCCCCTTCTACCTCTTTTAGCTTTTCACACTCTATTCTTGTCCTCTTTTTCGCTCTTCTCTTGGCAGACCATGAGGAATCTATTCTCAAAAACTCTTTAATTCAATTGCCCTCCATCTCTCTTTCTTTCTTTCTCTCTCTCTCTGTCTGTCTATCTGTCTGTCTGTCCCACTGTTTCTCTGAAGGACTATGTGCATTGCTGTGCTCAGGGAGTCATACTGTCATTTTCATCACCTCTTTATCTCTTTCCCTCTCTCACTCAACTGAAATGCTATGATCGTTTGCTGGGCCAGACGTTTTAAGCCCTTTCTTGTCAAGCTTTCTCTCCCTCTTCTCCCTCTGTGCATCCATTCCACCTCTACTGAGCACTCAAGCTATGACTTATTCATTTATCCCAGGATTTATTATCTTTAGCCATGCATATTTAACAGTATATTTTTTTAGGTACACACATTTCACGGCTGAACTACATCTCTGTCAATGCTCTCTGAGAATGGCAGCTGTTCTATATTCCGTGAGAGAAAAACAGGAAAAAACAGAGAAAAAAGAGAAAGTTAAACGAAAAAAAAAAAAAAAAAAAAAAAAAATTGGGGAAATAATGGAGAATAGTTGTAAGTTGGAGAGACAGGACATATTAAAGACATAGTTTACGCAAAAATAAATACAATCTGACATCATTTACTCATACCCATAATGTTCCAAAACTATAACATTTTCTTTCTACCATTAAACAAATAAAGAGAGGTTTTCTTTACAATTAAAGTGAATGGTGATTTATACAGATAAGTTCCAAAAATAACAAAAAACACCATAAAACTATAATACAATTAGTCCATAGACTTGTATTCTATTTTACAAACTCATTCAGATCAGTGTTAGCTGTGCAAATGTAATTGTATAAGGGCATAAGTGTTACATTTATATAGTACACATGTACAAATTCTCAATACAATTAATAATAAACTGAGTTCAAACAGGATGCTGATGTGTGGTTTTGTGCATCCACACTGGCAATGCTGTTCTTCAAAGCCAAATGTCAACACACATAAGAAAAGAGTTAAGTGCACTTTCTCAGCACAAACAGACAGCTAAGTTGTCCTCTCTTTCATCTCGATAAGTACACTTCCTAAAAATCGGTTTCAATAAATGCTGCTCGATGACTCATCAAAATAATGCCTCTCTGAAAGAGTGGGCAACAACGTGTGAACGAGTCTTTGTGTGTTTTATTTTTGATTGAGGGTTATGCTGAGAAAAGCAGAGAGAGACATCCAGATAAATGAGTGTGGCCACTTTAAGGGCTAGATTGTAAAATAATGGGATTGTAGCTTTAAAGCACAAGGGTTCTGGACAAAAACTGTAATAAATGTTTGATTATCTTATGCCGAGTTTACTCTTCACTATTTTAAGCCCAGTTTTCGCTCACCGACAGTTTTGTGGAGATCGCCAGCAAAAGACTGAAATCATAGGCAAATCAGAGCTCACTCCCATGAGCGACGAAAGTAATGTATGAACTATCAAAGATGCGATTTGAGAGAGGCGCCGACACGTCACCGTTGTCAACGAGATATCTATGATGTTAAATATCTGGACCTGTCTGTGATTCCAAATTGTGCAATGTAAAATATGTTTTGACTGAATACAACTGCAGCGTTGACCTACAGCCAATAAGAGAGTAAGAAACGGGGCACGGGGGGAGGAGTCTTGATGTACCTGCAACAGAACATCAACTAGCATGTCTGCGGTATCATGAAAAATCAATAAAGAAGAGTTGGAGAGAAATTGCCAATTCTCTTGGCCAGTCAGGTAAGCAAATAGGAGGTCAGTAGGAGGTCCTTTTTCATATTGTAACCAATAAAATATATGGTTAAAAACATTCACATAATATTCTGAAAAGCATAACATACTCTATTGCGTGTACTCTATTGTAAAACGTAATTTGGAGTCCAGGCAGATAGTGAAATGTTTTGTAATGTGTTCACCTCTGTCACCGGTTCGTCATGTAATTTGAAAACGCAACGACTTCAACGACAAGACAGACAGTTGTGTAATATGAACGGTACCACGATCCGACGTCTTTGAAAGTTGTGTAGTGTGTAGGAGGCATTACTGTTGATGCATCACAACTTACCATACAATAGCAAAACTCTTAAACATTAAAAGTTGGTATAAAACTAGCAAATTAGAGTGAAACATTATTAATATATTTAATGATACATAAATATCTAACTGAATAGCTAAAGCGATCTGTTACTACATGAAACGTTATGTAGTAACAGATCGCTTTAGCTATTCAATTAGATATTTATGTATCATGTACTTGCATTATTGATACAAGTGATGTTTCTGTAATTAACTAATAGACATACCTCTATGCGACCTGTGTCTGGTTGAAAACCACGGGAGGGGTCTTCTGTGGTGACCCGGCACTGAATCGCACAGCCATTAATGCGAATCTTGTCCTGTTGGAGACCCAGCTCAGGAAGACTGCGGCCCTCACATATACGCAGCTGGGCATGAACCAAATCCACACTGAGAGAGGGAGAAAGCGAGTGAGGTGTTATCAGCATTTACAGATGAATAACCCTTGAAGTGGAGTGAAATTTATTACACAAACTTGAAACACCACTCTCACTTTTATCTTAGACAATTACAGCTGCTTAATTAATTAGCTGATCTTCTTTTTGAAATGATTATCCATGAAAAAAAATGTGCCTACTTAGCACTCACAACATTATCAAAAGATCTACTTTGATTCTTTCTAATCCATTATGATGTAGACATATTGATTGTTGATGAGAGAGCTGGTTCTAATGTGGACCATCCAAATCAGTCCTTTGGCAATTCATCCAATTAGGTTTTATCAAACTAGATTCAGAGTCCACAAAGTCATGTAGAATTAGATTCAATTTTGAATTAAAATGCCTTAATGAAGAGTATTCAGAATAAATACCTAATTTAATAAATATTAATATAACTATATATTTTTTTACAAATTCTATATATCTTTAATATTTGTGTTTATACATGCCATCATCTATGTTTTGCTGCAGTGAAATTACTATACAACGATATAACACCGATAAAAACAGCCGCTGGCTCACCTTTTGGGGTATTGTTTGCATATTCTGAAAAATCCTGCTGTGTCCCATGGCAAACAAACTAAAAATTAAAAGCTTAACGAATTATTAAATGATTAAAGAATGTTGATTTGTTATAACATTTTAAAGTTTAGTCTTGATTTAAGTGATATAATCCTTTAAAACATTGAATAGTGCAGCAGAAATCAAGCATCAACTGAGAAAAATAAATGGGATGGCATTAAACATTTATCTAATCTCCTCGATAATAAATGCAATTAAATTAACAGATTAATTACATGAATTCAATATTAATCAATTAAATCTGTATACTGTATCTAAACATTTGTATGTTTATAAAAGTGTCAATACGTAAAATGATTACATTTTAGATGTGGTCATTAAGTCAATATTGTATGTGTCGTGTCCATGCAACGTTAGAAAATATATGTTTGCAAGAACCAAACTTACCAAAAAATATATACAAACTCACATGATATCACGTTGGGAATAGATGAATGTTTAAAAATGTATTTGAATTCATAGTTAGCAGTACAGCATATGGTGTTTGAGATGTTGCTTTGACATTTCTTTGCAAGACAGGTGGTGATCTAATAACTTGGCATGCATACACTGATAATACAGTATGTAATGCATGTTGCCTTGCATTTAGCTTACAGTAAAATACCTGTACAGATCTTCCACTTGTCAACACTAGCATATAAATTCACTAGAGGCACATAAAGCTGTGATCAGATAAACAGTACATAATGATCATTTGGAGACATGTGAGGGAACTGAATTCATTTTCAAAGTGTAGTCTCATCTCAAATGAAACACTTAAAAGTTCTTTTACTACAGGGACACATTTACCATTTAACAGCTTATGGAAGTGACTTTTGAAGTGCTTGCAATGTGTTGCAACTAGCTTTCTAGCTATTTTAACCAAAAAGCATGGGATGTGGATTGGATAAAAACAAACTGATTATACCCTCAAAAAGAAAAGTGACTAGGGATGCACTTAAATTTCTATTTTTGTTCTTTGGCCGAAAGAGAATAAAAGGCAGAAAATGTAACAAGAAACGATTAGTTTAAATCTGGTAACATAAACACTCACATGGAGAAAAGGCACTGTTTATGTTGCACATTAAAGTCCACATACCCAGAAATAAAGTGATTGCTCTCATGGTCATTAGTGCAATTATGAAGAGTGATTTCCAGTGCTCTGATTATGTGCATTGCTGTCTGTCATCACCACACTGTCAAGCTCCAAAATTACATAAAAGAAGCATGAAGGCACCATTAAAGTAGTCTATATGATTTGTGCATTACAATAAAAGTCTCCTGAAGCCATCCAATAGTTTTGTGAATTGCAAAGTATGCATTTAATAAGTAAATATATAGTCTGCAGGTACAGCACACTTTAGTGAATAATGTACTGTTCTCTTGTTGACATTCATAATAAGACATGCACAGGCATGAATCCAAACGCTACTGTTAACATTATGATAGAAATTTTATAATTGTACAATGTAACTTGAAAGGTGATCAGCACATCCTTGAGTTGTGCTGGGGTCAGACAAATCAAACCACAACCTGAGAAAGTGGTTACTTTGTCTGACTTCAAAGAAATTGATGGCAAAATTTTGGAAGAAACCGTACGGCACCTTAAAACATCAACCTGCGCCCTTGATGCACTTCCAACATCTTTTTTCAAAAGTGTGTTCAACTGTTTAGAAGCAGAACTCCTAGAAGTGATAAACTCCTCACTTCTCTCTGGGAGTTTTCCAAACTCCCTGAAAACTGCAGTTGTCAAGCCCCTCTTGAAAAAGAGCAATCTGGATAAGACCATATTAAGCAACTATAGACCGATCTCAAATCTTCCTTTCATAGGCAAGATCATTGAAAAAGTTGTCTTCAATCAACTGAACAAATTCTTGAACTCGAATGGATACTTTGACAATTTTCAATCTGGTTTCCGATCACATCACAGCACAGAGACAGCGCTCATAAAGATAATAAACGATATTCGCTTAAATACTGATACAGGCAAATTATCAGTACTGGTACTACTCGACCTCAGTGCTGCATTTGACACTGTCGATCACACCATACTTCTGGAAAGGCTGGAAAACTGGGTGGGGCTTTCTGGGATGGTCCTAAAATGGTTCAGGTCATACTTAGAAGGGAGAGGTTATTATGTGAGTATAGGAGATCATAAGTCTGAGTGAACGCCCATGACATGCGGAGTCCCTCAAGGCTCAATTCTTGCTCCACTCCTGTTCAACCTGTATATGCTCCCAATTAGCCAAATAATGAGAAAGAACCAAATGGCTTACCACAGCTATGCAGATGACACACAGATCTACTTAGCCCTATCACCTAACGATTACAGCCCCATTGACTCCCTGTGCCAATGTATTGATGAAGTAAACAGTTGGATGTGCCAAAACTTTCTTCAGTTAAACAAAGACAAAACTGAAGTCATTGCGTTTGGAAACAAAGATGAAGTTCTCAAGGTAAATGCATACCTTGACGCTAGGGGTCAAACAACTAAAAATCAAGTCAGGAATCTTGGTGTGTCTCTAGAGTCAGACCTTAGTTTCAGTAGTCATGTCAAAGCAATAACTAAATCAGCATATTATCATCTGAAAAATATTGCAAGAATTAGATGCTTTGTTTCCAGTCAAGACCTAGAGAAACTTGTGCATGCTTTCATCACCAGCAGGGTGGATTATTGTAATGGACTCCTCACGGGCCTTCCCAAGAAGACCATAAGACAGTTGCAGCTCATACAGAACGCTGCTGCCAGAATTCTGAGCAAAACCAGAAAATATGAACATATCACACCAGTCCTCAGGTCTTTACACTGGCTCCCAGTTACATTTAGGATTGATTTTAAAGTATTATTACTGGTATATAAATCCCTCAATGGGCTAGGACCTCAATATATTGCAGACATGCTCACTGAATATAAACCCAACAGATCACTCAGATCATTAGAATCACATCAGCTAGAAATACCAAGGGTTCACTCTAAGCAAGGAGAGTCTGCTTTTAGCTATTATGCCAGCCGCAGCTGGAACCAGGTTCCAGAAGAGATCAGATGTGCTCCTACAGTAGTCACATTCAAATCCAGACTCAAAACACATCTGTTTAGCTGTGCATTTACTGAATGAGCACTGTGCCACTGTGTGTCCGACTGTTTGTACTGTTTTATTAGATTTTTTTTTTTTTTATTATTCTAAACTGTTTTAATTATTCTTATTTTATTATTCTTGTTTTTTTTTTTTTTAATTTCTACTATGTAAAGCACTTTGAATTACCATTGTGTATGAAATGTGCTATATAAATAAACTTGCCTTGCCTTGCCTTGCCTAACTTAAATATATGGACTGAGTAATGTGATATCCTATTATAAATAAAAGGATGTCCATTAAAGAATCCATTCCAGGTCCATATACAATGTGGCTTCATGTTCACTGAAGATTTTCAATAGAATTACTGTTGATTTTGCTGCTACTTTATACAGTAGACTACACAATGAAGGTTTTCTTAATATGCATTTTATATGTAAATCTTCTCTGACTCCTCTATTTTATAATGAAATATGGTTACAGAAAAAGTGGTTTTGGAGTACCTCTAATTATAACATTTTGATTTTGTTCAATTATTCCAAACAAATTCTAATTTAAAATAATACTCTTTGGTTTTCAAACCAGTGTGTTTGGTTTAGTTTTTTCTGTATGTTGTGTGTGCGTGTGAAACTTCAAAGTGAGCATGAGTCCAGAGATACTTTTCCATTCAATGGCCTGAAGGCATTCCACATCAATAGTGATTCTTGTTTTTGCTTCCACTTTAATGAGCAACAAAATAGGACAAATTACTGTGAGAGAGGACAAGCATGAGATACTCATTAATAAAGCTAATACTATTGTTCTATGTAAATTCTAAAATAGAATACAATATATTTTAGAGACCTTTGCCAAAAATGCATTTTATAATGAAAGGCAATACTTTCCACTGCAGGCTTGAATAAAAAAAATTCCCATTGTTGTGTTTACAAATCAGATTTTCAGCGCTCTCAATAACACATGCTGTTTTGCATTTGCTTTTTTCATTTCTTTCTCTCTCTCTCTTTCTCTCTCTCTCTCTCTCACACACACACACACACACACACACACACACACACACACACACACACACACGTTGGTGCAGCTATCCTTAAGACTCTCCATAGACGTAATGATTTTTATACTCTACGAACTATAGATTATATCCCCTAAACCTAAACCTGCCCCTAAACCTAACCCTCACAAAAAACTTTCTGCATTTTTACATTTTCCAAAAAACATAGTTTAGTATGTTTTTTAAGCAATTTGAATTGTGGGGACACTAGGAATGTCTCAATAAACCACATTTATAGAAAAATACCCTTTTATAACCTAAACAAATTTCCTCGTAAACCACCCAAACCAGCCCACCCACGCGCGCACACACACACACACACACACACACACACACACACACACCTGATGTTCTCTTTATTTGTAGATCATCATAAAGCACATCATTCTCAAAGGTTCATTTCTGCATCACGAAAAAGATGTTTTATGATGTGACATCTTAAATACTGACTTCTCACCCTTTAAAATTAGCATTCCAGTCTGCTTGGGCTTTGCCTCTTGTTGTTTACCAATATTGTCATACCAAAAATCCTAGAATTACTGTAAGATGAATGTCAGTTCAAGAATGCCCTACCATACAGTTCAAAGACAAAACAAAGACACAATCAATCACACCTGGTGATAGCAGCTCCAAAAATGTCTGTAATTTAAATATTTACACATGTGATCTGCATATAGACAGGACACACTTGCCATTTCTTGGCTTTAGGCATCACTCTATTTTTAAACAGTGGACTCATAATTAATGTCTGCCTCTGCTGTTGAGCTGGGAAACATAGTGAGAAGTTGAGACTGAGTGATGTGTAGAATATTTAATGTCCCGCACGCTAGGCAGGGGAGAATTGTGCCACATATAGAGAGAAGGAAAGAGTTACTTCTCCTAACAGCACAGAAAGGGCAAGAGAACAATAATGCCATTCATTTGCTGAGACTTATGGAAGCCTCACAATACAAAAAAATGACTAAAAATGAAGACAAGAGGAAGCAATTTGAGGGTGACACAGAGATTGGAAACATGCAAAGATTGCTTACATGTTTTTTACAGAATAGGTGGTGACGACCTTGGTTACTGGTCCAGGGTCAGCTTATGCTGTGAAATCCTAAGGTCATAGAGGACAAGTGTCACTTAATACTGATTGAAGATCAGCAGGAATGTGCTGATGAGTTTTTAAAACATGGGTGTGACCTTGAGTGGTTAAAGCCACATCCTTCCCACAAACAAAAACACAAACACTCTCTTGCTTCTTCTGCATATCCAATTGCAAATGTGGACATAAGTGCTCTGTTCCAAAACCTAGTGAGCTGCCTATAGAAGCAGCATTTTAAGGCATCTTAGGCATGCTTCTGATGCAAAGGCTGTCTAAAAGGAAGACAACTTAATACCTAATTTTAGCAAATTAAAAGGATATTGCATGTATCCTACATGGAGAAGGCAATACAATAATGCACTGTAACATGTAATATATCGATCTTGGAACAGCCAACAGTTGGGGATAAAAGAGCTAAAGAAGATCAAAGAGGTCTAGCTGTTTCATAAGGTCTTAAAAGTTCTGCTAAATATTCTGGCGCCAAACCAGGTATTGCCTGGTTTGTAATAAATAAAATCTTAAAACCAACCCTAAAATGAATTGGTAACCAATGCAACAGATGCAAAGAAGCTAAAACTGGAGTAATATGATTTGAAGACCTAGTTTGTGTCAAAAGTCTAGCTGCAGAATTTTGCAATGATTGTTTCCGTGCTTGAGTGTGTTGATTTAAAGGCGAGACTAAATAAAAGCATATAAAAATCAGTATCCCTAAAACTCAAACCATGTCTAACCTTGGAAATGTTCCTTAACTGATAAAAACAAGACTGAACTAAAGTCCTGACGTGATATTAAAATTTGTATCAAACATTTTTTCACTATTTGCTGAATATTTGGGACCACCAGACAAAGTGCTGACACAATCAGTCTTTTAAAATCTTGACTGATTATAATAATCTCTGTTCTATCAGTATTTAACTGAAGAAAATTACATGCCACTATTTTTTATATATGATACAGATGCATGATTTTAAATTACAACATTTTAAGAATTATATTATTCAGATAATTGGGGATTCAATGACCATATTCAACTGCAGCTCATCTGCATAGCAATGCAAATTAATGTTGTATTTTTGAATCATAGAACCAACTGGTAGCATATATAGTGAAAATGATAATGGCCCTAACAGGGATCCTGTAACATAGAGGCAGACAGGAGCAGATGCAGGCGATGGTAATATGATGTAACCCAAATGCAGCTTATTTACAATGCGCATCCAACGTGAAACTATCAATAAACCAAAACAAAACAGAATACATGACATGAACTTAACTAGACTGTATTTTACTTAACTATGACTACAAATATGAAAACAAGAACCAACCATGAAGATGACATTACATTCAAAATACACAACAAGGTACAAAGCAAACATGAGAGCTTATGCTAAGTTCCATTTAAAGGGTTAGTTCACCCAAAAATAAAAATCCTCATGATTTTCTTACCTTTAAGGCATCCCAGATGTGTATGAATTTCCTTATTCAGCAAAACCGAAGTGAAGATTTTTATAAGCAGATTTCAGCTCAGTTTGTCCAAACAGTGCATGTAAATGGGTGCCATCAGTCTGCTGGCTTTTTGATGGTCCAAAAGGCATATTTATGCAGCATAAAAGTAATCCACATGACTCCAGTCTATCAATTAATGTCTTCTGATGATTTTCATTTTTGCATGAACTAACACTTTAAGACGGACGTCTAACTTGATATTTCCAGTCTCCGACCATAAAGGCAATCAATTGCCAGATCCTCGGATAATGACGTGTAAGGAAACAAAACTGCTATTTGACTGTAACCAGAGACGTCTCCTAACAAACAAACTGATAAACAATTCTGCAATGCTAGCATTTGTGCTACAGGTGTACAATTATCAAAAGAGGGTAAAATATACCATGTTTTATACACTTGTTTCTGCAAGCGTTTGTTAAACAAGCTTTAATATCATACAGTGAAGGAACTTTGACTCATATTACTTAATAAAAGTGAATGTTTATCAGTTACTTTGTAAATCTCCCTGAGTGCCAACATGTTTGTGTGACGTCATTCACCTGCACATTGAGTTGAAAATTTCCAATCAAGTTTCCCAGTTGGAATGACGACTTCAAATGGAGTTCAATTGCACTTTTACTAGTAGGAAGTTGGAAAATCTGACTTTCCGAGTTGAATGTAATGCAGCATTAAATATACAGACATGGGATATACATTCAACATAACAAGATGACCTATGCATAGACTTAACACACAGAATACATGTCTAGACAAGATGGTAACAAGACACAATCAGGGGAAATCACATGACAGAGACAGGAACTAAAAAGGAAACTAAACTTCTAAATAAAAGACATGGAAAAATAAACGACATGAAAGAACAAAAACACTTACAAATGTGACAGATCCTTGTGGAACACCAAAATGAATCTACAACAGACACTACAAATTTTCTAGACCTACTCAACAAGTAGGAAACAAACCAGTCTAAAGCCACCCCAGATATTCCCACCCATCTCTTCAGTGTATCCGTTAAAAACTAAATGATTAATTGCATCAAATACTGCAGTTAAATCAAGCAACACTAAAGTGAAGATTTTCAAAGGATGCACTCTCCAACATCCTCTGCTATCAATAAGTCATTAGTCACACTAAGAAGGGTGGTGCTGCACAGCAAAGCATCACAGTATTACTGAAAGCATTGATGAAAACTTTTATTCTGTACAACAGCAATCTTAAATGTGAGATATTGCTTAAATATTCAGATTTTATTTATTTAGAATTATTAGCATTATTATTCATTATTACTACATTTAATCTTTATTTTACTATGCCGTAGTAATATATTTTGTCAATTTCTTCAATTTCTCACATCTAGTTAAATTGAGCTTTGATTTAGTCTGGAAGCCAAATGAAGCACTTTCAGTTTGTATGTTCCCTGTCTGTCGCTCACTTCGACGTTGTGTTAAATGCAGTTAAAAGAGTTATTTTCTCTAAAAGAGCAAATAACAGCAGCGTTGAAAGTCCTTTTCAGCACGTTTCCTTATAAAGATGCCTTTCCGCCCCTGTGTAGTTCCTGGATGCGGTAGAGTGCTCTACGCTCCTGACGGCCACAGGCGCTGCCTCGTATGTCTGGGCAGCGATCACACCGAGGCAGCGTTTGTGGATGGCTCATGTTCTCACTGTGAGAATATGACCATGGCAACATTGTGGTCGCAAGGTCGTGGAGGCTTCACCCCCAGTCGGTCCAGCTGATTTTGAAATGGTTCGGCAAGGCCCAGGTAGACCTGTTCGCATCCCGAGAGACCTCCCAATTCCTGTTCTGGTACGCCCGAACGGAGGCTCCCCATGGGGCAGACGCGCTGGAACACAGATGGCCCGCGGGGCTGCGCAAGTACCCATTTCCCCCTGTGAGCCTTCTTGCACAGGTGCTGTGCAAGGTCATGGAGAACGGGGAACAAGTCACTCTAGTAGCCCCCTATTGACCCAATCGGACTTGGTTCTCGGATGTTGTACTCCTCGCCACAGCCCCTCCCTGGCAAATTTCCCTGAAGAAGGACATTCTTTCTCAGGGACGGGGCATGCTCTGGCATCCGTACCCAGACCGCTGGATCCTCCATGTCTGGCCCCTGGACAGGATGCGGAAGATCTAGCTGATGTACCACCTGCTGTCGTAGATACGATCAACCAAGCCAGAGCTCCCTCTACCAGGCAACTTTATGCCCTAAAGTGGCGCTTGTTCGCAAATTGATGTTCTTCCCGGGCTGAGCACCCACAGAGTTGCGCAGTTAGGTCAGTGCCCTAATTCCTGCAGGACAGGTTGGAGGGGAGGCTGTCCCCCCTCCACCTGGAAGGTGTATACAGCTGCTATCGCGGCCCACCACGACACAGTAGACGGCAAGTCTTTGGGTAAGCACAACTTAATTATCAGGTTCCTAAGAGGCGCCTGGAGGTTAAATCCCACCCAGCCAAGCCTGTTCCCCTCCTGGGATCTCTCAGTGGTCCTCTCGGGCCTTCAGAGACCCCCATCGAGCCACTAGAATCAGTTGGACTCAAGGCCCTATCCCTGAAGACGGCCCTCCTGATCACGCTCGCCTCCATCAAAAGGGTCGGGGACCTGCAAGTGTTCTCTGTCAGCGAAAACTGCCTGGAGTTCGGTCCGGCAGACACTCATGTGATCCTAAGACCACGACCGGGCTACATGCCCAAGGTTCCTACCACTCCCTTCAGGGACCAGGTGGTGAACCTGCAAGCGCTGCCCCGGGAGGAGGCAGGCCCAGCCCCTTTGTTGCTGTGTCTGGTACGTGCTTTGCATATCTACTTGGACCACATGCAAAGCTTTAGATGTTCTGAGCAGCTCTTTGTCTGCTTTGGTGGACAGCGGAAAGGGAATGCTGTCTCCAAACAGAGGCTTTCCCACTGGGTAGTGGACGCCATTACATTTGCAGATCACACCCTTACCCCCCCACCCCTTGCGGGTCGAGCACACTCAACAAGAAGTGTTGCGTCCTCATGGGCACTGGCCAGGGACAACTCCCTAGCAGATATATGCAGAACATGCGGGTTGGGCAACACCCAATACCTTTGTGAGATTTCAGCAGAGGAATTCGCCAACCAAATCCAATGCGGGTACTTAATCTACCCTGTACTGGAATAGATGCTCCACAGGATGGGCTCCTACGTGGACTTGTATTTTCCACTGTACGGTCCCCTTGCGAGTGGACCTGCGTCTCCCTTGGGCAGTTCCCACTGCCCCCTGGTCACCGTGTCTGTAGCAACTCCTCCCTCCCAATGAGGCAGGATCTACCACCGCGCCACTTTCCACATGTGACCTAAAAGCCCATTTGATGTATTCACCACAATTTACCTCCCCCAGTCTGGGCAGGTGTGGTCTCCGCAGGGTCTTTTCCCCCTGAAAGAATAGGAACTGGGAAAGATCGCCTTCCCCGATGCGTAATGATAGCATTAAGATGGCCCCAGCCGCTTTAACTCTATGCGAGAAACATAGAGAGAGAAAAGGCGCAGCTGGCGCGGCCTGCTCCCATGCTTGGCATGTTGCCTTGTTCCCCCCTGTCGTGGGTAAAGAACCAGAAGGCTTTAATGATTTTATGGGGCGTTGGGGAAGGGTACGTGCAGTCTGACATAGCCGGTCTCTTTGGCACGTAAAATACCTGCCCGCTCCTGTGTCAACAGTACACGTACACGGCTCAGCACATGGTGTGATTTAAATTGGATCCCTAGTGTCGTGAGCGACAGACAGGGAACATCTACGTTACGGATGTAACCTCCGTTCCCTGATGGAGGGAACGAAACGTTGTGTCCTCCCGGCCACGTCGCTGAACCGAGCCACTGTTGCGGCCGAACCTCATTGTCGGCTCCTCAGAAAAATCCTGAATGAAACAGACGCATTTCCCTCCCTTTATACCCATATGTCCAGGGGCGGGACATGCCAATTCTGTCTGCCAATTTCTCATTGGCCTTTTCTCATAGATCAGAGATGCGAAAGGCTCTCAAGAGAGACCCCTAGTGTTGCTTCTTCGACACAATGTCTCGTTCCCTCCATCATGGAACGGAGGTTACATCCGTAACCTGTGTGCTTTATTGACACAAATCATGAATTTAATGGCTGTTTATGACTTTATAAATACTTATTTTTCTCTCTATTACACAGTCCATGCTATTTTATGATATCCACACACTTTTACTTAAACATGTCTTTTGAAAAACAATACATTTTAATGCTTGTATTACAAACGCACCTACATATATACACTTATTCCAACATGAATAGCTTGTGAGGTAGCTCACCTGATAGGCTGTTGGATTTAAAGTCGTAGAACTGCAGTTCAAGCCCAGCCATGAACTCAAGCTGACACGTGACATGACAGAGTCATAGAAGTGGCACAAAATGAGGTGGTTGCTTCAAAAATGCTGCTTTTTAATTTCGATTCTGAATTATAAAACACTATTGCTTAGATTTAGGTTGATAATGTAAAGATTTATTTTTTAACTACTCATTTATATTTTAAAACACTATTGGTTAGGTTCAGGCAAAAGTTTTAGGTTAGGGAGTTATTTAAAAAAAAAGATCTAAACTTCACCTTAAAACCACAACTTTCACTTGCTTTTGGCGCCCCCAACTGGACATTTCATTGGAAACCTAGAGCCAAACGTGTAATACAGCACGCAATTTTTAAGTGTGCATGTTCTGCACATTTCAAGGTTAATGAGGGCTCTGCTCTCTGTAATCTACACACAACCAGTTTGCGTGATTCTCATGAGGTTTCCCACACTCCCTTTGAAGTGTGCAGTGAACTTATTTAAGTGAATCTCAAAATGTTGTGGTTTACTCATCACAATAGGACATTTCATGATTTTACTTTTATTAAATGTGCATTCATACATTAATTTTCATCCCAAATGTCAAATTTCATGTCATTCCGCATTTTATAAGTGGATTCCAGGATTCTGTCCATGTTTTCGGCATTGTGGTAATCACGATAATATATGTACATGTATTGAGGAGGCAAATCTATGTATTTTATTAGTGAAACATAGTCGTAATATTACCACTAGTTTCTAGCTCATGTATATCATCTCGGTTTCACCCTCAGCCTGCTGATTGCAGAGGCATTAATTATTGGCTTACCGCTTTTATCTGCCACCACACACTCATGAGTCAGAGAACACATTCAGAGATAATAGGATAATAATGAAAAAAAAAAAAAAACCTCAAGTAATAAATACAACATGAAAGAGACAATGAGGGCAGGAGAGAGACAGAGAGAGAGAGAGAGAGAGAGAGAGAGAGAGAGAGAGACCAAAGAACAGCAATGAGATTAAGAAAAAACGTAAATGCTTTGGACAAGTCATTATTTCTGCAATTCTTTCACTAGTGGTGCAAAAATTACACAAAGCAGCTCTACCATACTCACAGACAAACACAAACAAATGTTTGTACACAAACAGAGTCTCACAGAACGTAGCATAACATGCATACACTGAATGAAACTTTAAAAGTATAAATACCAAATTATGTTAAGTAGTTAATTCTAGGACAGACATTAAGTCTAATGACAGCTGTTCATCAGAATGACTGGGATTATTTTGATTGAGACTTTAGAGTGCAAAGTAAACACTGGAGTTAACACTCAATTCTTTCTCTCCGGATAAAAAGAAAAGGAGGGCAAAGAACATACCAAGTAGGGGGAGGAGGCAGATAAATCTCAGGAGAAGATCAATAAGGGCAGATATATAGATTTAATGAGGAGTCGGGAACTTTTGCAGGGAATATTGACTTTTTGAATATTGAATTTGTTGCTTATTATTTCCAAATAAAAGTCAAAGAGTGGATGCTGGACAACAATTGATGATTGCAGTTAATTTGAATTCTAATGAATATGAAAGGTAAAACTAGGCTTCCTGCCTACGCTTTACAGTAATAGAGGTGTGTATTCTTTTCCTTATTTTATTCAATGCACTATAAAGAGACAGAGAAGGGTATAGTGTAAAATAGTGAAATAAAACAGGGCCACGATGGATGAGCAATGAGGAGAAACTGGAGTTTTCTCACAAAGCATGATACATTTTTGATGCAACCTCTGATAAAATTTTCATTTTCCTTCAGGAGTCATTCAGTTCCAACAACCTGAAGTGTGTGTGTGTGTGTGTGTGTGTGTGTGTGTGTGTGTGTGTGTGTGTGTGTGTGTATTTATCACTTTGTGGGGACCAAATGTCCCCATAAGGGACATTTGGTCCATAAGGGACATTTGGTCAAAAAACCCAAATTTTTTGACCTTGTGGGGATATTTTGTCAGTCTCCATGAGGAAAACAGCTTATAAATCCTACTAAATTATGTTTTTTGAAAATATAAAAATGCAGAACATTTTCTGTGAGGTTTAGGGGTAGGGTTAGGGGATAGAATATATAGTTTGTACAGTTTAAAAAACATTATGTCTATGGAAATTCCCCATAAAACATGGAAACACAGCATGGCAAGAGCGCATAATGGGTAATGAAAAAAAAAACTAATTTACTTATTTTCTCATTTGTAGATTTGTTCTTGCAATGCCACAACAAAATACAGGGATGCAAACTCAAAAAGGTGAAAAAGGAAAGACAATCACTGGCCCACGAACATTTTTGGAATCATTGGAATATTTTTCTTAAAGATTTTACAATTATGCAGAATTAGCTGCAAAATAAAGAGTACTTTGGTGAGGCTTACTTCTGTTTCACAAATTTGTTTAATTTTATTAACTGATTAGTTCAGTGACCCCTTCTGGAAATGTTACTGGGTGGCGACAAATGAGCGTCTTATGTGCTATGAGTGAGTCAGTGAATCATTTTGAGTTGTTCATGACCGAAATCTACAAAGAGACTTTATAGTGTTTTAGCATTAAAAGAACAAAGCATATCTATAGTCTTCTTTCAGTCTAAGCATTATATTTTACTACAAATCTACTGACTTCAGTAGAAGAATTATAAACACAAAGCAGATCTATGGTATCATAAATATCATAAGGTAAAATAAATATCAGTCACTTTTGCACAGTAATCGTTGCTCTTCACAGTCACAAAAGTGACCGAAAATGTACATTTGGAAAATTTATCCGAAAGGTGAGGAATTTGGATCCCTGAATGTATTATTTTTTTCATGCATTTATTTATTTTGTTGAATTTTATAATTTTCCAAGGCACACCTGATAATCACTAGTGTGCTGCGGCACAGTGGTTTGGAAACACTGCCTTAGAGGACACCATGGAATGTCCTCAGTTGGAAAATAGATTCATAAATAAAGAAAATCCTTTTCAAGACTTTAGAAGACAGTAATACAAGAAAGGTGTTCAAGTGGACAGAAACTCAAAATGTCCAAAAAAAACAGCTCTTCAGAAGCTCTATCAGAACGCAGCATCCAATTCTGCAACAAATCCCATTTCTAGCCTTTATCACGCAGAGCAGACCCCAGCACGGAACTCCACCCTAAGGCTCATTATTCCAATTATATCAAATTCAAGCAGGCATGGCTCCTCACAGCTTATGAGGAGCCATCCACTATCCACATTGTTCGATGATGCTCAGTGGAGCTTTGCTATGGGCCTCATGCAGCACCTTAGGTCAAAGTGAATAGGCCTGAGCATTGAGCTGTACTGTGAGGCACTGATGATTGAGCATAGAGGGCGCAGGCCGCACGCAGCCTGTTGGCATTCTCGAGTAACTGTACTGGATTTCATCTGCTTGCAATATGCTGTGCTGATGAATATAATTGAAAGCAACCACAGTAAAAAGAAAAAAAAAACTATGTATTTAATAAAAAAAAAAAAGCCAAAAAGGCTGCACAAGCAAAATGTTCAATAAAAAATGTTAAAGGTGCAATATGTAAAAATGTTCATGTAATATTTGCCTTTTTTTGTGCCAAAGTGTGATGGCTTGTACCGCAACTTAAAAAAATGTACCCTTCCCAGACTTCCTAGGTTGCCTATTAAAGCCTGTAGACAGATTTTCATGCAAAGGGAGCGGGTCGCTTTTGCCGGGAAAATCCAAAGGATGTGATGTTTATGCGCGCTTCCGAGAGCCTTGCCTCAGTGTTTCACTTCCGCGATTCAACAGACTGCAACACTAGGTAATGTTATCTTAGAGATGGAATCCAGCATAACACCGACTCCTATACAAAAAAAAAAAAAAAAAAAACATTTATATACTGAATCCCGTCTGGAAAGCAGGAACAAGATCGTGGTCGAGCGAAAACTAGAGTCAGTAGGGAATTTGATTCCTAGAGAGACCTTCGTTTGGTTTTGGGGATCAAAACTGATCCTAAATTGACATTCTTGTTATTGGACAGGTTATCTTACATAACTGCAAAGCATGTGAAATATAGTGCCATAAGGATTGATCTGTGTAATTTTAGCTAACTTGATCTTGCCTGCTAACGCTGACAAATTTCAAGCTACCTATAAAAAATTTCAACGATCTTCTCTTTAAACTAAAAGTCTGGTATGCTGATTCACAGTAACTGACATAAACAATGTTAATCTGTAATTATTCAGCAAGTTAAATTACAATAGTGTTAATTTTGTCACCTATTTTTAATTTAGTCTTAGTCTTAGTCTTGTGCGATATGTCCTTGTTAGTTTTAGTCATATTTAGTCATTCACATATCTTTTTTTGTTAGTCACGTTTTAGTCGACTAAAAGTCTCGTCATTTTAGTCTAGTTTTAGTCAAATGAGAATTTAAGGTATCTTAGTCAAGTTTTAGTCGACTAAAAGTCTCGTCATTTTAGTCTAGTTTTAGTCAAAAGAAAACTCAATATATCTTAGTCAAGTTTCAAAACATTTTAGTCTTTTTTTAAATAAATTATTTCTGAGATTAATTCTAAGATAACCATTTCAGTCAAATAATGTTTCACACATCTCAAATATTGGTTAAATGTCATAATTACCTGACGAAATACACTTGTTGAATGATTTGTTGAATTCACTTTGTTAAACGTGTCTGGTTTTCTGATTTAAGAGACACATTCACAAATGATGAACTTGTTCTGAAGAGTATTTTATTAAGCAAATAAGTTACATAAAATATATATAACCTGCATAATGTATGTGCCACAACACCATAGCTAACTGGTTAATTTACAGCGTAGATGCCTAAAATCAGCATTAGCTTATGAGACGTATATTTAAGTTAACTTCCCTGAATGTGTGGGTGGTTAGCCTTTAGATGTCGCTTAAGGTTGGTGGTGTTTTTCCCTGATATTTTTTGTCCGCAGTGCTTCCCGTCAGTTATAATGACACATTCTGACTTTTTGTCAATATCATTGTACCTAAAATGCGACCAAATATCGAGCCTCTTCCTTCTACCTAGCATGTCGTCGGCGCTCGTCGCGTGTTCGCCACTGTCTATGATTGTTGTGTTCTTGCTCCGTGTAGTTTCGTGTTGCAGCCACAGGAGTATGAGACCTGTAGCCGTTACTTGAGCAACAGCGCGAACTCAATCGGAATATTTTGAAGGCGTAACAGCTGAATATTCTATCTCATGATGAAAAAGTAGAGACGATTGTATACGAAAATGAAGAGAGATTTTATCTTAGTTTTTATTTTATGCAAAACATTTTAGTCTCGTCTTTTTTCGTCAACAATAATGCATGTTAATTTAGTCTTAGTCAGCGTTTTTGGACATTGGCGCAGTCTCGTTATCGTCTCGTCTTAGTCATGGAAAAAAAGGTCGTTGACAACATATTTAGTCTCGTCTCGTCTGACGAAATTAACACTAAATTACAATAACACATTAAATGAATCCTAGACAATGTTCAATATAATGCAAAAAGACCCATTCATTAGTGTAACGTAACTTGGTTATACAGATAATATATAAAATCTATTATAAAACAATAGTTCATCGATATATCAAAATGACAGATGTGATGGAATCACATCAATACTGAATTATGTCAACATATTTATAATGTACAGTCTATTTTATAAACTGCTACTATCATTATCCACCAAATTTAGCTAACAGTTATTGATAAAGCTGGCTAGCTAGCTAATGCCAACATAGGCTATCATATAAATGCAGTAAATGTATCATGCAAAGAAAAGTGATTACTTCAATCTACAGTCTTGCATTGTCAGACCTATATCCACATTTTGTTTTGGCATTGTTCCAGGACTGGAGAGTCAAATATAATATGCAGTCTCAAAGTTTGTAGTAAAACAATCATAACGGTGTAATTTTAATCATGCTACATCATCTGTCAGTGTGATGTCGGTGAATCAAATTCAGTCTCTTTGTAAGTTACAATCATTGTTTGGGTCGATGCTCGTGTCCTTATGGAGTGTGTGCACAAGCGTGAGCAACAGGTCCTGTATCATTAACAACAATGGTTCCTGAATCTTACATACTGCACCTTTAATGTAAATGTATAACATTATTCTTTGTGTTATAATACCCTGGTATTCTTTTAAAAGGGGAGAGACAGTAAGTTTGCTATAGTTCTCTCTTCTGACTACTGTAATCCACCGCCCTGGAAACGTACATGTACGGTAGTAATATTATAAAGTAATTTGCTGAGATCACCACCACCATTCACCAAGTTTACCCAACATTAGTTTTCTTCCAACAGCTCAGTGTATTTCAGGCCATTGTTTTTAAGAGAAAAAGTTCCAGCACAAGGCTATGTCTACTAGGAGCCATTACATTTAATGAAATCCTTCTTTTGCAATGCCCAGAGCACATAAAGCTACCGGCTACTGCTCTACATCCAATCTACTGATTTTAAATTAAATATAATCCCACTAGGATTTGTATTTATATCCTGATTCTAAGAATTATTTTATTTGTCCATGCTGTAAAGAGATGGTAAAACTAGACTAGGATTGGTAGAGCATCAGACGATGACCAATAAGGTCATTTGTGTGGTTTTATTTATGATGTTTACGTAAAAGATATACTTTTACTTAAACATAGGGTAAAGAAATACTTAGATCAATCTGAATGTGAGGACTCTCAATAAAGCATCCATTCAGAACCAAGAAGCACAAAGAGTATGTGTACATAAATTAAGGAAAATTTCAATGACTGGCACTCAGATGTCAATGGAGCAATCTCTCTACAAAAATTAGTTCACAGTCAGCAAATAATGCTGTAGTGAGCTAAAGAAAATTGTGTAAGCTGAAATGTACACACAGAGATTGTGATAATCATAAATGATTTAAGAATTTTAGGGAGAGTCAGAAACTATAGATAGAAAAATTATGCGAAAGAGGAAAATAAATCAAAACAAAAGTCAGAGAGAATGAGGAAGACTTTACGATAAAGATGAAAGGGGAAATCAGTGGGAGTGAAATGGGGAAACAAGAAGTGGGAGAAAAGGTTGTGAACTGAATCACAGAGATTGAAAAGGGTATTTGTGTCAGAAAGAGAGGTAAAATAGCTTTTCCCTCACTCACTCTATGCTTTACCCTTTCTACAACCTTACAGCATCTTTTGCTGTTTATCCTTGTCTCTGTGCCCTCTCTGTCTCCAACAGCGCAACCACAAAATAAAGATCTACCAAGGCAATTTATTGGCATTGCTGCGCAGTCATTACTCAATATGTGGTCGGTTGAACGTAACACAAACATCCACCTTCCCACACGAACACAGACACAAATACACACTAACAGGGCTCAACTATAACATTTTTGCTAAGGAGCACTCGTGCCACTAAGTGAACATTTTTAGGGGCACATTTTAATTTTTTTATGTGCAACAGTTCTTGTGTTAACAGAGCATACAAACACACAAGCAGGCATTAAAGATTACTACAGAATTCATAAACAAAAGATTATTGATACATGACAAAGGCCACTTTCTATGATAAACCTTTTCCAGGTTTTTATTTATTTATTAACCTTACTGGCAGCACCAAAAAACATCAGTCCTGACTAATAAGCCACTAATAAACTAATAGTATATTGATGACACATTACACTTCCACTTGCCATTAACGAACATATAGGTAATTCTTAACAACCAAGTAGTTCATCAACATATAAATCTATTAAATCAAACTTTTATGATATTCATAACCAGGGTTGAAAAAAGCACTCAGAAAATACATTAATTATAAGAAAGTATGGATACTGAGTGAAAATTTTACTCAATTAAAATTGCAAGTATCTAGTCAAAAACATACTTGAGTGAAAGTAAAAAGTATTCACTTGAGTATAAAAAAATTGAAAAGTAAAAGTAACATAACAGCAATTTCCTGATGGAATGAACACTAGAGGTGCTAAAACAACAATTTCTTTTATCCCCTTTTACTCAAATCACGAGTAAAACATCTAGGTTACGTATGTAAAGGCGGGGAAATACGTCTAGTTCATTCAGGATTTTTCTGAGGAGCCAGAAATGGTCCGGCCACAACAGTGGCTCGGCTCAGTGATGTGGCCGCGAGGACACAATGTCTCGTTCCCTCCATCAGTGAACGGAGGTTACATACGTAATCTAGTAGGCCCAATTTAAATTGAGCCGCGTACGTGTACTGCTGACACAAGAGCGGGCAGGTACTTGACGTGCAAAAACGACCAGCTGTTTCAGACTGCCCCAAAAAAAGTCAGCGGAATCCATCTGGTTACCCTAGACAGGGGAACAAGGTGATGCTTGCCAACCTGATAATGGGCCGAGCCTAGCCAGGCCTCTTTTCTCTCTATGTTTCTCGCACACAGCCAAACGGCTGGGTCCTTTACACGCATTGTGGGAAGGCGGTCTTACCCGGTATCCTGTTTTTCAGGGGGAAAAGACCCTGCGGAGACCACAACTGCCCAGAGAGGGGGATGTAAGAGTGGCGAATACATCCCATGGGTTTTTAGGTGACATGTGGAAAGTGGTGCGGTGGTAGATCCTACCTCTCCGGAGGGGGGGTTACTACAAAGACAGCGACCAGGGGGAAGTGGGAACTGCCCAAGGGAGATGCGGGTCCGCTCGTAAGGGGACCGTACCACGGAAAATACACACATGGGGAGTCCATGTAGGAGTCCTGAGCTGTGGAGCACCTATTCCAGTACAGGGTAGATTAAGTACCCACAGTAGATTGGGTCGGCATGTTCCTCTGCTGAACTGCGGACCCAAAGGGCTAGGGAGGAGTCATCCAGGATCCGAATGAGTGGGATATCCTGGGAGAGAAAGCGCACAGTTTTACCTCAGCCGAGGGAAAGGCCGTTAGGTGCAAGCGATCCACCTGGTCAGTCCATCAGCGTGTACCGAGTTCTACCGGCTCAAACCTGAGAAAACACGGGACGATACTGACTCAATCCTGAGACTGTAGAATCTCGCAAAGGTATTAGGTGTTGCCCAACCCGCTGCTCTGCATATGTCTGCCAGGGAGGTGCCTCTGGCCAGTGCCCACGAGGACGCAACACTCCTTGTTGAGTGTGCTTGGACCCGCAAGGTGGGGGCACGGCCTGGGTGTGATAGGCCAATGAAATGGCGTCCACCACCCAATGGGAAAGCCTCTGTTTGGATACAGCGTTCCCTTTCCGCTGTCCACCAAAGCAGACAAAGAGCAGCTCAGAATGTCTAAAGTTCTGCGTGCAGTCCAAGTAGGTACGCAAAGCACGTACCGGACACAGCAACAAAGGGGCTGGGTCTGCCTCCTCCCGGCAGGTCCCCGACCCTCTTGATGGAGGAGAGCGCGGTCAGCAGGGCCGTCTTCAAGGATTTAACCTCCAGGCGCCTCTTAGGAACCTGATAATTAAGTCGTGCTTACCCAAAGACTTGCTATCTACTGCGTCATGGTGAGCCACGATAGCAACTATATACACATTCAAGGTGGAAGGGGACAGCCTCCCCTCCAACCTCTCCTGCAGAAATGAGAGTACTGACCTACCTGCGCAACTCTGGGGGTCTTCAGCCCGGGAAGAACACCAATTCACGAACAAGCGCCACATCAGGGCATAAAGTTGCCTGGTAGAGGGAGCTCTGGCTTGGTTGATCGTGTCCTTGACAGCAGATGGTAGATCAGCTAGATCTTTCACGTCCCGTACATGGTCCAGATGTGGAGGTTCCAGAGGTCTGGGTGCGGATGCCAGAGCATGCCCCGTCCCTGAAAAAGAAGGTCCTTCCTCAGGGGAATTTGCCAGGGAGGCGCTGTCACGAGTACAAGGTCCGAGAACCAAGCCCGAGTGGGCCAGTAGGGAGCCACTAGGGTGACTTGTTCCTCGTCCTCCCTGAACTTGCACAGCACCTGTGCAAGAAGGCTCACTGGGGAAATGCATACTTGCACAGCCCCAAGGGCCAGCTGTGTGCCAGTGCGTCTGCCCCGAGGGGAGCCTCTTTTTGGGCATACTGGAGCAGGCAATGGGAGGTCTCTCGAGAGGAGAACAGGTCTGCCTGAGCCTTGCCGAACCGTTCCCAAATCAGCTGAACTGACTGGGGTGAAGCCTCCACTCTCCACTGGGCTAGCATTGTCATGACAGCACTACCACATTGAGGTTGCCCGGGATGTGAGTGATGCGCAGCGACTTGAGTTCCAAAGGAGGAGACGACGGGCAAGTTGTGACATGTGGTGGGAGCGCACACCGCCTTGGAAATGTATGTACGCTACTGCGGTGGTGCTGTCTGACCTGATCAAGATGTGTTTGTCCCGAACTAATGGGAGAAACCTCCACAGGGCAAAGAATACAGTCAACGAGTTCAGGGTCTGAATGTTTGGTGGCAGGTAGTGGTGACCATCACACGGTTTTAAAGGCGGCGAGGCATTCCAGCACTGACTGTGTGTGCTTGTTGGTGAGGCGCGCTGACATTGAGACTGAGTCTAACTCACCGAGAAAAGAGATGCTCTAAACCTGGGCGAGCTTGCTCTTTTCCCAGTTGACCTGAGGCCCATATGGCTGAGGTGCCTGAGCACCTGTTTCCTGTGAGCGCATAGTAACTCTCGGGAGTGGGCCAGGATGAGCCAGTTGTCGAGGTAGTTGAGTATGCGGATGCCGGGTTCTCGGAGCGGGGCAAGGGCTGCCTCTGCGACTTTCGTAAAGATGCGAGGGGACGGCTGGAGTGGCGTTTCTTCAATTGAAAGAAAGTCGCGACCGCAACGTTGCCATGGTCATGTCTCTAAACTCCTCAGTCTCTAAACCGCCCCATGCCGGGTGTGCGGAGCAAGGTAAGTGCTTTGAATCTTCTCTCAGCACCAGAGCCTCGGGACATGCTTTTGCCTCCTGATGCCGTATTACTGATGCTCGCTGCGAAGGCCCGTTGGGTACATAAAAAATAATTGTCCCCTTATTGCCCTAGCACGGAGCTTGGACGCATGGCTCTCACTTCCCAATCACGCCGGCTGGCCAGGACCATCTGACTCGGGTACACAGTTCAGTTTGCCAGGCCTCCTCCCCCCTTAGGGGTGTCCGCTTTACTGCAGCGCACGGCGAAGATGCCAAATCCCTGCGAACGGAAATTCTGCCTGCCAATTTCTCATTGGCCTTTTCTCAAAGTTCAGAGATGCATAAGGCTCTCAAGAGAGACCCCTAGTGTCGCTTCTTCAACACAACGTCTTTTTCTCTCCATCAGGCAACAGAGGTTACAACAGTAACCTAGATGTTTTGAGACGTGATTTAAAAGTTAGCAGAGTAGGGCTATTTCGTACATCTTGTGGTAGAGAATTCCAAAGACAAGGAGCAGTATATCTAAAAGCTATAGACCTCATAGTAGTCAAACGTATAGAGGGTACAGTAAGAGTAAGGGAAGTAGAAGATCTAAGGGATTGGTTTGGTGAGTAAACATGAAGAAGTTCACATAGATATGTGAAGGGGCTAAATTATGAAGTTAAATCTTAAACTCTGGTATTTGACTGACACCCAGTGAAGTTTTTGGAGTACAGGAGAAATTTTTTAACAGTTGAAGTTTGTGCAGAAGTTTTTGTGGGACACCGCTAAGAAGAGAACTGCAATAGTCTATACGAGATGTTACTAACGCATGTGCAAGAACAGAAGTGCCATTAGCCGTTAGACATGGTCGAAGGCGATTTATGTTACGACAATGAAAGTGCGCTGAACAAATAATGTTATTTATGTGTGCTTCAAATGTTAGAGTACTATGACACCCAGACTCTTAACTTGAACTGAATTTTCGATAATCAGTGAGAAGTTATTTTTCAATTTAGATTTGGTGTCCATTAGTAGGATCTAGTAGTTTTGTCTCTGTAAAGTTTAAGAAAATTACATGTTAAACATAATTTATTTTCTGTTAACAGGCCAGTAGTGACAGAGGCTGTGTAATTGAATTTAGCTTCAAAGACAAATACAGCTGGGTGTCATCAACATAACAATGGAAATGTATTCCAAATTTATGAAAAATGTGTCCTAAAAGTAAAAGATAAATAATAAACAAAAGAGGGCCCAAGATTGAGCCCTGAGACACACCGTGATCTAAAACTTTTCATTTGAACAAACTGTGTTCGACCAGATAGATATGATATAAACCAAGTAAAAATACCAATAAGACCAATGGAAGTCAATATCAAAAGCAGCACATAAATCAAGTTTTGATAGAAGTCCAGAATCTGCAGTCATCAATAGATCATTGGTAACTCGAATGCCAGTGTCTGTGCTGTGAAATGGGTGATAGCCAGACTGAAATTGTTCATATAAGTTATATCTACAAGATGAGCATGTACCTGCTGAGCAACTATTTTTTCTAACAATTTGTAAAGGACAGGTAAATTAGAGATGGGCCGGAAATGTTCTGGGTTATTATAATCTGCACCAGGTTTCTTAAGTATAGGGGTAATAGCAGCTACTTTAAGAGATGAAGGAATAGTACCAGTAATAAGAGAAGAATGTATAATTTGAGTTATTAGTGGTAACAAAGACGGTAAACTTGACCAAAGTTTTTTTGCTTAAACTTAAGCAAAACTTGACCAAATGTGTAGGAATGGGATCTAACTGACAAGTAGTAGATTTAAATGTAAAAAAATAATTACACTTAGTTATCTCATCCATAGTAGGCAGATAGAAACTAGAGAGTGTAACAAAAGAAGAATCTAATTGAATAGAATAAATTGCACTACATGCACCATCATTTTGTGTCATCAGTTGTGATTTTATCGTTAAAATGAGCCATAAAAGTATCACATAAAACAGCATAGTGCAGGTGTGATGGTATAAAATCAGGTGGTCTTAGAATATGGAGAACACTGTGGAGAACAATGTTCTTGTATTGCCTTCTTCCGCATTAATTAAATCAGCATGATATTTTGATTTTGCCGTGGAAAGGGCTTCCTTATACTGTCTGATGTGATTATAATACATATCCATGTGCACAGTAAGACCAGTCTTTACATGCAAACGTTTCAGTCGTCGACCTTTTGCTTTTAATTGATGTATTCTTGATTAAACCAGGGAGCAGTATGAGCAAGTGACACAGTCTGTGTTCTCACAGGAGCAACAGCATCCAAAATATTCTGTAATCGATAATTATATTGAAGAACCAGGTAATCCAGACTGTATGACATGACTTTCTTTTTACATCCGATTGACCGATGGATGTTCCAATTTCTCCCATTCATTTTAATAGAAGTGACCATCTCTGCTAAATAGTCCCTGGTTTAACTGGAATACCCTATAGTGATAGTCTGTTAAAGTACAAGCACTGTTGATCTCTGTGTTTCATCCCAACCTACAATTAAGTCAGTGATCACTGGGAAAGCATGAAGGCACATTCAGCTGATATCTCACCATTACCTTATGAACAGTGTGATAAGTACTATGTTTATGCAGAGTATTATGATTACACTTATTTTGTTCAAATGAAAATATGAAATAATGTCTAAAGGTCAGAAATATCCCAAAATTCACAACGTGAAGTTTTAATGAACTCAAATATGTATACACGTTTTTTTTTAGCAATAGCCTAATTCTATTCTAATTAAACTCACAAATTTGTTCTAAACATAGCCTAAATGTGTTAAAATACACTGAACTAAGAATATTTTAAGAGTGAAATGCCAATATTTGCATTCTTTAGGTCTAATAATTGAAATGATATTTAAACAGTATGCTGCATGAACATATTATTTGTAGTCCTCCTCGTGAATTTGCGATATTAACGTTAACAATGAATTGATCATTAATTTCCACAAAGATCATTTATGAAAATGTCTGAAAATTGACATCCCTAATCTCTATTTTGAATCCCTAATTTTAAATGTGGATTCAGACTTTGTATATCTGTGTGAGTTCTTTTCCATTAACTGTGAAGTTTTGTGAGTCACTGTCATAATGGTTTGTGTGTGGAATATTAAGGATTGTGATGAAAATCTCAAGGTTAGATAGAGATAACAAGAAACTGCAGGCTGTCATCTCTAACGTGCATTGTGACCAATGCAAAGAGGACCAATTTACTTGTGCAACCTTCTGAACTCGACTCGTCATGCGCAAGTGGTTTGTCAATACTTTAGGGCTGCAACAACTAATCGATAAAATCCAAAATTAGCGATAATGGAAATCATCGACAATGAATTTAATAATCGATTAGTTGGATATTCGTGGTAAGCACGGAGATGCCCCATCAGTGATGTCACTTCACAGCTCATAGCTCAAACTCATTTAAAAAACAACAGAGACAAGTTAAAGCAGAAAAAAGCATGACCCAAGATGTCCAGCGCATGAGAGTACTTTATAAACACTTCAAAGAAGATTATAATAAGCCCACAGTTTAATGTAGAGCGGTTGTTGCATCAGGTGCTTCGACAGAGTGCTTGTTCTGTTTTATCCGCAAGAGTTGTTTCTCTCCAGCGCATTACTTATATTTTACTGCTATTTTCTAAATTTTGTAATGTAAACATTATGAATTCAAAATCAGCTGCGTATTTCACAAAACTGTTTGATCTTATTACAAGAGAGTCTCAGTTAAAATCTGTGGCAAGGAGCAGGGCGGGGCCGTGATGAAGCATGCCTGGCCCCTAATCAGGGTAATCAAGCCGACGAGAGGGATAAAGGTTCAGCAGAGAGAGAGCTACAGGCAGCTGACATGTATGCATTTGTAGTCTTTTGATTTAAGTTAATCAATATATTATTATTTATATTGTCTAGCCAGTTCTGCCTCCTGCTTTCCCTTTTACCCTGTTACATTGGTGCTGAAAACCCGGTAAGGATGAGGAATGCACTGTAGTAGAGTCCTCGCCACTACCATTCACCTCAAAAGAGCAGCTGCGGCCATCCACTGGGGGACTGAGGAGCTGGCGCCTGAAAGCAGATGAACGACCGCCGACTGCAATGGGAGGAGGGGCTCCCTACTGACCACCTGCAGCAGTTGAGCCACTGTCAGGGTCGGAGGAGACCCATACCAGCCGCTAAAATGCAGCTGGGTCAAAGACAAGAATGTCACCCGCGTGCTGGGAGGGGCTCACTGCCGACCGCCTGGAGAACAGAAACACTCTGAATAAGGACATCCGTTTGGCTAAAAGAAGAAACTCTGAGAATCTGGAAAACAAGTTTTCAGCAAATGACCCTTCATCAGTGTGGAGCGGCATGAAACAATTCACAAATTACAGGACTCCCAACCCAACCCTGTGGTGGACCAACAACTGGCTGATGACCTGAATGTGTTCTACTGCAGATTTGAAAGACCAAACACCAACACCTTCTGCAACCCCATCAGAGAACCAGTGAGTATGCTTTTTTTCTCTCTCTCCTCCCACTCTCCAAGTTTGCCTTTCTCTCTCTTTTCTGGACGAGCTCACTGATACCGTTACATCATATATCAGTTCTGTGAGGATATGTGCATTCCCACTAGGACACGACAAACCGTGGTTTACAGCAGAGCTCAGGCTGCTTCGTCATACCAAAGAGGATGCTTACAGGGGTGGGGATAAAGTCTTGTACAATCAGGCCAGGAACACTCTGAATAAGGACATCAGAGTGGCTAAAATAATAATACATTTTATTTATTTGGCGCCTTTCTGGACACTCAAGGTCGCCTTACAAAAGGTACATTAAAACAAACTAAAAACTAACTATAGTAAAAACTAGCATAACAACATGTTAAAATACATCATACATAAATCGTACATAAATCATCATACATAGTATCATACATACGTAGTAACAATGAGTAGGCTTGTCTAAACAGATGAGATTTGAGTGTGGATTGAAAGTGTTTGAGAGAATCGGAGTTGCGGAGGTCAGGGGGAAGAGTGTTCCAGAGCTGGGGAGCAGAGCGACTGAATGCCCTACTCCCCATAGTGATGAGGCGGGCGGGCGGAACAGTGAGATGGAGAGGAGAGGAGGAACGAAGAGAGCGGGCTGGTGTGGCAATATGAATGAGGTCAGTCAGATATGAAGGGGCGAGGTTATGGATGGCTTTGAAAGTGAGGAGCAGGATTTTGTAGTGGATACGATGTGAAATGGGAAGCCAGTGGAGCTGTTGGAGGACTGGGGTGATGTGCTTTATGGATGGTGTGTGAGTGATGATACGTGCAGCAGAATTTTGAACAAGTTGGAGTTTATGGAGAATTTTTTGAGGCAGACCAAACAGGAGAGAATTACAATAATCGATTCGGGAAGTGACAAGGCTATGGACAAGAACAGCAGTGGAGAGAGGAGTGAGAGCAGAACGAAGACGTAGAGGTAAAAATAGGCTGAGCGAGTGATGTTATTGATGTGTGCATTGAAGCTGAGGGTGCTGTCTAGGATGACACCCAGACTCTTTACCTGAGGGGAGGGGGAAATGGAGGTGCCGTCAATGAAGATTGAGAAATTCTTTATTTTACTTAAGGTGGATTTAGTGCCAGTGAGTAGAAGTTCAGTTTTATTGATAATAAGTTGAAAATTTGAGGTTAACCAGGACTTTATTTCATGAAGGCAGTTGGTTAGGGAGGAAGGTGGGAGTATGCTGTTGGGTTTACTGGAGATGTAGAGCTGGGTGTCATCCGCATAGCAATGAAAATGAATATTGTGTTTCCTAAAGATGTGACCAAGGGGGAGAAGATAGATCAGAAAAAGCATGGGGCCAAGAACAGAACCCTGCGGTATACCAGATGTGACAGGGACGGGATGAGAGATGAAGGACTTTAGCTGAATAAACTGGGAGCGGTCAGAAAGGTAAGGACGGAACCAGGTGAGGGGTTTACCAGTGATGCCAATGGAGGAAAGTCTGTCCAGAAGGATAGAGTGTGATATGGTGTCAAAAGCTGCACTGAGATCAAGTAAAATGAGGATGGTTAGTGAACCGGAGTCAGCAGAAAGGAGTAGATCATTGGTAATTTTGAGAAGGGCCATTTCGGTACTATGGAGAGAGCGAAAGCCAGATTGAAAAAGTTCATAAAGGTTATTGCAGGAAAGGTGGGTATGGAGCTGAGCAGCAACAGTTTTTTCAAGAAGTTTGGAGATGTATGGAAGGTTCGAGATGGGGCGGAAGTTATTGAGGTCAGTTGGATCAGAGCCGGATTTCTTAAGTATGGGAGTGACAGCCGCAGTTTTCAGAGAGGGGGGTACAGTGCCAGAAGTGAGGGAGGCATGAATAATATTAGTTAGATGGATGAGAGGGGAAAGAGCAGGAAACTCTGAGAATCTGGAAAACAAGTTTTCAGCAAATGACCCTTCATCAGTGTGGAGTGGCATGAAGTTACTCACAAGTTACAGGACTCCCAACCCAACCCTGTGGTGGACCAACAACTGGCTGACGACCTGAATGTGTTCTACTGCAGATTTGAAAGACCAAACACCAACACCTTCTGCAACCCCCCTCCTCCCCCCTCCTGCTACTCAACCTGCACTTAAGATGTGTGAAGATGATGTGAACCAGGTCTTTCGGAAACAAATTACGAGGAAAGCTTCAGGCCCAGATGGCTTCTCACCAGCGTGTCTTTGATCCTGTGCTAATCAGCTGGCCCCCATCTTCACACAAAACTTCAATAGATCACTGGAGCAGTGTGAAGTCACATGTTGCTTCAAATGCTCAATCGTTATTCCTGTCCCAAAGAAACCAAAAATCACAGGACTTAATGACTACAGACCTGTTGCCCTGACGTCTGTGGTCATGAAATCATTTGAGAGACTCGTGTTGGCCCACCTGTAGAACATAACTGTACCCTTTCTTGATCCCCTTCAGTTTGCTTATCAAGCAAACAGGTCTGTGGATGATGCAGTCAACATGGGATTGCATCATATCCTGAAACATCTGGACAGACCAGGGACATATGCAAGGATCCTTTTTGGGGAATTTAGTTCGGCTTTAAACAACATCATCCCAGCTATACTCCAGAATAAATTACACCAACTCTCTGTTCCCATGTCTATCTGTCAGTGGATTATCAGCTTTCTGACAGACAGGCAGCAGCTTGTGAGACAGGGGAAACTCACTTCCAGCACCTGTACAATCAGCACTGGTGCCCCCCTTTGATGTGTGCTCTTCCCACTACTCTTCTACCTTTACACCAAAGACTGCATCGCCAAGGACCCCTCTGTCATGCTCCTGACCTTTGCAGATGATGCCACTGTCATCGGCCTCATCTGAGATGACGATGAGTCTGCATACAGAAGGGAGGTTGAACAGCTGGCTGTCTGGTGCAGTCAAAACATCCTTGAGCTGAACATGCTCAAAATGGTGGAGATGATTGTGGACTTTAGGAGGAACACCACACCACAACCCTCACCATTCTAAACAGCACTGTGGCAGCAGTGGAGTCATTCAGGTTCCTGGGCACTACCATCTCACAGGACCTGAAGTGGGTGACACACATTGAACCCATTGTGAAAAAAGCCCAGCAGAAGTTGTACTTCCTTCACCAGCTGAGGAAGTTCAACCTGCCACAGGAGCTGCTGATTCAGTTCTACTCAGCAGTCATTGAGTCTGTCCTCTGCACTTCAATAACTGCCTGGTTTGGTTCAGCTACGAAATCAGACATCAGAAGACTACAAATGACAGTTCGGACTGCTGAGAGGATCATTGGTTCTTCAAGAACTATACACTTCCAGAGTGAGGAAAAAGGCTGGAAAAATCACTCTAGACCCCACTCACCCTGCCCATTATCTTTTTGAACTGTTGCCTTCTGGACGACGTTTCAGAGCACTGAGCACCAGAACCGTCAGGCGCAGGAATAGTTCTTTCCCTCAGTCTATCCATCTCATGAACAGTTAAAACTGTCCCATTGAGCAATAACTATGTGCAATACACAGTTTAGTCTTTTTTATATTTGTCCAAAACATCCAACCTCTTCTGCCATTTCAATCCTCTGAAAAAAATAAATTGTATTCTGCACTGTACATAACAGATAACAGATTTGTATTAGATTTGCACTACGTATGTGTGTATGTACGTGTGTGTGTGTGTGTCTGTGTGTGTATGTATGTATGTGTATGATTATTTTGTTTTTTTTTATTATTATTATCTATGCCTTGCTGCTGTTTTTGTATTGTTTTTGTATTGTTGTACACTGGAAGCTCCTGTCACCAAGACAAATTCCTTGTAAGCATACTTGACAATAAATCTGATTCTGATTTGATCTTCTGATCTGAACAAGCATAAATAACAACAGGAATGCTAACTGAGTGGACACATTTCTACATAAATGTTCTAATACTGACATTACATTTCCATTCTTTCATTACAATAAGCACTTGAAAAGGCAATTACAGCCTTTGAATTAAATTAAACACACACACACAAAACAGAATAGATCACATTAGTGTATAAAATGTAAAATACTACTAATCTTTCGCACACACAAGGTGCCATGTTATATTGTATATTTGTATGTATACTGTATTTCCATGTGCAAAAGAGACAGACATAATATCCATGACAATGACTGTGTAATTCTTGTAATATATTTCACTAAATCCTCTGCAAATCAAAGATGGCAGCTCAAGCAATGAGAGCCAATTCAGAGAAGCACTGTCAACGGCACTTGACAAGTCTGATATTTATAATGTATGAGTCTCCATTTCTGTGATAAGGAACTTGTGCTGGACAACACACAGATGTGTTTGTGTGCGTGCGTGCGTGTGTGTGTGTGTGTGTGTGTGTAGAGGGACAGTGAAAGGAGTGCTATCAATCATTTGACTCATCAGTACGTTAATGTCTGCATACTTGTCAGCATCTGTATGTGTGTGTGTGTGTGTGATGAGATAAGGCTCATCTCTATGTCATTATGGAGCAGCTCATAGGTTATCAGGGGAGGTGAGTGCTATTTATAATGCCCCTCTCTTTCCATTTCTCTTTCTCAGATTTTTTTTATTTTATGCACATGCTGTTCCTAACACGTTCTCTTTCTTTCTCTTTTCCTATCATCTCTCTGTCCCCTTGACCAACTTCTCCAGGTGGGGTGGCAGATTAACATGTATCCTAGACACTATGCACCAGCCAGACTGTAAACTCTCACATGCTTACATACACTGGCGGTCAAAAGTTTGGAATAATGTACAGATTTTGCTGTAGCGGAAGGAAATTGGTTCTTTAATTCACCAAAGTGGCATTCAACTGATCACAAAGTATACTACTCAAGTACTCTGCATTGCATTGCATCTTGTGGCATCAAAAAGGGTCTTTCACATGACTCGTGTTAGTGCTGCAGAATACATTGAAGTCTATGAAGTGACATTACACCAAAATGTTTTTCTCACACACGTTTTTGCTTCACCAATAATGTCTTTGAGAGCACTAAGCAACAAGAAATATTTAAAAACTGTCCAAATTTGTGAAGAGACATTGAATGTCTCAAAATTTCAATTAATTAAATATTACCTTATCATTTACGAATATCAGAGACCCCAGTTATTGAACTAATTTAAATTCACCAAGAAAACGCTTAGACCTAAACAAAAACGATTAATTTTATTACTTTCTGTTATCAAAGCAACTGCAAGCTTTTTTTCTCTTGTGACAAGGCAGGCAAAGAATCTAAATTCAGCTTTATTTAAAAAAACAAGAAAACTTGGAATACAGAAAACCATAGGGAACCTAGCACAGAGCATAACAAACATGCAAAAACTGACAAATTGACTGGGGGAAACAAGGTCTTAAATACACTAGAGAAAACAAGGAACACCTGGGGAAACAATCAGGGAATTCGTGACATCTCTCTTCCAAATACATGTTTTCAATGTTTATTGAAAATGTCAATTTGTTACGTGGCAAAATGATAAAGTTGTCTGTCCGAGGCAAAGACGCAAAATCTAATGGCAATTGGCTCAGCATCAGTCTACCTTTATGCGTTTGATTACGCACAGGCGAGCACGTTTAAGTCGATGTGGACCACGCATTTTTATGTGTTTTGTTCATATTTTAATCGGATTTGTTTTTTTTATATATTGCGTTGTTCAGACGTCATGTTCCCTTTACAAAAATCTACACTAGGATGCTGCGCTGAAGAGCGCTATCGGGACAATCCTAATTGTGACCGAGCTGTGAATATGTTTGTAACACGTCAATGAACATTGACTGGAATTTATAGCCTCGGCTGATGAAATCATTAGATGCACCTGTGGCCAGGCTATAAATGGATGCGTCACCAGGTGTCATCAGATTCTTCTTTTTTCAGAGCGATTCTGTGTGTGTGTGTTTCACAAGCCTGTCAAAACTTTCTTTCCTCTGCTAGGATTTAGAATTTGGTTAGGCAGTGTGCAGTGAACTTTTTGTCCTTTCCTCTATTCTAAAAAAATATATATATATATTTTAGAGTTAAAGTGAGAATGACCGAAAACCAGGGCAGCCGATGCGTGTTCCCTTGTTTACGCTTTATAGCCGAATGGGACACACATCAGTTTTGCTCTATTTATTTGGGGGAAGTTTAGCGAGGCGAGTGTGAGGACTGCGATCTGCTTTCGGGCAAAGTGCTTCGCGCTCGTCTCGCTTGCTTCCGGGAGTCAGCACCCATGCTTCATTCTTGAGGCTCTCGCATGGATTTGGCTGAGGAGCAAGAGACGGGTTCGTCCCTTTCTCTCGCTCTCTCTCCAGACCCAGCTGGTCCTTCCCATGTTCTCGAAGCACATTCTGCCACTTCTTCAGTTCATGAGGGGGAGCTCGAATCTCTGCCCGCCTCCGAGCTTTCCGTCCGCGATAAAAAATCTACAGAGGAATTGCTCGATGTGGTTACTCGGGCGGTGGCCAGACTCCAGTTGGACTGGCCGCGCCAAAAAGAGACCTCCAAACCCTCCAAGTTGGGGGATAGATTTTTGTCCAGAGAACAGGGGAGGGGAACGCCTCATCAGTCCCTCCCCTTCTTTGATAACCTCCATGAGGAGCTTTCTCGCTCATGGTGGAACCCGTATTCTTCCTGTGTTCACATACCCTCGATGTCTTTATATTCGACTATCGTGGGTGCTGAAGCACAGGGATATTCAGTGATGCCGCCGGTTGAAGGGAAGCTTGTGGGCTATCTCTCGCCAGACTCGGCATCATCTCTGAAAAAGCCCTCTCTCCCCTCAAAGCCTTTTAGGGTAACCTCCGCTTTAGTGGGAAGGGCTTATCAAGCAGCAGGTCAGGCTGGTGCTGCTCTGCACGTACCAGGCTGACCTGTTGGACGACCTGAGTGCGGGTGCTGCCCTCGATGAGCAAGCTTTTTTCTGAGCTTCATCGAGCGACAGATATTTCTCTCCGTGCGACCAAGCAAACAGCCCATGCTACTGGCCAGTCTATGTCTGCCTTGATCAGCGCGGAGAGGCACCTTTGGCTTAACCTTTCGGGCATCAAGGATAAGGATAGAATTTTCCTTCTTTTTCCCCCGTTTCGCCCACTGGCCTATTTGGAGACGGCATGAGCTCGGTCATCTCCATGTTCCAGGAGGCGAAAAGCCATGAGGAAACCTTCAGGCGGTTTGTTAGAAGGGAGGCTCAAAACCAAAGCGTGGCGAGTCGTGCTCCTCCTCCCAGAGATTGGGGACAGTCTCATTGCCCTCGGCAGCCCCCAAAGCAAGACCTCAGGACCTTGATTTCTAAAAGAGGAAAACCATGATGGTCTTGCGCCTAGTTTTGCGGGGTAGTTCCCCTCGGGACGGGGCGCGTGCTTCACTTCGCCCCTCCCGGTACCCCGCAAAGCCTCTCCATTCCCGCCGCCTTCAGTATTTTGGGTGGTAGAGGCTCCCATCAAATAGTTGGGTGTTCTGCTGCTCCCTGCATTTTTTCCAGGAAGCAAAACACTCGACACCCCCTCAACAGGAAGTGTTAAAGATTTAAACCCATCTCAGAGAACCTGGCAGCATAGAAACTTCTGCCAGATATGTATATATTTCTTTGTGGGTCCTAAGAACAGTAGAAAAGGGCTACAGAATTTAATTCCTTCCGTGTTTCAACGCCGTGGTTTCCACTACCATAAACCGGATCAGTCATGTCTACTGCGAAAAGAGAAAAAAAAAAACAAACAAACTGTAAAATCTCCTGGTTAAAGGGGCCATAGAATGTGTTCCCCTTCCAGAGAGAGAATCAAGATATTACACTGAGTGCTTCCTGGTTCCCATGGAGGGTGAGTCTCAGGCGACTGCGTCCTCGGTAATCCCTCTGGACCGTCTGCACATGAGACTGTTTTTGTTGTGGCTCAAAGCCAGAGGATTCCTTCCAAGGGCTGAATCCCCTAGGCTGATAAGGGTTACGCACCGCGGGCTTCGTTCCCTTTCTATGTGGTTCAGACCCTGGTTACTTACCTTGGGTCCCACTCTAAGTGCGTCTTGTCGCCGCAGGCTGCTAACGACAGATGCCTCCCTGACGGGCTGGGAAGCGGCCTTAAGTGGTCGTCCAGCTTAAGGGGATAGGAGGTATCGTCAGCTCGGTTGTCACAGTCACTGTCTCGATTTGATGGCTGTATTTCTGGCCCTGAAATACTTCCTCCTGAGGTTGCCATGTCTTGGTGCGTGTGGGCAATACAGCGGTAGCCTCTTACATAAAACATCAGGGAGATCCACGTTCTTGTCAGCTGTATTCCTGATGCGTCGGATTCTCCTTGGGGTCCAGGGCAGCTCCTGTTACTCAGGGCAGATTATATCCCTGATACCCATATGTGGGAGCAGATTTACTCTGAGGTAGTGAACAAATCTGGGTGAGATTTCACAGGGCAGGGGAGGACCTCTTTGCCTCTATGATAGCGCAATGTCTCCTCTACTTCTCCCTATGTCACCCAGCCACCTTGGGTCTGGATTTACAGGCACATACATGACCCTGAATGCGTCTGTATGCGTTTTTTCCCCCCGGTTTTTCTGCTCCTGGGAGTCTTGACAAGGTTCGCCAGCAAGGGTCTTGCCTCCATCTGATAGCACCTGAACAGAGTATGGTTCTCGGAGTTAAATTCTCCCCTCGACGGCCTGCCTCGGCAGTTCCGAACACGAAGGAATTTCTTTCTCAGGCACAGGGGAACCTTTCATGCTTGGCCCCTGTTGGGTACCAACTGAGGTGCACAGGGCTTTCTAATGAGGTTATCAAGGACATTTTAAGTGCAAGGGCTCCCTCCACTTGGAGAAGATCTGGGTAGATTTTAAAGGGCAGAAGAGGACCTCTTCGCCTCTATGAACAGCACAATGTCTCCTCTACTTCTCCCCGAGTCTCCCAGCAACCCCCCCCCCCAGGGGGGTTGAACGTGGTGGCAAATACATGGCCCAGAATGCGCCTGTATGCATTTCCCTCTACTAAGTTCATATTGCAGAACCAGCTAACTGCCAGTTAGCTTCAGTTCTGGATTTTCTGTAGGAAGAACTGTCAGCTGGCACATGCCCCTCCACTTCCAGGTTCTATGTGGCCTCCATTTTGGCTTGCCATGCCTTGATGGAAGGGGTGCCCTTTAAGAGGCATCCTCTACTCGTGTGCTTCATTCGGGAGCCATCCGAAGGACCTCTTCATAGGACTTAGCAGTAGTCCTTAAGGGTCTGGTTGAGACCCCTTTTTTGAACCTCTAGAGTCAGCGTCTGGCAAACTTCTGACTCTCAAGATGTTTTTTCTTATGACAATTACATCTCTAAGGAGACTTGTGGACCTACAGGCTCTGTCTCTTTTTGCTGACCTGTTTAGAATTTTCCCCAGGTATGACCAAAAGCATTCTTTGCACCCTCACCCTGACTACCTGCCCAAGGTGCCTTTCACGACCCTTGGACGGTTACTCTCTAAGCCTTCTACTCCCTCCTGTTTGTAACGACGGAGCGGCTAAGACTTCTCAGACTTTGTCCAGTCTGTACCCTTCAGAATTATGTCCACCGCATTTGCTAGTGGCGCGAAGTCAGGGCAGCAATTATTCCCTTGGAAGCCATGACCAGGTGGCGGTCACCTACTGGCAGACTATGTCACTTTGGGTGAGGGGCATTACTGCCCGGGCCTACGAGGCGCGTGGTCAAGCTTCGCCAGTAGGTTTTAGGGTGCACTCTACCAGAGGACTCTCCTCCTCTAAAGCCTTGACTAGAGGTCTCCCTCTACAGTTGGTTTGTGATGCGGCAGGTTGGTCCTCTCCGCACACATTCATTAGATTCTTATAAGTTTGGATGTTCTTGCCACTCTGGGCTCTTATGTCCTTGAGTCAACATCTCAAGCTCATGTCTGAGGCCTCTCACACTCTTGTGAGCACACTACACAACCGTAAGGGGTCCGGACAACCACAGTGCGGCGGCGTGGGTATTCTTGTCCCCATAGCGCTCTTCAGCGCAGCATCCTAGTGTAGCTTTTTGTAAAGGGAACATCTTGGGTTAACGTATGTAACCCTTGTTCACTGAAAAAAGCGGAACGAGATGCTGCACTGCTTTGCCGCACTGGGATGCCCCAGGACTGCTCTTCAAAAAGAAGAATCTGATGACACCTGGTGACGCATCCATTTATAGCCTGGCCACAGGTGCATCTAATGATTTCATCAGCCGAGGCTATAAATTCTGGTCAATGTCCATTGACGTGTTACACACATATTCACAGCTCGGTCACAATTAGGATTGTCCCCATAGCGCTCTTCTGCCCAGCATCTCGTTCCGCTTTTTTCAGGGAAAAAGGGTTACATACGTAACCCGAGACTTTTTACTGGCCTCCGCTGTCACTGTGGGGGAAAAAAAAAAACATTGATCTGCTTCGTGTGGTGTCTCTGTTGTTCATCTGTTCTCTTCATAAATATATAAATGGATAATATGCTATTTGCTTGATTAAAAATGTGAATGAAAGTAAAAGCTATTAAAAGTCTTATTATCATTAAAATAAATAAAATGACGGATAATAATAGATTATGATGGAATTTTTACGACCCTGTTCGTCAAAATGACGGACGATGAGAAAGTCTAACGCAAGCGCTGTATGTGACTTTTTTTTTTTTTTTTTTGCATAGCCAAATTTCAAACATTACAAGTAAACAAGCTACAGACGGACAGAAAAGATGGACAAGTTCTTGAAAAGGAAAAATATTGACGATGGTTAGCCTATGTGGGATAATGATGTGCCGTAGAATTTGTTTAGTCATTAAAAGTGTGCCATGGCAAAAAAAAGGTTGGGAAACACTGGTTTACAGACAAACATTCACTTTTATTAAATAATATCCATTAACGAGTCAAAGTTCTTACATTAAATGATAATAAAACGTGTTTCGCAGAGACAGGTGTTACACACTCTTTTGATTATAATAACGATAGCATTGCAGCATCGTATATCAGTTTGGTTTCTATGAGACGTCTCTGACAATCAATGTACCCCTCAAAATCACAATGTAATCAATCTCAAAATTAAAAATAAGCTACCTCTTTGACACGTTTGTTTGTTTTGAATTTTGAATCAAGTGAAAAGTCACATCATGCATTATCACCATTGATCATCGTTTTCATGATCGATCATTGCTGCCATATCCGAATACTCGTGCCCATCCCTAGTTACTATAACTTAATGTGTTACAATCATTTCATATGCAGTGTTAGGCAAGCTACTCAAAACATTCAGCTAGATAAGCTACCAACTACTCACCAAAAAATGTTGTTAAGCTAAGCTAAAAGCTACACCTCAGAGAAAGTAAGTTACACTACATGCTACACACCAAAGGTAGCTTGCTAAATTTAAGCTACTTCATTTTTTTTCAATCAGATGCAGAGAGCATACTAAAATACTAATCACAAGATGTTTATCTAAGCCATGGTACATTATAGTGCAATACAGTATGGTGCAATATGAAATGTATGTGCACATCAAAAAAATATGTCAATTCCATGTCAATATGCTTTGAAAACATATACACCTCTACCTAATCAGAAATACAGCTTCACTACTGAAAAGCTAATTGATTTAAAAACTAGTGAAGCTACCACTTCACTACTCAGAAATGTATTTAAGCTAAAAGCTTTGCTATATTGCCCATCACTGTTCATATGTTATGTAAAGGCTTCAGATGAATAAACTAATGTATAATGTTCTCGCTTACATTTTACACGATTTTTTGTTAATTAAGCAGCAGTAGTTATTAAAGGTCATACTGGAATTTATAAGCTCCAGAGCAGCCTGTTGTGGATGTGCTCTTTATGGGTACACCAAAGTTTAAAGGTGCAATCAGCAATATCAACTTCATTAAATGTTTTATGTTTACTCCAAAAGAAATTAACTGTATTTTTAAAACATGTAGAAAATCATGACCACTCACAATAGATTCATATCAGTCATATCAGTAACCATACAAAAACGTATTCTACATTGAGAAGGTCCCCTCATGTGGGCTGCCATGTTAGGATCATATGACCAGCCGAATACCTCTAACATAATTTTAGTAACTGCCTTGTTATTAGACACTTTCACTCATGGATTAAATTAATCATGGCTTACTGTGGTCACAAAGAAAGTGAGGAACTTACTGTCATTGCATGTTCTGAGTACCACAGGAGGTTCTTTTGTGAATTGACTAATCAAAGAGGTCAAAAAGATTTAGTGTAAAAAAATTCCATTCATGCCGGCAAGAGGAGGTCCACCACCATTAACCATCCGGTTCAGTTGAGTGCATCACCAGCAGGTAGGCTAAGTTATGATAGTAACAGTATCATACTTCCCTTGCAACTGGAAGATGTTTAGAGAAATTAATAGAATGCCTGAAGAAGGTCTTTGACTGAAACACTGTGATCTAATAAAGATATACAAGCTAAACAACAGTGTGAGGGGCTTTTCCATTTTTTCTTGTTGTATTGTGTACGTACCTGTAAACGTAGGTTTAAAAGCATTAACATTGACCACAACTTAACTAACTGAACACGATTTATCAAGGCCTATACTGAATTAGTGAAACGTAAATGAAAGAGCTCTGTGACGATGAGGAGGGCGTGGCTGGGCCGTGATGGAGCACGGACGGCACTGAATCAGCTGATCAGCGGGAGAGCAAGATAAAGGGGCGGCCAGAGATGCCGGTTCGAGAGAGAAAAACGCACGCGGCCATGCTGCCCTTTGATTATGTTGGTTTTAAGTTTACCACTAAAGTTTACGTTTACTGTTCAGCCAGTTCCTGCCTCCTCCTCACCTGTCCTTATACCGTTACAAGCATATATATAAAATTTAAAAAAATTTAAACGTCCAACAACTGACATTAGAGGGCATTCATTTTTTTATTGAGAAAATGCCAAGCACCTCTGCTGGAAAAACAATATATACAGTAATTTTTATAAACTGCTGGGAAGAAACTACATTTTGAAGAACTAAATGCAAGTATCAAAGTAAATCTAAATATATGGCTTAAAAAGAAAACAACTTTTTTTTTTTTTTTTTTACAAATGTACATATTTTTAAGGTTAATTTTAATAATTTAATATTTTGTTAATTGTTTAATTTACTTATTTAATTTCACATCTATCAAAATGTAGTCATGGTAGTTTGTCAAAAGGACACAAAACGGTAGGATGTCTTAAGCATGATTTACACATGGTCGGGAGCAGGTGTAAATTTCGTTTGTACAAACTAAATATGAAAACTGTTTTTCATGAATGAAGCCCAGTGTGATGTTTAGTCCAATCAACCTGAAATGAGTTTGACACCTCCGGTCCGGTCAACAGATTACTTGGTAATAGTGGAAACAATAGTCAGAAGGGGAGCATACTCTGAATAACCAGATGTGGGTAGTAATGCACTATATTTACTCCATTACATTTACTTGAGTAACTTTTTTGATAAAAATAGTTTGATCGTGGGTACTTCTCACCATTACTCAAGTAAAATTCTGATGAAAAAAATGTACTTTTACTTCATTACAATGGATAGCGTTCTGATATACATTACTGGTTTTAATTTAATAAGTGTTAATAAATGCATAATTTATTGAGATATTTGAATGGGAGTCTTAAAAACAGCGGAACTTCATAGCCGCCGCACACTGTCATTCGAGTCGCGTTCAACACAACAGCAGCAAGTGTGCCAAAAAAAAATTTCTTCACATCACACAATGCCTTCATTTTACACCAAGACAAGTATATATTTCTATATTAAAACTGCAGCTCCAAAGAGGAGTTTTGGTCACCATTAGCTTGCATTGTATGGACCTACAGAGCTGAGATATTTGCCTTAAAATCTTTGTTTGTGTTCAGCAGAACAAAGAAAGTCATACATCTGTAATGGCATGAAGGTGAGTAAATGATCATTTTCATTTTTGGGTGAACTACACCTTAGCTAACCGAAAAATCTAGGCAAAGAACGGTTTGTAATTTTGCTGTGTCGAACCGTGCTCAAATGGAAATGCTACTCGAATCATTCCTCAGTGTGCTCAGAACCGTTTGGCCCGATGGTGGAAGAGCGGCTAATGTTTCACCTCCTTTGGGACTCACATTCTGGTTCAACAATTATTTTAAAAAATAACTCACTATCTCAACTAACATTCAGCAAACTACATTGTATTGAACTAGCACTAACGCTACAATATTCCTTGATTTGAACACTACTAGAATTGCTTGCAGGAACATGTGGCTGGTTTGTTGCTGGTCCAGAGTGATATATCTGCACCAGCCAGTTTGAGTAAGATTGTCTACCAAGTTGAAACTGGGTCAACCATTTAGATCAACTTAGACCAACTAGCTAGGGCAATCTAGAAGCCATGTACAAATCAATACAAACAACAGCTGGTATTAGCTAAATTATCCAGCATGGAACATGTACTGATACTGTATCTGAGCTGTAATTGCAATTATTGCAGCATTTGAATATCTCAACAAATTCTGGTTTCAGTGCTTGACTTTTGTGCTTTGCTAACTACTTAAGTAACTGCCAAATGTCACATGTACATGATATATATGTTTTCTTGTGTGTCTCTTTAATGAGAAAGCATCTGTCTAGAACATAATGGCATATGTATATGTTATATTCTCCAGACACACAGATTCAGAGAAAGAATACACACAGAGACACACACGCATACGTGTGCAAGCACAAGTATGCACGCAAACCTGCACACAACCTCTCTCTTGTTAGAATATGACTTAAGGGCACAATAAAACATAAAATGGCATATGCGTGACACAGGAGAAAACAATTTACTGAGTGATTAGTAAAGATATTTACTAGCATCTTGCAGTTCTACTTTAAATAACCAACACGAATAAGCAATTTTTTTATCTATGTTGTGTTTTTGAATTGCTGTGCATTAATAGTCAATAATAAACATGTTAACATTTTGGAAAACAGCTTAAAACAAGTCTATTTCCTGTAGTTGTTTTCCTTGTAGCTTAAATGTCATTGTATAGATGGCCACTCACTCAGTTATCTCCTCAGTAACAGTATGTTCCACCTGTAGGCGGGAGTTGACCTCGATGAAGTAGTGCTTTCCATGTTTGTCAACCAGGAACTCCACTGTGCCAGCGTTCTCATAGCCCACCTATGAAAAATATTGCAGAACTGTAGAGCTGACATCTTGGTATGTAAATACTTTAAGTATGTGAGCATGTGTTGTTACAGGTGCACCTTAAAATAATATCAAGGTAATGTTATATTTTAATACAGGATATTTTGGACCCTACTATAAGGTGTCAGATAAGCTGCACTGTGCTTTAGAATGAGTCTAGTAAAATATACAATTGGTTAGTTAAGTCATGACATTAGAAACCAACATATCAGTGGCACAGAATACACTAGACTATACTGATAATGTATCTGTTAGTGTCACAGTCCTGTCGCTCTGTCAGTCTGGGTTTTAGTGTGACAGGACCGTAACGTCATCGTCCTATGTCTGTTTCATTTTCTGTATTTGTGTGACCGCACGGTTTCAGTTGTAATTTTCCCTGCTGTGTGCTCCTCTGTTAGTCTCATGTTTCATGTTCGGAGCATGGTGTCTTTACTGTCTGGTTTGTTTCAGTCTGTGTCAGAATCCGGACACTCATGCTCCATGTTCTGTCTGATATTGGTGTGAGTGCATTGGGCTTATGTCATCTCGGTGGCGTGCACTAGCGTCAATAGTTTATGTCTGTCCTAGTTTATGTCTGTCCTTATGCACCTCGTGGTGTGCTTGCATTGTGCCATGCGCACGGGTCGTGAGCTGTCTTCACGTTGTGCTGAGGTTCAGTCACTTCGGTCTGAGGTGTCGGGTTTGTGTGTGGCCAGACTCTCGCACAGGTGTCCTGTCTCGTTTGGTCGCCTGTTGCGTGCATCGCCTGGCGCTTGTCTCGCGATGTACGCTTAGGTTTTGTTTAGTGTGGGAATGCATGGCATCACTTTGTTTGGCATTCTCGCACACATTCTCTCATCTTGTATGTCGGTTGGCATGAGCATTTATAGCCTCATTGTCTTGGCGATGTGTGCTCATGCCATTCGGGTGTTTGTGTCTTGTGAGAGTCTTGCATAAAACCCCGCCTCCTTGTTTGCCTATTATTAATTTAATTATTATAGTTATTATTAGTCACACCTGCCCTGTCTGTTAACATGTTTGATTTCTCTCTTTATTTTAGTCTCCTCATGTGTGCTGTCCAGTGCCAACTTGTCTTGTTTTGTGTCTCATATCGGTCTGGTTTGTTACCCCTGTTCATGTCAGTCCCGGTCAGTCCTGGCTAACAGTAATGTCTGCCCCAGCCCTACTTCCTTCAGTTCTGCCCTGGACTTTGTGCTTTTCCCCCACGGGGTAGTTCATGTTTGTTTTTTTCCCTTATTTTTTACTCTTTGTTTGGGTCCTGAGCCTCTGTTCAACCTCTGACAATTCATCAATATAAAGGTGACAAAGGTTTTGTTCAAGAAAATGTTGAGAGCATGAGTATGTTCAGAGAACTTTTTTTAAAGAGCTTGGTATCCCCAGGGGCTTCTACTTTAGCTTCCTGGTATCATGTTATGATGACTTGAACCCAATATGGCAAGCAAAAATTTAGTTCAAAAAGTCCAAACTTTTCCTTTTAAATGTCTCAGGCTTGTAGAGAAAAAACCCTCAAGCAATCAACTAATTCTGCTGAACTGCATGGTGCCAGTGGAAGGAAATAAAGAGTCTTCTGGTAAAGTCATGATATCAGCAGGACTTATGGTCTTGACACCAGCCCAAATCCCAACCCAAGGAGCAAGAGATAAGTACGAGAGATCAAGATAGAGAGACTGAAAGATAGATAGTCTCAAAATGTACTAAACATAAGATAAAATAAACATGGAGATAAAATGGAGAAGATATATGAACCCCCTTCTTTTAAAGCCTAAAGTCTTCTTTCTCCTTCTCCTGCTCCTCCCCTTTCATAAAAACTCATTCAAGCTTCTTGGACACACAGAAGGGATTGAAGATAATCCAGTGCCAAAATTCACTGTAATCTGATCCAATTTCTCCCAACTATTCAGCGTTGCCTACTAATCCCACATTGAAATGTGCTTGCCAAACGCAGACGCTCTCACACACAAACATAATTTCAGACCTAGCTTCTTAAATTTGCCATGGCATATTACAACTTACTAAATTCACACGGCCAATAAATCAACATTTTTAGAAAACAAAACACAAAGACTTACAAATGACAGTGACACTGATGAAAATTAATTCACTCTATTTCTCATCACCATCTCTCTTTCCATTCATCCTGCTTTCCCTCATTTCTCCACACTTCTCGTCAATCATGTCAGGAGGATTTGTTTCATTTTAATCTGGACTGACAAACATGACCATTATGACAGGGTTCAAACTTAACCAGCTAAATCACTACTGATACAGGAGAGATAGTAAAAAGTAGAATGAATGAATGAATGAACCAACCAAATGAATTGAAATTGTAATGTTACCTCAAAACAACAAAACCAGAAAGCTTGGGATAGGAGTCTGTCCACAACACGCCTAGGTCACTAAAATCTAGGGCTGTGTTGATACAATCATTTATCATTATATCACAATACTTTCTCACTATATTATATTGACACTTAGGTCCATGCATTGTGATATTTATATTCAACTATTTGTGTATTCATATTATGAAGTTAAGCACAAAGATCTTGTTACTGAGTAAAAGTTTAATTTCTCTATTTCTGTGTGATGTGTGTGTCCAAAGACGAGACCCACAAAATCCATTTGTCATTGAATAATATCTCTTTTTTTAATTATTTCTGCACTTTAGTCAGTTGTTGATCAAAAACAACAAAGGAAACATTCAATTCTAATCACAAATAGCATAGTTGCTTTCAAGATGCTTCAGTGACAGGTGGTAGTGTGGGGTATAAATGTTTATCTACACATCTTGATACCATTAATGTGTCTGAAATCTGACAAATGCTGCTTTTTAAAGCAGTATGCTGAGGCAGAAAGGCACCAAGGCAAATGTTTGATTATGATATCCCACAATCACGTGTGTGCGGTCTGGTGGTTGGTAGAAATAATAAATATGGTGTCTGATGAAGTGGTTGAAAGAATCAAATTAATTTATAAATGATTTTTTTTATTAATGATGTAGTTATTAAACATGCACTTGGTCATTGCTGAAGGTCACTGAAATGTTTGTTAGCTCGTTAGACATGATGTTTTGGTGAATTAGAAGGCAGTCTGAAACAGTTACCTTTAAAGGTACTTGAAACAAAAACAATGTTTGTGTTAATACATTTTATTGACAGATGTGTTACACATTGGACAGCCCACCAGAAGATATGTCCAAATATTATAATTTTTTTAAATGATCAAAGCCTTCCTTTCTCTGTCTCTCTCTCCCTGTTTTGTGAAAGGTTTCGCTTTCTATTTCGCCATCTCACCCCTTTTTGCCTTGTTTCTTCAAGTAGATGTTTCTGCGAAACAGGGTGAATTCAGATATCTTTGCCCACTTTTTGACAATCATCTTAATCACTCTTCCAAATGTCGCCACATTTACCTGAACTCACCCTACTTGCTTTCAGTTGAATTCAATAAACTTTGTTTTCACATGGTTTAATATTCACCTCTCCACCTTTATATAGCAGCCTCAGATATACAGGTTATAACTAATAGAGAATACCATAAGGAGGGGCTGGAAAAAAGGACAGATGGTGAAGAGAATTGTGAGGGAGAGAGGGAGAGAGACTAAATCAGTGTCTTTTTGATCAGATGTGTTTGAGGTGACATGCATGATTATAATCGCCTCTTCTTTTGAAGGGACAAGTGGCTGCTATGGTGACCGCTAACTTACAGATATGACCCTGAATAAGGTAAGATGGAGAATAAAGGACAGAAGCTAACAAACATGAACACATGAGAAGAATAAAAGGACAAGTACAAAATGACTGTCATTATTAACACACATTGTTACATCGTTTTAGCCAATGTATCAGAGCTCCAGTTGCATTTAGATTCATTAAATGTATCACTCACTGCTTCAGTGACATCTAGAGAATGCTTTATGAACTAAAGAAACTTTAAGTGTAAGGAAGTAGAATAAACAAAGCAAGTTCAAATTAAAATGTTTTGTCATGAGTCTATTGTCTATTTTACTCTTTATTGATTTTATATCATTGTGTTTCAGACAATAAAGCAGATGGCAGATTGTCTGTGTGAATATATTAGACACACACAAAATCACTGGGGACAGGGTGTAATCCCCTTCTGCCATTCAACCAGCTTACTCCAAAGTGAGAAAGAAGAAAAGAAAACATAGTAGTGGTGGGGGTGCTGATCTCTATTTGTGCTCTTGATGCACCATTTTGCAGAGTCTGCACTGGTGCAAATTCCACAGTGGAATATTGCAAAACAGCCCATGTGGCAAATTGTAGACAGGAGGAGGACCGCAAGGGCTGAGGGTGCCAATTAGGATAGGGCCCAGAGTGTGTGAGTGCTACAAATCACAACTTGGGGCATGCCAACAATTGTTTTGGCAACACAGATAATGAAAGAAATAAAAATCTAATTTTTATCAATCAGGGGTGTAAGCATTAAGCATTGTAAGCTTAAGTTGATCATAGAGACCACTGGTTTCTATGGTCTACTTAGGCTTACAATGATTTTGGGAAACATAGCTCTGGCTCATTCTTTTTTCCTCAATACCTTATTCTCACCTTTTCTTACCCCATCACCCTAATAGTGGAAAAATACTATTTCTCCTTTTTCTCTCTCTCTCACTCTAAACTGTAATGACACATGTACAAAGCCAGTAAAAATTGAGTAAAGTGTATTTTCACACTGTGTTTTGGGACCTATCTATCTTTTGTTTTTTCTTCCCCTTCGTTTGCCTTCCAAAAACTTTGGGCTAAATTTCTGCTGAACCCATATAACTGGCCTACATATCAAACAATAAGCACCGTGGCTAATGGCCCATTATACTCAGTAAGACCCCAAAACCTCTGTGAATATAATCATGGCATCCATGCTAAACTGCAAAACAAACTTCCACACAAAAGATTCACAAGATATCCCAGCTCCTAACCAGCATGAACCAGCCTGACAAGCATGGAAATTTAAACTAGTCTAAGCTGGTCTTTTCCAACAGTGAACTTCCTCAAAAATTTCCCTCTATGAGTCTAGTGGAATTGTACAAAGCTGCTGGCAGGAAATGCAAAGGGTGGAGCTTAATCAACACCATTTTTCTGTAGAATGTCTCACGGATAGCTTGATTTGGCTTGTGTCTGCCTCAAATATGAGAAAATGACTTTTGTCATTATGGTAACATATTCACACCAGTCGGCCAGTGTAAGATAAAGGGCAGAGACACATCTGACCAAGTGCACATACCCTGGCCTGATGACTTCCTCATGATTAGTAATCTTCAAAATATAACATGAGATCCAGCAGATGATGTACAGTAGTGAAGTCCTGAAGCTGCAGGAATCTCACAATCTGTCTGTAAAATGCATTAAATATGAGGACCTTCATAAAGTTTCTGCATGAACAGCTTAATTAAAATGTGAACAAAAAAGGATAAAAATTGGTATACATGTTTGGTACATACATTTTTCTGGGAACTATTACAACCTCCATACCATGTGTAGGCTGATCACATCAGCTAACACAGACAAAAGCTTAAGAGCTTAGAGAAAGAATGTTAATGTGATGTTTGAGTGCATGTATGTAAGTGTGCACACAGCCATTAAAATGTACAGATACACACAGAAGATGAGGGTAGAAATTTTCAACTGAATAAGTTACACAAATTGATTAACTATATTAAGCAATATAAATTAAAGGTTCCCACTTAACAGTTGATCCCATTTGTGTGAGTTTGAGTGTGGGGTCAACCGTTAGCTCTGAGCCCCTAGGTCAGGGCTTCTGCAAGGCCAGTTTCTAACACCAAAGGCCCGTCTGTTTTAGAGAGATCTGGCAGTCATTTGCACAACACCCACTTTGCAGCACTCCACACAGCCTTAGGGAAGAGAGAGCAGAGACACAGAGAGAAAGACTGCAGTATGCAAGGCTCCGGTGCTAGTTGATGAGCAAGTTTTATCTTTAATCCTTCTTTGAAGATTTATTCACAAATTTAGATTGCTATGGCCAAACACCTCAGTGTTAATGGCTTTTAGCTACATACGTCATCCAATAACCATTTGCATTTCAAATCAGAAAGCGGGAGGGAGAAAGTGATATAGACAGAAAGAAAAGGAGGACATGTTTTCTATTACATTGGCTGAATCAGTGATTACCTTGACACTAGCACACTCTCATCAGATAAGCAAGGTTTTAAACTTAATGTTCATGCTAAGTGTATGCAAATAGATAAAATGTAATTTAAACAAAGTACAGTCTATGTCTAAATTACAAACTAGGCCACAGTTCATACTTAACTATGTGCTCATTTTAGTTTGAATCACATTAGAAACATGCAAGCCCCTGACAGAAAGAGAAACGGAGTGAGAGATATCAGTCAACAACCACAGATCCAGAGCAGAGTGCTGATGATGGCAAGCTGGTGGCTGGGTGATTTTATTGTTTATCCCTTGGTTTCCACTGTTATTAAAGTTGTGTTTTTAACATTTGATTTAGGATTGGGGGTTTGCCGAGATGCAGGTAGAGATGGGAAGGTGAATGAAAGGAAGGAGTGAAAGTGAAAGAAGAAAAGTGGAGGGCAAACAGGGAGATGGAGAATAGGCATTTTTAACAAACACAATGAGATTCTGATATCACAGACTAAATCCCAACATTCAATTGATTTTTACACAGACTAGAAGACCATTGAAAAAATGATTGAAAATAAAAATCTAATGTGTTTGAGAGTGTATAAATGACTTACGGTGCCCTTTAAATTGCTTACATTGCAAGCTGGCTGTAGCCGGTATGATTTCAGCCATGTCAACAGCAGCAGCCAGAAGTAATAAATCAATTCAACAGCTCTGACAACCAACAGCAGAGCACAACTCCATATGGTGTAACATGGGAGCCTTAGGCCTGTGTGTGTATGTAGCGCTTGTGTCAAAAAAGTGTTTTTATTTTGGAACCAAGTCGGTACAGCGAAGATTGTCTCCACTCTTCTCACTTCAGCCTCTACCAGTGTTTACTCCCCTATTAATTATTTTCTTTCATCCAGTCAGTAGTCGCTTTCACACATAAAGCCTTTTCCAGAAATGAACTGAAATTGATGACCATTAGGGTTAGTTAACCCTTCCCACTACAAACATGACCTTTTGGAAAACACCGGTAAATTTAGCTCTGGCTATTTCCCTGAATGAGAAGTTGCAACATTACCTGAAAAGTTCGGTTTTGATGCTATGTGTGAAAAGGGTTGTAAGATTAACAGTTGATGACCATTAGGGTTAGTTAACCCTGGCGGTATTGGTCAAAAAAAAGAGTAAAAAAAAAATATCAAATTGGACAGATGATGAAATTTAAACCGAGAACTTAGTCTGATATTTTAAAGGAGAGTATAGAGAAAATATCGTAGTGTATGTTATACCACGACTCAAATCTGAGGTCATATGTGAGCAGCTAATGGAAACCGACCACACACAGCCACGACAGTAAACCACGAAGACATGGAGAGGGCGAACAAGCACTCAAAGTGAAGAAAACATATAACGCCACTCATCTTTCCACCCAAGACCACATACTAATGTGCTCAGAAGAATATAAAAAGAAACAGCTTTCTCTAGAAACTCATCAGTCAATCATTGCTTTGAGGAATGAAGGCTATACAATGCTTGAAATTGCCAAAAAACTGAATAATTCATACAAAGGAGTACACTAAAGTCTTCAAAGACAAAGGAAAACTGGCTTTAACAAGGACAGAAAGAGATGTGGAAGGCCCAGATGTACAACTAAACGAGAGAATAAGTACATCAGAGTCTCTAGTTTGAGAAGTAGATGTCTCACATGTCCTCAGCTGACAGCTTCATTGAATTCTACCCGCTCAACGCCAGTTTCATGTACAACAGTAAAGAGACGACTCAGGGGTGCAGACCTTATGGGATGAAGACTCAGGGGTGCAAGCCTTATGGGAAGAATTGCAAAGAAAAAGTCACTTTTGAAAAAGAAATTTTTTGTTAAAAAAAACAAGGTTAGAGTGGGCAAAGAAACAGAGACATTGGACAACAGATAATTTTAAAAGTATCATCCCCACTGAGACAAGACAGCCACTTCTTTGGTGAGTGCTACAGGAAGCATGGGGTGAAATGTCACCTGAGTATCTGGACTAACTGACAGCTAGAATGCCAAGGATCTACAGGGGCCTGGGTAGCTCAGAGAGTATTGACGCTGACTACAACCCCTTGAATTGCGAGTTTGAACCCAGGGCGTGTGTGACCCCGGCCACATCTCCTAATCAACCAACTTGGCCTTGTTGCTAGAGAGGGTATAATTAGATAGGGTTAACCTCCTTGAGGTCGAGATTAGGGGTTCTTGCTCTCAATGGGGCACGTGGTAAATTGCGCATGGATTGACTGTCTCAGTAGCGGAGGAAACTGAGACTAGTCTCCACCACCCAGATTAAGGTGAGTAACCACCCCACTACAAGGACACAATGGGGATTAGGCATTCAAAATTGGGAGAAAAAGGGGATAAAAAAGAGGATCTGCAAATCTGTATATGTTGCCTGTTTTTTATGAGAACACTTTGTTGTTCAAGATTTTCAGAATATTTTTTTTTCAAATTGTAATAGTAAACATTATTAATGTCCTGAATATACATTGTGATCAGTTGAATGTCACTTTGGTGAATAAACGTACCAATTTTTTTTTTCCACAAGAGCAAAATATGTACATTATTCCAAACTTTTGGCCACCAGTGTAGATCTGCACTCTCTACCATGTCAAGAATGGCATGTCTTTTGCCTACATGAGCCCAGAACACCCTGTCAGGGCAGCAGAGCATGCAGAAGCAAATCTGGTAAAGGGTACTGACTATACAGGAGGAGAGAGACTGGAGAAGATCTTGTGTCATTCATGTTGTGCAGAGAGTGACCTGGATTCCAACAACTATATGACTCAAAACTGTATTAGAAAGTGGTTGTATAGCTTTCATTCACAATCACTCATCGACAAAGACGACCACTCATGGGACAACCACCTGACATTCTTGGCAATGGAGACAGACTAGGGGGTATACAATTTATTATCAAATTATTTACATGAATAAAATGGTCTTTATTCAATGAACTACTGGTAATGCTTCAATCCAAGACAGAGACTGTAATGTATTCCATATGCATACATACACTGAAAGGCCCACAAAAAAACATCACACAGAGATTTAAAAATTAAATCCACCAGCCAGGCATTGATTCTTAAGCAAAGTTGTTTTTCCAAGGATGAAGTGATGTATGTCAGCCAACTTCTCCCTCTTAAAATTCCACCCAGCCTCCTTATGCCCCTATCATTAAAAGAGGTGCATTTGAAAGCATGGGAAGAGGGCTGCTGAATCCATAACGTCATGACATAAGTCTGGTCTTTATTAGATTATTCTACCCAGCGTTATGAGACAATTTTATAGTCAAATATGAAAATATTGCCAAGGTGATGTTTCTTATTTTCAGCAATGAGTGTACACTCACCTAAAGGATTATTAGGAACACCATACTAATACTGTGTTTGACCCCCTTTCGCCTTCAGAACTGCCTTAATTCTACGTGGCATTGATTCAACAAGGTGCTGAAAGCATTCTTTAGAAATGTTGGCCCATATTGATAGGATAGCATCTTGCAGTTGATGGAGATTTGTGGGATGCACATCCAGGGCACGAAGCTCCCATTCCACCACATCCCAAAGATGCTCTATTGGGTTGAGATCTGGTGACTGTGGGGGCCATTTTAGTACAGTGAACTCATTGTCATGTTCAAGAAACCAATTTGAAATGATTCGAGCTTTGTGACATGGTGCATTATCCTGCTGGAAGTAGCCATCAGAGGATGGGTACATGGTGGCCATAAAGGGATGGACATGGTCAGAAACAATGCTCAGGTAGGCCGTGGCATTTAAACGATGCCCAATTGGCACTAAGGGGCCTAAAGTGTGCCAAGAAAACATCCCCCACACCATTACACCACCACCACCAGCCTGCACAGTGGTAACAAGGCATGATGGATCCATGTTCTCATTCTGTTTACGCCAAATTCTGACTCTACCTCTATCTGAATGTCTCAACAGAAATCGAGACTCATCAGACCAGGCAACATTTTTCCAGTCTTCAACTGTCCAATTTTGGTGAGCTCTTGCAAATTGTAGCCTCTTTTTCCTATTTGTAGTGGAGATGAGTGGTACCCGGTGGGGTCTTCTGCTGTTGTAGCCCATCCGCCTCAAGGCTGTGCGTGTTGTGGCTTCACAAATGCTTTGCTGCATACCTCGGTTGTAACAAGTGGTTATTTCAGTCAAAGTTGCTCTTCTATCAGCTTGAATCAGTCGGCCCATTCTCCTCTGACCTCTAGCATCAACAAGGCATTTTCGCCCACAGGACTGCCGCATACTGGATGTTTTTCCCTTTTCACACCATTCTTTGTAAACCCTAGAAATGGTTGTGCGTGAAAATCCCAGTAACTGAGCAGATTGTGAAATACTCAGACCGGCCCGTCTGGCACCAACAACCATGCCACGCTCAAAATTGCTTAAATCACCTTTCTTTCCCATTCTGACATTCAGTTTGGAGTTCAGGAGATTGTCTTGACCAGGACCACACCCCTAAATGCATTGAAGCAACTGCCATGTGATTGGTTGATTAGATAATTGCATTAATGAGAAATTGAACAGGTGTTCCTAATAATCCTTTAGGTGAGTGTATATCCTGCCCTCTTCATAGCGTATAAATTACTCACTTACTTGACCAAATTTCACGCTATGCGACCAAAATATGAATTAGCCACTGTTGAGTAAAAATTAATATTTTACTTGCCAGAGATTGAGCTGTGTAGTGGTGAAGAAGAACACCACAATCCTTTTACTGAATAAGAGAAGCCAGCGATTAGGAAGCTGGATTCTGCCTCATCTTTTACAGCGTGTTGTGTCTTGTGAGCGAGCTCCCTGAAAGTAATTGACATTCTTTGGGTCCAGATCGTGATCGCGCTGTCTCAATCACTTTATTTGAGCCTTGGAATGTCGCTGATATTGCATTTAACAACGTCAACTCTGAATTTGGTTAAACTGTTCCACAGACTGCTCATTTTTAACATTCTCTGTTTTAAAGCAAGGCTACAGACCAGTTGGACTTCAGTTAGAAGAAGTCCAACAGGCAAAGTGTAGCAAATCACTCCGAGAGCTTGTACATTTTAATTTGTTACAAAACTTGAGAGCTTGTAGATTTGAATTTGAGAATGTGTTCAGCAAGTATTTGTACAAACAAGTCAAGCACATACATACTGTACAAGTCAAAGTTTCCTTTTGCTTCGTTCCGTGTATTTTGTATCCAAAGACAAGACCCATGTATCCCATTTTCATGTCATGCCTTTTTTAATATCCTTTCTTTATTTACAGTCAGTTGGTGATCAAAAAGATAAAAAAGAAACATAATTTCTAATCATGCATTGCACAGATGAGGGAAAAACAACCGTGCAACTTCTCTTTCATTAATGTGTGCTGTGCACATTCAACCGTAAACACTTCTCTTAAAGAGACAGTACCAATTTAGCACTTGTTATCAGCATTTTTCCTGAATGCGGAAGTGTTCCACGATTCGCCTGTTTTCAATTTCTGGTCTCCAGTGTTTTTGCTCACATTGGTGAAGCATTGTATATTCTAAGCAGGTAATGTGATGTTTAAAGTATTACATTTGTAAACATTTTCAAAAACATTTGGCTTTAAAGTGCCAATACTTAACAGAGACGAGATGATTTTTACAGTGCCTAACTTGAGTATGTAGATGTAATTAAGCGATGGTCCAAGGTTAGTTACGTTGACATTACAAGAACACGTTCAGTTTGAACAGCCCCTTGTTCACATGACACAGCACTAGCTGAAATTCTCAAAGTTACCTCTCAAAAAGACAGACTTTTGTTTCTGTTGACTCTAGGTAAATTTACACTGTATCCAGCGCTGTATTCGTAAATATCTCAATACTGTTTTACTGTGCGAGAAACCACTACAAATTATTCAGTAAGAGAGCGCACAGAATGAATTTTAATGAACCATGAATTGGTCCAGACTGTTTTGCAACACACTTCATGATTGGTGAAATATTCTGAGAGTAAATATTTCTCACGTCAGTCGGAACAAAATGTAGTGTGTAATAAATATGTAAATACATGATTATTCAATGGTACAATCAATATTTTAACTTCATAAAACACTGTAAATATGAAAGAATTTCACAAATACAAATTTTAACAAATCTATGCAAGTGTTTGGTAATTTTTTAAATGTATTTCTTATTGTAGTTTTGATATAGTAGCACTTAAATTATTATTATTATTATTATTATTATTATTATTATTATTATATTATAATATAATGATTAATTTTGTTTTCATTAGGTTCCTTTTTTTCCCCAACCTTCCAATTTGTGTGAAATTTCAACAGTGACAACAGCTTGTACCATTATTAAAAATGCAATTTCATGACATAATATAAATTGATAGAATGTGAACTTTGTACATTTTTGCTAAAATGTAATTAAATGATTAAAAGCTAAATATGAAAATAAATATATATATATATATATATATATATATATATATATATATATATACACTGTAGGGTTGGGGAGTAACGGAATACATATAATGGGTTTACGCATTTAAAATACAAAATATAAGTAACTGTATTCCACTACAGTTACAATATAAATGCTTGGCAATTAGAATAGATACATTTAAAAAGTATTTTGATTTCTGAAGAGATTACTTTGCATTTTATTGTCATTTGTTTAATTTAATATTTAGTGCTTTCAGATGGAAAACATTTATGCATATAAATTAATTGATCCATCTTGCATTTAAACAGTGGTGAAACACTTTTTTATGATGTGTTGATTCATACGAGCAGACATAGAAGTAAGTTTGAAGTAAGTTTGGAGAAGAAGAAATAAAAATAATCCTTGTGTGAATTGTCAGCTTTATGCTAAGCTAAAATACTATTTCTAGCCAGTTTACATGAACATGTTACCAGGCACGATCATATTTTTTTATCAAGACAATTCACATTGGATCATGAGAGTGGTGGTGGCATAGTGTGCTTAAGCACATAACTGTTAATCAGAAGGTCGCTGGTTCGATCCCCACAGCCACCATCATTGTGTCATTGAGCAAGGCACTCAACTCCAGGTTGCTCCGGGGGGATTGTCCCTGTAATAAGTGCACTGTAAGTCGCTTTGAATAAAAGAGTCTGCCAAATGAATAAATGTAAATGGATCATAATTATTTTTTTTGTAGTAAGACCTTTGATATTAGGGCATACATTTTAGTCTTGATAATAATTTGTGTGTAGTTTTCCTGTAAAAAATATTTTTAAAAAAATCCTTAAAACAAGATCAATTAGATCTTAGAAACAACACTGCATAAGATATTTAGATTTTTTAGAGA